>CM035225.1:9264491-9931767 GCA_020226215.1 Sindora glabra
TATTAAATTTATTTTTTTAAAATAAATTTTACATATTTTACGATAATATATTAATAATCAAATTTAATAATATATCAATACACTATTTATAAGTTTCCTAAAAATAATCACATAATACAATGGTGCAGAAGATGTAACCAACAAAACCCGCTAGAAAGCATATGATTGAGGAAGCATATAAACCAAATAGAGTTACAAATACAAGGAGCATGCCCGTTAAAGCTCTAGTTCTTAATATCTATCCACATGACCAATATTGTACATCAAGCCCCAATGGACCAAGGTGGGGCTTGGCTTTAGAGACATGTTTGGACATGAAAATTATTTCTCAAATCAAAGAAAAAGCACCTCTTATTTCATTTTATGTGGGCAAGAAATCATAGCAAAATTGAAAGGAATTACATATCCAAAGAATCCAAACATGGAAAAGAAAATCATTAACACAGAATTGAAAACTCATGCCCATCTGTATACCAGAAGCAGCATTTATCACTTACCAGCTACCAATCATCACCCATTTCAATTAATCATAATATTGATGATCAAAGTCAAAGTTCATGTTTCAAAGTCCACCACCCACTAACCACTTCTTAACATAAGTCATTTTACCTCAGTTTCCTATATTTGCCGACCCCAAGCAGCGTAACACAACGAAAACGACAATTTTGTAATTAAGGTAAACGGAGGAATATTTAGTGGAAAGGTTTCTTACTCAAAGTTCCTTGCAAGGTGTACTAATCCTCAACGAGTAATAGGTGGTTGTATTGTTTGATTGACTATAAATAAATAAAACGAAGGAAGCAAGATTTTCTATTATTTTCTCGAGTCAGAGCTTCTTTGAACAATCTTTTAATTTTCAGGTAGTATTTATTTTGTGAAGTCAAATATTTTTGATAATTTTTATATTTTTCAAGAATATGATTCACAGAAATTTAATTTTTGAAAATATAATATTATCATGTTTGATTTAATCAATAATATTTTTAAAAATATTACAATATTATATTTATGTTATGAATAATTATTGAATATAAATATCCATAGATCAAATGTTATACCCTTAATTATGATCAATTATTAAGTTTCAATTATGATTAATTATACCCTCAATTATAATCAATTCTATTAAGGAATTATTATTATGAAATTGTAATATTTGATCAATTTGCTTTATAAATATTGATTGTACAAATCATTTTATATACAGTTGAATAAAATATTCTCCTCCTTCTTATTATTCTCCTTCATCTCTTTCATCTCTTTCTTAAGTGTTTAATATTTTTATAACATATTATCAGCATGAGATTTTGATTTACTAAGGTAATTTTTTATAAACATACTTAATTTTATTACTCTCTACTAATATAATAATTCTTCTATCTCATCACATTCTTATTCCTTATTTCCTTCATATTTTGATTTTAATTTCTATAATGATTTTAACATTTTACTAGTTTTATTCAAAAAATAATAATTACAAAATATTGAATATGATGTGCAAAAATATAAATAAATAATGAATTAAATTGAGAAAAAGAAAACAATGTAAATTCACATATATGACATATTATACATTTGAAAATTTATTCCTAAATGCTAAATGAATAAATTTTTTTAAATCTATTTTTGAAATATATGTAAGTTTTTTATAAAATGTGTGAGTATATATATATATATATATATATATATATATATGGTATGCAATTGTAAATATGTGGTAAACACTTGATTATATTATTCTCTCATGATTAAAAAAATTGTTATATGAAATAATAATATATGTTATGTTATGTTGATATAGTCATAAATTTAGTTACATTATAAGGTTTGGCTTTATGCAAAGATGAATGTAAATATTCAAGAAACTAAGTTTAGAAGAAGGAAAAGAATTATCTAAAAGCAATCAATGTATAAATATACATATAATCTGAAACATATCTTTCATAAATTTGATAATTTTTACAATGTTTGATCACCATATAAATTGACAATGAAATAAAAGATTGGAAATGGATTAATAATTATATGAATAATATGTTAATTAATAATTTTCTTTAATATTCAATCTCTATTATATTAAAATTTTTCTCATTCATTTTTATATGTTTATAATAGTATTATGACAGATCTTGTAAATATTGATTTATGACTCTTGACATTATGAAAAAATTTAAAGGATTAAAATTAAATACCTCATGGTAAAATATTCACTTATTCTTTGTAATAGTTTAAAAGAAATATATGATTAAAAAAAAATTCTCCATTTTTATGCATCCAATTTGTTTCAGTAGTAGCAATATTAAGAAAAAAGGTCGCAAGAAATATTCTGAGTTAATTTCTTATCCCCTTATGGCTAAACAAAATAATAAATTTTTTATGAAAAAATCATGAATCTCACCTGACTAGTTCTGCCCCATTCCCTGAAGCGAATGTAGTAACACGAAACTATTTTACTTATTAACAAACTTATAGTTATAGATATGGTCATGATCATGTTTCTTATATTAAAAACTCAACTTTCCCAAAAGTGAAAAAAATGAAGAAAAGAATGATAAAGAAAAAAGTGGACAAAATAATAAACATATTAAGAACATATGCTATTGTTGTAGTGGCAAAGGTCATTGCTCTTGTACCTATCGTATACCGAGGCATCTGTTTGACATGTACCAAGAATCATTTAAAGAAAATATATATATAAAGAAAGAGAGACAAATTTTGCATGTTAATAGAGATTTGAATTAATTTTCTTGAAGAATGCTTGTAGTTATTTATTGCCTACTTGGTTTTCTATAAATATACTTATCTCAAAGCTGTTAAGAAGTTTTTATTGAAAAATAACTACTAAATACCAATGTTTGGCCTCCATCTTATTTCTTTTAAAAATTTGATTAGTAAAGCATCCTTATTCATTAAAATATTTAATTTATGCCCATTATTCATATATTTATAAATTAGTTTTGTTTTAATGGCCTTTTTTCATTAGCCAATTTTAAAAAGTGTTTCTATAATACTTATCATTTTATTTTATATCAAGTTACTCAAAATTCAATTATATAAATAATCATAATATCTGGACATATAAATATACACATTATTATGCTTTGTTCTTGTATGGTTATCATAAAATCACTCTTATACCAAGCTAATTTAACTTGAGTGTGTCACAACCTTTTTCTTTGGAGATATTATCTGGTTACTAAAAAGTTTTTTTTAATTGTAGTATAGCATAAAAATTGTGCACTATTGAATCAAGTAGAATTATAGGTGGGATATTAAAGGTAAGTTATAATATATGTGTGCCCTAACTTTTGATGACTCAATAGGTGAAGAATATTAACTTTATATTACAAGTAAAATTTTGCTTTTCTTATTTAGTAATGCAAGAAGGTAATATTAGTACTATATGTGATATTATAAGTTTAATTGAAAGCTTTGAAAGAGTTAATGTTTTGTCAATTGGAGGAATAAAATTACACATTGATAATATGTCATATTTCACTAAGTCTCGTAGAAACTTATTGAGTTTTAAGGATGTTTATTAAAATGGATACAATATCGAGACAACAAATGAAGAAAATATTGAATATTTTTATTTCACTGGTACAATCTTAAGAAACAATTGCATACTTGAAAAATTACCTGTACTTTCATCTAATTTATATTACATAAATATTAACATAATTGAAGCCCATGCTATAGTAAACCAGAAGTTTACAGATTATGATAATTTTGTTATTTGGCATGATCGGTTGAGCCATCTTGGATCAATTATGATGCAAAAAATAATCAAAAATTCATTTAGGCATCCATTGAAAAGCTAATAAATTCTTCAATCTAAAAAAATTCCATGTGCTACTTGTTCTAAAAAAAAGTTAATTATTCAACCATCATCAATAAAAATTAAGAATGAATCTCTCATATTTTTGGAACGTATGCAAGGTGATATTTGTAGACCAATTCACCCACCATGTGGACCATTTACATATTTTATTATTTTAATTAATACATCAACTAAATGGTCACATGTATTTTTATTATCATCTTGCAATTTAGCATTTACAAGATTACTTGCTCAATTAATTCAATTGCAAACATATTTTTCTGATTATCCAATTAAGAAAATACGAATTAACAATGTTAGTGAATTTACTTCTCAATTTTTCAATGATTATTGTATGTTTATTAGAATTGATATTGGACATCTTGTCACATATGTTCATAAACAAAATGGTCTTGCAAAATCATTCATTAAGTGTCTTATATTGATTGCTATACCATTACTTATGAAATCAAAACTTTCAATTTTTACTTGGAAACATGCAATTTTGCATGCTGCAACACTAATTTGCATCAAACCAATAGGATATCATAAGTCCTCCCCTATATAATTGATTTTTAGTTAGGAACCTAATATTTCCCATTTAAGAATTTTTGGATGTGCAATGTATGTTCCAATTACTTTACCACAACATACTAAGATGGGTCTTCAACGAAGGTTAGGAATATATGTTGGATATGAATCTCCATCTATAATAAAATATCTTGAACTATCAATAGTGGATTTATTTACAGTTAGATTTACCAATTGTCATTTTAATGAATCAATTTTTTCAAAATTAGGGGGAGAAAATAAGCAGTTGGAAAAGGAAATTAGCTGGAATGAATTATCATTATCTTATTTTGATCCTTATACAAAATAATGTAATCTGAAAGTTCAGAAGATAATTCATTTGTAAGGTTTAGCTAATCAATTGCCAAACGCATTTATTGAACAAAAGAAAGTGACAAAATCATATATACCAATTATTAATGCTCCAATTAAAGTTTATGTCCCTGTTTAAAAATATACTATTGCAAATGAGTTTAATGCACGCATGAAGCGTGGTAGACCCATTGTTTCCGAAGATAAAAATCCTTGAAAAAGAAAAGGAGCTAAGAATCCAAATGGCCAAATCGAGGATGTGAATGTGATAACTCTAAAAGAATCCCTAGACAAAATTAATATTTCAATTCCAGAAGAAATTTAGGTACTTAAAATTAGTGAAAATAAAGAGAACTCAATAAATTATGTCATGAATGGAATACAATGGAATTGAAATGAAGTTAACGTTGATGATACTTTTGCATATAATGCAGCGTGCGATATAATAAATAATAATGAGGATCATGAACCAAAGTATGTTAAGGAATGCAAATAAAGAGATGACTAGGTAAAATGGAAAGATGTAATTGAGTTAGAATTAAACTCTTTTATAAAGAGAAAAGTTTTCAGACCTGTAGTTTGTACACCAAAAAGTGTAAAGTTAGTTGGATAGAAATGAGTTTTTGTGCGAAAATGAAATGAGAATGGCAAAATTATAAGATATAAAGCATGACTTGTTGTTTAAGGGTTTTTGTAAAGACCTAACATTGATTATGAAGAGACATATTCGCTTATGGTGCATACAATAACTTTTTGATATTTAATTAGTCTAGTACATGAAGGACTCGATTTATGTCTAATGGATGTTATTACAGCCTATTTGTATGGCTTACTTGATAATAAAATTTATATGAAACTCCTTGAAGGTTTTAATTTGTCTACAGTATACAATTCAAATTCTTGAGAAAATTACTCAATCAAATTGAATAAATCTTTTTATGGATTGAAACAATCTGAATGTATGTGGTATAATTGCCTCAGTAAATATTTACTAAAGGAAGGATACAAAAAATGATCTTATTTGTTTATATATTTTTATAAAAAGACTTGGGAATGAATTTTCCATAATTGCTATTTATGTTGATGACTTGAATATTATTGGAACTCCTAAAGAGCTTTCAAAAGTTATAAATTGTTTAAAAAAAGAATTTGAATTGAAGGATCTAGGCAGAACAAAACTTTGCCTTGGATTACAAATTGAACATTTAAATAATAGAAATTTTACATCAAAAAGCTTATATAGCAAAGGTGTTGAAATGATTTTATATAAACAAATCATATCTATTGTGTACCCCAATGGTTGTAAGGTCATCAGATTTGAACAAAGATCCTTTTAGACCTTGAGAAAAAATGTAAAGCTACTTAGTTCTAAAATATCATATCTTACTGTAATTGGAGAATTAATGTATCTTGTTAGTCATATATGACCTGATACATCATTTGCCGTTAATTTATTAGCAAGGTATAGTTCTTCACCTATATGAAGGAATTGGAATGGCAATATAAATATTTAACAAATCCGATTAAGTGATAATCTAACAGATTTATTTATTGAGGCGCATCCTACTATCGTATTTGAAGAATTGGTCCATACTATTACAGTTCTTTGACTTAAAGATCTTAATTAATATCATCATAAGAAGGACTTAATACACACTATACTGTTTTTTCCTTTGCTATAATTTTTGTCCTATTGGATTTTTCCTAACAAGGTTTGTAATGAGGCAGTATCATATTGCATATTATATGGACATCCAAAGGGAAATGTTATAAATAATTATTGAATATGGATATCCATAAGTCGGATGTTATACCCTAATTATGATTAATTATTAGGTTTCAATTATAATTAATTATACCTCCAATTATGATCAATTCCATTTATGAATTATCATTATGAAATTATAACGTTTGATCAATTTACCCTATAAATATGAGTTGTATAAATTATTTTGTATATAGTTAAATGAAAAATTCTCCTCTTTCTTATTATTTTCCTTCATCTCCTTCATCTCTTTCTTTTATCATTTTCTTAAATGTTTAATATTTTCGTAACCACTTAATTATTTTAAATATTTTTAAAAATATTATTAGATTATCCAAAATGTTCTAATTAAAAATTTAATGATCAACAGTAATTGGTATTGATGGCTAGTAATAGTTACTAGTGATAGGTGGTAATCAATAATGATCACCGATGAGAGATAGTAATGACAAGTGGTGGTACATGATAATTACTGATAATGGATAATAGTTAATAATAATAATTAAAGATGAATGGTGGTTGACGATTGATAATGATTGATGGTGGTTGATGATGGGTAATGATCGATAGTAGTTATCAACGATAGATAATGGTTGATAATGATTATTAATAGTAAGTAATAGCGGTAGATAATGGTGGTAAATTGTAGTCACAAGTAGTAAGTAATGACTGACAGTAATTATTAAGATGAATAATGGTCAACGATTAGTGATGGTAGATAATAATTACTAGCGGTGAGTAGTGATAAACGGTAGTTATAATAATGGCTAGTAATAGACAGTGGTAATTAATAATAGATAATAATTGAAAATGGCTATCAATAATGAATAACAGTTGATGGTGGTCATCAATGATATATTTGTACTAGGTGATGGTGGTCGATAATAATTACTAATGATAAGTAATAACAGCAGATAATGATGATAAGTTGTAGTCATGAGTAGTAATTAATGGTTGACAGTAATTATTAGGATGAATAGTAGTCAATGATTAGTGATGGTGGATAATAGTTACTAATGGTGAGTAGTGATAAGTGTTAGTTATAACAATAGCTAGTGATAGACAGTGATAATTGACAATGGGTGATAATCGAAAATAATCACCAATAATAAATGATAGTTAACAATGGTTATTAATAATATATTTGTAATGGGTTGTGATGGTGGTGAATGGTGGTAATCGAAAATAAGTGATAATGAATAATGGTTATTAACAATGAATGGTAACCAGTAGTGATCACTAATAATAAGTGATGGTTAGCACTAGTTATCGATGATGAATAGTGATAATGAGCAGTAAACGATAGTTGATAATAATTAATGATGGTAGGTGGTGTTAAAATAATGTATTAATAGTATAAAATTTTAATGGAAAGTAAACAAAATAGTTTATTACTATTATTAAAATATTTTTATATTATAGAAATATAAGATACCTATCTCCCCATTGGAATATTTTAAAGGGAATATTATCCTAAAACATTCTTGAAATGTTTACATTTCTTAGAATATTTTTTGAAAATTTAAAACAAATATGAGAATGTAATATTATCTTATCTTTAAATATTCTTTAAAATATAAGAAGGTTTTTATAAATTAAACATCACTTTATTGTCAATTAGACAACTTTTAATATTTCTTAAAGAGTTTAATATAGGATTTAATTTCTAGGAAGTTTGATCTCCTGCAAGAACTTTTTTGTGTTAATATAATTTGAATTCTCGATTAGTTTAATTGCATACGACAAATCAATCAAATGAAGGGTACATCATTTTTATTGATTTAGTGCACGTAACTTTTTTTAATTAAAATTTTTTTGTTCAAGTAAAATTTGATATTTTTTTGGAGGTTTTGTATTCTTTTCTGCATTTGAAGTTTCTAATATTTATTTTTATGTATTTAATAGTTTAAATGCTCTTATAAATAATTTTTTTATAAAAAAGAAAAAATCTTCTATCGAAGTATGCAGAGCGTAACTATTTGCTATAGCCACCATCGGTCTCTCGCACAATCAACCCATAATTCTGCTTTTGAACATGCGAGTTGGGCCCCTGACCCCAAAAAAAAGAAGGAAAATGTGGGTTTAATTTGGAATACGTAATTTCAGGATAATTTTCAACATTTTTTTTTTTATATCTTTTTATTTTCAAATTTTATGTCTAATTTAATCCATCATTATTTGGGCCGGGCTTTTTTATTTGTAAGGAGAGGTCTTTTTATTTTTTTGGTTACAGGAGAAAGACCCTTTTTTTTTTCTTCTTTCAGGTGGGGAGAGATCTCACCCAAAGACGGCAGAGACCATTGGGTTCACAACCAGGCTTGTGGCCTTTTTCCATACTCTGATTCTTGGGCATATGTTGAGTTAATTGGGCTAACACCAATTCAAATGGGTTTGCCCATTCCAATACCCAATCTATTACGCTTTTGCCATTAGCTTGAATTTCTTTATGGATATTTAACAGAAGAAAATTGCTATTTTCGCATGTGAGACTAACTCGAAAACATTCACAATAGTTATTTTTTTTCTTATGTATTTCAAATTTTTGTGAGTTTCCATGAAAATTCACTACAAAAGCCATAGAAGTTAAAACTTTTATATAAAATCTTACAGTTTTTTTTGGTAAAAAATTACAAGTAAATACAATTTTTTCGTGTAATAAGTATATAAAAATTTATAACTTTATCATTCAAAATTGCATCAAAATATTTTCTTATTAATATATATTCAATGAAAAAATTCCCGGTTCTTTCTTTCTTTCTTTCTTTCTATATATATATATATATATATATATATATATATATATATATATATATATATATATATATATTAACAGAGAGAGAGAGGGTACTGGCAAAAAAAGAATTGGTGAAAATTCATATATATATATATATATATATTAGATTTCATTTGCACCATGGGTAAACTTCTCCATTAGACATTCTTGTATTAGTTTTTTCAGAGTATAAATTGAATTTTTAATTAGAAAATTCACATTATTATTTAGTATTTGCAACTTTAGTGTTTTTTTAAATTATTTAAATTTATCTATTATTGACTTAAATTAATTTTATACTATAATATTATCATACTAATAAAAATTATTAATTTTTAAGAGCATATTATCTTTTTATTTATTAATAACAAAAAATTTATACCAATAATAAATTAAAATTTAACAATATTTTTTTTAATATCAGGCACTGAATTAGCTTCTGAAAAAAACTAGTGGAAGCAGTAAGAGTACCTGCAGATTGACTTTTCATTTTTTGTTTTGGCATTTTTAACTAATTTTGGTGAGCAGCAGACAGAGACACAGGGGCAGTCACAAAGAAAGTGAGGTGTTTGTCATGAAGCCATTAAATACCACCGCCATATTGTAACAGTACTGGTCGTCTGACTGATCACACATCTACTATACTACATTCCTGCCAGCCTTGCACCAAACCACCGGTGCAATTTTCCATTATTTGTCTATATTTTTTTTTGAAAAAATAATACCTTTCTCTTTCCTTTAACCATTTTTTTAGATGTAAAACTAAAAAACATTCTGCATATTGGGAAAAAAAAGTATATAAAATATAACAAAAAGTATATAAAATATAAATTAGTCGCGAGTTTTTTAACTCTAATGATGTATAGTATTGGTGGATAGATCTATCTTACCTTCTATTTTTGGTTCAATCCCAAAACTATGGTTACTTCTATTATTACAAAAAAAGAAAGGAAATTGTGAAAAATAAAAGAGGATTAATTCGCTGTTATGAGATTCACAATGATTTCACTTTTTCAAGGACAATAAATCCTATGTATATTAAAGTTGTATAGTGACAAAATTAATCTAAAATTATCCATATCTATTTAAGTTCATAAACTTCAAATTCGACGTCCTAATTATAATTAATGGTTTCAAATTCAGAGCAGAACTCTAGCTGTAGTTACCGTATTTGATCTTTAACTAGCATAGAATTCATTAAAATGTAAGAGAATCTGAATAATTATATGCAACAATGGCAGTTTGTGCACTAGATCCAAGTTCTAATTGATCAATTAAGCTTACAAGAGATTATATCTATTTTGGTGAATAAAGATAAAAAAACCTCATTTGATGCATTGCTACCAAACAAGGAAACATTCTTGTGTTATAATTATATTATATATTTTTAGTCATAATCAATAAATAAAGAATAATTATCAGTTTTATAAGTTTATATATATCAAAAATGTAATTCTTTAATTTTCATAATATTAAAAATTATAAAAAATTATTATTATTTTTATTTATTAATTATAATTGAATACACGTAATATAATTGAAGTATAAAAAAATATCTCTCAAACAAGTTGTGATTTAGTGTGAAAGATATAAATGAGAGACAGAAGAGAGCTGGCAAGAAAAAATAGAGCAATGAGAGAGAAGAAACATTTGTCAGATTGCACCCCAAAAGCCAAGGTTGTAATGGCACTCACGGGATGCCTGCCCCATATTTATGTCTGGTCCTTCGCAACAAGGCCATGTGTACAAAATCCCGAACCAATTGAAAGTGACGGATAATGAAATAAATGGAGTTTTTATAGTAAGTTTAAAAATTATTATTCATATTTTTCTAATTTAAAAATTAACCGGCTTCTTAACTGATTTCAGTTACTTTTAATAAAAAAAATTTTAATCTTAACATAACACTGAAACTTCAATGTTAGTCCCTATTATATTTTAATAAATAAGAGGTTTTTGCATCATGGATGAGTATTTCTTATAATTAAGAGAATGATTTTTTTTATTTATTAAAAAATAATAAAAATACAGAACTCCAATAAAACTACAAATTCTTTCTTTTAACATATACAAACTAATTTTAAATTTGCAAGAGTCATCACCATTTTAAAAATACACTTATTATAAGTATAAAAACACCTAAGAAAACAAAAAGAAGGACTATGCTAGAAAAGGATTAGAACCCCATTCCTTTTATATATATAGTTAATCATGAGATTAAGGGCGTCATACCTTTAACTTTTTTATTAACAATTTTTTAAATTATTAATGCATGATATAATATAGTCATTAAATAGTTGAACATAATATTGTTATTAAAAGGATTATATATTTGCATTTTTAACTTTTATTAATATTTTTCCTTTTTAATAAAATAATTTTTGAGATTTTTTTTAGGAGAAGAATCCAAGAAGAAAAGTAGGAAGTTAGCTGAAAGTCAATTTTAACTATAAAGAAGAATAAATGCAGGGTCAGACGGTCAAAGTATGGTCAGATGGTCAAACGATTGAC
Source organism: Sindora glabra (assembly GCA_020226215.1). NCBI lineage: Eukaryota > Viridiplantae > Streptophyta > Magnoliopsida > Fabales > Fabaceae > Sindora > Sindora glabra. The sequence continues at coordinate 9,276,243 of CM035225.1, forward strand.
TGGTCATCCATTAAATGGAAGGATTATCCAACTGTTATGATAGGGGACCCTCCAACGTTCTTTAACCCACCATCTTCCATTTCTAATAATTTATCCTTTCTAAAGGCTGTAATTTATATCAGTTAGACATTACTAGCGGCGTTGACTAGTTAAGTGCAGCAAAAATTGTTAGAGAAAGACCATTTCTCACTTGCAAGTAAGTTAAATGTGGATAATAGTCTGCTTTTGGCATTTTGATACTGAATCAATAAGGGCGGGAATGCATGTGTAGTAGTAAACAGAGAGAGTAGAATAAGATTAGAAAACATATCTAATTTAGGTGATGGATAATTTAAGTCATAAGTATTTATAAGAAAGATTATATTTGAAGTGAATTGGTTATTTTATAATTGAAGAATATTCGTACAGGTATTTAAATCTTTTAGGTAGAATAGATTGTTTTGAAAACAATAATCATTTTTAACTATCATAACTATTTCCAATTGTTAAAACAATACCATTTTATTAGAATCATCCGATTCTTTATGACTAGTTCGATTATTTTGTAAAGTATTTTGAAGGACTAATAATCATCGGGACAAATATACTAATTTGAAGTAATTGTTTTCAATTGTTACAACAATACCATTTTATTAGAGTTATCCGATTCCTTATAATTAATTTGGTTATTTTGTAAGGCATCTTTAAGGATTGATAATCATTAGGACAAATATACGAATTAATAGACTGATCTATTCATGTAATGAATTGATCTATTTTTTATTGGGTTGGGATTAATTGAGACTCAATATTTTATTCAGCCTTGTTTGATATAAACATTTATCAATTTATATTTTTACTTTTGATATATGATTATTTTAAAATCAATTAAAAACAATGATAATAAGCGACAATGTAATTTAGATACAGAGATACAATATAAAAGTAGTATACTTCGCAATTAGTGGTAAGATTTTACTATTAATTAATGGATATGATTTCCAAGAGACATTTATAATTTACTAGAATTTTTCATATATAACATGCATTTGTTTTTATATATACTAAAGTAATCATTACCAATTTTATGATATTTATTCATTAAATAATTTCATTATGCTTACTGAATTGAAAATTAGAAAAAGAATTGATAGTTTAAATACATACACATAAATTTGAAGGTGGATTAGGAATTCTTTTCCAAGAGCATAATAAGTCAAACATAATCATAATCAAGTGAATTATAATTTTAACATTAGTAAAAAATATATTGAAATTTTCATTTTTCTTAATTGGAGTATATGATTTATCTAAAAAATTCTCTTCAGATGGGTGTGCAGTGGAATAAATTCTACAATAATGGTGAAAGGTTCGACTCACTAGTCTTATGAGAGTGTATTATATACTCCCCACCAAAAATGGCGGAGCTTTAATAGATTAAGGAGAGGTTTGGCCAATTAAAATTTGTAAAACTATATATTAATATCATATAATTTTATAAATTTTTTATTTTTTTCATATAAGTAAATTTGTCGTCTCAAAAAAAATTTTAACCTAAAATATTAAGCCAATATCCATTATTAAATAGGCATTGAAGTTTGCATAGGTATATTATACATTTTGTTATAATAAATAATGAAATTTATAAAATTATGAATTGCAAAATTTATAAAAGGAAAATTAACTGGGAGCGATAATATCATTACTCATATTTTGTAAGTTACCTTGCTTATAAAAATTATATTATTGTGAGTGAATTTCATTATATTGATCGGTTCAATATAAACAGTCTTCGGGCAATCAATAGTCGGCAATTGCCAAAAAGCCGCAAGCCTTGTGAAGCTGAAAACAAAATAGATCTACCTCCTCTGATGTTTTTTCATAGTTTTTATTATTTTTTAAAAATTAAAACATAACTTTATTTCAAAATTTATTATTTACGTATTAGAATTTATAATTTAAAAAATTTATATTTATGTATCTTCAAAATTCATCTTCCACATTTTTTAACAGATGCACCCATCCATCCAAATCCAAACAAAATAGAAATAGCTCCAATTCCTTTGACTTCATAATTCTCTCTCATATGACAAGTTACCAAGTACCATGGATTTTTGTGACTGACAGGTCTCTGCGATTTTGTGTGTTTTAAGAAATTCCAAAGGGACTTGACCTTTGACATGTGCATGGTGGGGTTTCGAGATTACCCCGTTGTGAGATTTCGAGATTGCCTTTCTGGCTGTGGGGTAAAGAATCCATGCATGTCTTCTGATAATCTTCACACATTTTAGTGCCATTATTGCATCACCAAACTCCACCCATCTAAACGCTTCAGGTATCACCTTTTTTGTCGACATTCTAATGTAATAATGTTATGTTTACGTCATCGTCATTTTCCATTTCTCAGCCAATTCGACATAATTTTATCAAACATTTTTTATCAAAAAATTATGAATTCAGCATAAAATAACATTAATTTATAATTAATGAAAGGTAAAAAAATTTTAAAATTATTAGCGTTTTAGAGCTTTAATGCACTACAATAATAAATTTATTTTTTGAGTAATAATTATAATTTAAATTAAATATTTTGTTAAAAAAATACTCTTATAATAATATATAAAAAAGATAATTAACTTTTGTTATCTTTACTCCTTCTTTCCAAGAAGAAAAAAAAATTATCAATTATTTTTTTTTGGTAATTATAAGAATGATTAAATTAACAAAATATATATATAAGAATTTTAGATTGAATCCTAAATATAGACGAAGACTTAAAGTCCCTAAGAGATATTAAATATCACTAGTATCAATTTATTAAACACTTTTAATATAATGAAATAATTTTATAATTTTTAGTTAATAAATAATAGTAAGCTTAATAGCTAATAGTTAATTAATTTGATAGTTAACGGTTGATTTATCATCTATTAATAAACTTATTAACTGCTCACACCAACCAAAACCTTGATCGTCGGAAACTAATTAAAAGAATAATCAATGTCGAGCAAATATAAGTAATTGTTGTCGCCCAATGTATATGAGATCATTTTAATTCTAAGAGGAAAATAGGCATTCAGTTCAAGTCAAGTGGGCATGTGAGAAGCTGACTGCATATTCTTCTCCTTTACAAATGTCGATTTGAAATTAAACTAGACGGGGATAATATGGCCTATCTGTAAGAAGAAATAAAGAAATAGAGTTATTTGTTGGATAGAATTTTATAATTGTATTTATCATAATTAAAAATAGGATAGGTATCTCATTTCATAATTATATTTGGTGTAATAAATATTGTAAAAATAGAATAAAAAATGAATCAATTTATTAATACCCTTAAAAATGAAAAGAAAATATAAAATTGAAATCATATTTATAAAAAAGATGACAATATCATTTTTTATTTATTTATAATTGAACACATAGATAATTCACAATTGAATATGTATATTAAATAATAAAATAATAATATATTAAGTAAGAAATATACCATCAATAATTAAAAAATACTATATTTTAAATTTAATTATTAAAGTTATAATTAACATAAAATTTTATATTGTCAAAGCACAAAAAATTTTGTTTGCCAAATCTTTTATATTGAATGATTTTTATCAATAATATAGAAGTACTTTATTTTAAAATTTATAATTAAAAATATAATCATTAAAATATTTGAATAAAAAATAAAAATATTATTTCATTATATATTAATAAAAAATGCTAGAATAAATGAAAATGTAAAGGATAAAAGTGTCAAAATATCATTTCATAAATGATAGGATGACAATTCTATTACTTTTGTTATGAAATGAGTGTTTCATTATTTGATAAAATACACATTCTCTAAAAAAATGAATATTTTCATTTTATAATATTTATCAAACAATTTTTTTTTCATTTTTTTATTCCATTTCATTATATTATTATATTATAAAAGTGAACCAATTAATTACATATCATTTCTGAATGAAGACATGCAGCTTGCACTTGAAAAGAAGCTTAGTGAAGAAGCAAGCAATATATATGGGGCCTCCTTAGTATACAGGAAATGTGAGCTTTCAGCAAAATCCACCCATGGCGTAAATGGAAGGGTTTTCGTCTTTTGGCTAAGATATGTATATTAAAGTTGCACCACATGCAGTACTTTCTACAAATAACTTAGACATGACACCATGTTACAAAGTCAAATAAACCTAGAGCGAGGGGAATCATGGAATTAATGCGCATTAAATGGACAGGGTCTACAGATCAGTATTAATTATATTAAATATATTTTTATTCTTCTAATATATAAATCGATTGCATTTGATTCCTTTAAAAATACTTATTCAATTCCTTTTAAAATAATTATTCAATTTTAATCCCTATAGTTTAAAGAATGGATCAGTTTAGGTCCAAATCACTAATTGCTATTAATTTTGAGTAGAGTTGATTATGTGACAGACGACACGGCAATGTAAATTAGAAAAAAAAATAAAAATAGGGCCATTATCCATGTTGAACCAGTTGAAATGCACGCAAGTCACTCCTTTTTGCCTATTTTCTTGGTAGAGCTAGGCACATTTCATCTAAGCCTTTTTGAGTTGTATTCCAACTTCATTGCAGCCACAAAGAAAAACATAGCTACAACAATGGGTAGTGAAATCAAATCTTCACAAGTTTCTAGCATGTGGAATATGGCAGCAAAGTGTTGCTACTGTGGTGAGGGGTGCAAGCTTGAGAACATCTGGACTAATTATGATCCAAACCGTCATTTTTATAAGTGCATGAAAGGAAGATACGATTGTAACTTTCTATTGCTTGGCATGATGAGGAGGTACTAGATCACGAGAAAAAAAAATAATCAAGAAATTATTAAAAGAGGTTCATAGGAAAAAAAAATTCTATGTATAGGGCCCTTATACAATAGTTGTAGAGTTTTTTCCTGCTGCTAAAAGTTGTAGGATAGAGGTGACAAGGGCTAGGGACTCCATTATAGGTACGATGGAGCTAATTTGTAGTGCGTTTTAGCATATGGTTATGTAATCTACTATACTTTTTGAAGAGGATATAATTCTTTATTTTGAATTGTAATAGCCTTAGAAGCGCAATATATTAATGTCTTTCTTTTGAATGAAAACGTGCCTTTTTTTCTCCCTAATATTGTTTTATTTTCGTAGTTTATTTAGCATGTAAATAGGTTACAATTTGCAAAGCATAATTGTGAAGTATAATTAGTTTGTTCCAAATCTTTTAGTTTGCTTTGGTTATAAATTACTTGTAATTGCTCACCAAAACATGACATGGCTTTCCAGATGGCTAGTATTTTGTTCCACATCAGTGAGTTAGATATACTGCAACAGAGTGACATATCTATAGGGATTATTATTGTGCATTCAAGTTTCTCTTTTTCTTAACAGTAAAATTGAATAAATTATTTGAAATCAAGTATAAATTTATGTCATTTTGTCATTGTGGCATAAATTAAATTGCATATGAGGGTTATTAGTTTTGTTTTTATCATGTAACTAAACTATGGAAGTGATCAATAAGATATTAGAAAATATACAAGATTTTGTTCTGCAACTAGGACAAAATTATACCTATGCTAAAAACTAAAAATAAAAAAAAAGAGGAAATATTTTCTTCACCTGACTTTTTATTGGAATAAGAAAATTATGTAAAAACAACCTTTCACATCCACCCTCATTATTTACTCCATGTAATTTGGAAACCTAAAAAAAAAAAATCTCACATGCTTTGGACTATTTTTGTGTGTGGTCCCTAGATATAATGCAAATAATGGTTAGAGGACACTATTAGGGATTTGTCTTTTAACCACTACTACTGAATTGCCTTTTAATATTGCCATGTTTATGTTAGTTAATGAGAAATTCAATATATATAATAGTATAGTGATATATTTGTAAATAAGTACAACTTACAATGTTGGTTTAAATAAAAAGTTAACATTATAGAGTTTAATTTTCTAAGAGAAGATAAAGTGTCAGGCATAAATAAACTTAAGATGATGGATTGTACAATAAATTTACATCTAAAAATTATATTATTAGAAATTATTTAAGATGTGAATACTTATAATATTGATTTTGAGTTAGTAATTGATGTAGAATGGCCTATACTACCTATAAATTGTGTCTAGAGCTTTTTTTCTTTTCCATTCCTTTTTTAATTTATAGAGATTCTCTCTATAATTTCTTTTTCACTCCATTTTATTTATGTGACATTAGAGGACAATACAAGATTAATATTGCTTGATCATCAACTACTAAGATACAAGTTGTTGTTCTTGCAAGTAATTATTTTCAAGTCTTGCATCATTTATATAAAAGCATATTTTATTAAAATTTGCCATAAATATGAAAGTAAAGGAAAGGGTTATTTTATGGATATCATGTAAATATTCTTAATCATTATTTTAACTTGTGAGATCAAATAATTAATTATAATATCACTATACAATGTTTACTAATTAATGTTGATAATGCTATTAGAATAATAATTTGTAATTTTACGTGTTTCTAGAAAAATATTAGGATATAGAAATTGTAAAAAAAAATAAAAAACAAACCATGTTGATTATTTATTATTAAATTGACATCATTATGATAGGGGTGATATTATATCATTTATTTAATCAAATTGATATATAAAAGTATAGCACCCATTATTTACCTCTAATAAATAGTGGCAATAAGCATTTATTGGGAGTCACTTAATTTCAATAAATGGTGGCAACAAGTATTTACCAGTAATGGCATTTACCACATATTGATATATGACATCAATTTTTTTAATAGCTAATGTATAAAAGATGGTTTTTTCCTTCATTTATAGCAAGTTGGTATATAATGTTAGATTTTTATTAAAAATGATGTCTAAAGTTTGATAATTCATTTCAATCATCGTAACAATTCATCAACAGTTTGCATGTTATGACAATTAATATCAATTTGTTGTTGGTCTATAAAAAAAGCTTTCTTTACCTATATGAAATAGTTATAAAGATAGTTATCCTTGATATGCTTCATTTACTATAAGCGACTAATTGTTCCTGTATTTCAATGTGAGAATTAGCATGTTAATTGTTCTATATGTTGTATCAAACTTTGTTACACATAGAGTAAGCAACATCATTCTCACATTAAAAAATAGAAATACTTAAATGCTTAAAGCAAATAATTAATCCAGCACTTCAAGGTTAAGAGATATAAAATTATTTTATCAAACTTTAATCGATTGGAAAGAGATAATAAATTGTTAGAAAAAGCAGCATCTTTGATTTTACATTGGTAGGCTTGAGTACAATGCAAAATACTACTTTTTTCTAACTATAATTTATTACTAATTTGTATTTAGGTTCCATCAATAACATTCATTAAAGATATAAAGAAAATATAAAGATGAAAAAACTGATGAAAAATTATAGTAAGAAGAAGTATCATGTCCATTTTTGTATTGAAAAGCTTGAATCTATTACAAAAATTGATATATTATTTTTTTCACTATAATTTATCATTAGTTTGCTAGCCTTTCTATCATTCAACTTAGAAACCTCAAACAATCTAAAGAAATCACAAGAGAAAGTATCCCACTTTTTCTTTTTATTTAAAATTTATCATTATAGTTTCTTTTCTGTTAGATTATTCAATTTATTATTGTTTGTATTTATACAATTGTATAAGAAAAATAATTTAGCTTATAAAGTTTTTACATTTGTTATTATTGTATTTATTGTTATTTGTTAGATTGTTCATTTAAAGTTTTTCTATATTTATTACTATTGTTGTTTGTATTTATATAATCGTATAAGAAAAGCATGATTATTAAATGGAAAAAAAAATAATTTCAATGCTACTAACTTATAAAATTATAAAGTTTGTGCTTGAAATATATTTTTAAACAATATTTTTATTTATGACATCAATTTTTTTTATTAAAAATCAATGTTTAAATCTTTATAATTGAATAATGTCATTTTACTATACACTTCAACTTTTTAGGAATCGATGTTTGATATTAAAAGTTCAAATCACAAGATGCAAGAGGGAAATGAAAAAGGTGAAGTTGTGGTGCCATTTGCAAATTTCATTATTAAACTCTTTCAATCTTAAAATGATTCTCTTTCTATCAATGTATGTTCATATTCCAATCTTAAAATGATTCTCTTTAATTTTTTATGTTTATGCTTTTTAATTATTTTTTTGTATTGAAGATCTGTTAACTTATCGGTAAATTTGTGAGATTGTATGTTCACTAGAAAAGCACAAAATATAAATGTAAAAACTTTGTTAACTTTTATATTTTATTCTTATAACTAAGTTTTTTATTTCAAAATTAATCATATTTTATTGCTTTTCATTTTGATACAAGTTTCATAATTGTACAAATAAGAAAGTTGATTTTATTCTTCTTTTTTTTTACGTTTGGTAGTATTATCTAGTATTTATTTATATTAAACATATAATATTATACATTAAATTTTAATAAATATTTATTATATTTACAAATATTGGATTTGAGATAGCTTTTATAGGAAGTGTCAACCTTATATATGTACCAATAGATATTGAATATAAACTTTTACCATTTTCTTCCTCTTTTATAGTCTTTAAAATTATTAAAATTATAATTTTGAAGTATTATTAGAGATATTAGGGGTTAGAAGGGATTAAATAGGGAAAAATTATGAAAGAGGGAGTGTTAGGTGAAAGGTTTTGTAAGAGGGGGTTAGGTGAAAAGAAAAAATAAAGGTAAGTTAGGAGAAAGCCATACCATCTTAGCTATTTAAAATAACCATTGTAGAATATTATTTATTTTATTACCATAATTGATAAAAATAATAATGGTTATTATTTACATAAAATCAACATTATTACATTTTTTTAACATCTATTATTAACTGACATAGAATAATCTAACATATAATGACACTCGCATATTTGTCAATTTGTAACCGATATTGAAAATGAAAAACAATTTACATTATAAGGCAATTTTGAAGTAGTAAACATCGGCTCATTTAAGTTAGTTAAAGTGAAAATTGATGTAAATGGTGGTGTAGTGGTATTATATCCCAAGTAATTTAGAATTTTATTTTAATTAATTTACTAATAATTATGTATACATGTCAGTAATTAGAGTTGTTATGAATATGTTTAGGATGATATTATAATTAAAGAAAATATGATTTTAAGGTAAAGATAGGAAGGAAATAATTAAATAAAGGCTAGTATGAAGTTAAAATTAAGCATAAGTGCATGGAGGAAATCTAGGATACAAATTCTTGTTTCATCCTCACTCAACCCTAAAAATTTTCAAAATTTTTGACATTTCTTTCTCATTTTTCCTCACATATTAACCAATTTCCTTGCTTTATTCCATCTTTTAAATTTCTCCATCCAATCTTAGGCTAATCCACTAAGGAAGGAACAAAGATTCTTAAGCATTATCAATAAACTCTCCTTACATGAAGTAATCTTTCTAGGATTTTAGCTTTTGAAGACTAATTGTTAGGAATTTCCTTCATCTTTTGTCTGAATAAGGTTAAATAAGCACTCATCAATTTCACCTTCTCTTATTTACATAAGATTAGTAAGTAGATAATTTACCTAACCTTGTATAAGTTATCAGTTTGTTGATGAAATGATGATTATTTATCTTGAGATTTTTTATGAATGAATATGCCAACTTAGGAATCTGTATGAGTATCATGTTATGATTGTGTTTAGTGTTGACCTTAGCCCCATTTAGAAGTGTATTAATAATAATAAAACATTTTAACCTTCTTAGTATTGAATCAGTGTCCTTGAATGTAAAAAGTAGAAATTGAAGATCATTAAGAACTTGGTTAGATTTTTTAGGACAAATTATTTTAGGAGAATAAGTACAGAAAGAACATTATGTGGGTTCAAGTATTAAGAAAACATATTGTAAAAAACTTGTGTGAAAATTAATCTTCTGATGAAATTAGAATAACTTTTAAAGAGAAAACCATGTTTGAAAACAAATATTTCAAAAGTTAAAAACTAGAGGAATCAATCAAATGACTAATTAATTTCAAATATTTAAAGACTAAACTAATCTACCTCAATCGAATGATCAATTGATTCCAGGCTTCCAAAAGGTAAAATAAGCTACCAGAATCGATTGATTATTTGATTCCATGTTTTTCATACTTCTATTCTATTTAAACATGCTCTTTATCTGATTAAGCAATTAATTTTATACATCCGAGCTAAATTGAGTTTTGAGTGAATTGATTAACTAATCTATTTACTATATGAAAATTCCAAATTACAACTAGGTGAATCAATTAACCAAATGATTCATAATAATGTTTTTAAAATTGCTAAGAGTTGAATTAATTGATTGATCAAGCTCTAACTACTCCATAATAGCTATATTTTATCAGTAATGAATTTTTAAATCCTTCAACTTCGATATAAAGGCTTGAACTCATTTTGAAAATATAAAATAGAGCTTTCACTATTATATTAATACAAGATATTCTTCTCTTTCTTATTTTTATCTTACAAATCCCTTGAACCTACAAAATCAAATTCCTCTTATTAGTTCTTCATTGTACATTCCAACTTTTAAAGTTTGTGAGCCACTCTTCTAATTCTATATCATTCAATTTCTATGTATTACAGTGAGGTATCCTAAGTAACATAAAAAATGTGAGATCTCTTGATAGATTAAGTCTTCGAGAGAGGAATCTCAAAGAAATTGCATAGAAAATAAAGAATTGTATTGAAGCTTCTTCAAGTACTCTTAAAATTGAAGAAATAGTAGATTTCTTTTTAAAATCCAAGTCAAGTAGACTTGATAATGGATGTAATTCTTAGAAGTGTTTGATCTTCAATGTCAAACTACTATAAATCATTGAGTTTGATTTTCTTTATTCCTTTCTCTTATTTATCTAGTCTATGCTCTATTTTTCTAATTAAAATTGTGATTGTGATATATTTGATTTATATTAAGTTGATTATTCTTGTAAATATCATTATCTTCCTACTTTCAACTTTGAATAAATAGTTAGTAATATATATAATAGAGTATTTGCATAGTTAAATATTGTGTATCTAGCATGATGTTATTATAAAGTGAAAAATGTAAGAAAAATGATAGTTTGTTCAATGAAATTTGGGGAAAATTGAAAATTTTAGCTCATGCTCAAATATGGTAATCAAGTATAGGCTTGGGATTCTAGGAATGGAATCTAATAGGTTATACTTAATTACTATAATCAAGTATTCAAATGAGGCTTTACCTATAAAATCAAATACTTAAGTATGATACTCGATTATTACGATACCAAGGCCTCTAATTAAAAATGGTAATTAAGTATCGCAATAAGAGGCGCTCTCTATCATTAGATATTCGACTATGATGGTTGAATATGAGTTTCATAAAGACTTATATTAGAATATTATAGCTAAGCATTTTTACTAAACACCTAGTTAATTACTTATTTTAGTGTGTGCTATAGATATGAAATGTAATTATATATAGTCATACAATTACTTATGATTGAATCTATTTATGGTTGAGATATTAATTCCATAATAGGGATGTGAATTAATAAGATACAAAAATGTGATTGGGGGAGTTAAGAAAAATGAAATTGTGAAATAGAACTAGATTTAGGAAAAAAGATTAAGAAGGCATAAGATGGGACTTAAAAGAAATAATAATGGACATTTGTGAGGATATAAGGATAATCTAGGAGACAAAGTAGTTTACTTTAATTATGATAATATATACCCCTGATTGATAATTGTTATGAATATGAATGATGTTGGAACTATGGTAAGATTAACTTGAAGGAAATGTGTGATTAGATATTAGTTATTTAAGTAGATTATTTACTTATTGAGAGGAAGTGTCACTATTTTAATTTTTTTTAAAATGTTTTTATATATATGTGTTAAAGCTCTTCTACCACTATAGTAACTCAAGATCAGTGATCTCCTTGATTTCCTTAAAAAATAGTTATAATCTTGCTAGGATATAAACATGAATAGATTTTGGATTATGTAAATCGTTTTAGTATTAACTTTGCATTTTTAAGTATTTTGAAAAGTATATAAAATCGATTATTTGATTAATCACCTTGTTAAAAATTTTATAATGATACCAAAATATGTGTAGATAAGTCTATGGAAATTGAGAAATAGGATCCATGTTGATCAAGGCTAGGCAAGTCATTAATAGGTGATATGTTTGTAAATAAGTGTAACTTACCACTTTAGTTTTGATAATAAGGTGATGTTATAAAGTCTTATTTTCTAATAGGTGCTGAAAGATCTTATATAAGGAAACTTAATACAACAATTATATTAAAATGATACTGAATATGAATACTACCTTGGATCTAAATTAACCATTGTCTAAATCACTATTGTGTATGAATAATTAGACATTAATTGTAAATTAAACTGACATCTAAAATAATGTTAATAGATAATTAATATTTATATTTATGATGTTTTTAAAAATTGTAAAGAACATTTCTTTCTAAATGTCATTTCATATAAAATAAACATTTAAAGGAATGTCAATAGCTAAATAATGTTTATTTTTACAATTTTATTGGAAACAATAAAATTTTAGATGTCGATTTTACTTGAAAACTAATGTCTAAAGGTTATCTTTAATTAATTAATATTTATATTTATGATGTTATTGAAAATTGTAAAACTTATTTATATTTCAATGGTTAATTTATTTAAAATACATATTGTATTCACGAGCTAAACACTTATAATATTGGTTGTTAAAATAATTGATGTCTAAAAGGTATATCAACAAACCTAATATTATAAAAAAAAATTAATATGTTGGTTATATGTTAATAATTGACGTATAATGTCTTATAATACTTATAAATTGTGTTCCAATCTCCATTTGAAATATTTAATATCTAATTTTATGTTTAATTTTGATTCAAAGATAACCTTTTTTCCATCTTAAGAAGTCCAACTAGAGGAGGTTGCAAATCTTGTTAAAGGACTTGCTTTTTCTTTGACATCTTAAGTCTCACAGGGTGTGTTCTTTAATTAAGAAAAAGGTATAAGTTTTGAGATGCTAGAGGAAAGATAAGTCATTTGATAAGATTTGTAACCTTTTTCAAATAACCTTTTTGAAATGAAAAGGAAGGTTATCCTTAAATTTATTTCAAACTTCATCATTAGTAATCAAGGTAAGTGTATTATTGAGATGTTGAACATTTGTATTTATTATTGTTGAGATAAAAGCCTTTCTCCACTCTTGTTTCTCAATAAAGGTGGTTGAAAGCTTTCTTATCAACATTACTAAATTTTGTGTGTGTGTGTGTGTGTGCATCTTATAATTAGCCCTCAAACTCAAGCATAGAGAATATTTAGCAAAAGAGAATTGGCAACAAAGGACATGTTGATTGTACTTGTTATTCCTAAGATGATATCCTTAAGCATAAGAATTAGTTGCTTATTACATTAGTATATTAGTACATTTGAATTACTAAGTTATATATAAAGTTAATTGTTTATTGTATTTTATCAATATAATGATGTATAAAAGTTTATAGAAATAAATAATATTGTAATTTCAAAAATCATCATTGTCTCCCTTTTTATATATTTCTTTTCTTATGTTTATAATTTTTTGCATTTTGATGGCTTTCTATTCTTAAATATATATTAATTTCAATAAATAATGAGTTAAAAATATTACTCTTTCTCTTTAAAACATTAAAAAATAATTGTTCAATATTAGTTTCAAAACTTTCTATTTTTATGTAAATAATCATTTCAATGCATAATAAGTTAAAAATGTTACTTGTTCTCTTTAAAATATTTAAAAAATAACTTTTCAATATAAGTTTCAAAGATTTCAATATATTAATTTGTTTTATGCGTAAGTATGAGAAGAACAAAATATTTTGCTAAAAAAATATTTCAATATGATGTGAAAAATAAATAAATAAATCATGTCAATTTCTTTCTTAGAACTAATGTATATATGTTATGATATCAATTTTTTTATAATAGCTAATGTAATAAACTATATTTCTTATATTCAAAAACTTGATTTACAATAAAAAACTACAAAATGGGTGTTTGTATTAAATTGACATGACATATCTAACAACACAATTTTACTATTCAAGTAATTCATTAAAATGAAGGCAAAAGTTGAAATAGATGATAATTTCTAATTCGACACCAAAAAGTATAGTGTAAAGTTTTTTTTCATCTTTCTCTTAAATTTATTTTGTCTTGAGGAGATACTCCAATCAAAATTAAAAAAAAAAGTCATATTCAACTTCTTATTCATCCCCTAACTCACTAAAATCTTCTTTACTATGTCAAGATGCATTTGTGATGTTTATTTTTCTTCAAATCACATGGAAGAAATATTGTGATTATATAACTTTATTTTTATTTGGATTCTATGTCTTTAATATCTTTTTGTAAGGTTTTAAATGGATAAAATATTGATATGTATTTAACAACTTTGTTAAAACTCTCATTTTATTCACATGTTTGTATGTTTATTATTGATATGTGAATTTTTTATGTATTTGTTATATTTTTTGCTTCAAATTAGGTAGCAATGTATAATAATGGATGTTTGTTAATCATCTAACCCCTAAATAAGCTAAGAAGGTTAACGAGTTTATTAGATTTGCTATAATTAAAGAGAAAAAGGAGGAAATTGGTATTAAGCTTGCATTGTGTCCTTATGAGGAATATGTTTATGTTATGATGTTTAATCAAGTGGATATATGAGCAAATTATTTTTTAATGACATGAGAAATATGAGTTATCTACTCTATCTTGTACCTATAAAGGTAAAAGAGCCCATAAAGATGATAATATGAATGTGGGAGCATATAATCAATTAAAAGACATGGTTCGTGATATTGAAAATAATTTCATTGAATATCTGCATGTCTTTATAAGTTTTTAAATTATGTTAAGCAGCCTTTATATTTGAGTTGTACCAAATTTATACAATTATATGTTATGCTGAGTTATTTAACTTAAAAGCAAGGAATAGTTGGAGTGACAAGAATTTTATGACATTGTTGCAATTATTAAATAAATGATTCCTAATCGTAATAAGCTATCAAATCGTACTTATGAACCTAAGAAAGTCATATGCCTAATAAGCATAGAGTATAAAAAGATACATGCTTATTTTAATAATTACATATTGTAATGAAATGAGAACAAAGATTTCAAAAGGCATCCAAAATATAAGTCACCATATTATAAATTGAAGAAGAATGATAGCATCAATAATAAAAGGGTTTCAGTTAAAATGTTGTGGTATCTTTCAATGATACTAAGGTTTAAATGAATGTTTGTTAGTGCAAGGGATTCTAAGAACTTAACATGGCATGCAGACTAAATAATACTTGATGGCAAACTTTGACATTCGACTCATTCTTCTTAATGATAAACAATTGATACATTGTTCCCTAGGTTTAGTAATAAGCCAAGAAACCTTTGGCCTGTATTTTAAATTGATGGAATGAACCCTTTTGGTAACATCAGTAGTAAACACAACATATGGTCTATTATGTTAGTGATCTATGATTTGCCTCCTTGGTTATATATGAAGTGCAAGTATATTATATTATCCTTTTTTATTTCGAAGTTAAAATAATCAAGGAATGACATAAATATTTTTTTATATTGCTTATTGAAGACTTGAAGATGATATAGGAAGAAGATGTCTCGATCTTTAATACATATAATGAGCAGGATTTCATTTTACATGTCGTGCTCTTTTATTCAATCAATAACTTTTTTGCCACGACAAATTGTTTGTTTACAATATTAAAAGGAATAAAGCATGCTTTATTTATGAAAATAATACTTATTCTTATTAACTCAAGCATGGTAATAAGATGGCGTATTTCAATCATTAAAGATCTTTATACCATGGCCAATAATATCGTAGGCTAAGCTTGCAATAAGCCATTGAAAGAAGTAATAGCTCCAATTCTCTTAACTAGATATTAGGTACGGGTGAACAGGTGTAATTGAATTTTCAGAAGTAATAATTATTTTATTATTAGCAATAAAATAATATCTTTGATTTATTAATTATTTGTGATCCTATATTTCAAGTGTATGAATTAATTAAAAATATTAATGTCATTTTGTTAAACCCTACAAGCCTATAAGTAAGGATACTCCGTGAAAAATAAGGTTCATATTATTCAATCTTCTACATTAGAAGAAGTTTTTTATGAAATAGAACATCAATTTCATGCATGTGGAGAAAAATATTTATGATAGTCTTGTTGAAACATTATTGAGCATGTTAGGAAAAACCAAAGATAAAGTCAAAATTAGGTTAAACTTAGTTGAAACATTCACTTAGAGAGAATTAACATAAAAAAGAAAAGGTCAATACACACATCTTCTGCTAGCTTGCCATACTTTATTTAGAAAGGACAAGACAAGCTTTTGCAAGTGTTTACTTAATGTTAAAGTGCCACAGGGATACTATTCAAATATGAAGAGCTTGGTCTTAATGAAAAACATGAAGTTAGTTAGTTTAGAATCTTATGATTACCATACTTTATGTAATAACTATTGCCTTACTAGAATGCAATAACTATTGCCAATGGCTATTCGATCAATCTTGTTGAAATGTGTCAAATATACTATCATTAGACTTTTTTTTAAATACAATATATAATAAGGTCCTTAACTTTGCAAAGTGGAATAACTAACAAAAGTGAGTTATGGTTATGCTATGTTAGTTAGAGATGTACTTCTTACCTTTATTTTTTAAATACCTAGTGCATCTAGTTATTTATTTGGTGAAAGAGATAAAACTTTACAAGACGATTTACTTAAGGCGCATCTAGTTATGCTATGTTAGATAGAAATGTATTCTTACCTTCATTCTTTAATACCTAGTGCATCTAGTTATCTATTTGGTGAGAGAGATAAAACTTTAGAGGCCAATTTACTTGAGGTGAATGTACTCCTTTGAGTGACATATGAAAATTCTAAAAAAGTGTGAGAAGAATAAACATTAATTAGAAGGATGCATTTTTTAAAGCAATAATGTTGAGGAGGTAGTCAAGCTTTGTAGTGATTGTCTATCAAATACAAATACTATTGAACTTCTAAATCTCGTCACGAGAGTAAAGTTGAAAGTCAAGGCACATTAATGCCTAAGTGATGAGTATAAGTTTTGAAATGTGTATATAAACCCACTTTTACATCATAATATTGATGAAATTCAATCTCAAATAGATGGTGATGATCATATAACCATTGTAAAAGGACAACATTGCATAAGGAATGATTAATAGATCCAAGCTAAACATCATTTATCAATTAGTTTAAAAGCCAAGTTCCTTATTGAATGGTGTAAAAACCATCGAATGTTATTTTTAAAATCATTATATGGTTAGTCTTAAGGCTACCTATAAAAGCCATCTTTTATTATGAATATGACATCAATGAGTAATCTTTCTATACAAATAGCCAGGATAATAGGAGTAATATGTAAAATAATGAGGTAACTTTGGTAACTTAGGTTATACATATAAGTAATTTTAAAGATAGAAATCCTATCTATGCCAATATATTATATTATGGGGTCATTAAAAACATTTGGGAACTTGACTTTGTTATGTTTAATGAGCTTGTGTTTTAATGTAAATAAGCTAAGAATAAAAATGGTATTTAAATTAATGACTTAGGATTCATGCTAGTTAGTGAATCTTAATAAGAAAGGTCTTAAGGGGAAACTATTCATAATGGCATCTTAAGTAAAATAAGTATTATATATCATAGGCTCATTCGATCATAAATGGTGTATAACTTTAATAAGGAAGGAATAAATTGTTAGTGATAACAATGACAAAAACTTAAGGGATGATATTGGGAAGACTTGTCCTTTCTCTATAGGAATACTTTTAGTAGATAACAAAAATGATGTAGAAAAATTTTATATGCAAAACGATCATGTTAAAAGGGTATGTGTTGATAATCTTTTTAGACATGTTAGGAAAGACTAAAAATAATTGTGTCCATATTTCTCATGAGTAGATTATATGTATAATAAGTAGCATTTTTTGAATTATTAAATAGTTTCTATATATATTTATAATAAGTAGCATTTCTGTAACAATACTGCTTAAATAATAATATAGCAATTAGACTTTATAATTAGGTTCGGATATGGTTTTAAGTGAATAAAGGTATAAGTGAATAAAGATGAAAAAAAATAAATGACATTGATCATGATTAAAGACCATCATTTTTAAGACCATATTATGTTAATTATTTAAAAAAACTAATATTATAGGTCATGTTAATGAAAGTTAATTTTTTATGGTAATTCCTAAACCAATGTCATAGTTTATATTCCTTGTTGATTAATTATAATTTATTACATTGATTTTATACTAACATCTAATATGAATGATTATTTGATATTTAAGAATTTTTACACGCTAATTTTCATGTATTACAACTGATGTTATTACTTTTATTACACGTTAGTTCGAAACCAATGTTGAATATAATGACTATATAATATCACGTATATATGCATTGGGTAGGAACTAATTTTAAAGTCTTAAAACAACCAATGTTAAAGGGGTATCTATAATAGTGGGAGAATTTATTTGTGTTCCTTGTACATTTTGCCATTTTAACTAAAAATTTAATTGTTAAGCTCTAGCCAAATGCAATGTTCAATTACATTGAAAATTAACTAGTAAATAATGCACACCATTGGCATAATCTACCAAACCTATTTTGCTAAGAATAAAATTATAAACATACCATAAATACATTTACAAATAACGTCCATTTTAATTGAATTCATGTCAATAAAAGAATGCCATTTAGAATGGCTTCCAAATATTCATAACTACAGTTCCAATCTCATCAAGACTTTAACATAGTAAAAAAATATGTCAATTACAAGGTCATTAAAAGGATTCAAAATAGAAAGTATATTTAAATTTCATTAAGGGACTTGTCTTTTGCCTCCACTTTGCAATTATTGTGTACAAGTTATATATTAAAGACTCTTTTTGCTACCTTTAGTTATGGATTATAATATTTCTTTGGTAATACAAGGTTTCATTTTTTTTAATGGAAAGCTTCTTCCTTAGCTTACTCTTAAAATCACCATTAATTGATGGCTTTCTCACTACTTTTACATTAGATAATATAATAAAGTTTGAGGCTTGGCCTTGGACTTGTCTAGTTGAAGCTATGCTTATTATGTTTGAAGACTATGTTTTTTTTTTAATTTATGATCTTGTGTTTGAGGTTTGTCCTTTAGCTAATTTCAATTTTTCCGTATTACTTATAACTAGTATTTTCCTATTTGTAATTGTCTCCTTCTTACAACTTATGACATTATACCCAAATTGATTGCATCTAACACACTTGTATATTGTGAATGATGCCTTAGTAACCTATTAATGTCTCATTCCTTCTCATCTATATCTTTTTTTTCTTCTTATCTTTTTAGGTCTTCAAGAATGCCTTCTCATAGTTAATGGCTAAATTGGATCTACATTAAACTTTGGCCATAAGTTAGGCTTTTTGGTGGGATAAATAATGTACTAATAGCATTTCAAATATATATCTTGACTACAAGAAAGAATAAAATTAAGAATTAACACCATAATTCATTAAACTAGTTTAATTCCATAAAACATTGCTAAATTAATAGGAAAATATAAATAAAAATTTATCACACCTTTGACTTGTTTGAAATGAAAAATCAATCATGCTCAGCCATAGGGATAATATCTATGCATAAACCATGTCTAAAAGTTTATCATTTTTGCTTTCACTACTATAAATGCAATTAGAAACATTTAATTATTTCTATCGTTACCAGTAATAATAAGCAATTATCCCTCATAAGTTCTTTTCAAAAAGTAGCCTATCCAACCCAATTAAAAGCCTATAACATTTTATAAAGGCTTTTTAACACCTTTAAAAACAAACATACATTCTCTCAAAAATTGAAGGCATTTGTGATGTTAGTTAATTCATGCTAAGCCTAACCATACTATTGTTATTACACCTAAGTAACTCATTTCATAACTTCACAATCTGCTATACTAGTCTTCTACAAATCCTTCTACAAGTTTTAGTATTTTCTTTTTAGCCTTATATGATTGGCCCTTAGAGAGATAGACACCCTATTCTTTTTTCGTATCATTTTGAATTGTCTTGTAATCAACATTCATATCTTCTCTCACAATATTCATGAACTTTACTCCTAATAACTTTTTCTGAGCTTGTGGGTTCCTAAACTACTTAAGATAAGTATGAATATCATTTAGCCTTCTGACTTGCCAAATTCGCTTATAAATGTCTAGACTTATTCTTAGGTAATATGGTTAGCCTTCTCTATTTCTTATTACTAACCTCTCTTGTCATCCTTGCTAACCCATATTAGTTTACCATGGCAAAGTCCACAATTATAGACAATATCTTTTGCAATAACTTTTAATGCAAGCCTTAGTTTAAATTTATTTCTTTCCCATCTTCAACCATCTTAAATATGCCAAATTTTTTGAATTTTAGCACTGATTTGCCATAAACTTATTTTTCTTCAAATACATGTATTTGAATTGCATCAACTTATAAATATAAAAATGTATATACTCTAACTTATTTTTCATACTTGTCGATAAGCAATAGAATATAACTATTTGTACCCCAAAATCTATAATAAATTATAGATATTGGACCTAGCTACATTTTCAAATAATACAAGAATATATGTGTAATAAAATGGAATGAAATATAGATAAAAAAAAGAAATAAAATATTTATTTAGGTAACATTATCAAACATGAATGCTCATTTTTTAAGAAATGATTATTTCATGAAATAATGAGAAAATTTTTAAATCTTTTCATAATATTAAGATTTTTAGTTCTATTTTTTATTATTTTTAATAAAGAAATAAGTTATTGCCTTAATTTTAAAAATCACTTAATTATGATATCAAAATTGTTAATTTTTTAAAATATAATAGGGAATAGCACTAAAATCACATATTAAAATTTTTTTCCTAAATAATGAAATTCTCTTTCCATAAGTAACCTGATGAAATGCTTATTACAATATTACATAACATGATGACATTTTTATGTCTTCATCCATCCTTTTCCAACTAATTAATTAATTAGATTTAGATAATATTTGGTTCACAAAATCTTTTCCATATTTTTGGAAATGTTTTAGAGGAATATAGGATTCTTATATTTGGTTTAACTTTTAGAAAAATATTATTATAAATATGAACATTCTTGAGAATGTTTTTAATCTAATATTCTCCTAAAATATTTTTATAAAAGAGGTGAGCATATTATATTTTTATAATATAGGAATGTTATAGTAATAATGGACTATTTTGGCCATACTTGTATTAAAATCTTATCAATATTAATATTTCATTTCACTACTACCTACTATAATTTACCATTACTAGTCACCACTTATTGCCATTAATAACTACCTTACATCATCCATCATTGACCATTATCTATAACAAGTGATCACTACCACTGCTAACACGCATTGCTGTTTGTCAACTATCACCTATTGCAAGTAATCACTACCACCCACTATGAGTGATTGTTGTGGTCATTGCCTATTATTGGTAACATTCATTTATTACCATCTACCATCGATGATAACTATTAATCACCACCCATTGCTTGCTACCACCCATTATTGTTAGCCTTTATCAGCCACACAACATTGAAGACCACCCACTATTAGGGATCATTATTAACCATGTCCTACCACTACTTGCCACCATTAATCACTCAATTTTCGATGAAAAATTTTGAGTAATCTAACAATACTTTTTAAAGTATATAAATGAATTAAAATATAATATTATAACATTACAAGGAATATTTTTAAATAAACTAAATATAGTAATGTTATATTTTTAGGAATTAAATTTTTAGGAATCATATTTTTGAAAATATTAAGATTCTTAAAAATGTATGATTTTATAAACTAAACACTATTTTAAAGGATTGCTAATATCTAATTCCAGATGTGGAGGTTAATCACCTCTGGTCTTTCATATGGATAAAAATTATACTAGTAATTTAATAATAATAAAATAATAGTAGGCATTCAAATATTTTTAAAGAAGAAATATTAATTTAAAATAATCAAATTAACTTTACTCATTATCTCTCATCTTTACAATAAATGTACTTATTAAATTAAGAAATTAAAAGAAGTGATAAATTAACTATAGGTGGCATTTAGTTCATGAAATCTTTTTCATATTTTCAAAAATATTTTAATAGGATGTGAGATCTCCATGTTTGATTCAAATTTTATAAAAATATTTTTAGGAATATTTTTAATCCAATATTTCCTTAAAATATTCCTAAAAGAAAGAAGTGTATCCTACATTCCTATAATATTGGAATATTTAATTAATATAAAAAATTATTTGATCCATATTATCATACACTACATCAACTATCATCAATCATCACTTGTAACCAATAACCATTATTTATTTTTAATGATTATTATTGGCTACCATTTATCACTAATAACCACTTTCAACCATCACTTATTGATAGTGACCGTCTTTAGCTAATACTTACCACTGGTGATCATTACCCATCAGCGATCTTCATCTATTATTAATGACCACCAGTGATCACTATCCACCGCTCATGACTACTTTCAACCATCACTTATTGATAATAACTATCGTTAGCCAATACTTATCACTGGTGATTATCATTTATCACTATTTATTGCCAGTTACTATTATCCATTATTAGGTATTATCGATAATCACAACTAATTACTGCCTAGCATTGGTAAACATCATCAACTATCAATCATTACTTATGACCACCTATTGTTTGTGACTATCATTGGTACCACATATTGCCAATGACTAACTCCGACCATCACTTATTCCTAATAACTATCATTAGTCACCGTATACCATTACTCGCCATTGATGACCATCGTCTCCTATCACTGTTACTACTATTACCACCATTTATTATCAATGATTACTATCGATCACCATATATCAATGATAACAATTCAATTTTTAATGAAGACACTTTTTCTAATCAAATAATATTTTTAAAAATATTCAAGATAATTAAAATATAATATATAATATTGCTAGAAATTTTTTAATTAAATCAAATATAAGAATGTTCTATTTCTATATATTAAATTTTTAGGAGTCACATTCCAGATAATGTTAGGATTCTCGAAAATATTTGATCTTGCGAACCAAATTCTATTATAATACCTCTTATTATTTTATTATTAATAAATTATTAGATATAATTTTTTCATCTAATTGACAATACGAAAGTTAACAACCCCTTAAATTTATTATAATTTTATCATAAAAGTATTTTGACAATAGAACTTATAATATAATATCTTTTATTAATCATGATATAAATATATTTTATTAGATAAAAATATTTAGTATAATATAAAATTTAACAAATTAAAATTGAATAAATATTTTTATCATGATAATATTATTATATTGATTCCTAAGCCTTTATTCCATTCTTGTAATTTTTTTTTTGTTTTGTTAAACATAAAGATGAAAATGAAATGATCATTCTAGTTGCCACATCAAACAAAATTATGAGAAAATCACTCAATCTACTTCTATTCAAACAATTTTCACTCTAGTCCACATTTTTCATTCATTCCTTTTCATGAGAATTATATTTACTTATTAGTAATTTTATTTTTTTCATTAAGCCTATTTGTAATTTTAAATATTAAAATTATTTACTTGTACTTTCAATTGTTAATACCGTAGTTGCTAAATTATTTTTTATCCAAAATTTAACATAATATTCACATGTATATTGTATGCGATCTTCATTTTTTAAAATTTTGATGCTCACTCAAAATTACTTTACCTTCTCAAAAATTCTATTTAACAACCTGTATTCAATAACTGTGAACTAAATTATAGAAAATAAAGGTTTGTTTGAATGTATTTTTTATTTTTATTTTTATTTTTAAAATTTATTCTCAAAATTTATTTTTAAATTTAAATAAATAAATAATATTTTATTTAATTATAAAAATAACTTAAGAATAAAAGAATAAGTTAAAAAATAAAAACTTATTTTTTATTTTTAAATTTTGATAGGAAAATTTCACTCAAAACTTGATGAAAAGCCCTTTTGACATCTCTAAAAAAGTATGTTAACCTTGTCAAAATTTGCTCAAAATGCTCTTCAAGGAGAAGTGCTCGACCTTGGTAGTCATTTGGCACTAATCTAAAAGTCGAAGTATGTGGTTTCTACCTTCTTTACACACTTCCAATACTATAATAAAGAATTATATAAATAATAAAAATAGTCCTTCTACTAATTATGACGCCTTGAATTTTAGCCTGTTTTGACTACATTTACTCACATTTTTCTACATTACACTTGTGCATTTTGTACTTGTTTTTAATACACTTTGTGCTATGTGTTGTGTTTTCATTACTCTTACTTATGCGTATCTTGATTATTTATCTTCTGCTATGTTTTTTACTATCTTGTTGTTCAATATATTTACTCATTTAAGTATTGTGGGATTAATCCTTGACTAACTTGTTTTTAGCTGATTGATAGTAAGCGTCATATGATATAGTAGATATTCCATTTGGAGTTACAATTTTTAAAAACAACTTGTTAAATATGAACTTATATTTATGAAAATAAAAAAATTATTTTTAAAAAGTAGACCTTTAGTGTTTGTTTGTTTACTATTTTTAGAAATAACTTTTTTATTTTTAAAAATAGAATAACTTATTTGCTAACATGTCTTCAAAATTTATTTTTAAAATCTATAACTTTAAATATGTAATTTAAAAATGAAAAATAGAAACAAATTTTAATTATTTTTTAAATTTGTTTTCTTATTTTGATGTCATTTTTATAATTAAAAATATTTTTTCATTTGTAATACTAATTACTCTTTATTTTTTATTTTTCTTCAATTCAAAAATAATTTTTGAAAATCTAAAAATGAAAATACATCCAAATACACCCTAAATTTTCAATATAATTAGGATTTTTGTTTTGAGTAAGTGTTAATTTGAGTCAAGATTTAGCACACTAAATATCACATTCAATCCATGTGAGTTTTTTTTCTTTTTGTTAAATTTTGCAAAAGAAAATAGTTTAGATAGATAAAGTATTATCAATTGAAAGCACATATAGGAAAATATCACATTCAATCAATGTGACTTTTTTTTGTCAAATTTAAAAAAAAAATAGTTTACATGGGTAAAGTATTATCGATTGAAAATATATATGGATGAATTATAATACTTAAAACTATAGGTAAATTAAACAAAAAAGAACAAAATTATAAGTAGATAAAATATAAATTTTCTCTTTTTAACCAAAACGAGGCCTATAAGTATTCGCCAATAAAATGCATGCTAGATTAAAGGTTCACATTTCTAGTCTTTATCATGAAATTAATTTTCAATCTAAGAAATTATTTGATTGGCAAAAAATTATATAAAAAAATTAAATTGTTAAAATGTAGGAGATGAATGAATTATTTGATTGATTATTAATTAATAATAGAAAAAAGTAAGATTTTTCAAAAAAAATCTACTTTCAGTAAAATTAGAGAAGTTACTTGTCTATCTCATTTTTCAAAAAAGAAAAACTTTTTACGAAAACTTTGGATTCAAGTTACTAATCATATAATTTTCAACATTTTCCTAAAATTCCAGTAAGGAATATGTTTCTTTTCCCTTACTAACATTCTTTAAATGGTTTCTCCCGGTTTTAATTTTAATTATTTTGTTAAAAAGATGCGCGAGGAGTAGGGTGGCTTTCTTTGAACAGTTGCGAAGTCAAGGGCTAACAATGGCCTCAACCAAAGATTCATAATGTCTTTATTTTTATATTAATAATATTATATTAGTCTTCTTAAAAGTTTGATATTAATTTATATATATTTTACAATTTTTTTTATATTTGATTACCTATTAATGTGAAAATTCGGACTCTTGCTGTCCAACGCTAATTTACTCTTGAAAAGAAGAAAGAAATAGGAATTGATAAGTTCCCCAAATACAAAATTTGAAATATAAGTATTTAATTAATACAATCCTATTTATAGTTGGAGCTTTTAATCCGTCAACACTCCGTCAGCAAAATTGGATGTGAATGCAAACGGCAGCTTGTTGAGCAGTAAATGCATGAACTCCTAAAGTTGCTTAACGTGATGTGTTAGGTTTTGAATTACAGAACCCAAGCCTTGGCGTTTCCTCTTTAAAACGACAAATTTAATTTAGGGTCGGCGTTGTAAAGATTTTTTTAATTAATTTCTTCAACCTTCACTTCAACCAAAGAAACATATCTCCAAGATTAGTTGATTCACTTACGACATATTAATTTGCAAAGCAATATTGAATTCACCATATATAATTGGGAGGTCAATGTATAACAACGGAAATCAAAGAAAATTTAGTCAGTTTTATGCTCGGTTGATTCACTTCTTCTAAGACTTTTCTTTCATGACATTTGTCTTAAGTTTCAAAAACTCAAAAATAAAATTATTAAATTAAAATTATTCCATCATAATTACATATTTTTTAATAAATATAATTAAATAATTTCAATCTAATAAATTTTAGAATTGTCACATTATCCCAAATTCTTAAATTTTTGAGACATCATAAAATTTAGTTATAATATTTTGAGTTTGAACATTAATCGTGTCTATATTAAGAGACTTTCACCGTCACGGTGGAGTTAATAAAATGTAATTAGGGACTAACCTTATAAAAATTTAAGGAATTTGAAGTTTTTATTTTTATATCTATAATAATTTTAGATTGATTTTTAAAAAATTTAAAAATTGTGTACATTTTATAAAGATTTACTAAAAATTATAAAATTTTCTGAACATTCTCTTCTTCTCGGAAACAAACTATATTAAAGAACTTTAATTTTCTTTTATTCCGAGTTGTTTCTAGATTGAATTGACATATCTTCTAACATCCCCAGTTGATGAAGCCAGCAAATAACCATCTCTGTCATGCATTTATGCGAAATTTTAAAATCGAATTAATTCATTTCAGCATAAATATATTGAAAAAAAAAAAGATAAGGTGCACTGAATCAGCAAGAACGTCTTGATTTTTAAATATATATACATGCAGAGCAAGATCTTGTTTGTCAAATATAATCAGCTCCATATAAATTAATTGAGATTAAGATGTGTAGATGTAACTTGTTAGGGCTAGATCCATTTAATTGACCATATATCTAGCTAGATCTGGATTTTTGTCAAGATTAACACAACAATTCAAACAGAGAAGGAGTTCGTTTGAACGTGAGTTTTGGTTGAAGAGAGATACGATTCAGAAAAGGCTACTGACGGATAGAGTCAGAGAACTCCAAAAAGAGATTGGTCCGGCGGTGGAACCCTATCCCCATGCATATAGGACAGACAACTCTTTTATGGTCGGCCACTGCCCCAATTTCAACTTGTCATGGATCATTCGTACATGTATTCCTTACATGCATGCTATAGCAAACTACGGCAGTAAGGGATCATGCAAGCGCCATTAAGAATACCAATTAAGGTTTTAAGATATTTTTCAGAAATTTTTTTTTACATAAATGAAATGTTATATGTATTTATATTTTATGATCAACTAAAATGATGTTCAAAGCTATTGGGGTGGACAAAAATAATTTCATTTTTTTATATTTAATATTGACCTTCTTTTAAATGTTTTGATATTTTTTAACTATATTTATATGAAAATATTTTTCATCAAAAATAAATGAAGTTAAATTTTATGTACCGAAATTTAATATGTTGTTATAGCAATGAATCAGTGAATTGCATAAATTGTAATCTTACTTAAGTTTTAATTGAATGAATCACATTTATCTTTTTTTAAAAATTTATTCTAATTACATTTGTATCTCTTTTATTTTGAAAATGTATACACACCTTGAAGATAAGTGTATATTTAAAATAGAGAAAAAAATAAATTGATGATATTGTAAGAATTTAGATTAAATATTGCATAAGATATTGGACACCAAAAAAAATAACTAGTGTAAAAGCATATTTTTATTGTAAATTTAATTCTCTTGAATATAATAGTATTCAAATAAATACTATGTATATAGATCTTCTTCTTATTCTCCTAAAATGGGCAATTCTCTATGAAGCAAACCAATAATTACAATTAGATTAAGAGTGGAGAGAGAATGTAGCCATTATAAATAAAATCCTATTAAATTCTCTCATTATGTGCCAATAAATGTATAAGTTTACACTTTAATTACCAAATACATTAACTTAAAATTAGGTATTCATATGTTCAAGTAATAAATCATTCTAATAAATTAGATTTTAAAAAATAAAAAGCTCTTGAATTATTATTTAATAAGTTTTATCAAAAATAAAATACTTACAATGGTAGCCTACATAAAAAATTTTAATAGATCATATAACAAGGAATATTATATTTCATATATTTTTTAAAATAAAAGGACATATGTAATTATATTAAACCTTATTACTAATTTTTTGTATTTTAAGTTAACGTTAACTATAACTAGCCTATACTACCGATCATCTATCTCTTTTCCTTTTTATTTTGTCATAATATAATTCATTGATTTAATTTTTGGTGTCATTCTCTTTCATATATATGCATTATGAGTAACCATTATCAAATGCTATCTTATATTCTCACGTTCAAGCTGCGTTGATTTAGTAAAAAAATATTGATTCTAAAAAGAGTTTATCTATTAATAAATAAAAATTTTCATTCTAAAAATGAAACTTATTAAAAAGGAGATATTCAAAATTTTAGTGGTGACTATACGTGGGAAATGACATTTGTTACGAGGGATAATCAAAATTCCAAGGGTGGTTATACATTCTCTTCAAACGTGAGTGCGAAACAAAAATTAATCATCCATCTATCACCATCACAAAGGATCAACTTGCTTATGCAGTGCAGGCTATCTAAAATCAGTTTCGCTCACTCTCACAAATGCAATCTTCATATATGCAAGAGGGAGAAGATTGACTACCGCCAAAAGGGTACAAACCACGAGTTTCTTGTGGCTTTGTGCGGCCATAGGTTAATGACACCACCTCAACTAATCCAAATGGGTGGGTCCATATATCCTCTAGTAATCAGAGGGCCCCATATATGTACTCCTAACCCTGCTAAGGCGCAGCCCCAGCTTCCTCAGCCACCCGTTTCGTCACTGGAAGCGCCACCGCCCGCCACCACCTCACTTTTCTGATCATAACCTTTGAATTTAATCCAAAAAGGGTTATTTTGTTTCATTATTAGTATCCATTACATCATCATGATGTGCCTTTCCTTCTCTCAATTTTTTTCTCCATCTTTTCAAGATATTTTAGCAGAGAACGAGGTGACATTTCATGCAAAATTGCTCTCCTCTTTCTGACGAAATTTGTAAGGAAAAATCTATCGTCTGACCATTGATTTATTACTATAACGTGTTCGGAGAGATTCTTAATTTAATATGAGAAATTTAATGATATATCCAAGTACAATTATATTAGTAGTGTATCATAAATCCCTCTGATATAATTTTCACCGACCAATGCATGTTTTGTGTGCTTTCTGGTTTACCACAAAAGAGATATCGTCCTTTGGCTTTGGGTCATGGTGCCTGTGACTGAGTACACAATTCTGAATCCACTACTCAACGCTGACATATGGAGATGAGAAAGAAACAAACGTAGGGGACATAAAGGGGTAAAACCTAAAACGTACTAACTCAATTCTAATATATTAATTTCATTGATAAAAATTATATGTCAAATTAGTTTGATATTGGATTACTTTTACTTAGGTTGGGCAGACCGTATCGTTACAGTCTTAATTCTATGGCAGATTTTATAATTTATTATATTTTATTATTTATTTATTATTACTATTATTATTAAAAATTTTATTTTTATTATTATATTATCACCATCATTAACAAATATAATTGAAATAGTAAAAATATAAATTAAAGCATAATATTTTTATATAGAAAACCCCTAATTAGAAGAATAATTAAAAATTGCATGACCTAGCCCAAAAAAAATGTAGTATTAATCAAAATATATGCAAATATTTTTTAACTTAAATTCATAACATATATATGAATATATTATTATTTTACAGTACTAATAATAGTTCATTACACTAATTAATATATTTATTTACAGTAATTATTTTATGTATGTATTTAGTTATAATAATTATTTTGTGTTATCATTTTTCATTACTTTTTAGGTTTTATGATGATAAATTGAATTTCTCACATAATTTTTATTAATTTTTTAATTTTAATGTAATTGTTTATTTTAATAATTTTATGTAAATATATTGACAATATTAAAAAATATATATATAATCTCATTAATTTTAATATTAAATATTTTTAAATTTTAATATAATTATTTATTTTGATAAACTTATATAATATATATTGAAAATATTAAATATATAAATTTATTAATTTTAATATTAAAAATTATTTAATATCACTTATATACATAATTTTAATATTATATATGTTAAAGTATAATTTTGATATATCAAAATTATAATTTTAATGTATATAAACATACAATAATAAATTATTTATTTATTATTTACTAATATTGCTATGTTAATAGGCTAACATTTACCGATCCTAGTTTTTTACTAAGTTAGGCTAATTAGTATTAGTTTTTTACTAACTTGGATCACTGTTATCATTTTTGTATTAATCCCAATCTAAAGCTAGATAAAATACTATCAATCTCAAGTTAACTTATTAAACTCAACTTATTTTGACGCCTCTAATAAAAATTAAGAATGTCAACAAAGTGCACTAAGAGCATATTAGTCTTTTCTTGTTTTATATTTTGTTATTGGAGATAAAATATTACATTGTTTCATGTCTCAAAATTGAGGACAAAATTCACCCTATTCTTATACCTTATAGGGCAGTGAAATTTCACAGGGACTTATGAGGGATGACAAAAAATAAAAAAATAAAAAATATAAATCTCAAAATTAACTATTACAAATGTAAATATTTCTAAGTAATCTTAAACATTAGTAGATAAGAAAAAAATAATAAAAATTAAATTTAAATATTGCAAATCATATGTAGATTATATTTCATACAAGTAATTAACAGTTGATAATTAATTGTATAAAAAGTATTTTATAAAATTAAATAATAATTAAACTAAATGAAAATATAAAAAGACATAAAGAGACATGCTAATATAAATTAATATATAAATTAAATTGACTCATATTTATTTCAAAATTATATTATATTAACACAATCAAGGTATTTATTATAAAAATATAATTACTAAAAATTTAATTAATTATATTGTCTAATTTTACCTACTTATTTACTTACATAATTTCCTTTAATTATTATTTATAATAAAAATATAATTAATTATATTTTATTACATTATATATTTATTTAGGAATATATTTTTATACATTTATAATTTAAAATTAGAATATAATTAATTAAAATTGAATTAATTTTACAATATCATATATTTATTTACTCATTTATTTTTATTTACCTAGGATTTAGGGTCTCAATATGATTATCTAGAATTTAATTAATTATAATTTATAATATTACATATTTATTTACTTATTTATTTTTATTTATTTATTATTTAAAATAATAACATAATTATTTGTTAAGGACATGAGTTGTGAATTAATAAAAATAATAAATTTAATAAAATTTGAAAGTTATTAGCTTACATGATATAAGCTAATCAAGATAGTTTATTACATTAAAACTTATTTTTTTAATAAGATAGTGTATGAAATGCATTTAAATGTTAGTTTATAACTTATTGATTAGATTAATAAGTTATAAGTTAACTTATTTATTATGTAAAATAAAGTCATAATTAATAGAATATTATAATGTTTGTCTAAAGTTATATATAATTAATTTAAACAATTTGAAATTAAAAAAATGCATTGATAGGTAGCTAATTGATTATATAAGAGATATTTTACAAAATTAACTGTTGAATTAGTTAAAAATATAAAATGAAATAAATGATAGATATATAAATTAAATTAATTCATATCAACTTAAAAATTAAATTATATTAATACAATCAAGATATTCAAAATAAAAATATAATTATGTAAAATTTAACTAGTTATATTTTATAATCTTACATATTTATTTACTTACATAATTTTTATTTTATTATTATTTATAAAAATATAATCACTTAAAATATACTTAATTATATTATATGACATTATATATCTATTTATGTATATATTTTTATATATTTATAGTTAAAAATAAGTATATAATTAATAATAATTGAATTAATTATAAACTATAACATCATATATATATTTACTTACTTATTTTTATTTGAGTTTAGGGTAGGAATATAATTATGTAAAATTTAATTAATTATAATATATCACATATTTATTTGCTTACTTGATTTTATTTAATTATTTATACTAAATTTATGATATTATATATTAATTTATTTACTTATTCACTTAATTAAATTTATTTATTTATTATTTAAAATAAAATATAATTATTAATTAAGGCATAAATTGTAAATTCATAAAAAAGGATAAATTTGAAAAGAATTTTGAAAGCTACTAATTTGTAAGTTATAAATCACTCAAAATAATTTATTAAATTAGGTAGGAAATATCTCTAAATGTTAACTTATAACTTATTGATTAACTCAATCAATTATACATTAATTTATTTATTGTGTAAAATAGAACCAAAATATTATTACTTTTTACCTTTATCATCTTAGGTGAAATATTAATGTATTTTCATTTTTTTAAACAATTAATTTATTAAATTGACTAAAAAAATTATATATATACATATGTGTGTGTATATATATATTAGTATGTAAGATAAATATATAATAATTTTATAATAATAGAACTTCACGAAATAAGGTAGGATATTATTAACTCATTCCCATTATTTTATTCAAAGTAAAATCTTGCCTACATGCTATTCTTCATTTATATCATTCTTTTTCTAGTTTAAACTAACATCATTCTTTTTTTAAAATAAAGATGAAAACTTTGCTTAAATTTATTATATATGTAAATACGAAAGGCATTACAAAAATAGTACATAAACACTGCACTATATATTTAAAAAAAATTAAATTACATTTTCTGAATTGAATAATGTTACTCAATTAATTATTATTCACAACTATTTAACAATTGAATACAGGATATCATTGTGATTTGAAGCAGTTTTGCATATGAAATTAGTGGGACTAATTTAAATAGGCTCTGTCACGGTGGCCAGCTCGCTAGCCGAAGCTAAAACAATGAGGCGTATATTTACCACTCTTAATTAATATGTAAGATTTTTTTCCAATTTTTTTCAACAATTTAAAATAAACTACTGAATATTGAATATTTATCACTATCAAATGAATTTTCATATATAATATACCCGCAAGTGAAGTTCATATTTGACCAAAGCATCCATATATATGAAGTTAAAAAAAAAATGTTACACAAGTAACGTCGAGATACAACAAATAGAAAAGAAACAATTTTTAATAAGAAGAGGAATAATTTTATTTATTTGATGTATATTTAATTTCATAATTTTAAATATATAGGAAGATTTGCGTATATGATCGCGGAAAAAAGACCATTCTTTATAACTATATTGCAAGTATTAGTACTCTGGTTTTTCTAAATATTTTGTTTATTTTAATAGAAAACATTTTTTCAAAAGATGATTATAAAATATTAAGAAAAAACATTTTATTAGTTAAATGTTAAATATGAAAATTAAGACAAGTAAAATCCTCAATTTTAGAAAAGAAATTATTTTCCTTCACTATAATAATTTTAAGTATTATTTTTTTAATTACAAATAATAGTGGCATGTCATTCCATTAATTGTATACATATGAAAATAATATTTTTTATAAAAAATATTTTCTGACAAAATAAATAAAAATTTAATTTATTGAAGATTTGGTTAAATAATATTTCGATTTTGAAGGGCATATCGATTCATTTTTTAAAAACAATATAAAAACGTAGTTTTTTTTTTTTAATTTCCTGATCACTTTTGCCTTTCATTATTTTTATCACAAAAAAAAAGGTTATTCCTATGGTTATAGTTTCTAGAACTAGAATACCCTAAATGAATTAAAAATCAAATCTAAATATAATAAAAGTAGCGTTATTATATGCTTACATAAATGAAGACGACATATTTCACTAGCTGGCTCTTGATCATAATCAACAATGTTGTTTTATTGAGTAATTCATTGCTTAACTTTTGCTTTTCACACGAGTCCAAATTAGTATCAGTTGTCAATTTGAAAATTAGACATGAAGAAAGTCAACGTAATTTTATGCTACGAGTCAATTTAACTTATGACTTTATTTCGGCAATATGACATCTGTTTGACAACAATGCATCTCTCGGCAAAGTAAGTTTTAGCATCAAGAGCTCCGAGTTTCAAGGGCAAGGATAAAATTACCGATTTTATTTTTATATAATAATTTGTGAAGATAATTTTATTTTTCCGGTCAAATTTGTATGAAAATTTTTGTCCCTAAAAATCTATATAAAAAGATAAATTTGTTTATACGAACCATTATTTAAAGATGAAATTGGCTAATTAATATAATTTAAGAACTATTTTATTAACAGTTTACAATTTTAAGAATGAAATTAAAAATTTTATCTAATGGACAAGTATTTTTTAGTAATGGAATGCTTAGCAAGATAATGATATTTATTAACTCATAATTAATAATAGAATTAATATTAAAATCATATCTAGCAGTTATTTAATTTGTACAAAAAATAAATTTGTGCAAGAAGTTAAATTTCCTATAAAGCCCATTTCTTTGTAAATTTTCTAAAAAATATTTAAAGTTGTTTAATTGACACTAAAGAATTTACACTTCCTAACAAATTTCTTGTGTTTTTTTATTAATTTTAAACTTTTTATGAATTATTATCAAAATAGCAAATATATCCTTCAAAGTGTAATACAAAAAATAAGAAATATTGATAAATTTTAATATTATCTCTATTTTTTAAAATCTTATTTTTAATATTATTGCTATAATTTTTTAAAATTAATAATTTTCATTTTCTAATTTATAATAAAAATTGAAATAGATTTATATAAAATATAAAAAATCTTTTATATATATCTTTAATTATCTTAGTACATTTAAAATATATAATATATATTTTAAATGAAGAAAAATTAGTAAAATAATCAATTCTATCAAATTTATATGGAATTAATAAGAAATAATTCATTTTATTTTTCTAATTCAATATCGAATTAATAAATATAAAATAATAAATAAAGTAATATAATATATACATATATAATATAAGTCTAATTAGAATTATATTTCTATTATGATCATATTTAAAATTTATATTTATGATATTTAATATTTATGTTATATAATTTTATATATTACTTATTTTATTTATTATATAATTAATAAAAAAATATTGTATATAATAAATAGTTATATTTAATTAATTATATTTATATATTATAATCAACACTTTGTATTTATCATTAATAATTTATTTTTTAAATGGTATGGATAAAGAGTTAAATTAGTCATTATTTAAATTAAGTATTGGTAATTGTTTGTTTTTATTTATAAATGATATGAGAAATTCTTCTTACTAAAAAGATGCGGATAAGTAAATTTTCATAATTTGTGTAAAACAAAACTTCTTCTATTTTGTCAATAAGTGATTAATGAAATGACTCAATATTTTACTTCTTTGGAAGTTGTACTTCTCATGCTACTTTTGCCATTAAAAGACTTCTTAATATATTATTTCTATTTGTTAGTCATATAATCAATGAGTAGCACCAATTTTAATAATAATATATTATTAAAATAGAAAGAAAGTATTAAATATAATATTAATATATGTTAATTGTATTTTTTATTATTAATTAGGAATTAATAATTTTGCCTAAATCATTACTCTCAACCAATGGTTAGCATTATTTTTTTTTTGTATGTGTGCGTGCATGTGTGATAGAGGGATTACTAACTCCATATATGGATATGAAGATTAATGACCTCCATTTTTTTATTTAGATGAAAAGTGTGCTACAAATTTAATAATAATAAAATATATTTAAGTAATTTTAGTAGATAAATATTAATTTAAAATATTTAGAGTAAATAAGTAAATTTATCCTTGAAAAATCATATTGTTATTAAATTAGTCTTAAGTTTAATTATGACATCAATTTAATTTAGTTTCATTAAATTTGGCATCAAATTTATTCTATTGTTAAATTGATATCAAATTAGTCTTGAAAAATTATGTTGACATTACATTAATCCTAATTTTTATTTTAACAAAAAATTAGTCCTATCGTTAGAACTTTTGTTAGTAAACTTGAGTTGCAATCAAATCCTTTCTCCTCTAATTATGAAATAATAAAAAATACAAAATATTAAGTTGAATTAGAAAATTAATTTTAAAGAGAAGATATTATGTTTTGTTTTTAAAGAAAAGATTAAATCTTGAATATCCAATAGTGATACTTGCTTAAAAAAATTAACCAATGTGTCAAATAATGAGCGAATTCATCAAAAAGATAGAATAAGTACTTATAGATTAGGTTTTAAATCCTTATATTATAATAATCTAATCTTAAAAAAATTTGAGATTCCAAGAAAATGTTTTAAACTCTAGTCATAGAAGCAAATAACATTAACTCAAAAAATAATAACACCAAATGTTAAAATAGATTGCAATCTAAACAATCAAATCAAGTTTTAAACTAAAAATTACCAATAATAGAAAGTTTCAAAAGTGAATTTTTTTAATTATTAAAAAATAGTAGCATTAAACTCGTGTACTAAAAAAATAAAAATGATATATATATGGAAAAGTACAAAGGAACAAAAAACATAACATAGCAACTACAAGGTACGGAACATCATTTCACTTCAAAGATTCTTTTATATATATATATTTCTTGTTTATAAATAATGAAAATTTTAAAACTTTTTATTATTTAGTTTGTAATTTCAATTATGGCTTTAATTTGATTATTTAAATTATAATCCAATAGGGCATTTAGTGTTGTTATTTTTTAGATTGATGCTATTTATTACTATTATTAGGGCTTAAGGTATCTTATTTAGAATCCTAATTTTTTTGGATTAATTTATTATATTATAAGGACTTAAGAGCTGACCCACTTTGATTAAATATTTATTTTACTCTCTAATGAACCGTTGTTTAGTCCATTGGTTGATTTTTCCAAGATTTGATTTTTTCTTTAAGAGCAAAACATAATGATTTCTTTTAAAAATTAGTTTTCTAACTTAACTCAATATTTTTGTATTTTTAATTAGTTTATAATTGATAATAAAAATTTAAATGCAACTCAAGTTTTTTAACAAAAATACTAATGATAATATTAATTTGATGTTAAAATAAAAGTTAAAACTAATCTTATATTTATATAATTTTTCAAGATTAATTTAATATCAATCTAACAAAACTAAACTAAATTAATTTTATAATAAAATTTAGGACTAATTTTATGACTCTAATTCTTTAAGAACATATTGGACCGTTTACTTAAATATTTAAGCAAACTTTACGTATTTTTTCTCATCCTCACAACAAATGGACTCATTAAATTAAGAAATTAGTTAAGGTGATAAATTGACTATAATATTTCTTATTATTTTATTATCATTAAATCAATAGTATAATTTTTCTTTGAAATGAAAAAAATAGATGTTGCTAACCTCTGTGTATAGATGTGAATGTTAGCAATATATATATAATGGATATATCAAGTGAGAAGAGTGATTTTATGTAAGAGATGAGAGGAATAAATTTTAATTACAAGATCTTGCATTGATAGTCATGATTAAAATATAATTGAACATTACCTAATCACTTAAAAAAATTATATGATTACTTAAAAAAAGTTACATAACTTTATATTTTAATCATAATCCTTTAATATTAAATATGATATTTATTATTCACTCATCTCACTCTTATATAAAAATATCTATCTCACTTGTTATGCCATACACACAAACACACACACGTGTGTGTGTGTGTGATTGTTAACCTTCACATTTATATGTGGAGATAACATCCTTTCTTTCATTTAGATGAAAAAAATCATAATACTAATTTAATGATAATAAATTGTGTTATAATTAATTTGTCATCACTACTAATCATAATTAATTAGTGCATTTATTATAGATATAAAAGGGAATAATTAGACTTGACATAAATATTTAAATTAATATGTCTCCTTTAGAATTACTTAAATGTCTATTATTATTTTATTACAATTAAATTAGTAATATAATTTTTCATCTAAATGAAAAGGTAAAAGTTGCTAACCTCCATTCTTTTAATTGAACGAAAAACTATACTACAAATAAAAGAATGTTGTTAACTTCCATATATGAATGTGGAAGTTAACAATCCATATATGTATAAGTTACCCTTTCTTGAAATTTGTTTTAATTATATTCTAGAAACTTTTGTTTTTCAAAAACATACACTCTCATCTCTTTTAAAGTACTTATGTTATTATAAAATGTAATGATCTTAGTTTTTTAATTGCAATTATTTCTTTAGCATCATTCCTTATGGCTAAAGGATTGTTTTCCTACCATTTTACACACACACACACACACACACACACACACACATATATATATTAGTTAACGCAAAAAAGGAAAGGATATTTTTGTCATTTAAAGAATGAGCACATTTATACATAAAAATATAAAAAAATGATCTTCTAATCATAAGGAATAACATTAAATAAGTGATTATAATTTAAAAGTTTAAGATATTTGCATCTCATAATAATAGAAATGCCTCAAGGAGTAGATGTGTATATTTTGTAAAAAATGAAAGATCACTACTATAGAATTATAAATATACATAAGATATTTATAAGATTACATGTCAATTTTTAACTAATGTTTAATCGAGCATCATAATAATTTAATTTGTAAACGATAATAATAACATCCATTATTACATTCAAATTAACTAAGCTCATTTTTTTTAAGTGTTGTGAGAAATAATATTACACGTTAATTTTATTATAAAAAAATCAATGTGAAATATCTTAATAATTGGTGTGATATGTTTTGCTTAACCCAATGCCAACCATCTCCCCCCATTCATTCAACTTATGTCCTTCTTAGTCCTTTTATATTCCTTCTTCTAAAATGCCCTATTGTAACTTTTTTTTTATGTTTCTTTGTCCTTAATCCTTTTTATTTTCCTTGTATTGCTTTTTAGAAAACATTCTAACCAAAATAGAAACTAACATATCCTATGATACCTCAGAATTCTAATTTCAAAAAATTTTAAAAATAAATTGAATAATAAAATTATGAAAATAATGAAAGTCATATCTAATACTACAATAAAAAAAGGGTACTTTTACTAAAGCTACCTTGATACACATTGTTTAATATGTATCATTCACACTTTTTAGAAAAGTACTCTTGAATCCAATTCTTACAAATGTAATAAGCATTCATTAAAAATTGATGTATGACGTTACACATTTCATATAAATAAATAGTAGATAATACCATTGAATGCTAAAGAAGATAAATAAAATTAAATTTATTATTTGTAGAAACCTACGAAATCTATATTAAAATGATAGGTGAAAAAATATGAATGATTATGAAAATAAAAATTAAGTTGCAAGTACAAACATAAAAACTAGACAAATCTTTATATTTGTATTATATATTTTTTCCAAGTAGTCTAAAGCCACAAATATTTAGTAATAAGCTAATAGAGTTTTAATCCTGCAAAATAATTAATGAGCATAAAAATAAAATTGAATAGAATCATTTTAGAGTTAAAAGTGTTGCATAATGAAATATACAATCAAGGCTACTACATTACTCATTTTATTTTCACCTCACACCAAGGAAAAAAAGGTTGTCAAGACAATGTTACTTTCCTTTAGACATTGATTACATGACAAGGTTATTGTCATACTTAAAAACTTCAAGATGTCGATTATTTATTACATAATCGATGTGGAAATTTGAATTTTCATAAGCATTTTTACTAAAAAATGATGTCTTGTCAACAAAGATAGCAATTTTTAATAAATAATCAATGTCTTTTTTAAAACCTAATTTTTTAAACTCCTATTAAATAACCAATTTATGACTGTAGAAATAGATAACAATAGACAATAAAAGCCAAAATGAATAGCAATTGACAATGACAGAAACAAGCATCTATTCAAATAGCAATGTTATTTACAAATAAATAAATGCTTACAATAACTTATTTACAACAAACTATTGTCATCAATATCTACAATAATTTATAATCATTACATAATCAGATACACCTAAAACTAATCAATTTAGTTTAAGACAAGCCTTAAGGAAACAACCTATTCAAAGCTTTTTTATTTCATCAAGCTTGTTTTAAGTTAATGTATTAGTGTTGCTGAAGTACTACAATTTGCACAATTAACATATTAGCATCAAGACCTCTTCTAGTAATTAAGCATCTAAGGAACTATAAATAAATAAATGATTAACACAGTTAGGTTTTTTTCAAATATGTATTATTTGTAAGCATGCACCACATGACATAATAGCTATACACCACATTGTCAGGCTTTTTAGGGCAATACAATAAAATAGTAAGCTAGTTTCATTCCTTTATTACACAAACTTACATTTATAACATGTTACAATTATACTTATAAAATTTACCTTCATATTGAATTATTTTACTTTTTTTTATTTTCCCATCTGGTTGTAGGCCTTTGTTATAAAACATATCTAAAGCTCTATCAAAGACCTATTTCAATATTGGTTGTAATTCTTTATTTAAAAGATTTAACTAAAAGATGAGCTTTTTCTTCAAGTATACCATGAAAAGCATCTAACGGCACCTACAATATAATGGCATAATAAAATATCAAAATTTATTTACGAAAAGTAGAAATAACAACTAAAGTATAAGTAAGACTTGCTGCTCATGGTAAGGCATGAAGTAGCAAGTTTTTAGGGCTTTACCAATAATGTAGTCATAATGCATTCCTTCATCAATTTGTCATCCTTCTTAGCTTGAGGGTTAGTATGATATTGATATAAGAACCCATAAAAAGCTTTCGCTACTAGAAAAAGCAACAATCATAACAATACTTATAAAAGGAGAAGCGTAAGCTAAACTTCTATCTAAATAATAGTTAAATTAATTTGTATTTAGATAAAGATCTGAACCTTAAAAAAGCAAGATGGCACCCTTCTTAATAAATAATGGATAAGATGTTCCCATAATCTCCACTTCTATCATATGACAAACCTAGGTCCCTTAAACCTAGAAGCTATTAAGCTTCACTTACAATACCTCAAAATTATGATCAAAAGGTTGTTGAAACATAAATAATATTGGTTAGTAGTCTTAAATAATAAGACTAACATTACTTCAATTATATACAAAAATTAAGGGGTGTGGATACATGATAATACCTTTATTAGGAATTAAATAAAGACCTTTAGCCATATAACGAAAGTCTCATAGGCTTCTTCCATTATTTATACTTCATCGTTTGGCATTAACACCGAAGTGATGCAATCTAAGGGCTTATAGACTAACATTTTAACTTAATTGTCCAATAATGGTTAGTGGTGAAGTTTATGGCTTATTAAAATCCATCTAACTATAACCTTGCACATAGGTAATCCTACCATTAT
Source organism: Sindora glabra (assembly GCA_020226215.1). Lineage (NCBI taxonomy): Eukaryota > Viridiplantae > Streptophyta > Magnoliopsida > Fabales > Fabaceae > Sindora > Sindora glabra. The sequence continues at coordinate 9,318,111 of CM035225.1, forward strand.
CTGAATACATAAGACTCTACCTTGTTAAATGTGAACCTCTACTATCGAAAACTTAATTCATGCATATATATATACATATATATATATATATATAAAGGTGATATTTATTACCTCACGTCTGGTCTACATAATGTCTCATACCATGACAACTAATTTTTAAAATGTTACTAAGTCATCCATACTAGTTGTAAAAGTAAGCTAGGCAACAACTAGCACCTTTGCTAATATGTAATCCTAAGGGCAAGTTAGGTAATAATTGGATGGGCAGACACTACATGTGAGCAGTAGTTGTAATAGCTAGTTGGATAAACGTAGTAAAACTTAGCTATGTGGTATACTGGAAAGTAAGCAAGTCCATTAAAACATGAAGCTATTATTGCATTTATTCTTGTTGATCCTACATTTTCACCATCCAATGCATATTAAGCTAGGCTTCCACATTATGGGTGATACTCACTTTGAGGTCCTCCAACCCAAAATGCAAAAATCCCACTAAATAATACTTTGATGTGCCAAAGTAGTTCCTCATGCTAACATTATGTCAAACACCCTAAATACGGCTAGGATGCTCCTCAGATCCCAATGTTATAGTTAGGATATCATTTTTTTCAACCTTTTGAAACTTATTTGTGAGCCTTGCTACGTGAGAGTGTTCTATAGCACTAACTAAACAATAGATAATTACATTTTTTTCACATGATACAAAAGCTTAAAAAGCAAAAAATATATCACATTCATTTCCAAGGTCATATACTACCTCTATTTGTTAACTCTAGCTCCTTTCTTTATATTTAAGCAAGAAATGGAAGGTGCCTCTTAGGTGTCATCTCCCTTAGCTTCGGCAAGCTTTTATTCCCACTAAGTCTTGCTCCAACTTTTAGTAGCTTTTCCAAGAGAACCTATATGGATATATATTCTTCCTTCATTTCTCCTGAGAGTGTTCATTTTCTCTTTGTTTCAGAAACTTCTCTCATAATTATTAGTCAATAAGTGAAATTCCTAAAGTAGGTTCACTTTTATTCTAGTCTCAAGATTGATATAATCCTACCTCAACCTTATCTTAAAGTTTTTGCACCAATCCACCACCTATGATAACATTCTTCTATGCATTCATTATGTGTTGGAAAGATTAAAGGCACTTTACAAGAAAAACACATACATAAAAAAGTTATAGGTGATTATTCTATGAATATAGCTTTACATGCTTATAACACAAAGTAAGACAATTAAGTGTGCATAGAAAAATTTTCTTCCATAGATTATCCTTCAATGTCGAGGGGACACGCATTTAATTTACATAACCTAAATGTTGCTAATCTAATGTAACTGCTATATACTATTTTATGTCTTCTAATTGGTTACCACTTAACATCGAACTAAATATTTAACTTCTTACCCTTAGCTTACCCTACAATAATGCCTCTCCATGTTATGGGACCCTTCTTAGTCCTTTAGATAGGTTCCTAAAAGAATCCATATTCGTTATTTAAAAAAAAAACTAGTGTCAATCACAAAAGTAACAATTATACAAATTGTACTTATAATAAATATTGTATGGTGGGATTGACAAAACATATAACTTACATGACAAGCAATTCAACTTAAATTATAACAATCATCATACTTAATAATCACTTCTACTAATTTACACAATCATAGAGCAAATAAGATTTATTCTATGATATAATATATTAGATGCTATAAAAGGATACAATAACATCCAATAACAATAGCAATACTTTAAAATACCAAAGACATCATTTTAAAATAAAGTATTATTATAACCATATATCCTGAAGGCAATAAAACCCTAAAAGCATAACTAAACCTCACAAATAATATAAACTTAAACTTAGCAATGAAGTGAGTTATCATAATATCATTATGCATGCACACACACATGAACAAAGTGAAATAATATATCAATATTAAAAAAAATGAAAATGAGACTAGAAAACATAGTTGAAAATAGGTGTGATGATGAGAATAAGCATGAAGCCAACTATGAATGCAATTAAAAGGTGAAGATTTAGGAATCATTGAAAGTGGAGGCTATTGTCATAGACAGTTTTAAAAGGCAAGTGTGAAGAGAATAAAAGAATAAATGAAAGTTATACAACAAAAAAACTTTAGACATTAATTTTCTAATACATAATTGACGTCTTATATAAATAACATCAGATTTGTTCAAAATGAACACATAAAGTTAGAATCATATTTATAAATATATTATCACTTGCATCAATCCCAACATTAGTTACTTAAAAAAATAATGTCTTAAATTTGTTTAGTGCTTATTAGAGAAACAATTTGCATGGCTTTTGTCATCACACTCCTATAGAATTATGATTCTATGTTAGTAGATAGGTGTATTTCTTAAATTATTAAGACTAATAAGGTAACATTTAATAATACAATTGATAACTATTATGATGCAATAACATTTTTAAATTCTTAAAAAAATTAAGATAATGATTTTTTACGTAATTGATATCATAATGTATAATATTTGAAGATTGCTAGGAAAATGAGAAATTTTAAAATATTGATTTTAGAAATAATCGATGTCTATTTGGATATGAAAACATTTTTGAAATGATTAGAAAACTTAAGATATTAATTTTTCTCTTAACTGACATTCAAATTTATGGCATCTAAGGGTTGCTAAAAAAGTGAGAAAACTTAAGATAAATCAACATCTATTTGGATGCAATGATTTTTTTTTCAAAATTAATGGAATTAAAATGTCAATTTTTTAATTAACTAACATTATAATATATGACATTTAAATATTGCTAAAAAAATGAAAAAACTTATTCCATTTTAGAATTAACTGATGTTTATTTAGATGTGATAATATTTTTAAAATTATTAGAAATCTTAAGACATTAGTTTCAGAATTAACTAACATTTAAAAGTATTACAAAAGTCTACTAAGAACCTTAAACACAAAGATATTTTTGTATTATAAATAAAGCACATTTTATTTTTTTACCTTCATTACCACTCTTAGTCTCCCTTTTATTTATTTTAAAAATCAATCCTCATTTCAATCTAACTTCCTTTATAGAAGCCCTAAATATCTCTTCATCCTCTACCATACATCAGTGAATTATCAATAGTCCTTCAACTAACACCAAGCATAAAGTGAATGCCTTAATATTTTAGGCCATTGGTTCAAATCATAAAAGGTTCCTTTCTTGCTTCTATTTATCAAATCTTTACCTTTTTTGTTTTTTCAATTTTTGTGTATGTTTTTAAGGAGATTTTTATTTGTGTTTCCTTTGTATAAGTTTTGAGAATTGTATTTGAGTGATATATACTTATTATGTATTTAATAAAATGCTATAGTGAAGAGCAAAACTGGCTAAACAACACTTACATTTTAAACCATTGATTCAAACCATAAGAGGTACATTTTTTATTTCTACTTCTCAAATCTTCAAATTTTTCATTTTTTTAATTTTTTATGCATTTTTAAGAGATATTTATTTGTATTTTCTTTCTATAACTTAGAAGATGTAAAGTGTATATTAGACATTTAAAAAATACATCAACTTATTTTCATGAGATTAAAACTAGCCGAACAATGATTACGGATGGAAAAGAAGTGAAAAATAAATCCATAAGATGGCCATTTTTCACAATTCTAGGAAAGTCAAATGCTTGTGACATTTTGCAGATGGATGGATTTAAAAAATGATATGAAATTAATATAAGATTTGTCTTAAATGAATAATCAAGCATGAAGTTATGATTTTTTAAAATTTTTAACTCAAAATATACATTTTTTTTGAGATATTAAATTTATTCAATTGTAACTATAAATATTTTGTTGAAAAATTTAAAAATTGAAATTAAATGCAAACATTTCATTTTTTTACTAAAAATAAATTTAAATTAAAAAATAAAATATTTAAAAAAGATGTTGAATTTTTGTAAAATATCAACTTGATAACTATTTTTTAATCAATTATATAATCGACATTATAAAAATGAATATATAATGATGTTCAATAAAATGTGGACCAATCATTAGTTAAATATTGACGTATAGTCCACTTAACATCTAATATTAGTAAGCTTTTTTATAATAACTGACATCTTAATTTTCCGTAGAATTTCATATATGTGAGAGAATCCAAATACGCGTTGATTATCTATCTAACCTATCATCTTAAGTTTTTCATATTTTTTAAAAATATTGTTACATCTAAATAAATGTTTGTTATATATTTGAATTATTATATTAAGTTTCTCAATAATTTTAAAAGTATCACCACATTTATATAGATATCATTGAATTTATCAACCATTGTCTATTTATATTTTTATAGTAATGGATATTGAGTGTAATTAAATTAAATTTGAAAGAAGGTAAATATAATATCCCCTGTGTATAATCCATTGATCAACGGATGAGACAAGGGTAGGGATTTGGATCTGCGTTTCTTTTTCGGCAATTTCTTTCAATTTGAGGAATATAGATATACTATTTTTTTATTATTATCGAAACCCATAAAAAAAAAAGACTTTTATATCTATTTCTCCTGTGAATTTACACCTTCCATTATTTTGAAAAAATGACGGAGATTCAAATTCTGACGTAGAGGGAGATGGGGGCTAACTGATGAAAGAGACTGATCAAGGTGCAATTTGCAATATTAATAAATGCAAAAACTTTATTTTGAGGCATTTATAGTCATCAATAAATTTATTCATTTTTTAAATAATTGGAATGATAATTTATTTAACACATATATAAAATTTTAGACTTGAATATTAAAAATAATAAAAAATAATTTTTTAAGATAATATTGACTATTATTGTAGATGCTAACAATTTATTTGTTTCTTTAAAATTGATATAGGGTTATAACCTTTCTATTTATTTTATGAGAAATTCTTAAATTAAGTTGAAATTTAGATCTTCACCGACAGTTATGTCACTATCATTTTTTTTTATCAAGAATATATAATTTCTATGATAACTTATAAAATATATATGATTTCAGTGCATATGAATTTTTTTTTTATTTTTCTCAGTAGCTAAAATAACCAAATGATACTCCCAAATTCATATAATAATTATTAGAGGATAGTTTTGAGCTGAAATAATTAAATTGCGGTGAAAATATTATGAAAAATGAGTTGAAAATAAATGAAATAAAAACAAAGTGTGTTGTTACTGTCATCCAGATTGGTCACGGGTTTCACTTGACTCATCCGCAAATCACATATATAATGCTACATATAATAATTATTATATATTATTAGAATATGAAATAAAACAAAATAAAATAAAAATATTCAGCCGTATAATTGCGGCCAAGCCATTCCCCACATATGCATGTTTCTGTTCAGACTTTGCTTTCCTCTTGCAGGCCCCCACATAATATTCATCATTCATCACTATATACCATATAATAAATTCTTCCTTTGACCAAAAATTATCTGTCCTTTTCTTTTTTTTCACAAGGCCCACGCTACTCACAACTACGTTAAATAATTAATCTCCGCTATTACTAGGGATATTATACATAAAAAATTGAATCCTCAAAAGATTAATTTTACTTCACCAGACACTTTAGTGTTACAATGATATCCAATACATTTTAAGGATTTTATATTATTCTATCATTATGTAAATTCAAATTTAAAACTTTGCATATATATATTATATAAATTATTACTGCTACCGTTAAAAGGGAAAATTATTTCTTCCATGTCAAGAGCTTGGTTTTTTTACAAGAAATTGAACTTTGCATGTTGAATGTGACCTTAAATAGGGCATACTAGAAGCTTAATAATCTTTAATTAGTGGACTAAGCGAACAGTAAGTTTATGTCATAATATAGATAAATTAAACTTTATTCATATCAGGCATAACTTTATTCATATATGTCATCCATTCCGTGCAATAAATAAATAAATTTATAATTTATTAATCTGATTAATAAATTATAAGTTAACATATAAAATATTTTTCACATTAATTTATTAAAAAAATAAGTTCTAATTTAATAAGTTATCTAAAGTAACTTATAGTTATAAGTTACTCTCTCTTCAAATTCTTTACAAATCTATCTTTATTCTTTTTATTAATTTACAATCCTTTATAACATAAATCTAAATATTTTTTCATAAAATATAATTAACTTAATTTTAACATAATTATATTCTAATTTTAAATTATAAATATATAAAAAATATGTATGTAAATAAATAATATTATAAAATATAATTAATTATATTTAAAACAATTATAATTTTATTATAGATGATAATAATAAAATAAAAATTACGTAAGTAAATAAATAGATAATTTTATAAAATATAATTAATTAAATATTAAATATTTTATTTTTATTTTAAACTTCTTAATTGTGTTAATATAATTTAATTTTTTTTAAATATGAATTATTTTAATTATATATTTATTTCTATTAATATATTCTTTCATATTATTTTACAATTTTAGTTACTTCAACAGTTAATTTTATGAAATATTTCTTAAATAATTATGTAGTTTATCAGTTATTAGTTATCAACTATAAATTATCAATTATCAACTAACTTATTAACTGCTAATTAACTTATTAATTATTAACTAACTTATCAGTTACTTGCGCAAAATGAAGTTATCATCTTATTTCCAGCATTCCAAAGTGTTGAAAAGATATTATATGTGATTTGCATCATTGATACTTTATTTATCCATATATATTTTTCCTTCAAATATAATAGAATTTGACACATGCTTTTCATATCTAAAAATCAAATTTATATCATTAATTTCTTCATTTCTTGTTCAATCTGAAATCTCATTGCTTGATTAATCTCAAAAGAGCAAATTAGGTATGACAAGTAAAATAAAGGATAAATTAGAGTGACATTGTGTTAAATTATGGTCAATAAAGAAGTACATGATATGTACATAATATTTTTTGTTAAATTTGAATGAAAACATAATATAAAAGTGTGATTAAGCAACTAGGCGAATATCATCTTGGTTAGTACAACAATAGAATAATTTGTTATTGAATAATTGATTATTGGTAAATTTTTATGTAACATGATTTTAAGTTGGACATAATTTTTAATAATAATTTATCTTTTTTGAAAGAAAATTGATGTTAAAAGTTTTTAGTTCAAGAAAAATCATAATTAAATAAAAAATTATATTTTTTAATTTATTCTTTAATTGTGATTTTTTTCTCATTAAAGTCTTTATACAAATTATCTTTCAAAAAAACTAATCATTACTAGGAGTGATTAAATTTTCGCGATTCATTCTTATCTAACCTGTCAAATTGAAGATTGGTTAATTAAGAGGGATTAGTGCACAATTGTTGGTCGAAAATGATGATTTTTTTTTTTCAAATTTTAAATTGTTGGTTGGTCACAGTTAAGAAACTTTTAATTGTAATAAACGGACACCAACCAAAATTGAGATTTTTTTTTTATAATATAAAGGGGTTCAGCACTTCTTCATATGTTTGTAGGATTCTCTGCTATTGATCAATAGTTGATTAGCTTAATGCAAAACACATTAAGTCCCAAAAAATTGCAAACTCAATAAAAAATCTTAAGTTCAATCATTGAAAATATTTTTATTGAGAGGGATTTACTGTTTATGATTCACACATCAAAGATAAATTAATCTTATACATAATAAATGTATAATAAAAAAAGTGTGGAAATACCTAAGTGCAAACCAAAAAAAGAATGAAATAAGTATACTTACAAGAATGATCAGTTAAAAGAATAGTTGTAATTACCTTTAACAAACCGATGATCTTCTCTGTTAAAAGTTATGCCAAATTTAAAATCAATATATACACACAATCAATTCATGACCACTTATTTTTCAATAATTAATTAATATAATTCTGTGGGAAGGAAAAGTAAGCCAGAATCTTCAAGAAATAAAAAAACTGTTTTCTTGACGGCTCCAAATCTGCCTAGCTAGCTAAAATTAAAGGTAGATCCAGCTAATGAAAGTCATCTAAATATGCTAGCCCATCCGAGGTGTATATGGTTGAAAACAAACTTATCTAATCCCAAATTTAAAAATTGCCGTTATTTTAGGATTAAACAAGAACGATTAAGGCATGAATATAAGATTGTTAGACTTTTTTTTTTTTCCAATGATAGAAGTGATAATTAATTTGGTGCTCACACATAAAATTCTGAAAATCGTTACACTTTATACGTATACAAATGATTCATTTATGAACACTACTGGGTGTGTAGAGTTACTTACTAAAACTTGCAAAATAAAAAGAAAAGTAGAGCATGCTGTCCGTCATGAACACTTCCATACTTAAGTTAATAGGTATAGGTTATATCTCGCGCAAGTATCTAAAAAGTTAGATAAAAGATAATAAATTAAGTAGTAATTAATAGTTAATAATTTATAACTGATAATTAATAAGTTAATTGATTGTATAAGAAGTATTTTATAAAATTAATTATTATATTAATTGAAATTGTAAAATGATATAAAATGATATATTAATAAAAATAAATATATAATTAAAATAATTTATATTTATCTAAAAATTAAATTATATTAATGTAATTAATATGTTCAAAATTAAGAAATATAATATTTAATATTTAAATATAATTACATTTTATGAATTTATATATTTATTTACTTACATAATTTTTATTTTATTATTTATAATAAAATTATAATTATTTAATTATTTTTTATGACATTAGATATTTATTTACATATATATTTTTATATATTTATAGTTTAAAATTGGGATATAATTATGTTAAAATTAAATTAATTATATTTTATAAAAAATATTTAGATTTATATTATAAAAGGCATATGTTATAAATTAATAAAAAGAATAACAATAAATTAAAAAAAATTGAAGAGTTAGTAACTTATAAGTTATATATTCAAAGCAAAAGTAATTTATTAAATTTGAACTTATTTTTTTAATAAATTAGGGTGTGAAATACTTGTAGAAATTAGTTTATAACTTATTAACTAATTATAAATTAATTTATTTATGGCTTTAAAAAAATTAATAAAATTAGGGCTCCATTTTACACAACAAATAAGATAACTTATAAGTTCTAATTTAATAAGTTACTTAGAGTAGCTTATAGTTTATAACATATAAGTTATTATTTTTTTAAATTCTTTTCAAATTTATTGTTGTTCTTTTTTTAATTTATAATTTATATATTTTGTAATAATTTTTAAAAAATATATTTAATTATGTTTTAAGTAATTATAATTTTATAATAAATAATAAAATAAAAATTATATAAGTAAATAATATATAAATTTATAAATATAATTAATTAAATATTAAAAATTATACTTTTATTTTAAATTTTTTAATTACATTAATATAATTTAATTTTTAGATAAATATAAATTATTTTAGTTACATATATTTCTATTAATATGTCCTTTAATGTTATTTTATAATTTCAGCTAATTCAACAGTTAATTTTACAAAATATTTTAGTTAACTTATTAGTTATCAGTTATCAATTATAAGATATCAGTTATCAGCTAACTTATCAGCTAATTACGCGAAAAGAAACCTAAGATGATGGATTTGCCTTTTAACCAACACTTATGATTTAAATCAAATATTGTACAATGAAAGGTTATTCTATTAATACCTATAAATAATAGTCAACGGTGATCATCTATACTCTCTCTTTTTTATAACAAAACAATATTCACAAGTGTACGTAAAAAATCATATATAGTGAAAAAAAATTGCAAATACTGCTGTATATGTAAGTTTTGTGGGTTTTCGAGCCTTCCCAAAGTAAGTTTGAACATCATAATTGCTAAAAAAAAAAAAAGGAAAAATGTTCATTTGGATTATGAGCTCTTAAAAAGATGTTAGAACATCATGATTCCCAAAAAAGAAGAAAAAAAAAAGGGACTCCTACAATTCTTTAAACCTTAATAACTCGAGGGACAATGAGAAAATTAGAAAGCTTGATTAAATTAATCGTATTGTAATTACTCTAATTGGTGAACGCAAAACAGCAGCCGTATATTCGTAATTATCATTAAATTATTTGATCCCCCACGTCACTATAACCGTTATATATATAAAATGCATTGTATCAATCAAGAAAATTGTTGTCAATTTGTCAACGCCAGCTTTAATCGCTGTTTGTTTTATTAATACAACTAGCACATACTTCTGCAACCATCACCATCTACGATTTCTATTATATATATTTAAATTTAGATAGGAGAGAATGAAATCCTAGCTAGGTTTTACATTTTCTAATCACCTATTTTACCCTATAATCTTTAATTTAAACGTGTTAAACGTAACTGTATATTGTGTGCCCACTTATAGCCCTCGTAACTTGTAGGTTTGTACCACAATTTCTGTGACCTTTGGATTTCATAGGAGTTCTTTTTTTTTTTTTAATGCAAGTCCTCTATTGAAATAAATAAAATAGAAATTTTAACTTTTTACTGTGTAAAAATGTATAGTTTTTTCAATTATCGTTGGTCGATTAAGTGTCTCAGTTTCATTTTTCAATCTTCGAATCTCAATTCCATCAAGTCATTGCTAAATTGTTAAATTACAGATAGGTTTATTCGTGAAGTATATAACATACGGTTGTTGATTTTATGGAGGTGAGAGGAATTCACTTTAATAGTACCCATTTTATAAAGCTACAATTATATGTAATATCGAAAAAAAATTAGTATTATATTAGTATTGAAAATTCAATATTACTTTTATATAAATATTATTAAATATTTTATTTTTTAATTTAATAATCTAATTTTCTGATAAATCATTAATTTCTTATCAAAAATAATTAGTTTTTTATCAAATCAGACTGTTGAATCGAAAAAATAATATATATATATATATATATATATATATATATATATATATATATATATATAATAATATTTATATAGAAGTAACATTTAACTTTCAATATTAATGTGAGACTAAAAACTTCTCCCTAGTAGGGCCAATGCAAGACATGTTGATTTAATTAATTGTGAGAATCTAAATAAGATTAAGGAAAAATCATATGTAACCCACTTATGATTTTTCCATTTTTTACTTAATTCATTTGTTATTTTAAAAAGTCATTTGATTAGGTAAGTTTTTGTGGAAAGTTGAGCTTCCTAAGAAATAAATTCCTTTGTCATCTTCTCAAAAAGTATTCAATGTTATTTAATTGATATTAAAAAATTAGTACTTTTTAGTAACTAACTCCTTATATTTTGTTTAGTTCAATACCGAACTTCTATTGTCAAAATGACTATCAATGAATATACCCTTCAAATTTTTTATATAAAAAATAAGACATTAATAGATTTAAACTATCTCTTATTGTCATTTTTAAACTATATTTCTAATTTCTCTTTCAATCATAATTTTTCTAAATTGTTAATGTTTTATTTCTTAATTTACTGAAAAACAAAATAGGTTTATATAAAAAAAATTAATGTGTTATATATGTTTAATTATCTTAACATAATTAAAATACAATATAATTTGAATAATAGTTAAATAATTAATTATAACAATTTTATATAAAATAGATAAGAAATATATAATATTTTATTTTTATAATTGAAAATTAAAATAATAAATAAATAATATAATAGACAAGTATAATAGGTATAATTCTATTGAGAATTAAATTTTGATTATCAAAATAAGATTGATTGTTATATTTATGATATTATATTTAATTTTTATTTTATATAATTAATGATTATATTTTAATAAATATATTTATATTTTATAATTAATAAATTATATTTATCCTTAATAGATATTTATTATAATTATCAAATGTGAGGATAAAATGTTAAAGTAATCATTATATAAATTAAGTAAGGATAATTTTATATTTCCATGTATAAAAGACATAAGAAATTTTTCTTATTAAAAGAGTGTGGATAAGCAACTTTTTATAATTTATGAAAAGTAAAACTTCTTACAAAGTTCTATTTCTTACATTATATTGATGGTTAAGGGCCAATCAAACAATTCAAGTATTTCTTATTTTTGGAGAAGTTTCATTTCCTATGAACTAAACAACCTTTAAGTGTTGCAATTTATTCATATACCCTTTCAATCATTAACATTTAATCTATTTTAATTATTTTTCATTCAAAATTTAATAAGAAAATTTACATGCATTGCATGTTTCATTTTTTGAAACTTGAACTCAATCTGGTGGTCATTCATAACTCACTAATCCAAAATTTCATAACTCACTAATCCAAAAAAAATACTATTCAACATCATCTATTCAATAGCAGTGAACTAAATTGTAGAAAACAAATATTCAATAAAATTAGAGTTTTTTATTGTAATTTGATCTTAAGTAAGTATTAAATTAAGTCAAAATTTGAAGAAGTAAAAATTATTATATACAATGCATGTAGGTTTTTTATTGTAATTTGATCTTAAGTAAGTATCAAATTAAGTCAAAATTTGAAGAAGTAAAAATTATTATATACAATGCATGTAGGTTTTTTATTAAATTTTGGATAGAGAATAATTTAAATAAATAAAGCATTAATAATTAAAAATACAGGCAAGTGAATTGCAACACTTAAATTAGATGTAATTTAAAAGAAAATTGGTAACATTATGGTTAAGTAACATGTAATTTTCCCTAAGAGCAATGTAAATTTTCTTGACAGCAAATCCCCAAAACTAGTTAAGCCATCCCAAAAAATTTTCTTAAAGGTTTAAATGGAGAGAAGCAGTATCTTTAAGGCATTAAAGCATAAATTTACTAATAGAATATTTTATGGATTTAAATTTGATCGATGAAAAAGAAATATATTATTAAAAAATAATTATAACCAACAATTTTTAAACATAATAAAAGAGTTTTAATTTTTTATTAATATGATAATATATAAATAAGGGATAATATAAAATTTATTTACACTGTATGTGTGGATTAAATTTAAAACCATATTTTAAATATTTGAGTTTGTTATATTTTGCAATTTCCCTTTTAGTTTTACCCTTCATGACTGAGTGAAAATTAATACCAAGTTGAATTATACACTGGCATTAATTTTTTTCGGACAACTGCATGCAAATTTAAAATGCTTTCCCTTGCATGCTCAGATATAAAACTCTAGCTGCCATAACTTTTATGTTTTTTTTTTCTTTTGACTTTTCCACGTAGCCTCTATTCCAAATGCCTAAGGATTTAAATCTTTTGAGTGTTGATTATCTATAATAATTCTTCATTAAAGTTCTATTTTAATCCTGAAAATATTTAATTTATATCAATTTCATCCCTAAAATAAGTTTTACATCAATATAGTTCTGAAGTTTTAAGGACAAAATTGATACAAGCCAAATATTTTAACAATTATAATAAGATTTCAATCAAAATTCTAAAAAATATGATTTGTATGCAAAATAATGCAATCCATATTTAGAGATTAAATAGAAGTTGATAGAACTTAAAAAAAATTAGATTACAGAAATTGACGAAAATCTTATAAAAAGATTAAAATTACACATATTAAATATTATTTAGAGGGACAAAATAACATAATTTATATTTTAGGGGTCAAAATTATATTTGAGCTTTATCATTAATGTTGTTATATTTTATAATGGAAAAACCACTTCAAGGACTAAAGCATATAATTTTTAAAAATAATTAGAAATCACCAACTTAATACATGAAACATTTGGTGGACATTTGTACTGAAATTTTTATTCAAATCAATTTAGTATTAATGTCAAAAATTATAAAACTAATTTGATCTTTTTTAAGATTTTTTTGTACTAAATTAATGTAAATAAATATTTTGGTATTAATTTGATATAAAAATTTTGAAATTGATATTTAATTGATGTAAGAAAATCTTTTGATACTAATACAATGTTAATCAAATCTTTTAACAAATTATTTGGTGATCTTTGTTTGGCACACTAAAAAATAGAATTCATTTCATTTCAATAAAAATGATTTCATTTCATTTTTAAATGAATTCTTTTGTTTGGAATAAATTATATAAAATGTGATTTCACTTCACTTTAAAATAAAATTTTTTTATTGGAAACTTTATTAAAATTCATGGAATTCATTTCAAATATTTATATTTATTATATTATTCTTAAGAGTGAGAGAGAGAAAATTCAAAAATAGAGAGATAGCTATCAATAACTTAAAAAAATAAGAGTAAAACTATCCAATAAAAATATTACATTTGAAACTAAATGAATTTCTATAAAATATCATACAATTCTATGAGATTTCAAAATGGCAATAATATAAATAAAATAAGATTTTAAAATAAAATAAAATCTAAAAAATTTAAACCCAAATATGATTTTTTAATAGAATTCATTTCAAATGAATTCTAATTTTAAAGTGTGTCAAACAAGGGGTTACTCTAAAATGGTATCTTATATAATTAAAGATATTACATTCCAAATGCTCTATATATTATTAAAATTATGATTAACAAAATTAAAAAAAATATCTTATATAATTAGGTTATTTAAAAATTAAATTTTGTTAATCATAATTTTAATTAACACTATTACATTCCAAATTCTTAGATATAAAATACAAAAAAATTTATCATAAGAAAATATATTAAATGAAGACAACACTTTTAGTGATACAGTGATATCTGATGTTACTTTAAAAAATTTATTCTCCTTATGTTGTAGTTTTGAATCTTCAATTTTACATGTATATTAAGTAAATTATCATTTGTACAATTAAAAAAATGTATTAAATGAGAACAATTTAAAAGTTGAAAGATAGAATTTAGACATTTTGTCTTTAGAGGTTTAATCGGAGAAAAGTAATATCTTTGAATGATTGAGATATAAAATTACTGACAAAATATTTTTAATATTTGAGTTCGTTATATCTTGCATGCAAATTGCCTTAGTTTTACGCTTCATGATTGAATGAAATTAATACCAACTTGAATTATACGCTAGATGCCATTAAATTTTCTAGGACAACTGCATGCAAATTTAAAATGATTTTTCCTTAATCATATATTAAACTTTTGTTGTCTAATTATCTTTTTATGTATTTCTTTTCTAACCTTTCCACGTTGCCCCTATTCTCCTATTTAGGAACTTCTCACTTCTAAGTTACGTACATTCGTTTTAACGAAAAACTCCTGTAATATGTTTATAAAATATTAAGGGTGGAATATATTTCATTCATTTAATATCAAACACAAATAATAGGGTGAAATATAATATTTTCTGTTTCAAAGAAAAGGTTATTTTTTTCCCTACTGCTATTTTATACCACCAGATATATAATTTTCTAAGTAAGATATATAAATAATACGTTACTCTTTTATTTTACATAAATAAATAAAACTTTTCAATGAAAAATATCTTTCAACGAAACAAATAAAAATAGTTAAATTTTCATTTGTAAGAAGAAAAGGGAATAGAGAAATAGTGTTGGCTTATCTTCCTTGAATGTTATTAAGAGTAGGTTTATCAATACAACTCCACTAAAATGCTAATCATTTCAAAAATTATTCATCTTTTTATTATCCACTAATTGATATCCTTTTATATGGCATAGGATAAAATAATAACTTGATACCACCTGCCACCTTAAGTAGTACTCTTAAGTTACAAGTACACTCACACTTAATTATGTTTACTAGACCAACAAGAAAATATAAAATTATTGCAATGTAAGAACCCTCTTCACTTATAACTGTAAGATTGATAATACACCCCCACTCAATACTTAAGTTTTTTTTTTTAACAAATACATATAATTTATAAAACTCAAATGTAAACTTTCACAAATTAGGAGGTTATAAATGGAGGTGCTATATGCACTCAAACATGGAGCTGAAAACCTGAAGCTGGACGAGAATTCCAAAGGGTGACACATATTTTCCAAATGCATCAAGCTGTTATCATAATCGGGATCTCAATTTTTGTATGTGTTAGTTCGATCTAAAAAATGCAAAATATGAGTATTTTTTTTCTCATAAGAGTTCATCAATTAAAACAATAATACTATATGCACCAAAAATAAAATTTCAAATTAAATTCTAAATATAAATCAATGATTATTATTATTAAATATAAAATAATAAAATAATTTTGTAAAATTTAATCCAATAAATATAAAATATTTAAATCTCAATTTCGGATTACATTTTCAGTACCTATAGTATTTTCCTTAGGAAGAGTGAGGAAAAAAAATAAGAATCTCTTCAAGAGGAAGTAGAAAAAACTATGCTGTCAGTCTGGTTAAATATTAAATACAGGACTCGTAACTCTTCGACTTTTTTAATAATTAACACTAACACCCAAATTAGAGAATAATATATATAAATAAATAAATAGGGATATTATTCTGTTGTCAGCATGTAAATCCCATGCAGGGTCTTAACAAGAAAACTTGCTAATGTGATATCTTATGTTAAAAATATATTATGTATGTACTATTTAATAAAAAGTGGAGCTAAGTGCAATTTAGTGATTTCCATGTTCTGGAAAAAGATGTTACTTTGAAGGCCTCTAAACTGAGCCGAGTGTTTGCCGTAAAACTCTACATAATACATGCTTGAGAACAACCCTCGATGGGTTGGTCGTTAGACCTCAAGATTCTTGTAATGTCAAAGGTAGAGATTTGAATCTTGATAAATAATTTTATGGGGAGGAGTAACGATTACTACTTCACCCTTGAAATGTCATTTCTCCCCCCATGTTTTAATAAAGAAAAAAAAAATAAGATGGAGAACAAATTTCAGTTAGAATAATTGTTTTTTTTTTATGGGTGTAATTAGATCACCAGAAATATACATATAAATATCAGAAATTAAATTTTAAATACATCAAAAGTATGAAATTTTAAAAAATATCAAAATCGCATTTAGAACCAAAAACTTTAAACTAAAATCTCTGGTTTTTCTTATAAAAAGAACGGTTAGTTTAGACAAAGACAAAATCTGACTCCATGGGAGTCAAACGCACAGTAAAGAAAGAAAGGAACGGGGGAGAGAGAGAGAGAGAGCCCACAAGTGTTTTAGGTGAGCTAAGGGATTCGCAATCTGCTATCTACAACATTTATGTTGTAATTTTTTTATTAATTTTACATTTTATCTTAAAATTTTTGTATAGGATGGAAGAAAGGTCCAAATACTCGCCTTGGGGGCTGTGGCCACCCAATTTGTCCGCTTATTCAAAGGTCCTTTTCTATTCTTAAAAACACCCTCACTGCCTACTTACAGCAAAAACCTTCTCCCCCATCTGTAAGAAACATTCCATCTCATTTTTTATTAAGAGAATCACTTGCTTTAATAAAAAAATTAACTTATAAAAATACAAAAAAACTTATATTTATAAATCTTACATAATATTTTTTTTAAATTGTGTCTGTTTTTCTCTTTTTGAAATACGAAAAAAAAAATTGCTACAGGAATAACCTCGAATTTCTCCATCTATAGGACCTGAGACCTATGTAGATCTTTCTATTTACTCTCTTTCTCTCTCACGTTTTTCTTCCTTCTCTCACTAATTAAACTCTCTCAGTTTTTCTCTTAGAGTCAGAATTAATGACCAATCAAGATAGATAGAGACTAAACTCATTTTCTCCTTTTGCTCCATTTTAAAGTTTTTAACCATCTGCGTCTTATCTTTGTCCTCCACTATGCACCATCCAAAATAATTCGTACAAAAAACTTTTAATCTCCCAAGTATAAAGAGCCAATTGATCAATTGCCAAACCAAAGACGAGTTGAGCCCATTTTTTATTAATATTCTTGCTAGTTTATGGCAATTGAAGCAGCCTCATCTCCCACCATGAGCCTCAGCCACAGCCCCAGCCACGACGACACTGCCACCACCGCCTCCGCCACCAACGACAGCCATAGCAGGCTGGACGACGACCACGAGCACGACGTGGTCATGCCCGGCTTCCGCTTCCACCCGACTGAGGAAGAACTCGTTGAGTTCTACCTTCGCCGTAAGGTTGAGGGAAAGCGCTTCAATGTTGAGCTCATAACTTTCCTTGATCTTTATCGCTACGACCCTTGGGAGCTTCCTGGTATTTATTCAAGCTTCCCTTCTCTTGAAGCAATTGCTTTGAAACCACTTTTTTAAAAAAAAAGAATGAAATCCTATTAATAATTCCTTCCTTTTCTTCCTGTATTTGGCTTCTTATATATAGCAATCTTTATCTTTCTATATTATATAGAGATATTAGTCCAAAGTATTATATATAATTCAGCTATCGTATATATATCATGATTTTTAATTATAGGTTTGTTTTGGGGTCTGATATTTTATGAGCAGCTTTGGCAGCAATTGGGGAGAAGGAGTGGTATTTTTATGTACCAAGAGATAGAAAGTATCGGAACGGCGACCGTCCGAACCGGGTGACTACTTCCGGTTACTGGAAAGCGACCGGAGCCGATAGAATGATCAAAACGGAGAACTTCCGGTCGATCGGGCTGAAGAAAACCCTAGTTTTCTATTCTGGGAAAGCTCCGAAAGGCATCAGAACCAGTTGGATTATGAACGAGTATCGCTTGCCACACCATGAAACTGAACGATATCAGAAGGTACCCCCATAACTGCATAGTAAGCTTTAGGCTTTAGTGTAAGTATCATATGATGAATTGAATATCTTCAAGAGGATAATTGAGAAACTTTTCCTTTTAATCTAGTGTGCATGGTGTGTACGGCTCAAATTCTTGTCTCAGATACTAGAGATTAGGCAATCTGTCTTTTTCGAGTATTTCCTAATTCAATTTCCAAGTGAGTTTTTTAATGTCGATATTAAATGATCAGACGGTCTATTTTTAAGTAATTCTTTCATTTTTGGCCGTTTTGTTGCATTATATGGAAGAAGTTCTGCAGAGTTTTCAACTCCAGCCTTTACTGTCTAAAGTCAACCCTAATTTCAAGTCTGGAACTCATCCTCATCATAATTTATTTTCTCAATTTAATTTGAAACTTTCTTAATGGGTGGCTTATCTCTAAGTTAAATAGCACAGAAAAATAGCAGCGAAATCAATTTTCTAAAGTTGTTTAGGGGCTTATAATCAAGAGAAAAAGAGCTCAGAGCTGCTAGCTAGCTACAAGAACATAAAACTTGGGATGGAAAGAGGGGGCTAAGAGAATAAAGGACTTGGTACGAAACAACTGCCACCGTTGGAGCATTCAAATTTTCATATCATGAATGTTATATAAATTGGAAATGATACCTTGGATTTCAAATGTAAATCAAGAACCATCGATTTAATATAAAATTGTAAAATAAATTTATAAAGATTAATTCAATAAATATAAAAAAATTTAAAATTTAATTTCAAACCTCATTTTTAATATTTATAGTAATTTTGTTTTCATATCGATCAAAATTTAATTTAACTATATATAATACCCTTAGCCTCACTCATATTTATAACATGTCTGATATCCATGCATGAACTTTAAATTCAGCCCCCATAAATTGTCTGCACCAATTGAATTTTTCTCGTACTTCTCGTGACTCTTACAAGATGCTCTCAGAGTGGGACTCCAAATTTCTAATTCTAATTTTTAATTTTCACCAATTATTGCTTCAACTATCTCCAAAATCTCTTCCTTTCTTTTAAGTTGAATTGTTTCCATATATTAATTTAGCTGCAGACATTGAAGTTTCTCCGATAATTCTAGTGATTAAAAATTTAAATTGCAGATTACATGACGTGATTTGTGAGTAATATCACAGTTTCAAATATTAATTTTGCATGCAAACTTTGATTTTTTTCAGACTGAGATATCGCTTTGTAGAGTCTACAAGAGACCTGGAGTAGAAGATCATCCCTCACTTCCCCGTTGCCTCGCAACCCGGCCATCGTCCTCAAGAGCTTCAAATTCAGATCACAAGAAGCAAAATGAAATCATCCATCAGAACCTGAATTTTCTGGAAAATTCTCAACAAATTGATCCAATAATCAGTGACAAAATGCATGATACCGAAGGAAGCACCAGTACTAATTCAGATGTCACCACGGCTCTCGGACTTTCAAAGCACAATAACAACATTGCTAATTACCGTCCGTCGATGGCGGCGCTACCAGCTCCGATGGAGGACGAAGGCTTTTTGTTCATGCAGCAGTCATTAAAGCATGCACAAACAAGCTCTTCTTTAGCCCCTTCTGGCGGCGCTTTCTTCCCTGTCGGCCCCGGCTTTTCTTCGCTTCCTTCTAACAGTGCTTTAATGGCGGATGATCTCAATAGGCTGGTGAGTTATCAACAACAATACTACAATAATAATAATGCTCAGGGAAGTCATCAACACAACCAGTTCTCTAATTTGCTGGTGCAAGTGCCACAAGTACAGCCAATGGGTCTTAACTCGCCGCCGAATTTGCTTCCGGCAGCCGCCACCTTCTCCGACAGACTGTGGGAGTGGAATCCAATTCTGGAGGGCAACCGGGAGTACAGCAACATGTCCTTCAAGTAATGCCCATTTATATTATATATGAATTAATTATTATCGCACAATACAATTATATGTGGCATTGTGTGCTAATCTCATTTATCAACATTATGTAGGGTTTCCTTACTCTAATATTGTTCAGAGAATCACTATCAATTATATATGACTTGGTATTGGTTAATATTGATTGGTTAGGTTTTATGAGTTGTTTCTTATTTTTACGTAATTTAGTTTCTTCCAAAGAAATAAAAAAAATTATTTCTGCCGACTGATTTTATGATAAATCTTGTATTTATGCGTTTAAGTTAATGCTTGCTTTCTAAATTGTAGTGTGGATGTCATTATAATTGTATTAGGTAGGTTTTTTGCCATTTTAAATATTGTAAATAAAATCATAGGTTTCAAACAAGGATTTGTTTGATGATAAAGAAAGAGAACTCTTAGTAATACATTAAAATATAAATGAAGATAAAGTATTCCGAGCGTACTAGTAGGGAGGAATTTGAATAGTATATTGAAAGTATTAATTTTATACCTTTTAACCATTAACGTAGAATAAAATATGGATGTAGATAAAGATGTGAATTCTTCATTAGCACAATTATTTTGAATCATCCTTCCAAAAATAACCTATTTGATTTGGTTAACATTGTAATTCGGTTCAGTTACGATTGTGATACTTGCTTTGCCATCACAATATTAAAGGCATGGACAACCTTGATAGCCTTGGATACAAACAATTATTAGTGGGAAAATTTTTGTTCAAATTCTCGCATTAGCATTTATTAAAAGTATGATTCAAAATTAAATTTTGAATATAAATTAAGAATTATCAATTAAATACAAAATTATTAAATAAATTTATAAACTTCAATTAATAAATTTAAAAGATTCAAAATTCAATTTTAGATTACACTTTCATCATCTGTAACATTTTAGTTCATACATTCTTCAATTTCACTAGATAAGCCGGCCGAGGTGGCCATAGAGCCTATTCTATTGACAGTAGATTTCAACAAAGTTAACTAAAAAAACAGAAGATTGATGCAACTCTACGTCTCTAGACTCAAGAATATGCCCTCCCTCTCTCTCTAACAAACATATATATATCACGCCGTTCGCTGTTGATCTATAATATAGGGTGAATATGATGGAGCTTGTCATATTCTTATAGAAGGTTGTGAGACTGAAAGTAATAGAGTGTGAGAAATAGCAAGTGACAAGCCCCTGAAAGTTTAAGTATTAATTGGGAGACCTGTAAAATTAAGAGGGAGTCAGTCATACAAAATAATGGAAATCATTAAATATACTCCAATATGTTTAAGTCAGTAAAAGTAGGGGAAACTAAAAAATGAAAAAATTAGCTTACTAACTAGAGTTATGTAGAATACCTATTTATGAAGTGTATGTATGATTGTTGGTATGAAGGAATACAAATAGAGATGATGAAATTGAAAGAAAAGGAGTTCAAATATAATTTATTGAAAGCTTTAATAAAAATATTTTAAATTTTGAGAGGATAAATGAATTTTGTAAAAGAAAATGCAGAATTGCAGAAGAAATTTTTTTTGAATTTCTTCAACGTTGGGGTGGCGCCACTTCGATCGGTTATCCCTGAATTCAAAGAGGACTAAGGATTGGACCCATTTGAGTAGGAAGCATCAAGAAAGTGAGACAGACTGGATAATATATATTTTGCATATATATATGGTTGGTGAGGGGAGCCTAACTAACCCTTTCCAAAACACAAATTTGTCTTTGTTTCTGGTGTTTTAGATAAAGAGCTCATGAAAATCCTAATGCCTCAGTCAACTCTAGAGCAGCTACACAAATCCACACAAAGCTAGATCTCCTTTCTATTTCATTTTATATTTTACACTAAAAGAATATCTACAGCTGTATTCCAAGAAAATATAAATATAGGTTCTGTTTCGCATAATAAATAAATCAGCTTATAATTCACTGACCTGATTTATAAGTTATAAATTAGTTTTTAGAGATGCTCTTCACACTAATTTATTGAAAAAAATAAATTTTTGTTTAATAAGTTACTTAGAGTAACTTATAACTTATGAGCTATTATCTTTTTAAATTCTTTTCAAATTTATAAGTTATAAATTAGTCTTTAGAGGGGCTCTTCACACTATTTTATTGAAAAAAATAAATTTTTATTTAATAAGTTACTTACAGTAACTTATAACTTATGAGCTATTATCTTTTTAAATTCTTTTCAAATTTATCCTTATTTCCTTTATTAATTTACAACTTATGCCCTTTGTAATATAAATCTAAATTTTTTATAAAATATAATTAAATTAATTTTAATAAATTATTTCTTAATTTTAAATTATAAATATATAAAAATATATATTTAAATTAATAATATCATAAATAATTATAATTTTATTATAAATAATAATAAAACAAAAATTATGTAAGTAAATAAATATATAAATTTATAAAATATAATTAACTAAATACTAAATATTATATTTTTATTTTAAACTTATTAATTATATTAATATAATTTAAGTTTTAGACAAATATGAATCATTTTAATTATATATCTATTTCTATTAATATTTCTTTTTATATCATTTTATAATTTTAATTAGTTCAATAACTAATTTTATAAAATATTTTAATTAATTTATCAGTTATCAGTTATTAGTTATAAATTATCAGCTACTAGTTAACTTATCAATTATAAATTAATTTATCAATTATCAACTATCTTATCAGTTATTTATGCGAAATGAAGACATAAATAACTTCCTAAAAAATTGAAAATATTGAAATTGAAATTTTAATAAAAGGAAATAAGACAGAACAAAGACAAGACATTTAACACTTTTTGTAACTAATTTTTAATAAATTTAAGTCAAAGAAATAATTAAAAAAATAAAATAAATACATATCTTACCTTCCCAAATATAATTAAATCAATTTTCAACAATTACTTATTTAAAATATTTTTCTCAATTAACTTATAAACTTATTATAAATCAACTCTACTAATAGTAATTTATTTTAGAAGAAAATCACATCACAAACTAACTAAATTCACATTAAAAACTATTCGAAGTTAAAGTGAATCATATGCCTTCTTTTTCTAATTTTTTAAATTGAATTGTCATTATTTTTAGTTTTTTTTTTTAATTTTAGAAAGATTATTTGTAAATTTTGAAATTCTGGGAGAGTTATGTAAAATTAAGGCATATTATATATATATATATATATATATATATATATATATATATATATATATATATATATATATATATATATATATATATATATATATATATTCAGAATATGACCTAATTAACTATGTGAGATCTCACTCTGCAACATTATTTTTTTTTCAACAGCAAGATCAATTCTATTCGTGAAATAAGAATGTTCAATGATTTTCATTAGGGGGGATAAAAAGAACGTTCTAGAAACTAGGGTTTTGCCATTTCTTTTCGCATTCCTCCCTGTACACAGAGAGAGAGAGAGAGAGAGAGTAATGAAAAATGTTAGGAATCAGATGTTTCTCAACTTTACTGGATAAAGTACTAATCACATGTTCGGATTGTTAGCAGAAACCTACTTAAAACTTACTGCATTATTGGTGTGTGTGGTGTAAGTGCAGTAGCTGAAGTCTAAGGTGTAGCTGTGAGTTGGTGTATGCATGCGTGTGGCACAGTGTTGTGGGGTTTGTTGTATAGACAGAGAGGTCCATGCAGTGCCAATTTCGTGCCTAATATCTCTTCTTCAATGGCCTACTCATAGATTCATGCGGCCCTTTCCTCAGCAACTTTAACTTTATTGACATTCCAGGAGCCTTCATTCTAAACCATATTAATTAGGGTTTACAATGACATTTGCTTTATCCTTTATTTTTTACTATTTCGATTACAAGATTTTTTTCTGATCTTGTTTCTTCAACCTAAATTTTCCGAAAAGTTCATGGCATTAATGTAAATTTGTTCTTCTAACTTTCACATTAATTACAATATTCTTGTTTTCTCAGAATTTTTATAATGAATTCACCGTCATTAACTTTGGATAGTAGATAGGGATGCAAGTAAGTTAAACAGCTTATCAAGGCATACGACCTAACCTATTTAAGAGCTAGTCTAACCTGATCTATTTATCTAAATAAATCGGACTTTGACTAATAAATTATCTTATTTAGATAAATAAACTAATCTTTTTTTTTAGACTCAATTTATAGGCTTATGAGACCAATCTATTTAATTATAAATATATTTAAAAATAATATAATATATTATATATTATACATACAAATAATATAAATATTTTAATACATATATATATATATATATATGTATATAAGTCTAATTAGGCTATTAGATAATTTTAGCTCTTAAAAAAATTTTAATCTATTAACAAATTTAAAAATTTATTTATACAAAGAGATTTTTAAATAAGTTAAAAAATCTAATCAACCTTCTTTAATAGGTCAAGTCGAGGTTGAATTTTGGCTTTATACAAATTAACAGGTTAGGTTTAAGTCAATAATTTAAAAATTAAACTTGACCTATTTAAAATAAAGTTCACTTCAACTCAACCTATTTGTGCCCATAGTAAGCACGCTCAATTCAAACACTAACTTCATTCGCATCGTTAATGAGATGTCCTTGCTAGCAAACAAGCTGGCATCCTACGTGACGTAAAATAAATTTGGGAGTTTTTGAATTTTAAATAAAATTCATTTTTCTGAAATTTTTGTTGACTTTGCAAGTTTGAACTTTGAAGAAAGAAAAAATGATGTCTCAGGCGTCCTCAATCAACTCTCACAGTAGAATAGTTTCAATTTGAGGTCAACCCAGACAGGTTATTTTGGAGTTTGATGGAGGTAAAAAAACTATTTTGTTAACAAATTTAAGAGAAAGATAAGAGAAGAATAATTTTTTTAATTAGAGGAAAAATAGATCTTTGGTCCAATATCACCTATCAAATTATTTTCATGACATCTGCTTGTGCGGCAGTAAGGATTTTCTCCGTTAGCAAAATTAATGAATGGAGATAGGGTTTAAGCAAATTCTTGTGTGCTTTTTGAAAATTAAAGGGTAAATTTGTTCAAACAAATTTTTAAATGCAAGAATGAAATTAGTGTGAAAGTAACAAAATTTGCATTTTAAATCTTTAAAATTGATGAAACAATTTATTTTATGTGTAAATGTTTTTTTCATCTTAGGGGAGAGTTTCATGAAAATAAATAAATAAATTTGATTAGCTCATTGAGATGGTTTATGTTATAAAACTATATCATTTAAGTATTATTAGAAAATATTTCCGTAACTAATTTTGATGGAGATAAAATTTCCGACTTAACTATCAACTCAACAATTTTTTTTTTTTAATAACAACGTAAAAACCTAACGCTAAACGCCAATTGAGGTTGTCTTTGTCTTAGCATGCAAGATTTGTCAACAATCAAGAGGAATGGTTCGAAGACAGCTTTCTGTAACATCAGCTCTCACAGCAGACCTATCAAGACAATCTGCCAATTTTTTTTTGTTCACGATGCACCAAAGGAAAACGAACTTCCTAATCCAGCATTAATAGTTCAGTAATCTTAATCACCAAATTATAACAAGGGTGCATTCTGGAACACTCATGCTCCACTAATACAATGGCTTTAAAGCTATCTATCTCTAGAATTATTTTTCTTGAATCCATCTCCCAGGTTATTTGGAGTCCCTCATACAATGCCTCTAATTTTGCTTCAATGACTCTTTTGGAACCACATTTACCTACAAAAATAGTAACCCATTGACTAAAATGGTATCTAGCTACTCCACCCTAAGCAATGGCAGCACCACCTCTAGCATAGGCTCTATCAATATTAACTTTGAGTCATCCGTCTCCCAAAGCTTTCCAGGAGTCTTGGTGAGTTGATTTGCTCTTCAATAGCCCACCTTTCTAAGCTTCCTAGTGACAAATTCATAGGTCCGTTTATACGTTTCCACCGCCATATCCTTTGCTAGCTTCGCCTCTGTAAAGATCATTTAGTTTCAATGGTACCAAAAAATCCAATATGTGAAGCTAAACATTATTGTCTAGTTTCCCTTCTTATTTCTCAACATATCCCTGCTGAAATTTAATCTACACTAGTCATCCAAAGATTAGTTAAAGAAGTGGTGCCAATTAGATGGATGAACCATTCGCATCCAATTATCTGCAATGGCCGGGCAATCTCTAATAGTATGTAACAATGTTTCAAGGCCATTCCCACATCTTTCATAAGTGTGAGTTTGTCATCTTCTTCATCACCCTCTACTTATTTGTAGGGAGCTTGTCTTTAGTCAACAGCCATGAAAAGGTCTTCATTCTCTTAGGAGCTTTGGACTTCCACACATCCTTCCACCTGGAATTGTTGTTTCTAGGAAAGTCACCAGTCAGCATATCATAAGCTGACTTTACCGAAAAGAGCCTATTTGGAGGATGAATTTGACAAACCACATCTTTAACATTAGACATTGTTGTTGCTTCTCTTACTTTAGGCCACATTTTTTTTTATCTTTTTGTATAGATTGGATGTGCCTTATTTATCTCTTGTTATAGTAACACTATTCTCCCCACATCCATGCTTAATTCTAATTACTTTTGTGAATAGAGAATCTTTTTCCTTTATCAAGTTAAAAGCAATCTTTATTAATAATGCTTTATTATTAAACTCCATTTTTCTAAGTCCTAAGCCACCTCTCTATTTTCCATTATAGATTTCGTCCTAGTTCACCAAGTGGAATATGAACCCTAAAGAAAATCACAAACAAACCTATCAATCTCTTCACAAGTAGAGGCTAGTAAAAAAGTAGTTTGCATGAAATATATAGGAATTCTAGCAAGTACTGCTTTTGACAAACTCAAACAGCCAACAACAATAAAGTTTTAGCACTCTAAAAGGAGATGTGCCTTTAGATCTTTTCAATTATGTCCTTATACATAACTTTTAATACCATTTGATGTTGGAAAGGGACACCAAAATACTTACCAAGACCTAAAGTAAGTTGAAAGCCCAAATGCTCACTCATATGTTAAACTCTGTTGTGGTTTACATTTCTTAAAGATTATAGTCGAGTTTTCTAATTACTTATTTTCTGACTTAATGCATGGAAAAATACATCTAGGCACCTTTTAATTATAGTAACCTGAGTCAAGTCTTCTTCTATAAATAACATTATATCATCTACAAAGAAGAGGTGTGAAATATTCTAACTTCCTCTACAAAGCTTCACTTGCATTCATTCTCCTGTTTAAACAGTGTAGTTGATGCAAGGGGCTAATCACTCAATTCATAAAACAAAGAGATAAAGTGCAAAGGGTCTCCTTGTCTAATTATTCTCATAAAGGAGAAACGATTAGTCATCTTACTATTCTAAAGGATTTGCATTGAACAATTAAAGATGCAAGTCATAATAAGTGCAACAAAATTCTTTTGCAAGATGTAACTCTTTCAAGTTATCTTCTAAACATTTCCAATTAATCCTATCACAAGTTTTTTCCAAATCAACCTTAATAGTCATCTAACCTTTTTTTACCCTTATTGTTCTTCATAGAGTGAATAATTTCCTATGCTACAATAATATTATCTAATCTAAGTCTCCTTGAAGCAAAACTACATTAGTTTAGAGATATTAGGTAGCCTTGATGCAACTTTAATTTGTTAGCTAGAATTCTCATGATAATATTGAAATTCACATTACACAAACTTATTGGTTGAAGTTATTTAATGAAATTTAGCTCCACTTTTGGGATAAGAACAAGCAGTGACTCATTAATTCTCTCTATCGAGTTAGGATTCTCATAAATTGCCTCGCCTATTTTGTCCCATTGGCTTTGACAAAAATTGCATACAATCCATTAGGACTTAGGGCTTTAAGAGATGTTATATTGAAGATGACATATTTAATTTCCTCTTGAGTTACTAGGGCTCCAATTTGTTGTAAAGCTACCTCCAATAAAGCCAGGAAGCAATTTTGTAAAAGGAAGATTCCATACTAAAAGGCATCATTAGAATAAAGCCTTTGAAAATAGTTTAACACTATCTCTCTTAACAAATCTTCATCTTCCACCCATATACCATCTTTTAATTTCAATTGATCAATGTTTTTCCTTCTCTATTGAGTAGCCACAAAAAAGTGAAAAAAAATGGTATTCTTATCGCCATAAATTAATCATTTACTTTGAGATTTATGATATCACATTAATTTCTCGTATTTAAGAATCTTTTCAATTTATTTACAAGCTTGTTTTTGTAAATGCTCTAACTGAAGATTTAAGCCATATGCCTAATTTTAATTATTACATTCAAGATTCGCTAACAACTTCCATTTTTAATGTGACAATCTAGCAAAAAAGTCATTATTCCGATTCATAGCTTTAATTCTAAAGTCTGACAATGCTTCCCCCCAATCTTTACCCTCCTTCCAATATTCAAAAATAACTTTTGGAAATGAATCATAGGTCAATTAGGCAATAAGAAAAATAAAAAGGAGTGTTTTTTTTTCACCCACTTGGCAAATCCACCAATTTAAGAAGAATCAATTTATAATATGATTTCAACAATGGCAAATGAATTACAGTAGTTATCTAAAGCATTGATCTCCATTCCATATTGCATAATTTTTGTTCAAGGCTTTCTTTATCTCTTCCTCTCTAGCATGTGTATTTCAAACACTTATAACAATCCACAATCCAAAATCCACTCATTGAACTATTGCATCAATCTCTAATTAGGTTAGCTCACTCCCTATTTTTCAATCAAACTTATGTAAGCATTAAAGCACCCTTATAATATTCTAAGGACCATACATTTGTCTCACAATCTAGCACAAATTCTCTAATACCCACTTTCTTTCATTTTACGGGAGGCTAGCATAAGCAAACATCATATATGCTTCATAGTTCTTGTTGACAAATCATACGAAACAATGAATGAATTTATTAGAATACTCTATAATAGAAACTTGAGCTTTCTTTAGATTCCACATCACCTATACGCCTCCAAAATAACCTTGTGAGCTAATTCTTTTGTTAACAAATTTAAGAGGAAAATAATAGGAGAATAAATATTTTTAATTAGGGAAAAAATAGATATTTGGTCTAATATCACCTATCAAATTATTTTCACGAGACCTACTTAAGGTTTTTTCTATTAGCAAGATGCATAAAATTAGGGTTTTAAGCAAGTTTTCGTGTGCTTTTTGAAAATTAAAGGGAATGTTTTTCAAACAAATTTTGAAGGGCAAGAGTGAAATTAGTGTGAGAGGTACAAAATTTGCATTTTAAATCTTTAAAATTGATGGAACAATTTATTTTAATTCCAAAGTTTTCCTATTTTTTGTGTGTGTGTGTGTTTTTCTTCTTCATCTTAGGGGAAAGTTTCACGATAAAAATAAATAAACTTGATTAGCTCATTGAGGTGGTCTATATTATAAAACTAGATCATTTAAGTATTATTAGAAAATATTTTTGTAACTAATTTTGGTGGAGATAAAATTTATGACTAAACTATCAACTCAACAATTTTCTATAAGAAGATTAAAGATTAATTTCAGCAAATTGGGAGAGTGTTTACCAAGTCAGAATTGGGTGGAGATAAAAATATATGAGATAGGGTTGCAATAATTTAGGGGAATATAAAATACTTCTTCAATTTTGGATGGTTGAATTTTACCATGTTTAACTCTAAAAATTAAAAAATAACCTGTTAAATTTCATAAAATTCGAAATCAACACTCATGATCAACATAATTAACCATATTATCAAATTATGTGATTTTTTTCATGAAGTTTCAAAATAATAATCACAATACTATGTAATGCTGATTTATTTTTTTATATAATTTCACATCTTATTTATGAGTATTTAATTAAAATTCTACACTAATTATGTAACATAAAAATTATAGGTGAAGAATGGTAAAAAAAAATAACATATTATAATAATATGATTTTTGTTCAAAAATTTTAAGAAAAACTGCATAATTTAATAAAATAATCAATTAAGTAGATAACAAGTGATAATTTCAAATTTTGTAAAGTTCGAGAAGTGAATTCCAAATTTTCAAATTGAAGAGAGCAAAATTTATCTACCCAAAATTGTAGAGAATGTTTTGCAATTTTTCCATAATTTGGTGTAGAACTTTAAAGGCAAAATTGAGATAACATCCAAATTTTTTTGCAAATATACTCTTATTCAGTAAGCTAAAGATTATTTTAGCTATAACTTAATTGTTTTCCGTTTTTGTTGGAAGATATCTTTTATGGAACAATTTTTATTTGTTTATATATAAGTAGAGGATATTTCATACTGTTTATATACATTATGATGAACAAAATAATACATTACAATATTTGTTAAAAAAATGCATGGTAATCTGATAATGGAAAAAAAATAATTTTCCCTCTAAGCAGTAAATATGTTATTTTCCATCACACTTCCAACATATAAATTGAATAAATAAAATATTTTCTATTATATTAATATTTTATAAGTATAAATACAAGTAAAATGAGATTACATAATCTTTGTTAAATCAAACATGGCTTCAGTAGATTATGATATTCATAGAATTGGCACAAAAAAAGGGAAAATAAACAAATGTTAAAATTTTCCAAGCAAATAATACACACTAAAGGTACTTCAGAAATATACATTGACTCCTTTTATTTGATTGCTTAATATACATTTCAACGTTGATTAATTACTAAATTATCCCATTTGACGCTATTAATTTCTATTCAATTAGGATATCGGACTAATATCATTAATATAGTAGTGATTAATTTCGGTACTCTAAGATCCGCAACACTATTGTACTTGTCTTCCCTTTCTTTCTTCAACTTCAAACACCAATCTCTTCAAGACTTCCATATATGAACATCCTAGCTCATCGATGCTCGCAACATATTTCTTTATTGATGCACTATTATGTCTAATATTATTATTAGTTATGCTTTTCCAACAATAGTTTTTATAATTATACTCTATAATAACTGCAAATTTATGCATTTGTACATAATTTAAGAAAAATTGCATGCTTTTAATAATACCGTAATTCGTAATTAATTATAATTTAAAATTATGAATCTTATCCCATTAATTTTATTGTAATTAACAAAATTGTGGATACATATAAAAAAATCATTATCATGTAAAATTACAAAAAAATCACAAATGTGATGCAGTCAACAACTATAATATTGTATATAATATTGCAATATTGTAATCGCAAACTGTAATTTAAATCTTTGGTTCAATCCAGCGGTATCTTGGATTTTCAAAACATAAAGCTATGATGTTTAGAACCCTAATTTGAACTAAGAAGAACTGCCCGTTGAGGATTGCACTTTTGAGCTCTGCTGGGAAGAAGGTAACTTTCACCTTCTTGGAAGTTGAGTGAATCTGAAAAATCCGTGTTTGTAAAACATAAAATTTAAGGGTGTATAGTTTTAAAAAAAATGCGAGGATTGAAATTTACGGTCCTCAACTTAAGAATTTGACCTCATCATCTTATACATTTAGGAGTTATTATTATAACTTACAGCCAATTGCATTTAATATATTTAAGAATCTCTCGTGTATTAACAATACACAAGATTGTGATTTTTGCTCCAAAGCTAACATTTTTGGGCTATGTATATAATTGAAATTCATTTTTTTCTGTGACTTGCTGATATCCGACAGTCACATTAGATCCGATTAAATTAAAACTGAGTCAGGTTAAATTTTAATGTAGAGATAAAGTTTTTGTGGTTCTTATTTTTCTCATATACAAGATTCGAATTAAAGAATTTGTTTAGAAGACATCGAAATCCAATCACTCGAAGCAAAAGACATCGGTATTTCGAAGGTTTCATTTATTGAGGAATTGAATTTTATATAGAAAGTCGATACTTGATGTCTTTTGCTTTTTATATTGTTTGAACTTTGAAGCGACGAGCAGGCCAAGGTTTGTGACATTATCTCTAATACAACCATACCTGCTTATTGTCTAACGTTATTAATTTCATATGTTTTTTCGTTCAATTCAATCAATTATATATATATTCTTATTTTGAATTAATTTTACATAAATTTCATTGTATTTTCTTTGAATTTACACAGATATGTCGTACTTTAATCGGTTAAACTATAGCATAAACCTCTTGCTATTCTGAAGCCTGGGATGGAGGAGTGCTTTCGAAGACAAAACGTGGTGTTTCGAGCAAATATAATATTTAATTCCTTATACATAAAAGTCATGTGTAAAAACGAGTTGGAGCCAATGGTATTTATAGGCAGGCTTGGGAAGAAAAGAATGTTCTAGAATATAAGTGTTGGAGAGACTTGGATTGTTGCAAATAACATGTGGTCTATTGCAAAATAAAAACATTGGAGAAAAATACTAGTGAATGTTAGTAGAAAATCTCTGCTTTGTTAAACAGAAAAATTAGGAAACGTTTTCAATAGATCCAAAAAGTCTGATTCTCAGATAGTGTTCAATTAAAATATCAAAAAAAATATTTTAATTTTACAAAAAGGAACTTGGGCCAGGTGTTAATTACAAGTTGACTGTTTTGATAATTTCAACAAATAAAATGCTCAGTTTTCAATTAAATTTAGTAGGAAAATCAAACATAGTAAGTGAATCTTATGGTATAAAATTTGGAATCAATCAACTTGTGTACTATTTTTTTAAGTTTGTGGGTATTTTGATTTTGAAGTCATCACAACACCACCTAAGATAAATACAAAATCACTAGTGGATTTTATCTCATTTGAATTAAAGATCCAATTAGTATCACTATATCCTTCTAATACAAAGAAAAATTTATTGTATAGGATACCATAATTCATGGTACCTCTTAAATATTTCATTATTCTAGTCCATGCATTCCAATGATCTTAATTAGGATTTTGGGTATATCTACTCAATCTATACATAGCATACACTATGTTAGCCTTAGAAAAATTCATTAAATTCGTCAAAGTCCTATAATCTAAACATACTCAAATTAAGCAATTGAGTCAACCAAATTTTTCTCTACTTGAGTATTAATATCATAATAAGTACTAATAGGTTTTCCCTCTAAGTAACCAAACTTTCTAAGAAGTTTTTTGTATATAATGTTATTGTGTTAACATGATACCATTATCTTTCCTTATGATTTTATTACTCAAGATAACACTAGCTTCATTCACGTTTTTCATATCAAAGTTAGTTTTTGTCTCATGCACTATATGAAGACCGGAGACAAAAATAAGAAATCATCAACATATAAACCAATTATCACATATTCATTATTTTCACATTTTGTATATATACATTTATCCATTTCAACACACAAAGAACCATTGTTTATTAAGTTTGATCCAGTTTCTCATACCATTAATTAAGTACTTGTTTTAGATCATACAAAGATTTTTTTAATTTACAAACTTTATCTTTTTTTGTCCTAGGACCTCATAACCCTTAGGTTGCATTATATAAATTTCTTCTTCTAAGTCATATTTAAAAATGTAATTTTTACATCCATTTAATACACAAATAATTTGTTAATAGATGTTAATACAAACAAAATAAAAATTAAAGAATTCATTATTACTATGCAAAAGAATAAAAAAATAATTTTTTTATGTAGAACCTTTTGCAACAAGAAAAGTTTTAAATTTTTCTATTGAGCCATCAAAAAAATATTTCTTTTTAAAAATTCATTTACAACCTGTTAGCCCAAAGGAAAAAACCATTAGTTCCTAAGTTTTATTTTTTAATGATTCAAGCTCTATTTTGCTTGCTTCTTTCCAAAACTTTACTTTGGAGGAATAAATTGCTTGAAAATTAAATTAAGGATCATTATCAATAATAAAGGTATAAAAGTCATTTCCAAAAGAAGCTTTTTTTCTTTCTTTTTTACTTTTCTTGAAATTGCATTAGTCTATTTTGAATCAGTCAATGGTGCTTTAGAAGTCTTTATTGTATGAGAAATTTTATCACATAATAGATAAATATGTTTAAAGAATTTAGCATTATTTACCTCTATTATTGTATTGCAGTCAAGCATATCACTTTTTAAAGCAAGAAACCCATATATTGGACTATTACTTGCATATTCCATAAATATATAATCACATGTTTTTTACCCCATTTTTCTTTTCTTAAATTCAGGTAACAAAACTTTAACTAAACACCTTTATACTTTCAAATATTATAAATTATGTGCATATCCTTTCCACAACTAATAAGGTGTTTCCTTTAGTTTATTATAAAATATCCCATTTTATAAGTGACAAGTAAATTAAATTGCTTCACCTTATAGAGTATTAGGTGTAGAAAAGCTTGTCAACAAAGCATTCATCACTTCTCAATGTCCCATTTTTTTCTTTTTGTTATTCCACTTAATTTAGGTGAATACAATAATGTTAACTTATGTTTTATTCCTTCTTTTTCATAGAAATCATTAACTAAGGTAAATTCACCACATTTAATCTAACCTTTTTAATTTTCTTACTTAATTTTCAATCTCAATTTTGTATTATAGGAACATAAGAAAAGATTCATCTTTATTCCTAATTAAATATACTTTGGTACATTAAGAATAGTCATTCATTAAAAATAATATAATACTTTTTACCACCTCTTCTCATGGTTTATTTTGAATTACTTAGGTCTGTACATATTAAATTTAATAAATTTAATTCTCTATTAGTTACATATGTACATGTTTTCTTGGCCAACTTAGATTTTGTACAAACTTAACATTTATTCATAGTATTAGAAATAACCCTTGATATTAATCCTAGTGTTATTCAACTTCATAACATACAAAGTATCTGTGTCCAAATTTGACATACCATAAGTCAAAAGAATTAAGCAATTAAGCAAAAAAAGGTACAATTTCATTCATAACATTTAGAACATTCAATATAAATAGACTCTTATTGCAGTATCCCTTTCCTATAAAGACATTATTTTAGTCATGATGATATTATCAAATTCAAATAACACTTTAATCCTACCTTTTCCTAGTAAAGATATAGATATTAGTTTGCTCTAATATTAAGAACATACAGGGCATTAGTTAATGCCAAGGTTTTACTAAATATGAGTTTCAAAAAGATTTACCTTTATTAAAAATATTTGCAATTCTAGAATCACTAAGGTAGACTAGACCTTCTCCATCTCCTACTGGTAAGTAAAAAATAAAGGCTTCCCGATAAGCATAAATGTGTCTTATAGTACCAAAGTGTACAACCCAAACTTTCATATCAGCCATAATATTTACTTGAAAAATAACCATAAGAATTATGTCATCTCTAACCAAATTTGCTTTTGATTTTTGTAAGATTGTCATTCCTTACCTTTTTCTTACATTAAAGCACACAATGTCCTAACTTTTCACAAACAAAACATTTTCCTTTCTTTTTCTTAAAGTTGAGATTAGTTGCTTTAGGCTTATAATTGTTCTTTAAATCAACAAAAAAAGTTAATGATCATACATCTTTTGGTGTGGATTATCTTATACCAAATTCGTCTTTGTTGTCAATGCCCTTACCTTACTAGCTTAAAGTTCCTTATGGTTGGTGTTTTCAATGATAATATGTGTAATTAACTCTACCTGACATGAGTTGCTTATGCCTATGTTTAATTTATTGTTTATAATCATTCCATGAATCTAGTAACTTTTTTATTAATATCCTAATGATGAACTCTTCTTATTGCATAATCTGTTTAGCTTTCAAGTTCACTATTAGTTTATGGTATTCATTTATTCTTGCTTTGATATTCTTCTCTTCATTGATTTCCTAATAATAGAAGTTTCCATATATAAATTTGTGTTTTCCTACATTTTAGACAATGTATTTGAGAATCATTAATTCCTAAATTGCTTTGGATTCCTTTTAAGAGTAAAAAACATCAAATAATTCATTAGATAGTGTACTAAGAATAGTATGTTGATAAACTTTATTAGCATATTACTAATTTTTAGAGTTTTGCTTATTTTTTGCATTAGTTAGTGCCTATGCTACACAATGGATGTCTAAAGTGGAAGAAATTTGCTTCTGCCACCATTTAAAATTCTGACCATTAAACATTTCGATCTTGTTTAGGAATGGTTTCACATAAGAAAGAGTATGCATCAATGGACTAGCAATGGCAGTAGTGCCTGTTATCAATGGTTAGGCACATAATGGTCATTGGACTCCATTGTTAAGGTTAGTAGTAGGATCGATATTAGTAACCATTAATTCATTGAGATTGTCATAAATAATAAGTAGTTTGAGGCATGAGATGTTTCACTATCTTTAATGAACTATTCAACACTTTTCATCTAAAGGTTGAACCAATAACTCCTCCAAGATTCAATAAACTCATTTACTCTAAAATGCATGACCATAAAAGGATATGAGTAGTAGGAAAATATTAACCCAATAACGAAAGACAAGCTCTGAAGCAGGGACAAAGAAAAAGTGTTTAAGAAGGAGAAGAAAGTGACTAAAAGCTAATTTTAATGTGTAAAAATGAGTTAGAGCTAATGATATTTATAAGCAGGCTTAAAGAAAAAAAAACATTTCAGAATATAAATGTTAGAGAGATATTTAGGTTCTTGCAAATAATATTTGGTTTGTTGCAAAATATGAACATTAGAGAAAAATACTAAGCAATGTTAGTAGAAAATCTAGGTTTTGTTAAAGAGAAAAATCAAGACATGTTTTAATTTCAACAAAACAAAATAGTTTGATTATTAGAAAAGGTTAAATTAAAATATCAAAAAATTATCTTATTTCACAAAAATGAACTTAGGTTAAACCTTATAAGATATTCTCACATTTTAATTATACTTACTTTAACCCACCTTAAATCTTCTTGTGAAGTCTAACTCAATCGATATGAACTAATTCTTTAGAAATACCTTTTTATCTATAACATTACATTTCTCAAATTTTATAATTAGTACTATTAGTACAGTATTTTTTAATTTATTATAATTATTTGTTACTCCTTACATATATAATACTAAAATAAATTATAAAATAAAAAAAAACTTGCATTTAATATTATTAAACTAAAATTTAATAATTAATTTTAATATTTTTATTTATTTTAAATTTACAAGATAAGGTCACCCCAATTCGATACCACACTTCCCCATGGTTATTGGATAACTTTTCTCCTTTTTAGAAGGTTCAAATGAGGAAGGAAGAGAATAGAATATTATGTTAATTTTTTAAAATCCTTTAACATCTTTAAAACTAGCATTTTTATTCTCCAATTTAAAAGTTTTGGGATCATAATTTTTTAGACATTCAAATAAAAATAAAAAAGGGATGTATCTCTAATAATTAACTATCCATTCATGTTCTTTTCTTGTCTTTTGTTTTAGTTCTTTTATTGTCGTTTTCTTCGTTCTGTCTCATCACATATAAACATATGACTAGGGTCAGATGCTGAGCTTCTTAAACATAATGCATATAAAAGGTTCCAAGTTCATTGTCTGTGATTATGATTGATGTTAGTTAAAATGTTTAGTTTAAAGATCTTATAAGCTTCTAAAGTTATTATGTTTGGTTTATGACGTTCTTTTAAATGCATATGGATGCATGTGCTTTCTTGCAAAAGTGGGCACTCAATAATAATTAATTACTTGGCAGATGCCTACCAATAAAAATATTATTACTAGTAAGACTGTATTCTAGTAATATTTAACTTCATTTATTTTTAGTAAAAAAATATTTTTTAAGAAATTATTAATATGGTTAAAAATAATTGATATGTTCAAAAGGAAATCATTTTCCTTCACTATTATAATTTTAAAAATTACTTTTTTAATTATTAGATATAGAAATATAAGTACTTCTTCATTTATATAAAATAAAATAAAATTTTCTTATAAGAATTATTTTTTAAAAAATAAACGGAACCTATATCAATTTTACTTATTTCTTTCAAAATTTTTAATTCAAATTCAAAATATTATGTAAGTTAATTAATAACTTGTGATTCTCTCCATTAATTAAAAGTTTCGCAATATACATCTGTCTCCGCCATTTCAACTATGTAGTTATCAATACGTATATTAAAGAATAAAACAAAATTATTTGCATGCTCCCTCCCTCAGTTCTTTCTCCCTTTCCTTTTCATTTAAAAAAAAAAAAAAAAACATTTTATAGGTTAAATCAATCTTCTTTCTTTGTTACAAAAATGAAAGTGAGATGGGAATGGACATGGAGAAGTGCAGACAGTGTTACTCTATGATAAAATGATAACTAAATTGCTGATGTTTTAACGGTACAATAATATTTGATGTTATTTTATGTGCTTTTACTTTTTATCATATTTTGAGTTTGAATTTAAAAATATATGTGTGTGTATTAAATAAATTAATATTCTAATTATTAAAAAAAATTAACTAAACCGTATGTAATTATCAACACATATATTAAAGAATATAATTATCTGTATTTTTCCTCCGTCAGTTCTTTCTCAGTTTTCTTTTCATATATAAGGAAAAAGAACTTCTTAAATTTATAAAAAAAATTAATCAACCTACTTTACTGATTAAGAAAAAGAAAATGAGGTAATTAACAATGGTTAGTCTTTTTAAATGAAAATTTAAATTTAAATTTTATAAAAAAATTGTTATTGAAATAACTTTATTTTCAAAAAGGGTTTAATTTTATTTGAATTTAGATTAATCAAGAATCTAATATGACTTGCGAACACTGAGTGATTAAAAAGAAAAA
This sequence comes from Sindora glabra, assembly GCA_020226215.1. NCBI lineage: Eukaryota > Viridiplantae > Streptophyta > Magnoliopsida > Fabales > Fabaceae > Sindora > Sindora glabra. The sequence goes on from CM035225.1 coordinate 9,357,319, forward strand.
AAATAAAGAGTGAGATGGAAGTAAAAAAAAAAAAAAAAAGGAGGACTGCAGAAAACATTGTTTTGGTTGGACCACATATATAATAAATCTCCAAAGGTATGGCCTCTAGTGATATACCAAGTTTGTCCACCTCAACACCATCGTATGATGACCATGTTAACTAGTTTTAAAATAAACTATCAAAATTTTAAAATTTTCCTCTATTTTAAAATTGTCGCCGAACTTCTTTTTAAGAATTAAATACACACTAACTTAGAATGGTAGAGCATCTTTTAAATGTCACCTAAAGTTGGTAAATAACACAAAAGAGTTTGTACATCAAAGTTGGACAGCGCACACAATCCTACCGGACAAGTTGTATGCCTTTTTTTTTAATACAAATTTATATAATTCCTTTTTCTTTAAAAAAAAAAAAAAGGAACCCTATTAGATAAATCATATCTATCATGAATCTTTTATTTGTAATAATTTGGCCAAAGAAAAAGTTAGGTTGTAAAACAATATATATATATATATTAATTATGAAGTGGGATGAGTATAGGAATGCCTAACAGGTTCTGAATCCAAGACTAAACAACCCAATCCCAAATTTTTTATAGATTGGGATAGAAAAATTAGATTGGTTAACAAATAGGTTTGTTTCAGTGGGCTACCGACTAAAACATGCCAATTTGAGATTTTAAATAGAGTCAAACTAATTTCTTAAAAAAATTATATTTAATAATTTAAATAATATTTATATTTTAAAAATAATAATTTATTAATTATTTTTACATTACAATTCAATATAAAATATAATTTAGTTGTAAAAAATTTAAACACAAATATTGAGAATAATTAGATATAACAAAAATAAAAATAAATAATAAAATTATAATAAATATAAAAATTAACTTAAAAAAATTAGTTGATCTGCAAGTTGATCTAGTGGACTTGCAGATCGGATTAAACTAATCCAAATAAGCTTACATAATAGTGAACTTCAACAAACCAAGCGTAAATAAATAGAATTTGTGTAAATTTTAGTCTGATTTAATCTAACTCATATGTTAAAAGACTCCTAGAGTAACTATTTTAAGAAGTAAAGTATTAGTTAATTTTTTTTAATAAATGTTATCTTTGGAATTCAAATTCCTTTCTATTGACAAATAAAATTCATTCAAAATTAACATATTTTTCATTCGAGCTCCTCATTAATTGTGATGCTTTTGAAACATTTGCACATACACCGAAAAAAACATGCACATATCAACTAATTTTTTTAAATAAAGAGACTGAATCCAAGGATAACCACAAAAATATTTTAGATATTAAAATTGAAATATTTCGCATTTAAAATTATTATTTTTTATTAACTAGTAATAATAATAATATGTTGCAAGAAAATTTTATCACAAAACCAAAAAACAAAAAAAATATTCCATCATCACTTTACCCTGGTCCATACGGGTTAATGATTAAAAGCACGAAGATTAAAAGAAAGGCGCGCGAAAGTAACCGACAATTCCTCAATCAAACACTAGCAAAACTTGTTTTCTCGAATTTTCCTCTCTCTCCCTCCAATTTTCCGGCATATTCTATTTTCTATCCTCTCTTTAACTTCCTTCTTTACTCTTAGTTCAGTTTTCAGTTCATCTCTTTGTTTTGTTTGGAGCTTTGGGAAAATGGTGTCGGCCGGGCAAACGATTCTTGTAACCGGTGGGGCAGGATTCATCGGATCCCACACAGTGGTTCAACTCCTCCAGAATGGGTTTAGGGTTTCAATAATTGACAATTTTGACAATTCCGCGATGGAAGCAGTGAATCGGGTTCGGGATTTGGTTGGTCCTCATCTTTCTCAGAATTTAGAGTTGAACCAGGTACCATATGAAATAGGTCCCACGAATCTGGTGAAATTTTGATATTTTTGTCTGGTTTTACAACAGTTGTCGTTCAATTAGTGTGAGAATTCATGATTTTGCCATTGTCTGACTGAAATGGATTTTGTTTGAGTTGCAGGGTGATCTCAGGAACAAGGAAGATCTGGAGAAACTGTTCTCTGAAACCAAGTACTAGATAATTGCATTGATTTTCATTGTTTTTAGTTCCAATTCGGTGTTTTCTATTCAAACCAACGGTTCTGGAGAGTTAAAGTTTTCCATTTTATTTGCCATTTTAATGGAGCTTAATGGTGACGCAGATTTGATGCTGTGATCCACTTTGCTGGTCTGAAAGCTGTTGGAGAAAGTGTTGCAAAGCCTCTCTTGTATTATGATAATAATTTGGTCGGCACCATCAATCTCTTTGAAGTCATGGCAAAATATAACTGTAAAAATGTAAGTCGATGTTTCAATGCAGCTGGTTCAAATACTCAGTATTACTTTTCAGTCTATGATGTGCTAATTTTTATTTCTAGATCTTCTATTTAACTTCCCTCCGTATCAGGACTTAGCCATGATTATTGCGTTCACATCTTCTCACTTCTGCCTGCTTCATTTAACCAAAATAAGAATTCCTTATATATTAGAAATTCTTGCATACACTGGATTCACCATGGACCTTAGATGAGAGGTAGATATAATAGCAAAATGAAGGGCTTCATTGTATTAGTTGACCCACAAATATTGTGTCTATTTTTCTTCTAGTTCCATGGTGAACTTGATCTGTGCAAGAATCTCTCATCACATGCACTGAATTTGTCTTTGTTGTCCCTAGGTCTCATGTCTAAAAATAGCATATCCTTTTAAGTTAGATGGTTTAAGGTTTTTCTTTTTCTTTATCGTAATTTATAATACTGTCAAGTTGCGTTCCTGTATTTCTGTACAGAGTCCAATTCCTTTAGCATTCATGCTTTCATGTTTAATTGACATGTTATTTGATATATGTATAATACAGATGGTTTTCTCTTCGTCTGCAACTGTTTATGGCCAACCTGATAAAATACCCTGCGTTGAGGATTTTGAGTTACAAGCAATGAATCCTTATGGACGGACTAAGGTAAGCATCAATATGTTCTGAGTTATATTCTTTTGTTTCTCTTTTTCAATGGTTTTTCTGGGATCTATTGTAAATTGGCTGTTTCAAATCTGGCACATTCCCTCATGACAGCTTTTCGTTGAAGAAATTGCTCAAGACATTCAGAAGGCTGAGCCAGAATGGAGGATCATTTTACTGAGATATTTCAACCCAGTTGGAGCCCACGAGAGTGGAAAAATTGGCGAAGATCCTAGAGGCATCCCAAATAACCTCATGCCGTACATACAGCAAGTAGCTGTTGGGAGATTGCCTGAGCTTAACGTATATGGTCATGATTATCCCACAAAGGATGGCAGTGCGGTTTGTACTACACTCTGTTTTTGCATGAGAATCTTATAAGTAGTTCATTAGCCCCATCTGAGGAACCAGTTTTTGCATGAGAATCTTATAAGTAGTTCATTAGCCCCATCTGAGGAACCAGTTTTTGCGATCCATCTATACTTGTTCTGAATAAGCTATACGATTTGATAAATATGATGATGAGGCATAAATTTATGCAAATTCAAAGTAGACAATAATGTAAATGACATTAATAACACAGTTATTTCTTTCCCCTAATTAAATGTTAACATTTTTCTTTCTTTTATTGCTTATATGATATTAGATTCGGGACTATATTCATGTAATGGACCTAGCAGATGGCCACATTGCTGCCCTCCGAAAGCTTTTCACAACAAAGAACATTGGTGATTAACACTTTCTTATGAATACGTCTACATGAACATACTTCATATTTACTAGTAGGAGCCTTGTGCACGTACCACAACTATATTATGGTTCTGGACAAAAGTGATGATATAGTCTGAATTTCTGTTTAGGTTGTACTGCCTACAACTTGGGAACTGGCCGTGGTACATCTGTGCTTGAAATGGTTGCAGCATTTGAAAAAGCCTCTGGCAAGGTGGTTTTTGCACTCTCTTAATAAATGCATATGTATCTGCAGATAATCACAACTGAAGATTTTCTTTTATCCTTCGTCTGTCAGAAAATTCCACTAAAATTGTGCCCAAGGAGGCCAGGAGATGCTACTGCTGTTTACGCATCTACAGAGAAAGCTAAGAGAGAACTTGGTTGGAAGTAAGTATCTGATTCAGGTCTTTATATACAAGTCAGGTTGAAATGGCAATTACACTGGACCTCGAGCAAAGTTTTTGTTGACTAACATTATTGAGATTCTAAAATATATCCATGTAAATGTGTTTTTCTCTTTCAGGGCAAAATATGGTGTAGAGGAGATGTGCAGGGACCAATGGAAATGGGCTAGCAACAATCCATGGGGGTACCGGGGAAAGCATTGAATTAGCCTGAGGAACCCATATAAAAATTTTCAACAAAAGCACCTCTTGCGTAGTAGTTGACACACCACCCAGCATTCTACCACATTATCCTGAGAAATTAATTCGTAATTCCTTTATTATTTGGTTCGTACATTGATTCTTTACACTGCTGCTTGAATTATTAAGTAGCTTTATTTTTTAGTCTTGATCTGTGATGTTGTAAGCACAAGTACTTCAAGAAAAACGCAATGTACTACTAAAAAGGATCAGAATCATCAGACAAACTCCATATCTTTGTTGGCTGCATAGCTTGGAGGAATAGGGCGCGTTTATTTCAACGATGTATTATTTTGTTACTTAGTGAATTAATTTATTTCTCATTTTCAGGTCTAGTGTCAGGTTTTCTTGAATACTTTGCATGAAAAGTTTCTCTGTTTACATTCATCCCATGTCCCTTTATCTTGCATGGATTCAAAACATCAATCGGTCAAGTAGTTTAAGCGAGCGTAATGGACATCTTGTTGGATAACTGGATATCCAATAGTTAATCCAGTAGTAACCCAGCCACTAATGAAAAATTTATTCTACCCTCCATTCCTTCTTAGCTCATTTAATCAGAAGGATGAGTTTAGAGGGATACAAGTAAAGATGGTTTAGGATCGATAAATCAATAAACATTGATTTTACCACCATATTTTGAACTAAATTATCCAACAATGCTACGTTAATACAGATTATGCTGTGTGTATAGTTAGGCAAAAGTGAAATGTACAATTAGCATTTTTCATAACCACCCTCAACCTTTGCTTATTTCTTGTATATGATAAATCAATGAACATTCATTTTACCACAATTTGACCTAAATTAAGTTTATTTGTTTCAAATCAGACAAAGCTAGGTTAATACAGATTATGCTGTGTGTATAATTAGGCAAAAGTAAAATGTACAATTAGCATTTCCCCTAACCAGGCTCAACCTTTCCTTATTTCTTGTAATCTTATAATAGGAAGATGGCCATAGTTCATAAATTAAAAGCCAAAATTGTCATTCAACTACGACACTTCTCTTGTCAGAGAAGACCTTTTCAGCCATTCTGCCAACAGATTGATTACTCTTGCTGCTACCACCACCACTACTACTTGGATCTTTCCTAGAAACACATCTTTGCATGATTCGGATAGGAATTCCACCCAAATCAAAGTCCTCCTTCAAGGATCTTGTCAAGAACCTAATATCTGTATCAGAAAGCTGAGCCTTCCCTCGCACGAAGGCAACAAATGTAGGCGGTCTGGCTTTGACCTGAGTGAAATATTTAATCTTTGGCTGTGCTGCCTGATCTTTCCAAGAATGCCTGCTCATAACCTGATCAATCCAGTTGAACAGAGGGTGACAAGTGGAGAGCATTCATAACCAATTTCATATTTTACAACAAATCCTAGAAAAAAGTGAGAACAAATGGAGAACTTACCTTGCGCAACCAGCGATTGAGACGAGCTGTAGACAATCTTGAACACCATTTTTCATAGGTATCAACAACCTCATGCAAAACGGCTATCCTACCCCTTCCCTCCAATGCAGAAGTAAAGACAACTGGTATTCCTGTCACCTGTTGACAGTTGCCAAGGTTGCTAGATTTAAATATTAACAAAAGGCAATATACTATAATTTGTAATTCATCACTTGCAGGGGACGGACCAAAGTGGTTACTTAGTCAATTATCACCAGCCACAGCCAGTTCATCAATTGGTCAGTACTTTCAAGTTTGAGAAATTACCATATCATAGCCTCTCTAATACTCCTCTGGTTGAACACAGATCAAGTTTAACAAATATCATATCCAATAAACGATTTTTATATCATGCATTTAAAATGCTATTGTGTTTCAAGTCTAACAGTTCAATTAATCAGACAGCTGGACTTGAAAGCTAAGCTTATTATAACTTCACATGTCAGACCTGGGGTATAACTGTCTGAATTTCTTGGGGAACCACTTCCATAACCTTCTCATATGATAGAGATTTATTTTTGCCTCTTAAAAGATCCATCTTGTTCACAATCACAACCAGGCCACGTCCCTCTTCCACTGCTCGTCTTGCTATAACTACTTCAGCATGTTTCATACTCCGTCTAGCATTTGCAATCTGATCAATATGGGTATAAGAAGCAAAGCTTATAAAAATGATGCAAGGAGAAGAAATTATTTTAATAGATCATGTTCTTTCACTAGGATTACAAATAATCTACAATCATTCACCTGGGAACCAAAAACGTAGCCAGCATAAGCCAATTCATAATTCAAGCATCACTTTCATCAAACTAGCAGTATTGTAAAGGAAATAAGACGATGCACCTTGCCTTTTTCGTACTAGATTTCACTAAAAGAAAGTGCATGGCATGCCACATGCACATCAAGAAAATTTCGGCTAAGAAAAATGTTCTAAACAATAATCAGCAAAAATTAAGAATCCGATTATCAGAGTTCCCATGAAATAAACAAGATCAACAAAACGATCATACTTTAATAAGAAAAACCACCCCTCTTACAAGTGGAAACATATAAAACAGAATCAAAGCAATGGACTTTATGAAACTGTAGTTTTGCATGCCAACAATAATCTGATTTCTTTACAGTTAAAATGTTGAACCGTCACATTTTTTTAAGCATTCAAAATATGTGGCATACCTCTTCTGCATCAAGTACCAAAGCAATTACATGAGCCCTAAGCAGGCTCTTTCTAGATTGCATAATGCTCAAGGATGCCGGTCCTTTCTCCTCTTTTGTCCTCTGCAGCCACCCAGCAGTATCAACCTGAATGACAGAAAAACAGAATAACATCTTCTTCAGAGCTTGGTGTTTATCATGTTCCATTTCCTTCTACCAGAAAAAAATAATAATAATAATAATAATTATCTCATTTCCATAAAAGCAAACCATGCTCACCAAGCAACTTGTCAAAATAGATTAGATTGGATGCTTACAACCCAAGGTAACCATCACATTTAACAGCTAAACTCACAAGTAGCATGCTGAGATGGAATGATTATACAATTAACCACGCTCCTGGTATAAAATTATGCAGTAGTTGCTATTACATTATATGACAAGCACTTGTGAACTTTGAGATAACAAAAGCTGAATGTTTAAATAATCAAATTTTGTGTCGTGTCCCCATTAGCCAATGGGAAAACAGAATCTAAAAAGGAACTGTTATATGAAACATGTTGAAAAACAAATCCAAGAAGTGTTATGTGCAATGATTAACACATACTACAAAAGAAATTCGAATCAATATTATCTAATTGGACGTGGGGAATAAAAGAGAACTGATTTTTTTGGCTCTTATTAGCACTATTCCTACTTAAGTTGACCCATCCACACGTTGCTGCACACCACTAGAACCAGCAAAAAAGGAATTTATTGGATACTGACCAGATAAATTGTTCTGCCTTGAAATTCAAACTGGGTTCTGATCGAATCTCTTGTCAGACCAGCTTCAGGACCCACAAGAACACGATCTTCTTGTAACAATGTATTTAGCAAGGTTGATTTACCAACATTGGGCCGTCCTACAATTGCTAACTGCAATGAAAGCTTACTTTCCTCTTGTTCAGAGTAGTCACTGTCCTCATTCTGTCTCTTGTCCTGAGTATCTTCATCTATAATTAGTAAAAGTTCAATGAAGACTTAACAGAAAATCTATGGCAATGTAACAGTGACACATTCGGTTCTTGCCATTAGTTTTGTCCTTCCAGAAAAATTCAATACACTTTGGGCAAAGAAGGAAGCTTCACTGTCATCATTTCTTATTGTTATATATGAATAAGACAAAAAGGCCAGGAATTACAAATGCATATTTTATTCTAAAGATATAATACTTGTCTGCAAATATGCTTCAGACGTCAATGTAGAATTCCTCCAAATGGAAGAATGATGCAAGATGCATTAGCATCAAAAGACACAAGCTTAAAGGTTGATCATCTCAATATTATCAATTTTGTTTTTTATCTAGCGGCCGACTGCAAAACACCATAAATCTAACCAAATCATAAAATTTGCTATGAGCTTTAACAAGTTGCCATATGAATAGCTAAGTAAACTATTATTTCAGTGTGTTAGGTTTAATTTAGTAATTATTGTGATACCTGGGCATGTATTGTGTTTGGGTTCATTGTTTAGTTGCTATTGGACTTTATTATGAGACTAGATATGTGTAGAAGTCACCATCCTCATAGGATTATGATTCTAGTATCAATATGTTGGGTTAGCTTCGAAATCAGTAGAACTTGAGAAAGAAAGAAGAAAGAATGAATCTTTAATTGCAGAGACTATGATCCTGCCAGCATAGAATGATTCTGGGCAGGGTATACATGTACATTCCCAGGTTCTTCGAGAGACCTGACCTCTCCCCTTTCCCTTCTCTATATTTTTTCCTCCCCCTCTCTCTCTGGCTCTCTTCTATTTATAAGGGAGCTTGCCTCCCTTTTCTTACATTCGGTTGGGCCCTAACAGAGTGGCCCACCGTTATTCTGTTTCTGGTCCTATTCTTCCTAACTGAAATGTTTGTTATTTCTGTTTCTGTTGCCTCTCCTCCTAACTACTGCCTCTAATTCTATTTATCTTCATATGATATGCTGCTGTTATTCCTTTATTGCCCTTCTATTCCTTCTAACATAAACTTTTCTGATTGGGGGTTTACTAACAATACTCCCCCCCAAAAGTTCCACCTTGTCCTCAAGGTGGAAGTCTGGAAATGTGTCCTGGATGGTGGCAGCAGATTCCCAACTGTTATCGCACTCCGGTGAGTTGAGCCACTTGATGAGAACTTCGAGCTCTCCATGAGGTCCCTCCCGTGTTTGTAGAATCTGTTCCGGTAGGACTTGTAATTCCCCTTCATCTGAGAGCATAGGAGGTAAAGGTTGAGGTGTCGTTTGAGGTGGTAAGGCCTTCTTTAGCAGTGATATATGAAAGACCGGATGTATTTGGCTGGTTGTTGGGAGTTGTAGATGATAGGCGACTTTTCCAATTCGGTGTAGGACTTGAAAGGGGCCATAAAACCTTGGACTAAGCTTCTCATTTGGGCGCTTAGCTAATGATTTAAGGCGATAAGGTTGTAGTTTGAGATAAACCCAGTCCCCTACTTGGAATTCGACTTCCCTACGATGTTGATTGACTTGGGCTCGCATGCGGTCTTGAGCTTTGAGTAGATTAGCTCTGAGTTCTGCTATAATATTGTCTCTTTCAGCAAATAGCCGGTTAACTTCTTCAACTGATGAGGGGACAGTGGTTCCTTTCAGCAGTGTAGGAGGATCTCGACCATATAGGGCTTTGAAGGGAATCATTTTGGTTGAGCTGTTGTAGTTGGTATTAAACCAAAATTCTGCCCAACTTAGCCAGTCAGCCCGCTGTTTAGGCTTTGTGCCTGTCAAGCAACGCAGATATGTCTCTAGACAGCGATTGACCACCTCTGTTTGGCCGTCTGTTTGGGGGTGGTATGCTGTACTAAACTTGAGTTGAGTGCCTGCCAAGCGGAACAGTTCTTTCCAGAATTTGCTGAGAAAGAGTTGATCTCTATCAGAGACAATGGATGTGGGAAACCCATGGAGTTTGACTATCTCTTTTAAGAAGATAGAGGCAACATCCTTAGCTGTAAAAGGATGGCTGAGGGCTAAAAAATGTGCATACTTAGTGAATCTGTCCACTATTACCATTATAGTGTCTTTTTCTTTTGCTTTAGGTAAGCCAGTGATGAAATCCATTGAAATGTCAGTCCAGCTGTGTTGTGGAATGGGTAGGGGTTGTAATAAACCAGCTGGTGCCAAAGTTTCATATTTGTTTCTTTGGCAGACCTCACAGGTGGAGACGTATTGCTGAATATCCTTCCTCATTCCTTCCCAATATAGTACTGCAGCTAGGCGTTTGTATGTTCTGAAAAATCCTGAATGACCCCCCATAGGAGAGCTATGAAATTCTGCTAGTAACGTAGGAATGTGGAGAGAATTTTTGGGTAGTACTAGCTTCCCTTTGAAAAGCAATCTGTTTCCTTGAAGATGATATCCAGGGTGAGAATCAGTTTTGATTAGCAAATCCTTAATGATTTTACTGAGTTTTTCATCCTTGTGCACTTCTTCTATCCAACTCTCTAGTTCTGGCCATTGTAGGACTGTGATGGCTTTAAATGTCATTCTTCTAGAGAGTGCATCAGCTGCCGAGTTGTCTCTTCGTGGTTTGTATTGAATTTCAAAATCAAATCCAAGGAGTTTAGAAGCCCATTTGAAGTGTTCCTCACTCAACAAGCGTTGTTCATTGAAGTATTTCAAACTTCTTTGGTCAGTGCGTATGATAAAATGTGTTCCCATTAGGTAATGTCGCCATTTCTAGACTACCATCACTATGGCCATCAGCTCCCTTTCATAAACTGACTTGGTTTGAGCTTTATCTGATAGTCCTTGGCTTAAGAAAGCAACTGGCCTGTTCTCTTGTAGTGGTACAGCACCTATCCCCTTGCTAGAGGCGTCAGTCTCTACCACAAATGGTTTGGAGAAATCTGGAACATTTAAGACTGGAAGTGCTGTCATAGTTGTTCTCAGCTTGTCAAAGGCTTCCTGTGCTTCCTTATTCCACTGGAAGTTGTCTTTTTTCAACAACTGAGTCAGGGGTTTGGCAATTTTTCCATAATCTTTGACAAACCGCCTATAGTACCCTGTGATTCCTAGAAATCCTCTTAACCCTTTTATATCTTTTGGAACGGGCCATAACCACATGGCTTCTATCTTTTTAGGATCAGCAGCCACTCCTTCTGCAGAAATAGTATGTCCCAAGTACTCCAAGCTAGGTTGGCCAAATGCACACTTCTTTTTGTTAATGAACAAGCTATGTTCCTTGAGTGTTTGCAGAACAGACTTTAAATGGGATAAATGAGCTTCCTCATTAGGACTATAGACTAGAATATCATCAAAAAATACTAACGCAAACTTCCTCAAGTATGGTTTCAAAATTTCATTCATCAATGATTGAAAGGTAGAGGGTGCATTGGTTAAACCAAAGGGCATTACCAGGAATTCGTAGTGTCCCTCATGAGTACGAAATGCTGTTTTTTCGATGTCCCCTTCTCTCATACGAATCTGGTGGTATCCCGCCTTTAGATCTATTTTAGAAAAAATTGTAGCTTCTCCCAGCTCATCCAGGAGTTCATCTATGACTGGGATAGGAAATTTATCAGGGACTGTACACTTGTTTAGAGCTCTGTAATCCACACAAAATCTCCATCCACCATCTTTTTTTCTGACTAATATAATGGGACTGGAATAGGGACTAGTGCTGGGTCTAATAATTCCAGCCCTGAGCATTTCATTTACCAGCTTTTCTATCTCAGATTTCTGGTAGTGAGGGTACCTATAAGGTCTGATATTAGGGATAGTGGCTCCTCCCTTCAAGTGTATGACATGATCATGCGTTCTGTTGGGTGGCAGACCTTGGGGTTCTTGAAATACCTCTTTGAAATCATGTAGAACGGCTTCTACTGCTGTCGGGATGGGTTGTGCTTCTGTTTCAGCATCAGTTAACAACTTGTATTCTAACAGAAACCCCTATCCCTCATTTTTCAATGTTTTTTCTAATGCTTTGAAGGAGACTTGGGTTTTTGACAATGTGGGATCTCCTTTCACTACTTGTATGTCCTCACCTACCTTGACCTTGAGTAACAATTTGCCAAAGTCAGCCCTTATTTCCCCCAATCCAGCTAACCATTCTAATCCTAATACTACATCAACCCCTTTTAGATTGAATAGGTAGAATTCTTGCTGGATTATCATATCTTGTACTTGTAAAGTGAGGTCTTTGCATTTGCCTTGACAATTCACCTTGCGTCCATCTCCTACTTCCACTGCATAAGTGGCTGTGTTTTCCACCTTTAGTTGAAGTTCCTGCACCAACTCCTTAGATATAAAATTGTGAGAAGCTCCACAATCAATTAAAATGATGACTCTTTTCCCTTTGATTGTACCCCATAATTTCCAGGACTTCTTTGAAGTAAAACCGGCCATTGAATAGAGGGAGAGTTGTAAGGCTTTGTAATTACCCTCTGGCTGTTCTGGATCTTCTTTTTCTTCTGTTCCTTCTACCTCTTCCATTGCAGGTTGTTCCTCCATGAGCATCACCCTGTATTGCTTATTCTTGCATACATGCTCTGGCCCATATTTTTCATCACATCTGAAACATAACCCCTTTCTTATCTTTTCTTGTAATTCTGCATCTGTCAAGCGCTTAAACCCACCAACCCTGCTTCTTGTTGTTCCAGTGGGTCGATTGTTAGAGCTGGTAGAGTAGGTTACTTTATCTCCTCCAGTAGATCCTATATGAGAAGGCTCCTTGTTTCCTCTTTCATAGGAAACTGTCTTGGTTGGTAAGAATCCTTTAGATTCAGGTTTGTCATAACCCCTCTTCACTAGTCCACCTCGGATTAATGCTTGGTTCTTTTCATCAATCATCTGTGCTACATTCATCATGTCTGCCAATGTGGTTGCTGGGTGTAGCTTGAGCTCTGTTTTAATTTCTTCTCTTAACCCATTCAAGAAAATACCCTTAAGGTACTCGGGTTCTGTTCCTCTTAATGGACCTGCATACAGTTCAAACTTCTCTCTGAATTCTTCTACTGTGTTGGTTTGTTTAAGGCTGAGTAGTAGCTCATAGGGGTTTTGCATCATGGTTGGTTGAAATCGCCTGATTACAGCTGTCTTGAACCCCTCCCATGTGGGTCTTGGAGAGCTGGCTTCCCACCATTGATACCAGCTGAGGGCCTTGCCTTCCATGGCTACCAAGACTGCTTGCAGCCTTTCTTTTTCATTTACTTTTCTGATCTGAAAATATCTTTCTAATCGGTTCACCCATCCATACGCATCTTCCCCAGCAAACAATGGAATCTCTAACCTCCTCCATCTATCATCACCCATGGCTCCCATTCTCCTTCCTGCTTCATCTTCTTCTGGATCGATATTTCTGTCTCCACCAAAATGTGCGACTGAATCTGGAGTAGGTCCCCTGTTTGATTGAGTCACGAGAGCCTCCAACAGCTCCTCCACCCTCTTTAGCCTGGCGTCACTCAATTCCCTTCTGGCCTCCCTCGATTCTTGTTCTCCTGCCGTTTGCCGCCTCCATTCTTCGAATGTCTTCTCCAGAGATTCCAATCTGGCCTCCATCTTTGATCGAACCATGAAAGAAACTTCAAGATTCTATCTTTTGCTCCCAAGATCGTGGGAGCTCTGATACCACTTGTTGGGTTAGCTTCGAAATCAGTAGAACTTGGGAAAGAAAGAAGAAAGAAAGAAAAAAGAATGAATCTTTAATTGCAGAGACTATGATCCTGCCAGCATAGAATGATTCTGGGCAGGGTATACATGTACATTCCCAGGTTCTTCGAGAGACCTGACCTCTCCCCTTTCCCTTCTCTATATTTTTTCCTCCCCCTCTCTCTCTGGCTCTCTTCTATTTATAAGGGAGCTTGCCTCCCTTTTCTTACATTCGGTTGGGCCCTAACAGAGTGGCCCACCGTTATTCTGTTTCTGGTCCTATTCTTCCTAACTGAAATGTTTGTTATTTCTGTTTCTGTTGCCTCTCCTCCTAACTACTGCCTCTAATTCTATTTATCTTCATATGATATGCTGTTGTTATTCCTTTATTGCCCTTCTATTCCTTCTAACATAAACTTTTCTGATTGGGGGTTTACTAACACAATCCTATTGAAAATCTATAATACCCAATTTTTGCCCGGATTCCTACATGGGTTTGAAACCTAGTTTTCATGGGAACTGTTCAAAGTAACTCAAAAGCCATCACATACCCAAAATCAAGAAACCACCTTTCTACCATTAATCCATCCAAGAAAATTGTAAGTATGAAATATTAAGGCTTCTTCTATCATAATATCCCTCCAGATGCAATCATAAAAGTCATCAACAAATTGGTGATTTAACCAACCACCCATACCTTAGAAAAAACATATACTACATCTATGGCAAGAGCTTATAACATTTAAATCTGCAGACATAAAATGATCAAGTGATTATCATTCATTCATTGTTGAATAAAGAAAAGGTGTTATCCAAATTAGGCTTCTCTTACCATTTAAGACTTGGAGCATATAATCCTCAAGCAAAGGCCTGAGTGACTGGTATAAGTCAGGCATACCAAGTCCAGTCTCAGCAGATATGGCAATGGGATCCCCAAATCCTAACCTACATACTTCAGCAGCTGCTACCATGAGAGAGCCAGTAGCATCAAAAAGAGATTCAGATTTATTCATTGCCATGATGGGTTTAATATGAGGTGCATGTTTGCGCAACCACCTTCCAACCTCTAAATCAAGAGGATGAAGTCCAGCTCTGGTCAGTAGAGTCCATCAAATAGCACATGGAAAAATGGAACCATATACAATACCTCAAATTAGCATTTCTACATAAAAATGACCAGACTGGAGCAAAAATACAATCTTGTGGAGATAAACTATTATTATTAAGGACCTTTGAATAAGAATTTAGAATTTTGAGGCAGTTATACATGTATGTTAAAAAAAAAATTCAAAAAATGAAGGAAAATTTTTGCATCTTAGAAATTTGGGGCTACATAGCTCCAATCCTGAGCATTGAGAATCAAAGAATGCACTGTTTAATGAACCCAGAACCAGAGGATAATTTAAATGACTAAAACATGTCAAAAACTGTAAGACCTTAATTTACAATCATTCCATATTGAGTAGAAATACCTGAATTATCAAACTGTTTAATGAACCCAGCCCCAGAGGACAATTTAAAAGACTAAGACATGTTATAAACAGTATGACCTTAATATATAATCATTCCATATTGAGTAGAAATATCTGAATTATCAAACAGACTAGAAAAAAAAATGACATCAAACAATCTCACTTCCCCACCCCCTTATCCACAAATTCTGATAAGACAAACCATTTCTATTTACACAAGACCTCTAAGATTCATCTTTGAAACTAACCTTGCATCTGTCAGGAAGATTGCAAACTGAGACCTAGCTAACACATTCGCAGTCATTGCTGCTGTTCTGTGCAGGATAGACCCTGAAGATGCTTCTGCTTCTAAGCCAGCTGAATCCAACACTCTAAATCGTAAATCACCCAGCTTTGCAAACCCTTCACGTATGTCCCGCGTGACATGATCATCTGGTGTATTATACACAAGCGCCTCTCTCCTCCGAATCAAACTAAAACAGTAACCAAACAGAAATAATAGTATAGACTCGAGAATACTAGTCTCAACATGTAAGATACTGAAAGTGTTCCTTTTGAAAAACAGCACTGCACCCCAAAAAAAAGAAAAAGAAAAAGAAAAAACATTGCACATTAAGCAGGTGACTTATAGAGTAAGACTCACCGGTTAAACAATGCTGACTTCCCTACATTAGGCCGACCCATAATCAAGACAGTTGGAAGGCGGGCAATTTCAATTTTAGTAAAATTCAAGGGCTTTTCAAATCTTTTCTTGCTAACTAAATCATCACCAGGATCATCATGGCACTTCTTAGAACAATCTGCACTACTACAATCATCATCATAGTCAGCACAAGATTTTTCCAAATGATCTGCATCTTCATACGAATCAGAACGTGATTGTTCATCTTCAGGCAGGGTACAGAAACCCCTAATGTTCAGAATATCAAAACATCGGAAGGTTGAACTGGTCCAGCAGCCACCCAAACCCAAATTGTCTGTTTCATGCCATTTATGACATGATTAAAGAATGGTCCCGAAAACAAACAAACTTTCAGCCCTCTAACTTCCATATTCTTAAATCTACTTTTAGAAATTATATTTTCTAAACAAACCAAAAATTATGGATAAAAATTGATTGGTACATACCGAAAGTAAATTTGGTGGCAAACTCAGAACAGGATGTAGCACTGAAAGAGTATCCGTGTTCCCATGAGCTGGAAATTGATTTACACATGATTCCATGTAAACAAGGGCTTCTTCCGCTGAAGAGGCCAAAACCATTAATCCTCCGCGACGAAAGGGATCGAACCAGTATGCAGGACATAACAAAAAGCAGCTATTCCTTTGATAACTAATCAAGGTAGCAAGTTATATCACAGCAAGCATAATGATCTTGCTCTGCTACACAGCAAATATGCAAAACAACGTTAGACTCTGAGACTTCAACTTAACAAGGGAAATAACAAACAATAACTTAGGAAGAACAAAAATCAACTTTGATGCGAAATAGCAAACTTCCATGTGATTTGAAACCAATACAACGATCAAGGCCTAAAGGTGTAAATACAGACGAAATAGCAAATTTCAAATGGAAAGTTCAGGTATGTTGATACTTCATATAGGCTTCACCTTAAAAAAATGTAGAATGGAGATGGAACAAACAAAATGCAAATTTCAATATTCACCATTTCTAACAAACAATGCAAAAATCGAACCAACAAAAAAAATCAAATTTAAATTATAAAATTTTAAAATTGCCTTACTTTCCGTAATTAAAAATTTAAAAAGGCCCAACCACAGAAACTGAGCCGATTATGATGAGAAAAACTTATACCAGTAAATAATATTTTGAAAAAGATTTTATAGTAGTGTAAAGCTTGCAGCTGTGAGGTAATTAGCTTTTAGGTGCAGCAGATACCTTTGAAGCTTCGGTCTTCCGGAAAGTGAAAACCACTATTCATTCACGGACCCAGACAGTTAAGTTTTTGCCATAAGCTAACACAGGAAAAAAAATGAAAACAGACAAAAAGCGTTGCGTTTCCGTAAGCATTCGCCACTGGATCTGCGTAAGCATTTCCGTCTGCGACTCTGTCGGCGTCGGCGCGTGGCCGGAGCTCGGCTGCTATGTGTGTGGCTGCTTTGTCTCAGACCAGGAGAGGGTGTTGAAAAGTAAATGGTCCGTGCTGGTCTGTACTGGATCACACGGATCCTAGCCCGTTAGTTTAAGCTCGTTTTGAAAACAGGCCACATAACATCTGTGGGCTGGTCGTTTGGGCCAGTAGACTTGAGCCCGTATTTACATTGTGCCTTGAAACGTACATCGGAGTAACTTTGCAATGCCATAATTGACATTCTAGGATGCCGTTTTATTACTAATGCAAACCTTTCTTGGAGCTAAAGAATTAGGGCAAATTACATTGATGTACTTTGATATTTGGCTAAATTATAATTAATATTTTTTATTTTTTAAAAAAAATTATATGATTTCACATTTTAATTATTCTTAAATATAATAATATTAATTTTTTAATTATAATCCCTCCGTTAATAATATTCTTAATGATTGAAAGATTATTTCTTTGTATTTTTATGTATAAATCTGTCTTTTATTTAAAAAAATTATAAACCAACTATATTTTTATTCTTCAATTAAAGTATAGAAAAATTATTTTATAGTATTAAAAAATATTAAGGAAGGAATAGTAATTAAAAAATTAAAATTACTATATTTTATAATAATTAAAAACGAAAATTTATAATTTAAAAAAAATGATAGGATTTGATAAACCAAATGATCAATGTAATTTGCCTAAGAAACTAAAGATGGAATACGAATTTTCATTTTTACCCTTCTTATATTGTTCTTCTTCTGAATTCGTAAATATTTTGCTTGTAAAATAAAAATCCTCATATTCATCTTCATATTTTCAAATAGAAGAGGAAATTTAAGAGGAAAAAAATTCATCTAAATTGATTAGTTTAGCTTTTTGGAGTTTGGATTTAATCACGATTTGTTTTCTTTGTAGAAAATGGAAAATATGTCACAGTTTTTGCAAATATAAATGTCACAAGTAAAATTCTGTATTTATTAAATTAAATTTTAAATTTAATTATAATATATGAAAACTAAATATTGATTATTCAAATAGCTCTCTTTTAAATTATATAATTTGTTAAAATATTTAATTTAAGTGACACTCAATATTTCTTAAAAAATTTATATTTTTTTCATCTAAGGTTAAATTCCTGATTTGTGTATATATGTGTTCTCTCTTCATAGAGTCTTCTTTTAAGATTTAAATTTGATTTATTATTAATATAAATTAATTTTATATTATTATTTATTTATATATTACTATATTAATTAAAAATTATTTAAAATTTTTATTATTATTAAAAAATTTAATTATTATTTTTTCAATTTTTTAATCACGCATATTTTTCTTTTTTTGGTAGAATAATCACGCATATTTTTCACATTCACCAGTAATATAAAATATTTTTATATCGTCATGAATACAAATTTAAAGTCTTTGATTTACGGTGAATATTTATAAAAAATTAAATTACTGACTTTTTACATATACATGACTTGGAGTCAATTCTAGCTTTTACATAATTGTGTTTAAATATGTTTTTATTTTTTATTAATTTTAAAAATTATTTTAAATTAAAAATAACAAATATATAATATTTTATGAAATAAATAAATAAATATCTATTTATAAAATTGCTATCAAAAATAAAAAATAAATTTAAAAAATTAAAAACTTGTTTTTCAAAAATTACAAAAATAAGTTTTAAAAATAATTTTTCAGACTTAAACTTTTATTTTTAAAATTAAAAAGGAATTATTTTTAAAAATAGTAAATAAACAGACTTTTTTTTTACTTTGACCATTTTCAATTGCAAAATTAATTATGGATAATAATTCATAAATTATTAAAAAATTATTGTCTCTCAACGAGTTCCTAACAAAATATAATAACAAAATAATAAAAAATTCAATAATTATTTGAAAATTTATCTACCTTTACAATTTAAGTTTAATCTTTTATCTCTGTGCATGTAAATTCAATTACTCTTACCTTGCAAATTGCCCTCCAACGGCTCGTGTATAGCATCTTTCACTTTCCAAAATGGACAATTTTCACTTCAACTTTTATTTTGTCGAAATAACATAATTAAAAAAGGATAAATTCATTACGATAATTCTATTAGCAGTTAGATTATGTGAGAGATAATTACTAGAAATATATTTATATACACACATACATACTAAGTAATTATCCATGCGCTGCATAAATAAATATTTATTTTA
The DNA here is from genome assembly GCA_020226215.1 of Sindora glabra. Classification (NCBI taxonomy): domain Eukaryota; kingdom Viridiplantae; phylum Streptophyta; class Magnoliopsida; order Fabales; family Fabaceae; genus Sindora; species Sindora glabra. The sequence continues at coordinate 9,376,671 of CM035225.1, forward strand.
ATAATATAATATTATAATTATATATTAATCATTTATAAATGAAATTAGATGAAAATTTGACTAATATATAATTAACAACTCTAAGAAAAAAATAATTTCTCCATTAACTTTGTTTAATATTTAAGTACATAATTAATTTTAAATTTAAAGATTGCATTAATTAAATACCACTTTTCAATATAATTATTATTAATATTTAACAATATAATTTATTATAAGAATAAATTTTCTTTTCAAAGGTAATATATCTTTTATTTATCATGTTATGGTATAAAATAAGTTATTGAAAGTAGTAATTTTACATTATGAATGAATATTTATTTTAACAATATAATATTATCATTATATATTAATTATTTATAAACAAATTAGATAAAAATTTGATTAATATATAGCCAACTACTCCAACAAAAATCATCTATCCACTTTCAAAATATTTGAAAGAGAAAGTATCTAATAAAATAAAAATTAAAAAAAATTAAGAGAGAAAAAAGTTATCTTTCTACTCATTTTACTTAACATTCAAGTAAGTAATTAATTTTAAATTTATTTTACTAAAAAATTAATTTTAAATTCAAATATCACATTAATAAAATACTATTTTTCAAGATAATTTTTATTTACAAAGTTATAACACAAAACAAAATTTTGATAGTAATAAATTTATATTACAAATAACTCATTAAAATTCATAAATTAAGACATATATGTTAGTTGAAATTTAATATTTTGATATTAAATATTTTAATTTTTTTAATTCATATGAAAGAGAAAAATAACTTTTAACTTGAAAATACCAATGACCAAGTCATATTTAGTATTATCTAAAAGCTACAACAATAATAACAACAACAATAAAATCTTATCTCACTAAGTGGGATCGATTACATGGATCACAGAATACCATTAGACTCTATCAGAAATCAAATTTTCAATTATATTATTCACTAAAAGATCCCTTTTTATAACTTCCTCCAATATCCTTTTTGACTTCCGTCTACACTTTTTTCACATGGCTAAAGATCATGTGGTTAACTCTTCTCACCAGTGCCTCTAATGGCCTTTTTTTCACATGACCAAACTACCTTAACTAATTTTCTATTATCTTCTCCTCAATATGTGCCACGCCAATATACCTTCGTATGCATTCATTTCTTATCTTGTCCTTTTTTATATGACCACACATCCATCTTAATATTTTCATTTTTACTACCCGTATTTTTTACTCTTATTGTCCCTTTAGAGTCTAACATTCACTATCATAAAGTATAGTTAGTCGTATAGTGGTCTGATAAAACTTCCCTTTAAGTTTAATAGGTACTTTACGATCACAAATAACTCTAAATATTTTTCTCCATTTTAACCATTCAACTTGTATCCTATGTGTGACATCTCCATCAATTTCTCCATCGCTTTGCAAAATAGATCCCAAGTACTTAAATTTAAATATTTGCAGTATGATATGCTCTCCAATTCTTATCTTCAAATCATTTTTATCTTGTTTCTTATTAAATTTGTAATGTACATACTTTGTCTTACTCCTACTCAAGCAAAATTCCTTTAATTCCAAAGCCTATCTCCATAACTCCAATTTATAATTAATCTCTTCCCGCGATTCCTCAATTAAGATTATATGATCTACAAATAACATACATTTAGAGATAGTTTCTTGTACATCTAGTCTTGGATGTTCCTACTAGGGATACACAAGAGACTTATAATAAAAATTATTTCTCAAAATATAATAATAAATATAAAATAGGGAATAAATAAAAAATGTATAGTGGGTAATGAATATTTAAAAGAAAAATTGATTTACCTTTTAGTGGAAGTTTGAGAAGAATATATTAAGGACATAAAAGAGAAAAAAAGTAAGAGAAATAATATAATTATTTTAAAATATTATATAAAAAATAAATTATTAATTTGATTGTGAAATGAAAAAGTAAATTTATAATTGCTATAGAAAGAATCCACCAAATGAAAACAAACTATTAAGATATTTAGTGATAGATATAATTTGATCCAAATTCAAGCATTTTCTAATGGGCGCAAGTGAGATTATTCATTTATTTACGAAAGTAAATAGTGATTTTATTAAATGAAGATAAAAAGAAAGTATATTATAGATAAAAGTTTGTAAATTTTAAATTGGATATAAAATGAGATAAAGATAAGGATAAAAAAAATTAATCAAATCAAATGAAGATAAAAAAATAGAAAATTTTCAAATAAAATCAAATGACAATAGAGATAAATTGATTTTCAAATTTTAAAATAAAAAATGTTACATTTTTTAATCTTAATATTTTCATACAAATCTAAGATTAAAAAATAATCTATTCATATACATACTGCTAGTTGTAAATTTGTAAACTTCATAACTAATAATTCATATATTGACATGACAATTCCCTTTTTTTCCATAGCATCCTTCAAAATTGTATTTTTTTTCTTATTAAATAGTGTAAAATAGTTAAAAAATTATTTAATAAAATAAACTATATAAAAATATATGTTTTTGTTATTTTACACATAAAAAATTCAATAAACTAGCTACAAAAATTTTTAAAAAAGTAGAAATTCAATAAAATAAAGCACTCATAAAGAAATAAAAGAAATCATAGAAAGAAATTTATATGATAAGAATTTTGGATTAAGCAACTATAAAAAGTTGAAAGTAGTAATAGAAAATACCTATAAATATTGAAAATGAAAAAAAAAATGAAAACTCTCATCTCAAAGAAGATAATGGCTTTAAAGTGATTAAAGGTAAAAAGAAAAAAATTAAATATAATTTAGGAAGCTATTAATAAGAATAAAATAATTTTTATGAGAATGAAATAATTAAATAATTATTAACTCATAAATATTGAAGACAAAAATAGAAACTCTTATTTCAAATAAAATAATGATTTTGAAGTGATTAAAGAAAGAGAAAAGAAGCAAACATATATGTAATTTGGAAAGATTATTATGAGAATAAAATAAATAAATATAAATTTTAATGATAAATAAAAATTTAAATTCAAGTTTTTATTAAGAATTAATCTAATATTAGAAAGATAAATAAAAGGAACAATTAGTAATTTTATATTTATTATTTATTGTTGGTGACTGACAAATGCAAGAAAATTATTTTTTATTTCATAATTTATGTTTCAAATGAAGAAAAGATAACAATTTGACTTTTTATTTAAAAAATAATAAATTGACATATAGTGAATTATAAAAATAATTTATCATAATAGAAGATAAGAGATATCATAGTTAATATATAATATAAAAATATATAAAAGGATTAAAAATTAAATTCTAAGTATAAAGAAAAGTGCAAATCCTTTCAAAGATCAAATGTTCAAAGACAATTATGGTATACTACTCATAATGATGTACTGAGTAATATACCAATGCATTACTAGAAATGATTATTAATAAATTATCATAAAATATATCAAATTTGATTGTTAAAAAAAATTACATTTATAACAAGATTTAGGACTTACATGATAAAAATAATTAAGTATTGACTTAATTTATTATGATAATTGAGTTTAGAATAATTAATTATATATAAACTATTATATGTTTAGTAATATCAATTAATAATTGATTATGCATAATTTGTTTCTATTTAGATGATATATAAAATATCACTTTTTAATGTTAAATCACTTCAAAAGATAATAAGATGTACATGATTGTATCTAAATTACTAATTTTATAATTTTTTTTATGTTATTGTTTATAAAATAAAAATATATAATATTAATTAATATATGTTCTTAGTTGAAATAAATAATATTTAATATTTAATTTATGCATATTCTTATTTAATATATATTTTCATTTATTTAAATTATTTTTTAAGAAAGTTTATCATTTTATAATTAAAATAGCATTTATACTTATATCGGTATTCACTCATTCAAAAAAATTTAAATAATTAAGTTATAAAATATCAAGAGTTAATTATAAATTTAAAATAAAAAATAGGATGATATGAGGATAAAATTTAAAATTATAACGTTAGAAGGATAGTAAAAATAAAATAATAATAAATAATATTAGTATATAAATAAAATTAAAAATTTTACTTTCTATAATTACGATAACAAATAAGTTATTTTAAATAATTTATTTTTTGATCGAGATTATTATTTATAATTAATTATTAAAATTTTTTAAAAGTACAATCAAACTTTTTTTAAAAATTTAATAATCAATTATTTAATATATAATCTTTAATCATAATTTTTAATTCCTATACTAAACAAGTACTTAATCGTGCACAAATATACTTCTATATCAATAATATATAATAAATAAATTCTATACATTAAATTTATTTATACCTTAAATATCTAACAGCACATATTAAATTTTATTTTTTAATAAGAAATATTTAGGCTTCGTTTGACAAAAGCAGCGTCTTCGGTCAAACAGCTGTTTGATCGAAAACGCTGCCTCTGCCAACGTTTTAAAACAGTGATTTTATTAAGGTTAAATTGCTGTTTTTCGATTAAAAACGTCAAAAGTTAGGCAAAACGTTGGTTGCCAAACATGGGCTTAATATAATAACCCTTAATTCATCAATAAAATTAATTTATCCATATATTAAATTTTATTCTATGTACGATAAAATTAGTTTATATCATAACCTGTCCAGCGGGTGTTATTTGATTTTCGGCAGGTCAATCTTTACAAATTAGGATGCTGCAAGTTTTCAGTTGTAATTTGCATTGTACCCTACTATCCCCCCGGTGGGGCCACTACAGGACGAATCAGACTGTAAGTTCGAACCAAGCCATTATTACAGAGACATTTTTTTTGTTTTTTTTTGTTCTCACTTTTCTCTACTTATCCACCCCATCTTTTAATATCCCATTTATTTATGTATTTGCAATTGCAATTGGCAATGTTTGGTTCTCCGTTTCAATCACACTTCTTCCTTCTCCCTTCCCCTAAACTAATTTTGGATAGAATGAAAGTCGTTTTCCTTTAATTTGTCTAAGATTGAAGAGGAAAAAGAAAACCCTAGACAGCAGAAACCCTATACAATTCAATCCCTTCCATAAGTCTTTATTGTTCTTCAAAATTCTGTCTCAAGCGGCATTCTGGAGTCGTTTTCCGCCAAAAAATTGGGTTCAAAGATTGGGTTTGGAGAATATTTGGGTACTCTGTTTTGAGAGAGAGAATGGAAGCGGTACCGCACCCAATACCACGAACCGTAGAGGAGGTTTTCAGCGACTTTAAGGGCAGAAGAGCTGGATTGATTAAGGCTCTTACTGCTGGTTTGCCTGCTTCTTCTGTATTCAATTGCTATTTTCTGCACAAATTATTATTATTATTATTTATGTTTACTGAATCGTTTTTCTGGGTTTTTGTTTTTCTTGTTGCAGATGTTGAAAAGTTCTATCAGCAGTGCGATCCCGGTTGGTCACTTTGACACTTTTCTATTTTTTTCGGTTTTTTATCTTCTTTTGTTGTTGACAACGTTTGTTTATAATAATAATAATGGTAATGTGAGTTATAATACGTTGAATGTCTACTAATTGAAGTGACGAGTGCCTTCTTCGGCTTACAATTGCTAGTTGCAGTTAATTTGGCGGTTTAAGAGTTGAAAACTATTGTTACTTTGCTACCAGGCTCACTTAGTCACTTCCAGTTTCAGTTACTTTACTTTGCTGCATGTTCTTTTTTTTTTTTTTTTTAACTATTCTCGGAGTCTCTCTCTCTCTCTGTGTCTCTCATGGTGATTTCATGCGCCTTCCCCCCCCCCTTGGTGCTCTTCTGGATATGGTGCATTTGTCATCATTAAAAAGCTGTATACGTAGCAGAATTGAAGTGTTACTTTCAATTTTCCATATTACGGCTGTCTATGGACATTTGAGAGCATGCATTTCTGTTGTGTGTTAGCCTTATCTATGTGCACTTAAGAGCAGATTGCCCATGCACCACATGGGATTCTTATCTGTGGAAACTTGAGGTTAAGCGTATATACGGGCATTGGGCACGGCATATTGGCTGCATGTGAAAGTGGGAGAGAGGGACCGCAACCATATTCTTTATGTTTTTGTTTGCGCCCATGAATCTTCATCCAAGTAACTTGAGATGGTAATGGGATGTAAGTGCTACAAATGTTATTATGATAGACTGTTACTCAAAACCATTTTATTTCATCTTCTGCTAAATTTAGCATTGATGTGTTTAATATGGTTTGATTGTCATTAATATGTCCATAATCCTTTTCCTATTCAGATTTATACATTTTTGGGAAATGTATAGTTTGAAGAAAAGAATAATTAGTGAATCATAAATTTTCTAGCTTGGATGCGCAAAAGACTCATTTGCTTGTCATTTTTATCCTTTAATTTCTGTTAAAAATTGTAGCAAGACTTTTAATTATCTATTATTGACTGAATGTTAAGTAACTTCCCCACTATAATTGGTTTGACCTTTTAATAAATGAGTGCCAAAAAAAAAATCTAAATTCTAAAAAATGCACATCTGTTTTTATTCTGTTTTCCCTTATATCATCTTTGTAATTTAAATTTTTTAGTTTGCCTTTTTTGCATGTATTTTTGGCTATATATTGGAGTTTCAGTTTAGAGATGGATCTATTCTCACTGCATATATTTCTAAATTTTTTGCTGCATCTGTACTTTTTTTGGTTTGTTCATATGAATTTTTTGGGTTTACTTGTTCATTTGATTGGCTTGATCATAAGTTGGACCATCTCCCAGCACAGACATGAATTTTATGTATTTTTTTTAATTATTATTTTTTTAACAGAGAAGGAGAATTTGTGTCTTTATGGATTTCCAAATGAAACATGGGAAGTGAATTTGCCAGTTGAGGAAGTGCCTCCTGAACTTCCAGAGCCAGCGCTCGGTATAAACTTTGCAAGGGATGGGATGCAAGAGAAAGACTGGTTATCATTGGTTGCAGTTCACAGTGACTCATGGCTGCTGGCCGTTTCATTCTATTTTGGTGCCCGCTTTGGATTTGGGAAGAATGAAAGGCAAGTATATCTGTTTCTATATTAAAATTGTTTTTTAATCATCTACATGGTAGTAACAGTGATATTATTTTACTTGAAATATTTTGATCCTGAAGTTTTATCCATTTTTTAGTACATATTTTATTTTGTTTGCATCCTCTGCACAGCATGGAAGGTCATGTTTGTATCTGAGCAGAAATTACAAACTTGGGACATGATTATACATGAAGCATATTTGTTCATGTCTGCCTGTTTATGCCTGTTTCAATCACATTTTTTGTCACAGTTCATTCTTCCAGTTTTTTGTACTGTTCTTGATTCTTAATGGCATGCGCATGCCTTCTTGAAATATAAAGAGATTGTCTTTGATATTATGCTTGCCTATTGCAAAGACTGCCTGTGCTTTGTAATTTTCCATTTTGCAGTTGTGTTCTTGTAGTAGTTTTGAGTACTTGTTATTAGCTGCTTGTTGATTCTGCTTCACCTTTGAATCAATTATTTATTAGCAGATTCATATCTGTCCCAAAATTGGGCAGAATGGAGGCAATTCACTTGTCCTTTTCTAGGGCTATTATAGTCTCTTGTTGGATTTCATTCCCACAACACATTTGACACTTGACAATGAATCAATTAAGTATCTTCAAAGGAGTGGAAACTTAGTTTAAATGATACCTTCTCTCCTAAAAGGGAAGCCATATTCTTTTGGGAGCCCAAGAAGAAAAAGTATATTGCTAGAAATCCTGAGAATAATTTGGTTCAAAATTTGCAATTGAGCTTATATCCTGGAGGTGCATCTAATTTTTGTTCAAATGGTTGTTTACAGGAAAAGACTTTTTCAGATGATAAATGATCTTCCAACCATATTTGAAGTTGTGACAGGAAGTGCTAAGCAGTCAAAGGATCAATCAGCTACTCACAACAATGGCAGCAAAAGCAAATCAAGCGGAAAGGTGGCCAGAAATTTTCAATTTCATGCTCTTAGTTTATGTTTTCTATAACTGCCCATTTATCAGTTATTTACATCCCTACTGTTTGGATGCTGCCTCTTAAACAGACCCGCCAATCTGAATCTCAAGCCAAGGGAGTGAAGATGTCCCCACCACCCAAAGAAGATGATGAGAGTGGAGAAGAGGAGGAAGAGGATGATGAACAAGGTGCAACATGTGGGGCATGTGGCGATAATTATGGCGCTGATGAGTTCTGGATCTGTTGTGATGTGTGCGAGAGATGGTTCCATGGCAAATGTGTAAAAATAACTCCTGCTAAGGCTGAGCACATCAAGCAATACAAGTGCCCTAGCTGCAGTAGCAAGAGGGTTAGAGTTTAAAAGCTCAAACCCTTGGACCCATCGGCTACCAAACAAAACAGACGAGGTTTAGAATGTTCAATAACAAATTTAAGTGAAAAAAGTTGATTACCTGTTTTAGTGAATGAACTTAAATGCCCGTGCAGACTGAATGTTCAAGTTTTGCTAACGTTTTTTTCTTATTCTGTCTAATCCTGGAATTGTGTTTGAAGTAGTCATTGGCACTGAAGATATTATATAAATATGCCCCTGCGTTCTCTAATTTTTCTTTTGATGCAAATTTTCATGCTTTTGTGTCATTTTATTGATTGGCAACGTACTCGTAACTTATGATGATCTTATTTTTATAAGCCTAGGAGCATTTCTCTATTGAAAAGTTTCAAGTTTAGAGATAAACAGGCAGGATGCTGACCGTGGCTATAGTTGTTACAACTATAACACTTTATTTTCCAAAAATTGGGATTCCTTTTAGCAGGTCTTTTGAAGAAATGTTTCAGGTGCTGACCTCAATTTTGAAGGAGTCTTCGACTTTGGTCTCACAGAACTGGGTCGAGTGAAGATAGATGCATTGGAATGAAGTGTAAGTTATTTTTAGCATATTTTCCCTTTCCAAATTTTGGTATTTTCTGTTTTGGTGAACCATGAAAACGATGCTTGCAAATTCAACAATGGGCATTGTGAGATTTATTTAGGGGCAATATGTATTCTGATTTTTGGTATCAGAGGAGTGAGTCCTGCAAATAGCAAAATCAAAATGCGATACATTTACAGGTTGATATGTTACGATTAGCGATTTTCTTTTTATTGTAAAGAAAACGTTAATTTAAGAAAAAATGATAATGAATGAATATCAAGATCATCTAGTTTTCTATATGAATAAAAAAATATGAATATTAATCGATTAAAGCTTTATAAATTCTATAATCATAATTATTTTAATCATAATCAGTCAAAAGTTTCAAACGATAGTGATGATATATTGTCTCTACATTTTTAAAAAAATTGAAAAATTACATGGATTTTATGGCGATGCAAATTGAATCGTATAATATTCACATTGCATGCCTAATTTTGTGCAAAAGAGTAAACATAAAAACTAAATATTCACAAGAAGTAATTAAATTTCCTAAATTTTTAAAAAGTAAATTTTATTTGTAAACTTTTGAAAAAGTGTTTAAAATTATTTAATTAATCATGAAATATAAATTCTCATGGGAAGTTCTTTTTACCTTGGGAGATAGGAAAACAACTTTTTCCATTTTGCGAAAAGACTACTCCATTTTGCCAATTAATAGTAAATAAACAACTCAGTATCTTCTACTTTCTATGTAATTAAATTGCACTTCTCATGCGACTTTCTATCAAGTAAAGGAACTATGAGAAGAAACAAAAGGTTAAGGTATAAGAAACACATTTGCTGCGTATTTTCTCGTGAATCTAGAGACATGCTGCTAACGCTGCCAGCAAGATGAATACAATGCTGTAACAGGCTCCAAGAGGGCACCTTGTTTCTGGCAAAGTGTATTTCATAACAGCATCATACAGCTTTCGAAAATTTCAATTTGAATCAACTGAGTTTACCAATAATCTTTGCAAGAGCATTGGCCATCAATGAAGCAATGAAACCTGTTATTATCCCTCACAATTATCTTTCTTCCTTCCAACTTACATATAGTCTTGATGCTTGAGTGGCAATCTGGACATACCCTTAAATTCTTAACAATCCTTATCGATGTTCCTTTATTGCTGACTAGAAGAGCAAAACAGATAGCCAACTTCTCACTGTGAACTCCCAGCATCTCCTCCTTTTCTTCTTCTTCAACATCCCTTAGCACACAGTTCTTGTCAGCTATATATCCTGCCTTTCTCATCTTAATCTTGAGATTTGCCAATAACTTATAAATATCGTCTGACCGTTCATGCGAACGATCTCCCACGATGAACCTGTGCATTTCACCCTCGTGTTCTACCCAGCTCCACCCAGTTGTTTTCTTCACTCCACGTTTTTTCATTCTGTCCCTGACTCTGTCAACGTCTTCCCATCTACCAGCTGAAGCATATATGTTAGATAGCAGAACATAATTCCCCGAATTGTAGGGTTCGAGTTTGAAGAGTTGATTGGCAGCAAGCTCCCCAAGTTCAACGTTTTTATGAATCCGGCTAGCATTTAAAAGAGAGCCATAAATTCCAGCATGGGGTTCCATTGGCATTTTTTGAATCAATTGCATAGCTTCTTCCAGTTTACCTGCCCGACCTAGCAAATCAATCATGCATGCGTAATGGTCTATGTCAGGGACTCTGATTGAATCAAAAACCTTCTGGCCTTCTTCCAATAATCCTGCATGACTGCATGCAGTCAGTATGCTGATGTACGTTACACGGTCCGCTTCAATGCCTTCTTCTTTCATTTTGGTCAGTAGTTTTATGGCTTCTGCCCCGTCCCCGTGGGATGCGAATCCTGAAATTAACGCATTGTAGGAAACTACATCTCTGGTTGCCATTTCTTGAAATATCCTTCTGGCAGGTTCCATGCTTCCACATCTTGAGTACATGAAAATCAAAGTGTTGTATCCTGATATGCTGAGTTTAATGTCATTCTCACTAAGGATGCTCACAGCCCAATTACCCAAATCTAGTGCTCCAAGATGTCCACAGGCAGAAATAACACTTACAATTGTCACCTCATCAGGTCTTTCAACCTTGCTAGATACCATTTCCTTGAATAGCTTGATTGCCGGCAGTGACTCCCCATTTTGAGCATAACCAGCGATCATTGAATTCCAAGAAACTGTGTTCTTTTCTGGCATTTTGTTGAAGAGTTCTCTTGCAGAAGGTATATCTCCAACTCTAGTATATGCAGATATCATGGCATTCCATGTTACAGAGTTACTATGCATGCCCAGTTGATCAAAAATTTTCCGAGCAGCCTCGAGGTTACCACATTTTGCATGCATATCAAGCAGAGCTGTCTTGACATAATAGTTTGAATGGAAATTCAATTTTTCTAGTTTCGTTACAATTGACTCTGCAAAACAAAGATCACCAAGAGAAGAACATGATGATAATAAAGTTACCCATGTTTTTTCATCTGGTTTATTTCCAGATTCAAGCATGTCATTGAACAATCTCAAAGCCTCTTCTGCTTGTCCAGACTGAGCATAACCAGAAAGCATTGCATTCCACGATACTGTGCTTCTACCTGGCATCTGATCAAAATACATCCTTGCACTCTTCAAATCCCTTATATTGGCATACCCAGTGACCATGGTGGTCCAAGTAATAACATTCTTCTCAGTCTCATCCATCATATGAAAAAGCCTACTTGCTTCCTCCTCATTCCCCCACTTCCAGTACCCAGTAATCATCATATTCCAATCTGCAGCAGTTCTATCAGGCATTTTATCGAACAATTCCCTTGCAAACTCAATGGGCCCGTACTTTGCATACATACCCGTTATTGCATTACGAACAAAATGATCATGATTATGACCCAGTTTCACTACATGAGCATGGAACAACATGCTGGCCTTCCCACCAGATTTAATCAGAACCGGGTAAAAATATGTATCAACCTTTATATCATGGCATTGCATATGCCTGTAGAGAGAAATTGCTTCAATAGGGGCACCAATTTGAGAGTAATATTTGAGCATGGAAATAAAGACATGAATATCAGGATATGCGGCTGCATGAAAAATGCAGCAGGCATAGCTCGCCGGCGCAAAAAGGCGGCGGCATTGGCCGAGAAGTACTGCCACCCAGTAGTTGTGGTGGTGCAGGGAATTCTGAATGAGCTGTGCATGAAGCTGTCTTAGATGATGTAAATTGGTAACTTCGCAAGCTATTTTGTTCAAAAGGGACATGCCAAGATGAAATCATGTGTGATTTGCAGATCCAGACCAGATTGTGACGTTGACTATTACATCGGCAGTTTATAACTTTGTTTATATGTCTTAGAATTTGGAAGAAGAAAAAAAGGGCGCCCAATTTTAGAGCAGATGCCGTGATTGGGAATGCTAGGATGCAGTGACAATGAGTCGGAGATGTCCAGGTTGGTATAGCCATAATGTTATCGCTTATAAACTCACCCCCACATGACCTTAAAAAAAAAAAAAGGGTGTCCTACGGTACTCATATGTATTCATACTAAAAAAGTATGAGTACCATAAAAATGACCTCATTTGAACCGTTGATATAAAAAGATAAAATCTCAGCCCTTCATGAAAATTAATTTGACACTCTTTCAAGCAACAGTGAGAGCTGGATAAGAGGACGAAAATACCCTTCATGTTTCACTAAACCTAACGCTGAAATTACTATAGAAAAAGGCAAAACCCCTCTGATCGGATTTCAGCATCAGAGGAGCGAACAATTGCTAAATAATCCATGATCGCAATAGAATCGAGAACGGAATAACCCATCGAGAAAATCATTACAGTGAAAGAAAAGGTAGAAAATCATTTTTTGTTTTGCAAATCGCAATAACCCATGGAGAAATACACAAGGTTGCTACCATCAACTGCCTTTCATTGTCGTTGCTTCCACACCGATGCCCGTTTATAGTCACACCACCATATGCCTGCATTGTCTCGACCTCCGTTCGTCGGTCACACCTTCCCCTCCAAAACGCCTAATTTCCAAGTGTGAAGATACAACTTTTTCTATTCGGAAGGAAAGGGCAAAATGTCTCCTGTTTATCTGGTTAGACAATGACTTGGATCTTTCGGTTTTCTCATGTGTAAGCAGCCCTTTCCATCTTAGCAATGAGTACTTAAGAGTACCAGAAAAATGATTACTCAAGAAACCCCCCCCCCAAAAAAAACAAAAGAGTTAAGAACCCCACTCTCATATTTATTTACACTTATTTTAACCTCAGCGTTCCCCATCGAAGCGCAGCCTATAATTAGGAGGATTGAGTCGTTGGGTGGCAATAATGGCATTGAAGCATTGCTTATTGAGGCCACAACCAAAATGATGAGTGCTGGCTATCGACCACCAAACTGGAACATTAATTTTAATCCCAGCAATAAAAAGTTTACTCATTCTATTCATTTTTAAATATTATTTAAAATTAAGAAAAATAATAAATAATTTTAATTTTAAAAAAATAAATTATAATTTATTATTATAATATTTATTAAAAGTTAATTAATAGATAAAATTATTAAATATTTATTTAAATCATAAAAGTAACGTTCAAAAAATGATAAATATGTTTTAAATTTTTTAAATATTAAATAAATAAAAATAAAAAATTTCTCACTATAATGAAAGTGAAAGTAAAAATATTAAATTGTAAAAATATTATATATATATATATATATATATATATATATATATATATATACATACTAAAAAATATATATATTTATTAGCAAATTGAAAGGGCGAGCATTGTCAGACCACCTTGGGCTCCACTAGGGGTGAGCATAAATCTCAAATCCGAGCAAATCCGTCCGATCCGATGGGAAGCTTTTAATTTTTGGTCGGTTGTTGTTAAATAATTATATATATTCGGATGAAAAAAGGGGCAAAAATCGGTTACATAAGTCGGTCTCGGATTCATAAAATTGAACCCGTATAACTCCAATATAAACCACAGTAGCAAGTGAAGATATACATCTCTCCATCATGTGTCCCACATTTTCTATGAATATAATTTAATATTATTATTCCCTACTTTTGACCAAAATTGATAGTTTCCTGCTTCCACTTTCGTTTTGTCTTTTCGATCCTCTCTCATGGCTTTACTTTCCCCTCAGTCTGCCTCTGCCAATGCCCTGCTTGCTTTTTTTTTCCATTCGTTTCTTTCTATCAAGATCAAAATTCCATTTTGAATCACCAGTAGTTTATCATAATGGAATTGAACCTCTTCTTTCCGGCTACTTTTTTACCTAGAGGAAGGTTAACTACCATTTTATAACTTATTGTTCTTTATTTTTACTTGGTGTGTGCTGGTACCTAACTCAGAAAGCCGCCATTGATGAGCAAAATTAGCATCAGTCATGTAGCAAGAAGAAGGCAAAATACATAGTGTGCAACCGTGTAAATCCGTAATAACTCGTAAAATCCGAAAGCTACCCGATTTTATCGGTTTACCTCATGTTGTAGTCGGCTGCAGGTGTCTATTTCATCATACCATTAAGCCTCAATCGGTTTAAATTTACAGTCGAAGCCGCCCGAAACCGCCTGCTACTCAGGCCCAGGCTCCACCCTTTACAACCCCGTCCCGAAGTAGTAATTTGCCCATTCCTAGTCTGTCCCTATGGTAGAGTAAGTTGGTGTTCTGTTTTTATAATCTGTGAAGTATTGGTAATTTATGGAAAAAAATTTAAAAATTTAAAATTTATAAGTTTTAAATATATAAATAATTAATATTTAATATTTAATATAATTTAATATAATTAGACTAAAATCATATATAATTTATTTAATTAACCTTAGATTTAGAAAAAAATAACATAAATATTAGTTACAAATAATTAATATAAATATTTTTAACTATAAAATTACTAAAAAAAAGTTTATAATAATATATATAGTTTCAAGTATAATATAAAAATAAAAAATTATAAAAATTTATAATTTCAAGTATAATAATAAAATTTATTAAAAAATAATTTATAATTTCAAAATAAATCAAAATATCATAAGATAATATTACCTTGCAATTGTTTCAAATTAAAAACTTACTTGTCCTGCAGAGCAAAAACTTATACCAAAATTATGTTCAGCTGGGCAAAATTCACACAACAAGCCCCAAAATCCCTTTTTTTTTTTGGGCTATCCCTTGGAGGGAAAATATTATTTTACTCCCGGAGAAAGGAATAGTGCCTTACTCCGAGAGTAAAATAGCATTTCTCCCCTAGGAGAGGAGATGATTGCCATATCATCCACTACACATCAATCCCATGGAAGAACAGTGTCATAACTAATCCGGATCATTTTGTGATTTCTGATAATATGCAAGTAGTTATCTATTTTACCGTATAGACTAAAGGTGATTTAATACTACAATGGCTGCAATGTCATGTCCAATGATCTGATAGCTATTATGCAACCACCTTAGCATGGTTCCAAATCGGGCATTGTTAAAACTACCTAAAAGCTTAAAAATTTTGCAAATTTTTAATTGCAATTTAAGTGGTAAAATTATAAGTTTTCATATATTTATTGTATGTAAAACTCTTACACACATATAATCTTCTAATAAAATTGAAAATTTCACTTAAAATATGACAACTTTATTTTAAATACTTATTAAAGCAAAATCCAATATCTTTATCTTATATTGAGATAATAATTCATTTGATGCAAGTTTGAACTTAGAATATAAGAAAAACAAAATCTTTAATAGATGCTATTACATTTTTAAGAATGCCAACAAAATATCATGATTTTTACAGTTAAAGTATTATGATGTGAATGGGATAACAACTTGTATTTCATCAGTTTCAAATGAGTGAAATTCTAATAATCTATAATTGATAAGTCATTCTTTTATATTACCTCAACTTGAAATAGTTTGTATATAATTTTAGTAAGATTTTCTTATAAAATTTGTAATATTTTACATAAAATTTCATAATAATTCTTAAAATTTTCATATTATAATTATTATTATTCTGTATTGCAAGATGTGTAAAAAAAATAAAAAAAATTTATAAGAAAATTATAAATTTTATGTGAACAGTTATACTCATAAATTATATCATTATAAAAAAATGACATATTTTATGTAATATGTTGTGAATTTCATGAAAAAAAACTTATAAAACTGGTAATTCATTATGTGTGTGTGTCTCTCTCTATATATATGTATTACCTTAATTGAGAGTAGGATGTAAGAATTTCCCCTCCGTTAAATGTGACCTGACAATATTTTCAACTTGTTGCCAAATAGTAACTCTTTCATGTCTTCTACATGGGACAAATTACTAACTACAAATTATCCTTAACATTTTAATTCAACAGGTATTTAATACTTTTTAAATATTTTATATCTTTCTTTATATTTAAAATTTAATTTCTAAATTTTATATGTATACATATCTAATGATTTAATCACTGCTTTACTATCATTGTAAAAATCATCCTCATCAAGGTATAATAATGTATAATAATCTACTTCTTTTATTAGAGGTAATAATTTGTGTTCATGTATTAAATTCATATTATGTCAAAGGTTGGTTATAACTCAAACTCAATCCAAATAATATATGTGTTATATTAGATTAATTTATTTATTAAATATATTAAGATGAATCAATCTGTTTAATTTGTTAATAATTTTAATTAAAAAATTTATATTATAAAATTATTTATTAAATTTAACAATTTATTATTTTTCACAAGATATTTTTATTAATTAATAAAATGTTTTAAACTTTTATTACTATTTGATTAAAGTATAAATTTTATATTTACTATTTGATTAAAACATAAATTTTACATTTTTATCATATTTAAATATTTATAATTTAATTATTTTTAAATAATATTTTTAAAATTTTAATATAATTTTTTAAATAAATTGATATCCTAATTTATTTATAATCATAATCTAATATATTTATTATTTGTATTAAATGATTTAATTCATTTACATTTATATAAAACATTTATATTTATAAATTATCGTATCACCCCAAAAGTTGGTATCCTTATCCCTTACTAACAAAGTAAGAGGCGTGTATTAGAATATCACATAAATCACAACCACATGACCGGAAAGTGAAAAGGAAGATTTTTTAGATTCTCTTTGGTTGGAAGCTTCCAAAATGGAGGTGATTTAAGTGAAGAAAAAGAGAGTCAAATATGTGGCTTTGTGGCAAAAGCAAAATGAAGAGGTGCGTGGCGGTAGCCGGAAGGGGAGAGGTCCCCCATCACATGCCTAACTTGCTTAGTGGACAAAGTGTATCCCTCGAGCTTATAGAAAAAATTTCATAATATATTAATATTAAAAATTTAATACTATTCTCATAAAATAATATTTTACAAGACTTTTATGAATAATATTTATTTTTTTATTAATATAATAAAATATTTTCTTGTGCCTCTTCCTACGTTCAATATACACTCTCTTAGATATAAGTGAGATCTAAAATTTTGAGTTTAAATCTCATTTGTATGTGAACACCTATGAGGATGAGGAATAGATATAAGAACAAAAGTATAATATTATTGTTAATAATACAATAAATATTATACTTATTATATTACTCTCACTTTCTTACTCACGCTTTATTTGAAAAGGAAACTGATCTAATAGAAATTAAAATCTATATATACTGAAGGATGCAAAATTTTTAAAAAAATATTATATATTATTTAAATAAAAAATTATGAACATTTTTATAACAATACTCCAATATTTATATCTATTGTATACATCAACCGCCTTGTTTCTTTTGTCAGCCTTTGGACCCTATCTCTATTTTGGTTATTGTTGATCTGCATGAAGTTAATAGTTTATTATAAGATGTCAAGTGGTTTAAAGAGTCAACCTCAAGATCAAGAATGTTGTTAATATATGTATCCATTGCTTAAGAATCAATTTAAAGATGATGAATGGAATTATGACAATTTTTAATATATTAAAGAATTTATTCTATGAAATCAATCAACTATTCATTTTAAGAGTTGATGGATAAGTAGTTTGGAGTTTAAAATTAAATTTTCCCGCATATTATTCAAATTATACATTACTTAATTATATGAAATGAGAGATGTACAATTGGATATAGGTTTGTGTATCGGTCCATTTATCTGAGAATTTTCATAAAATTAGGCCATTAAAATAAAGTTTCATTTAAATGTGGATCAAAATCAATTCGGTTCGTATGGTTTGTGGTTCATGTGAGTTGACTCGCAAATGTGTTAGGATGGATTGTAAAAGCAATTATTTTCAATTATTAATTCCTTAATTTTTATGTAAGTCTAAATTTCAAATTCAAATAAAATTATATAAGGTTACGTTATAAATTATGTATAAATAATATTTTTATTTTCTGAGTATTTCATAACTTATTTATATTTGTATAATATTTTTTCAAAATTATATATAATATTAATTGCATTAAGATTTATTTATAAATGGACATATAGTACTTTAAAATATTTTTAAATTCTCTATTGTTTAAAATTTATAACATTTATATCCTACGTGCCCTTCTAAGTATGCAGTAACAGAATTATATATATTTTATTGTTGATCTGTATTTTTATTGATTATTTTAAAATTTTATATAAACTATATTTATTATTTAAACTATTTTTATTAATATTTAAAATTTACCTTTTTAAAATATTAAAACATAATTATCCCCACCAATCCTGAAATTCGGCTCCTGCTGTAAGCACGATTTAAATGATGGTCAGCTTTGTGTTTTCCTTCCTCTAATCGAAAAAACTCACAACCTATTCTGTAACCAATTGCTTATTAATGATTGTATATTATATATTACATTTATTTTTAAATGTGTATGTACATTTTTCATCAAAAATAGATAAAAAATATGCAATTAATATTCATTCTCAACTAACCTTAAAATAAGCAAATATTTTTTACAACCGACCTATAATTACACAAAAAATCAATATTTTATTTATACATCAAACTTAAACTTAATATATATATATAGTCATAACTAACATAAATTTAACATTAACATTTTAAATAAATAGTCCACACAAGAATTATATTATTGATGAATTGATTTGATGAAAGAAAGAAGTCACACAATAATCTTTACTCTCTTAATATGATTACAATAAATTAATAATAGAGAAGTAAAAAGAAGAAGCCAATTTATTTATATATCTATTTATATAGCACCATGTTAAACTGAAAATTTTAATCGAACAATTAAAATTTGTTTTATCTATCCATAATTATCATCTAATAGCTTATAATAATTATGCAAATTGCTATAATCGAGCGTCAGCTATCACATAATAAAATTTCAATGTAAACTCCACTGAATATAATTTGACTAATCTTTTTCTTTTTTGGTTGTAAGGCAGTTGCAAAATGGAGTCATGTATTGAATTTATTCTTTGTTATCTTTTTAATAATCAAAATGATAAATTATTTAAAATATATATAATTTTATACTTAAAATTCAGAATATAAAAAAATTTTAAAATTAATATCAATCAAATATCATAGCACAACTAAAATGCCAGCTTGGTTGTCTCCTTGTAAGCATCAATGTTGTGCCTACTTCGTTGGCGCCAAGCTACTAACAGGGACTAACTAATATTGAGAGCAAGTATTGGGAGCTAGCTACAAAATACATTTGATAAGGACATCTGAACTGTATATTTGTTTTATAGAAAGAAAATAAAAAAATTGACTAGATTTTCACATACTATTTGATAACTTTCAGGTAATTTTGATTGAGATTGCCGCCATTGTCTTGTATCGAATAACGGTTGATAAAAGCTAGTTTCATTGAATAATGCTATTCACTTTTTTATTTTCCAAAAAAAGTATATGTGTCGAATTTAAGTCTTAAATTAAATTGATATAGAATTTCACTATCTCTTCTATTCAAGTGGTTTGATTTCCTTCTTAAACTTATTAAATCATAACTCAAGATTTGTATCAATCAAAATATATGATTGGTAAATATTTTAAAATCATTTGTCATGCTTTAATTCTAACTAATCCAAAATAACCATTAAATTTGATCCATTAATTTAAAAGATTAGTTCAAATTATTTAAGTAGTGAACCTCAGTACTTTATATATCATACTTAAGTCTCAAATAGGGCTTAACAATCTCCCCTATTCAAATGCCTAATGTCCTCGTTAGACCCATCAAATCACATGACTATTCTTATATTCTTTAGACCATTTAAACTTAACCTTCTTCTTAACTAAGTGAGTTAAAGTTATCATAATAGAAGAAAATCTTTCAACAAAATGCCAATAATAACCTACTAGTCCCAAGAAACTTCAAACCTTAAATATTAATGTTGGTCTCCTTCTTGTTTATTACTATTTCTATTTTCTTAGGATGCATTGAAACCCCCTCATTAGATATGATATGTTTGAGAAAAGATAATTTACATAGCCAAAATTCATATTTCTTTAACTTGGAAAAGAGTCGGTTCTCTTTATGTATTTGCAAGATAATCCTTAAGTGATTTTCATGTTCCTCCATACTTTTAAAGTGCATGAGCATGTCATCAATAAAAACTACAATAAATTAATCAAGATATCGTTTGAACACTCTATTCATAAGGTTCATAAAAGTTATTCAAGAATTAATTAATTCAAAAAGCATAACTCTAAATTCATAATGATCATATCTTGTCTTAAAGGTTGTTTTAAAGATGTCCTTTGCGATTACCTACAATAGATGATATCCATATCGAAGATTAATCTTAAATAATATTATTACTCCTTGTAAATAGTTAAACATGTCATCAATTCAATGTAGCAAATACTTATTCTTCATGGTGATCTTATTTAGGCCTCGATAGTTTATGTATAACTGCATTATGTCATCCTTGTTTTTCTCACCATCATTAGAAATACAAATCATGTTTCGATACCTCAAAGATCCATCATCATCTGCAACAAAACTAGATTAAGCACCAATTTCCACTTTTTATCTAATCTTTAGGAGGTAGATATCGTTACTCTAGCTCATCTTCATTTACTCAATCAAGGTGGATTCCATCTTAAGATGTAAAATTTGCACTATTAACCTTTTAACTCTCACTTGTAAATGAAATATTCTCATATCTTCTAGAATATGCTTCTAAAAGGTAAGCATATACATAAGATTAATGGTTAACTTCTGCTTAGTGCATTTATCACTACATTAGCATTTCAAGGATGATAATTAATAATAAGATCATAGTCATTTAGTAATTCTAACCATCTTCACTATATCATGTTTAGCATTTCTTATGTGAATAGATATTATAAGCTTTTATAATTAATATATATCTCACATTGCACTCCATATAAATAATGTTTCCATATCTTAAGAGCAAAGACCATTGCAACTAATTCCAAATCATGAGTAAGTTAATTCTACTTGTATAATTTAAGTTTTCTAGAACCATAAGCCACTACATTGTTACTTTGCATCCTAAAGCACATTTAGAAGCATCATTATAAATGGTAAAACCTTCACTTATAGTAGGAATGATAAGAAATGAGTAGAACATAATAAGCCATTTAAGTGAAGAAGATTGCAAAGCCCTATATGAGTTAGATTTGAAACTTGAGTATGATATGTAAAGCATAAAATTTAACTACTTAAATGATTCAAGCTAATTATTTAGGTTAATGGATCATGTCTAGCAGTTGTCTTAGGTCAGTCAGGCTTAGGGCGTGATGAATGGTATCAAAGCACTCGCTAACGTATACTTCACCTAGTCTAAATCTTGAGCCATATGATTTGATATGCCTAATAAAAATGTTAAGCCATTTAAGTAGGGGAAAATGCAAAAGCCCACATCAATTAAATTTGAAACTTAAGTATGATATATAATGCATCAGACTTGATTACTTAAACAAATTGGGCTAGTTTTTTAGGTTAGTGGATCAAACTTAGCAATTATCTTGAAACTAGTCAAGCTTAGGGCATGAAGAATTATGAAGTCCCGTATTATTCAAATTTAAAAGTTAAGTATTACGTTACTCAACTTCATCTTTTAGACTAATGAACCAAGATTAACAATTATCATAAGCTCATCAAGCTTAGGGCATGTCAAATGGTATAAAAACACTTGTATGCTTCATTTGATGCATATCTTAGGCTATAGGATTTTGATGGGTCTAATGGGAACATTAAGTCATTTTAGTGGGAATGATTGTAAAACTTCATATCCGTTAGATTTGAGACTTAAGTATGGTATAGAAGGTATTAAACTTGACTACTTTGATAATTAGAGTAGCCTTTTAAGCCAATAGATTAGGCCTAGTGATTGTCTTAGGTTAGTTAAGCTTAAGTGTGACACTTAAAATAACTATTAAGCCTAATCCACTCGCCAAAAAAATTACTTTGAGTTATTTGAGTAATTAAGCCTAATGTCTTATATATTAGACTTGTTAGAGAGTAATATTAATAATTAGATTTATGTTATATTATAGGTTTAGTTAGCTTGATATTTAGTAAATTCTAACATTATTTGAAGTTATTTTCAATGAACTTCTTCTAATTTAATCGATTTGGTGTCATCATAACTTAGTTTGATGGATTTTATTTTTTAAACTATTAATAAGTTTTTGGTGTGATTTTCATAATGTGTTTAATTGTTTTAGTTTAGGTATGCTATGGCTATTTGGCATGGAAAGAGGAATTTATTGGTTATATTATTATTTTATAATTTAGTTGCTATTTTATAGAATTTAAGTTAATGAGAAAACTAATATATTATATAATTAAATAAAAAGTTGAATTGTTACAAAAAAACATAATCCTAGTGTTTTATTCATATAAAACTACTAAGAAATATAAAGATTCTAACACCTAATTTTAAGTGCAAGATAAACAAGCCCATAACATGACTAAGCACATAATATAACCTAAACTTAATTATTAATATTACTTTCTAATGTTTCCTTTCAAATTAAAGCTTAATTACCAAGCCTAAGTTTGTTACATAAATTTCAATTCCTAAAATCAAATTGCAATAAAACATGATTATAAAGTAAACTTGATAAATTTCAAATTTTATAAAGAGCTTAAGAACAAAACTTAAATTTCAAATCTAATAGGTATAAGGCACAATCTTTCTCACTTAAATAACATTAGGCCTATCAAATTTTATGAGCCTAAGGATGAGATCATGACTAGCTTATCATATTCAAATCTTAAATCTAAATGATGTGTGACTTTACAATTTTTTTCATTTAAATAGTGTTAGACCTATCAAATCTCATGACCTTGAAGATGAGATCATGACTTACCACCATTAAACCAATACCTTAGTGGTCTATTATTACACATATAGAAATTTTCTTTTTATTTATTTAAATGCTTACTTACTTGAACTTATTTTTATTTATAGGGAACCTAAAGGAATATAGGGAAGTAATAAGTAGGTAAGGATAAAGATTAGAGAAAAGAACAATGATTATGGGTGAATGAAAATGTCTAAGTGAATGTGAAAGAGATTTTAGGAAAAAGGATAAAAATGCCTTTATATCTTTATAGCCCCATTTTAACCCTGACCCTCTCATTTCCCTTTTATTATTCTGAGCACACCTTTTTTCTTTCTTTTTTTTTTCCTCTACTTCCTTATGAATTCCATAAGACCATAAAGGTAGAGATAGGAGATTATACTAGAATCATCACATAACCAAGGTAAGATCTTATAAACTATTATTAATCCTACACTATTTATATCCTTTAACCTTGGATAAAGCTTCTCTTGAGCTTGGAAAGGGAAATGGAAACCTTAACCTAATATTCTTCAATTCTTGGATAATTAAGGCAAAGGAACAGTAGATTCAACCTTTCTAACTTTTCTTCGAGGCAAAATGAGTGGATCTTTAAGCTCAAATCTTAACTTTTCAAAGATTAGAGTAATTATAGATTAGTTAATAGAATTTGGGTATTTCAAGGAATCTTAAGTTAATAATAAAACATACATGATTTAATGATAAAAAAAATACTTAAACTAGGTTCTTATGGAAAGTGTTAAAAATTTAGTAGGCTTAAAATGAGAAGTGGTAGGATTTGAAGGGTTAAAAGGTATGACTACCCATTATGTAAGAATGGTCAATCATTATATTGGGTTTTACTATGGTTCCTAATTAATAGTAAATGGCTGGCCATTAGGAACTTAATGACCAATCATTGCTCCCCCGACCCTAATGGTTATGTAATTAAGATATAGGTAAAACCAAGTAAGTAAAAAAGTAAATTAATCCATTTGAAACCTTAAGGAACATAATGCAAATCATAAGTAGATAGCATAAGAAGATTAATGTGGTATTTCTTAGTTTCTTGATTTTGCTACGTGTGAAGAAATATTGATGAATGTTTCAACTTGTGTTATAATAAATTATGAGATACTATGTTGAATGTATAAATATGTTGTCACATAATAATAATAATATCGTTATGATTTATTGAGAAATGATTAAACTATATGCTATGATTACATTTATGAATTATAAAATGGTAGCTATGCCACGTATAACAATAAGACCATATAATAAGGCATGGAGGAAACTACTTGTGATTGTGATGAAATTGTGAAATCATAGATAGGACATGTGAAGTGTTCGAAAATTGGTTTTACGAGAAATTATTTATGAAAGATATAAGGTTGATTCGAAAGGTATGAAGATGAAATTTATAGAAGGTATAAGATTGATCAGGAGTTATAAAGGAAGTTTACTGCTTCCTTATTTTTAGGGGTAAATTATTCCCAATTCCTCTAAGATTTAGGCTAAATACACTTTCTTCCTTTTGTTTTTTAAAATTAGTCCAAATTTTCTTTAAATTTTGTATAAAGTTACACTTCCTACCTCTCTTGCTAATGATTCATCAGAAAAATTGATGGTCAATGATAATTGTGGGCTCTATTATAGTTAGATGCTTCTTTTTAAAAATTTATGGATAAAATTGCGCTTCAATAATAGAACAAAAATAATGTAATAGTTATACATTTTCATACATCTTTGACATCAATTTCTTTTACTACATGTAACATTAGCATTACCTTGAATTCATTTTCTATACAAAACAAAGTATATTTAGGCAATTAAAAATAAATATGAAATATATTGTCTAACTTATTATATATAAATATCATATTTATATATGATATTATGAGATAAGATCCAAAATGTTATCCTAGTTGAACAATTGAAGAAAAAAATAATAATTTGAGGAGAAAAATTAATAAAATTAATCATAATAATATTAATTTTTATATTTAAAAATATTATAATTCAAAATTAATAATATATTATAAAAATATAGTTTAATTTTTCATTTGAATCATTATTATACATTTGTAATTTCACTTAAAAAAGACTTGTTAAATGCTATTTTTTTATATTTAATTAAAATTTTAATAAATAGTTTGGTCATATCAATGCATAATCTTTTATATCAAAATTCCATTCTTCATGTTATTTTAGGGTGAATTCTGTAATGTCACCCTAAAGGTAACAATAAAACTGGTAATATTATTAAAAAAAGAAGGTAATTTAAAAAGGAAAAAAGTTAATAAGAGTGTGTTTGATAACACTAAAATATTTAGTGTTGAAATTAAACATTGAATTTTAAGTATTAAATCTATTAAATATTAAGTTTATATCATTTGAATAATTTCATATTTTAAGTTTTGAATTGAATAATGATTAGAAATTTTAATTAAAAAATTTAAAATTTTATATAATTTTAAAATTATCCTTAATTGTAATTTTAAAAAATTTATAATTTACTTTTTTAAGTGTTAAATCTAAATTTTGTATAGATCTGTATGTAACTATTAAGTATTGAAATTAAGCACCAAATTTAAATGCTAAATTTTTAGTGTTTGAAATTTCATACTTACACCTAAAGGCACATGAAATTAGATGTGGTTGGAATATTATTAATGCCTATTTTGAACATTTTAGAATGGCAAATAGAATTTATAATAATACTTGTAGATATAGAATAGGATCAAAAGGCATAATAAGATTGTGTAGTGATAAATAATAATATAAAATTAATTTACATTAATAATGGATGAAGTAAATTTATATCCTATTTGATATTTGTAGATTAACTATATAAAATATATAGAATTATTTCTAAAAATAATTTGATAATGGTATCTTTTCTAAAATTTTGAATTTAACAAGATAAGATTTTGATTAAGTTCTTTTCATGAAAAATTCAATTACAATGAATTAGAATATTATGTAATTTACCAAATTATGAATAAACTTTGTATTAATTAAAATGATTTGAATTTGATTTACTTTGAATATAAATTAATTTTATATTATCATTCATATATATATTATTATGTTAATAAAAAATTTGATAAAATTCCTTTACTATTATTAAAAAAATTTCAATCATTATAATTTTTTTAATGATATGTCTTTTACTCATCACTAATAATGTAAAATATTTTACCTTAATAGTGAATTAAATTTAAACTCTAATTAAATTACATATTAAATAAATTATTTTAATTTTATATTTAAAAATTCGCATATAAAAATATTAAAGCCAACTAAATTGTAAATTGTTAAAATTAGGTTTTTTTAATTAGATTAAATTTGATCTATTGTTAGTACATATTAGTTTTATACCATCATTTATCTATATCACCACATTAATAAAAATAATTTAAATTCTCTTAATGTTAGTAAAAAGCTACTATTAATTTTTTAATTATGTATACCATCTTATTTATTGTTAGTGTAAGAAATTTTACATTGATAATAAATTAAATTTAAATTTATTTATTTTTAAAATATAAATATAAATTTAATATATTATTAGTATAAATCAATTTTATATTATTACATAAAGAAAAAGAAATCGAGACAAAAAAAGAGAATTAAAACTTACTTGTTAATAAGAAAGAGTGTGTGTTGAAATAGTAAACAACACTAGAAAATGAAAAATAAAAATAAATGTCTTTATTAACTTAAATCTCGTAAGGGTATTTTTATTAATCAACAAAGCCATTCCAAAATTGAAAATCATGGGGCATGAAGTGTAATTATCCTAAATCTTAAGGATGGGGAGAGCATTTTATTCTATTTCTAATATTGATTGTGATAATAATATGGTATTGTATATTGTCTATTGTATGGTATGAAATTTCTCAGAGGATGAGCAAATTTAACCATGATAACCACCTAGGGTGATTAGACTAATGCTTATTTGAGGTTACTTTTTAAACCTTTGTGTGATAAGATAATAGGGATAAATCTCTAGTTAATAAGATGTGTTTGAATTAGAAATTTTAATTTTACTAAATCTAAGATTTGCTCTTTTACATGTAGTTTTTTACAAAGTTTTCAAGTGTGAAAAATTGCCTCCACTTAATAATCAATTTGGTAAAAGCAAATGATTTAACTTAGGCAACAACAATTGTTATCTTGTAGTGGCATGAGGGTAATCTCCTTATAGTAAAAAGGGCAATTGTCCCTTTAATGTTGTAATAAATATAGTTATATTCTTGATAGATATGTAATAACTTTATGATTTTAGTAATACACTCAAGTAAGATAGTAATTCAACTGACTACATTGATAGAGATTGGGTACATGGATTCATGTCAATCATAATAAAAAATAAGTTGTGACATTCATGCATCCTTTTTTTTTTGTCCAAAACTGCTAAATATTCTTTGGTGTACATAATTTTTTTATAATAATATAAGTAATTAAATTACTATACATGCATAGGTAAAATCCTAGAATTAAAACTAAAATGCAGATGAAGATAAAAGGGAGTTGTTTAGTTCTTATAGGAAGTTGAACTTCCTAAAATGTAAATTCTTTTGTAAACTTCCTACGAAATATTTAAAGTTATTTATTTGATACTAATTTTCGAGGAGTTGACACTTTGCATAAATTAACCTTTTATGTTTTATTTGACTTAACTTTAAATTTTTTAGAAAATATTATCAAAATGATTATTATATCTTTTAGAATATTAATTATCTTCTATTATCTTCTTTTTAAGTTATATTTCTAGTTTCTCTATCCATCATAATTTTTATAAATTGATAATTTCTTATTTTTTGAATTTACTATAAAAAAGTAAAATAAATTTATATAAAAAATTAAGATGTCTTATATATGTTAAATTATCTTAATACAATTAAAATATAATATAATTTAAATGAAAATAAGTATTATCAAAATAATTAACATGATAAATAATTAATTCTATCAAAATTTATGTAAAATAGATAAGAAATACATAATTATTAATTTTATAATTAAATATTAAAATAATAAATATAATAAATATAAAATAATATAATAATTTTATATATAATAAATATAATTCTATTTAGAATTAATTTTTAATTATAAATACATTTTTTATTATATTTATGAAATAATATTTAATACTTATCTTACATATTTTTTTACTTATTATATAATAGAAAAATAATTATATTTATAGTTTATAGTTAATAAATTATATTTATTGTAATTTTCAAATAATGAAGATAAAATATTAAAATTATCATTAATTAAATTAACTAAGAGTAGTTTTCTATTTCTATTTATAAATAAAATAAAAAAATTTCCCATCAAGAAGAGTGCGACTTGTGTAGCTAAACAACTTCTC
The DNA here is from genome assembly GCA_020226215.1 of Sindora glabra. Lineage (NCBI taxonomy): Eukaryota > Viridiplantae > Streptophyta > Magnoliopsida > Fabales > Fabaceae > Sindora > Sindora glabra. The sequence goes on from CM035225.1 coordinate 9,405,277, forward strand.
ATTATTTTTGAGATGTAAAATTTTTAGAAAAGTTAGAAAGTATAATTAGTGACCAATCAAAGAATTAAAAAAATCACTTGTTTTCTTGAAGATTACAATTATACTACTTTTACTAATCAAATGACTTCAAAACAACCTTTAAATAACATTATATATTACCAACTAATCCTCCAATAAGTATTGTTCATTTATCATATAATACATATTAAAAAATGAATAATGAAATAAATCAATAACTAAAATTTAGATTCAACCAAAAAATTTTGCAGAGAAATAAATATGTCCAATGAGTTTGTTTCCAGAAAAATTTGTATCACTTTTTTTATTATTAATTTTGAGATAAAATTTGATAACGGAAGAGCTATAGTTTTGTTTCGGGCAAAATTATAACATTTATAAACATTATGGTTATACTAATTTTGTAGAATCTTGGTTACAACAATTTGTAAATAATAATTTATTGCTTGATTCATGTCCATGCCTTTTGCCTTTTGCTTTCTAAATGCAAATTGTTCCATTAGACTTCTGTTAAAAAAATGAAATTATTAAGGGAGTAATTATGCTGCCTATTGGCTATTTCATTTGCATTGTGTCCATCAATAAATTCCTAAACAGCGCCATAAATTACAAATTATAAAATAATTAGCGATGGAATTAAAGTGGTATTTGTAATTATAATTATGTGGCCAAAATCATACTTTCTTTTTTCATTTTAAGGTTATATGCATTTAAGCTATTGCAAAGTACTCTGCACTTTAGAGAGTTTTCTTTTCAAGAATTAATTATTAATGTATTTATCAAGGCCTATCTTTGAGTGATATAGAATTTGATTCTCTTAAAGTAAAATTTTGATTTTAAATTTTGTGAATGAAAAAAAAAGTGTTAAGATAATTTTGCCCCATTAAAGAATTTAATCTAATTCAATTTTAGATTAATCAGGATTCAATAGAATTATGAATACTTGAGATTTTAGACAAAACACTGTATTTAATAAGAACCAAAAAGATAATAACGGCGAAAAAATCGATAATGTACTAAAACTAGCATTAAACAAGCTGAATTTCTCTTCTCTCTTATTCCCTCTATTTACTAAAAATAAACCGGACTTCTTGATTATTTTTATTCAAATTTAAATCAATTTTTAAAATAAATTTAAAATATTAATTTTCTTGGATTATAACCATCTACTCCTTTCTAGCAGTTTGTCCATTAACTTCCACATTTCCCTTTCTAAGTTTAATTGAATGACAGGACTGAGATATGGGCTTCAAAACTTTATATTAAACTTTCTTAAATTTTGAAAAAAATGTAAAATTATTAAATTGATAATTAAAAAACTAATGACAAAAGATCACATCTTCTATCTTCCGCCCTTTTCTTTTTTCATCCGCCGTGTATTTTTTTACCAAAATTTATATCTAATAACAATAACAACAGCTTAGAAACAATTAATTTATACAATTTTAGCCATCAGTTTGTCAAGAACATTCTTTTTAGTTAACTTTGCCTCGCTTACTTCCACTCATAGTAATATAGGCCCTGACTTGATCCATTCAAATTATCATTATTATCTATTTTTTTAAAATTTTGTTATTTAACTTATCAGTGATATTGTATGTAATAAAAAAAATTCAAACTTAAATTTTAAATGTAAATTAAAGGTGGCCAATAAATATAGAATAATAAAATAAATTTATAAAATTTAATTCAATTAATATAAAATTTTTAAAATTTATTTTTGATATCTACAACATTTTGTTAACTTGTATAGTAATCATAATTCCTAGGATGCTTTCATGGATGTGTATGAGTTGTATAAATCAAACATAGTAATCAATTCTTGATAATCTTGCTTCTTGCAAATGTTACGAGAGTCTTTAAGACTTATAAAATTTTCATTTCATGATTTTTTTAAGGCTTAGCCCCTTTGCATAAAAAAAAAAAGTAAACATTTTTATACTTGAACAATTCTGATGAAACTATCTTTGAAGAAACTTTATAGATTAGGAGTGTTATGATTCAATTGAATTGTTTTATTGGTTAAAATTACATAAATTAATTGTCCTTAAACTTTGTTGTTATTAGATTTGAATTTGGTAAGAAAAATATAATAAAACTTTGTTTTTATTAGATATAAATTTTGGTACCCAAAATATAATAAAGGGAAGGAAGGAAGGGAAGGGAAGAGAGATAAAAGATCAAAAAATCTATAGATGGTTTTAATCATAAATTTGATAATTTCTTTCAAAGTTCAAGAAATTTAATGTAAACTTTTAAAATTTATATATCTTCTTTTATCACTAAACTAAGCTTTACCTTCTATAAATCAAATCAAATCAAATGATGTAAATATATACCGTCAAAAAGTAGTGCATCATAGATAATATCTATTTAAAATTGAGAATGTACAAAGCTGTACCTAATTTTTTTTAATAAATTACGCCCATATCTTATAAAATTTAATTTAATTATATTAATATTTTTTATTTTTAAAAATATAAATTTATATTATTTACTTTTCAAAAGTAGGGAGTTAAACGTTTGTTAAAAATAAAATAAAAGAGAGGTAATTATATATGAATATAAAGATTGATTTTTTTAAATAAAAAATGAATATAATTATATTACATTTCGAAAAACAGAGTATCCCCTTCCCGCCTCCTTTTCTTTTTTGGTTCACATGGGATAAAAAAATTGTGTTTGTATTTATATTTAAGCAAAAAGAATATGTAATGTATATGAGCAGATTTTGAAATTTGAAATGCAAACTGTACCTTACTTCAGAATTCTCTAAATACAAGTAAGGACAAAAGAATAAAAATAACAATATGGTGTAATACTATATATACTAGTTAACTTCAAAAAATAAAATCAATTTATATTAAAATTGATCAAATATATAATCTATGTAACAAATATTAATTTAATATCCTCATATAAGATAAACAAATTTGATTTTTTTCCAGAAATTAGAACTTTATCTGTATCATAATTTCATCGTGCAAAATAAAATCCATATACAAGGTAATAAATACAAATACTGTAATAAGTAACCAAGAGAGTTTTAAAAAAAATTATAGAAACAAACTTAAATCAGGTAATCAATCAAGGCGATGATTAACAAGACATTTTGGAAAGAGAATCCCGTGTTTGGAGGGAGTCTTCCTCTTTCCGATTCTAATGTTGCATTGTTTCGCACTTCGTTTTCCTCTGTCACTATGTTCACCAAATCAAAAAAGCCCAAAGAATTCCACACTCTCACTGAGCCTGAGAGACAGATTCAGGAATTCGCACGAAGCGCCAAGTAAAGCCCTAAGGATTTCATAAGAAACGAACAGGAGAGAGATAGAGGAGGGGTCAACAAAGTTTAAGAAAGACATTCATTTCATTTTCATTTATGCTTCTATCACTGTATCATCTGTCAGATCTATTTGCTCCTTAATCACCGCCCATTCATCATTTTCCTTCAAAAGTTTCATTTTTTACATTAGCAATGTATATTTGATGCACAATCATCAAATGGGAATGTAGTTATTGTAAATAAATGTAAATGAGTCTCATTTTTTTTTTCGGGGATTTTCGATTCTGAAGGTTTCTGTAAGTTTTGAGCTTCAATAAGCTGCTGTGTCCTGGTAAGCAAAAATGTCAGAAATTCGAGTTTCTGATCCGAGCAAGCTCCATTTGAGGAAGGAACTCACTCAAATTCGTAAGGCCGCTCGTGCATTGAGGGATCCTGGTACGACATCTTCATGGAAGTCGCCACTCAGTTCCTCGAGATCTATTGCGGCTGCTTCTGCTTCTGCATGGAGGAACAACGTGAACAGCGACAGTAAAAGTTTCAATGGCAATTCCCAACTTGATTCTCACTTCACTTTACCAAAAAGTAAAAATAGCAGCAACGGGAAAGAGAAAAGGGTGTTTTTGTACAATTGGAAGAATTACAAATCCTCAAGCGAGAAGAGTGGAACGGCCAAACACAATGAAGATGATGGTGATCAAGAAGATGATGAAGACGCCGCTGTCAATGAGGGATCTTCATCTCTATTGGAAAGCTATGAGGACAGCGTAAGTGATGCTTGCAATGGCTGGGATTCAAGGAGTGATACTTACTTGGGAGGTAGGTCCCATTCTTCCATTCTCAGGTGCAGAGATACAAATCTCGTTACTTTGGGCACATCATCTGCCAGAAGAGCAGTGTGGATTAAGAAAAAGGGTAAGAAAACCAACTCCCATTTAGATTTTTTAGCTAAGTATCAACAAAGAGAAACCAAAAATGGTAGAAAGTTTGTAAATTCGAAAACTTTGATTAAAGGGCATCCTTCCATTGCCTATGGCAGAGATGACTCTGTTGAGCCGTCTGATGACACTGAAGATTATGTTAATGGTGAGGATTTGAGGAGAATAACAGAGGCACCCCTTTTTCTTCGGAAAATCAAGCAGAAGAGTTTGTCTCGCTCTTCGAAGTTATTGAGAAATAGACAAAACGAAGAGTCTTCTTATTCTTATAGTACACCTGCATTATCAACCAGTTCTTATAATAGGTATAGTCATCAAAATCCAAGTACTGTTGGATCCTGGGATGGCACAACAGCCTCAATGAACGATGGAGATGAGGTAGATGGTCATTTGGATTTGCCCGGCCGGCAGGGATGCGGGATTCCTTGCTATTGGTCAAAGAGGACGCCAAAGCACAGAGGGATGTGTGGTAGTTGTTATTCTCCCTCACTTTCTGACACTTTAAGGAGGAAAGGGAGTAGCATACTCTGTGGAAGTCGGACTATCTATCCTAGTCACAGGAGATCCTTGTCATGCAGGAACAAGCAAAGAATTTCTTCCAGGAGTGTTCAAGGTGTTCTCCCGCTGCTCACTAACAGTGATATTAGAGGAGGGTCGTCTATAGGAACCGGGAGGAGTGATGATGAACTTTCCACTTACTTTGGGGAGCTTGAGCTTGAAGGTGCAAGCCGGTTGGATGGAAGAAGGCGGTCATTGAGCTCTAAGAGTCAAGAAGGAATGGAGATTGTAGCCCTCAACAGGGAGGGGGATGAGGGAAGTACACCAGAAAATTCTAAAAGTTTTAGTCAGAAGTATAGGCCTATGTTCTTCAGTGAATTGATTGGGCAGAATATTGTGGTCCAGTCACTTATAAATGCTGTTTCAAGGGGTCGGATTGCTCCTGTTTATCTTTTCGAAGGTCCCCGTGGGACTGGTAAGACATCAACAGCCAGGATTTTTTCTGCAGCTTTGAATTGTCTGGCTCCTGGTGAAAGTAAGCCTTGTGGCTGCTGCAGGGAATGCACCGACTTCATTAAAGGGAAAAGCAGGGATCTGCTGGAAGTTGAGGGAAATAATAAGAAAGGGATTGATATAGTTAGACATCTATTGAAAAGATTATCAGTGCATTCTTCATCTGACAACTCACAGTTCATGGTTTTTGTTATTGATGAGTGTCATTTGTTACCCTCAAAGACATGGCTGGCATTTCTTAAGTTTCTGGAAGATCCACCACAGCGAGTTGTGTTCATATTTATAACGACAGATCATGATAATGTGCCGCGAACTATCCAATCTCGATGCCAGAAGTACCTTTTTAACAAAATTAAAGATGGTGATATAGTGTCCAGGTTGAAAAAAATATCTGCTGAGGAAAAACTAGATGTTGAAACAGATGCACTTAACCTAATTGCAATGAATGCTGATGGTTCACTTCGAGATGCAGAAACAATTTTGGAGCAGCTGAGTTTGTTAGGGAAAAAAATTACTGCATCTCTTGTCAATGAACTTGTAAGTTTGCTGCATATATTAATTTGACATTAGTTTGAAGGAAAAAAAAAAGAAAAAGAAAAAGAAAAAGGGTTACGGTTCTACTTTTTTGCATTTTGATGGTCATTTATATTTCTGATTAAATGAAAAATTGATTGCTTATGTGCATGCCATTGAAACTTAATGCTGTTCTATTATTGGCAACAGGTGGGTGTTGTTTCAGATGAAAAATTACTGGAGCTTTTGGAGTTGGCAATGTCATCAGAAACTGCAGAAACAGTGAAAAGAGCCCGAGAATTGATAAACTCTGGAGTTGATCCAATGGTTTTGATGACTCAGCTGGCTAGCCTCATAATGGACATTATTGCTGGATCATATACTGTTATTGATGCCAAACCTGGTGATTCATTCTTTGGTGGCCGAAGTTGTGAGTACTGTCTCCAATTTAATATTGATATAATATGATTTTGATCTTTATCCTCCATCTTATATTTGCTATCAATATGGCAGCAATTAAATAAACGCCTATGGTTATTGATTTTTGGAGTGATTGGTGTAAGTGGGATAATGGCATTTAATGGTGAAATAACAGGAGGAAGTGCATAAATGGTGCTAGCCAACTACTGTTCAAACAGTGTTCGCTCAAATCATGGGATTTTGGCAAACATTGTTGACAGCTGTTGTAGGACATCTCCAATCTTGTATATAGATTTATTAATACTCAATATTTTAGTGCTGCCAAATTGTACATTCTAAATATTCAGTCACGAGCTTAAAGATTTAGTAGTTTGCTATCAGGGGTTTTTTTGTTACTATTAGTTGCTTGCAATAGTGATTTATTGTCTGTATTGAGTATTGCTTGAAAAGCTACAGCATTGGCTATTTTGTATTTTAGTTATGAGAATCTACAATATCAATTGACCATTAAGATGCACATTTGGGTTTTATGCTCAGTAAATGAATCCGAGTTGGAGAGGTTAAAGCATGCTTTGAAGCTTCTTTCAGAGGCTGAAAAGCAGTTAAGGACTTCTAGCGAACGTGCAACATGGTTCACAGCAACTCTGTTACAGCTTGGTTCAATGCCTTCTCCAGATCTTACTCAGTCAGGCAGTAGCAGGAGGCAGAGCAGCAAGACAACAGAAGATGATCCATCAACTGCTTCAAGAGAATTTACTGTTGGCAAGCTGAAATCAGACTTTCACTCTATGCCTCAAAAGTCAATTCCCCTTAGCAAGCCCAATCATCAAAGGGATGCACTGGCACAGGTTGATGGTTTCTCAAAGCTTTCGAATAGCCCAGTCATTGATGAAGGTGCTACACATGTCTCGCGTGATGATCTCTTGGAGAATGTGATGATTAGATGCATAGATTCAAGAAAGTTAAATGATATCTGGGCACATTGTATTGAGAAGTGTCACTCAAAGACATTGAAGCAACTGCTAGAAAATCATGGAAAACTTGTGTGCGTATGTGAAGTTGAAGGTAGGCTGATAAGACTTCTGTGCCCAAAGCCCCAAACCTTTTGCTTGTTAATGTTTCTGCAAATTAAACTCATTATTTATGGCGTTTGAATTCAACGAAGCAGCCAAATTCAAGATGTCAGTCTCGTGTTGTTGTTAGTGGCAGCTTCTTTTTTTGTTCATTATTATACCCATGCCGATCTTCCTATTTTGGTCATTATGTCTAGTTCTGTTCTTGAGAGAACTTTGACTTGGGTTATGTATTATGGTCAAGGAATGTCAACTTGCTCTAAATCTATGTTTTGGAAAAAGGGGACCATCCTAGTGATTTTATATTGGTTGCAAGTCATGGCTAATATGATTTTAATAATTATTCCCTTCATAGCACTGGCATGCTTTTGTCTCAGCTTTCAATCTCTATTCCCTTTTGTCATTGCTTTGCATTACTTGAGTGGAAATATATATATATATATATATTTGTTTCATTTGATGCTTCTCCTTTGCAAATCATTACTTAGAGTCAACCTTTTCCATTTCATATTGTCTTTAAACATATGTATAGGAACTCTCTCCTCTTCTAATTTGTTTCTCTTTGCAGGTGTTATGGTTGCATATGTAGCTTTTGACGATGGAGATATTAAACTTAGGGCTGAAAGGTTTTTGAGCAGTATTACAAACTCCGTGGAAATTGTTCTTAGATGCAACGTGGAGGTCAGAATTATCCACTTACCAGATTTTGAAGGTGAAAATCCAGTCAATCTACTGGGTCTGAACAAAGCAGAGTCAACAACATCAAGTGAGATGGAACAAAGAGCAGACCATGCAAATGGAACAGAGGCATATTCTAATCTTCCTCCTCTCCTGGGCAAAAACTTCCATCCTATCTCTGAGTCATCAGATTTACCAACTGAAGGTGATGATGAGGGAGAAAGGAGGCGGGATATTCCAATGCGAAGAATTGAATCCATTATTCATGAGCAGAGGCTGGAAACTGCCTGGTTACGAGCAGTGGAAAAAGGTTCCCCTGGCACCTTGAGCCGATTGAGACCCGAGAAGAATCAGATCCTGCCTCAGGAAGGCATCTATTGCAAGGACCAAATAGATTCCATGGATTCAGCAAGGTTTTGCTCTCAGCATTGGGAAGATGAACTCAATAATGAAGTTAATGTCTTGAAAGTTAATAATGGAAGGGTCCTGCAGAAGGATCAGGTAGGAAGAAGGGTTGACCGTTGTCCTGTGTCTCCAAGTTTATTGCATAGTAACAGTATAGCAACCATTTCCGGCAAAGACAATCTGTAAGTCAATTCACAATATTTTTGTCTAACTGTTCCCTATAGCTATCTTGTATGGGACTGATTAGGAACAGTAGTTGCAGATTGCATGAGTCTTTGTAGATAATAGAGGTGCCTGCCTATTTAACCTTGTTAAAAGATGCATTTTAAAAGACAGTCAGATTCTTGAACCATAAAAACTTCTTTAAGAGAAAAAAGGGTCTCATTGGCATGTAATAGATCCCTTGGGGTTTACTAATAAAGTGTTCGTTCAAAAGAAAGCATGTTGGTCCTGAGCGGATTTTATCTACCAATGGACCGGTGCTTGAATCCGGAGATGATACTTATTAGGAGGAGAAAGGCGATTCGCCCCAATCCCCTGGGATTTCATGTATATTTTTGGACATTTACTAGCCACTGAATTGTGCTACTGTTTCATGCCGAATTCTCACATGTCTCACTCAATATAGGACATATGCCTGAAATGGAGCCCACGAGTTTGTGCATGACATCTGATCCCAAACAACCAAAAAATCAGTATGTCTTTGGGTATTGTTCTCTCTGATTAAACCCTGGAAATCATAACAGTCATATCTGAAACTACCATACAAATGATTCTACAGAACTGACAATCCAGGGTCATTACTATTCCAAGTAGTAGCATATTTGAGTTTCATTATACTTAATTTGTATGCAAGGACTTTCATTTGAAGAAAATTCTTGTAAAGAATGCCATAAGCTTGATGATCTGATAAAATTTTGTGGCGGGTTGAAATTAATTTCCTTTCCAGATTCTTACATATTTGTTTGCCAATTAAATATTCAAAAGGCAGGACCTACAAACCACCTCCTCTAGGCGTTTGCCGACTATGGAGGGGGTAGGGTGGAGCCTTATAAACCACCCTTCCTCTCCTGCTTTCATGACATTGTTGATGTAATGATTGTTCGCTTTTTCATATGTCAATTTTCATTAGAGTTAGATTGTCATGCACATGTATATTTGCTTTCATCTCATGCTTAAGCCAATTATTCTGTAGGGAATTTGAACCAAGCTCAGGAGCTGGAGGTTGCAGTGGATTTTTTTGTTGGAATAACTCCAGGCGTGGAACGGTAAAGGTACAGTCTTTTGATGCTCCATTTTGTCTTGTGGGAAGATATTTTTAGTGGAAATCTCATTTGCTTATGTGAAAGTAAAGAACTTTATGTTACCCTTGTGATTGAGAAAATGATGCATGGTACCATAGTAATTGGAGAAAAGAACTTCCTTTTTAAAATAGAGAATATTATTTTCAATCACACTCTTTATGTTAACCTTAAACAAATTGAACATTTTATATTATCTTAATATTTTATAATTACAACATACAAGTAAAATAATGTTCTTTTTCTACAGAAGATGTTTTCCATCAAAATAAATGGCTGTTTATTTACTATTTTTAATTTTTAAAAATAAAAGTTTCTGTTTAACAGAGTGTTCTCAAAATTTATTATTTTAAAAACTGTAATTCCAAATGTGCAACTTAAAAATAGAAACAAATTTTTTATTTTTTAATTTTTAACTTTATTCTTGATGCTAGTTTTATAATTAAATGAAATATTTTCTTATTTTAAACAGCCTTCATTCTTTATTTTCTATAAATTTAAAAATAGTTTTTTAAAAAATAATTTTTAAAAACATTTTTTGACAACTGTTTCTGAAAATTAAGAAAAAAAAAAACGAAAATTTAACCAAATAGACCCCTCTGCAGTTTTTCTTTTTGCTGAAAAGCTTTTGTTTGGCTTTGAACAAACTGTCAAATTTCATCGTAAACAGGTGAAAGTCACCCCCATGAAAGCACGTAAAGCTGGACGTTTTTCGTTGTTTGGTGGGTGTAAGAAGACAAAGATAAAGGATTCCAAAAGATAAGGAGATTGAAGATTCAGTGCAAGTTCGCCATATATACTTTCCACCTTCAAATTTTTGTCTATTTTATTTCCTCGTTTGAGCCATTCTTCAAAGGATGTGAGAAATGTGTAGGTTTATGTTGTCCTGCTTTCTGTGTTACTTTTGCTCCATCCTTTATTTAAGGAATCAATAAAAGAGGGACAATGAGAAGTCAAGACTTCTTAGTTTCCTTTCTCCCCATGGAAATTATTCTAGTTGTTGTTTACTCAGATCTCACTCTCTTGTGAGAAAAGTTACATCTATATTTATATCATCCCCTAAAACCCAAACTCTTCCACCTGCGTAGAATTTTGGGACAAGTAGTCATGCTGGGTTGCTTCTATTTTCCGTTTAAATTAAAAAAAAATTGCAGAGCAATCCGTTCAAAAAAAAAAGAAAATCTCTACCAATGTATTCAGTTCTATACAGAAGTGAACATTTGTATTAGGGGTCGACATTAAAATCTTCTCATTTGCTTCCATGAGTCCTGTCCATTCGTGCCTTTTTAGTCTTAATACATTGGTTGAAAACATAAAAAACAAGCTTAAAGTGATTGGTTGACAAGCTCATAGATGTATTTAGTTTAGTCAAGTTTGATTCAATATAGTCTTTGTGCATCCTATTAACAATTTCTAGAGTAACAAGCTAAAAAACAGTTTAAGATATGAGAACAATATTTACGTTGATTTATTTTGGCGAAAAGGATCTTCCATAGATATACAATTATAAAATATCAAAATAAGTGAAAAATAGTTTAGATATGGAATGTTAAATGTAAAGAATTTGGTGGAAGATAATTTTTTTCCGTTTTTAAAGAAGTTTTTTCTCTATTTTGATAATTCTGAATATCTTTTTTTTAAAAAAAATTATGGAGCTGCATATGACACTTTTATTTATATATAAAGAAATGATATTTCCCTTTACTAAACAAAAGGAGCCTTAAGAACTATCAAATTGTCATTAGACTCATAATTTTGCATAAATTGTTATGGTTTTTTAATTATTCGTAATTTGTAATTTATATATTATTTTTTAGAATATGTGTGCACGCGTGCCCATCATAATTGACAGTATATATATATATATATCTCGATTCTCATCAGATGGAAGGTTTAGCAATTTTGCAAATACTTCTGTAAATCTTTCCGTGGACTGGCCAAAAAAAAAAAAAAATCTTGCCGTGGGAAATCACAGAAAGGCTTACAAAACATTTTGATTAAAATTCTATTTTAGTTTTTGAAGTATTAAGTTTGTATTAATTTTATCTTTGAAATAAGATTTGTATTAATTTTATCCTAGAAATTTTAAATTTAAAGTAAAATTTTAATTCCTATCCTAAACAGTAATATTTGTTAAATAGACTAAAATTTTATTTAAAAATGAATTAAATTAATATAAATCCTAACTTAAAAATGAATTAAATTGATATAAATCTTATCTTAAAAATGAAATTGATACAAATTGAATGTTTTGAAAATTAAGATACGGTTTTAGTCAAACGATTTTCAATCATGCCAATCGATGAATTCCAGCTTGAGTAAAGAACCTTTAAAATCCTGACCCTTCGAGCACGTTATTGCAGTATTTAGTTATATTGGCATTATTTGTAAGGGATGTCGAAATAATCAGACAAATTGCAGATCCAAAAAAAATTATGCTTTCTTTTATTAACATTTCACAGCTTTCTCAACTTATTTCATACAATGGTTTTAATGCCAAAATTAATTTATTTTGGAACTTTTTTATGAAAAAAGAATTGAAGAGAGAAGGCAACTACGTCAACTCTTGAAAGCAATTACTAAGGAGACTCTCCAGCGTTTATATGCAATATTCTCTCTGCCAGTAACATGTCATCAGGTGTAGTGACCTGTAAAAGAAAAAATATTAATTTCAGTTCAGAAGAGGGGAAAAAAGGGTAAATTACACTCACTTCCTCTCAGATTTAGTACAAATTATAATTACACCCACACCACTATTTTTTGAAATATACACTAACCTTCCTTTTTCACATATATTCATTTTTCTTTCCTTCTATTTTAAGCATACATTCACATCCTTAGGTCTAGCAAAAGAAGGGAGATGAGTGCATATTTTTTAAAATAGAAAGGGTGTAAATGTAAATTAGATTAAATCTCAAAGAGGTGAGTATATTTACCCAAAAAAGGAAAAAAGAAAAAAAAAAGGAACGCTATCTGTGGTTATATCTCTGTTTTATTCCATAATAATTGACAATTATTTAACATCCTAAGAAATATAAAAAAAATTTTATAGTTGGAATTGTTTTTTCTTGATCATTAATAACCTATTTGGCCATACTGTGTCAAAGAATAAGTTGCAGTGGAATAGTACCTTAATATTAGTGTAAGATCCTTCAGTGATGTAGACAGGATGTTTAAGGTGCTCTACTATAGAAACATCATCAGTAACTTCAAGGCCTTCTCTGTAAACAAGGTTGCACATAAATTAACGGTAAGGTTTTGAAATTCACAGCTTTTCATATTTCAATATGCACAAGAAATGGTAATACCTATTTACTAGTTCAAATCCCTTTGTCAGCAACTCAGGCTTGATGACCTGTAGATAGAAAATGGAGAAACAGCTTAAGAGTACACTTGAAGTGCTTTATAATCATACATGAGATTATATGTTATGTTTGCAATGGTAAACCTGGGGGGTCTGCATCTCCCATAATGTTTTCCTGTCTAGTGTTCGAACTACAAAAGATTCCTTGTTTGCCTGCAGAAAGATTTATTAATGGTCTCAAGTGTCAGTTGATCTCAAAACCTTAAACTATTCGAAGAAGGCTTAAAAGGATTTATTACCAAGCATTTTCCTTGAGACGGAAGTTTTTATGCTTACGGACAAACAGAATAAAGACATATCATGAATGATAATTAGCAAATGGATTTCACTGTATCTAAAGTCCAGCAAGGGGGGGGGATTATAAATACTATTGAACAAATTAGATATGAATGATAATTTACTCAACGAGTTGCACCATTATCCATCAGCATTATGAGTAAATGTAGAAACTGAATTTAACATCAAAATGCTAATTGTGCTTAAATTTGTGCGCTTAAGTACTGCACCTTTGGTATATGCATGTGTTCTCATTTGAACTTAATTGTATTGTGTGTGTAAATGGATGAAAATTTTGTGAGAAGTATTAAGTGAGCATAGTTTACTTTTTATTTTGCAAGCAGAATGTTAATAAATACTACACCTCTTTGATAGTGGCCTTCACAGGAACACCAAGGACAGCAGCCCCATTCAACAATCCATCTTTAAGGACCTAAAAGCAGAAGCATAATTCACTATTATTCCAAACATTGTCTAACACGAATATGAGATAAGAAAATGGGCGTATAGAGGTTTAAATGACTGTAAAATATGATCTAATTAGGTCCAACGGCATGCAATTGAAGTCCAACAAATTTGCCTACATGAGCATATCATCATGTAGACTCATGTAGACTTGGTCAAACATTCTTTGTTACTACAAAGCAAGAAAAAGTGGCGCTAGAGACATTCCCTCAGAGACACTTTCAAGATACTCCCTCTCACATGGAATGGGTCTCACATTTTGTTGGGACCCACCCCATGTGGGAAGGAGTGTCTCTGAAAGTGCCTTCTCAAGAGTAATTCCATTATTTTCCAGCAGGAAAAGTGAAGCAGCTTCAGGTAGTGTACATGTTCCTTACATAATCCGTATCTAGTTTATAGGGAAAACTATCATGAAGCAACAAAAATAATTCTTAAATTTAGATAGTAACAATTATTCCTAATATTCAAAATCACCTAGTATGCTTCTGTTTTATTTTTATTGGGAGGCAATTTGTCATTCTGCCAAAATAACTCCTTTCAAATTTCCCTTTTCCCCTCCCAAATAAAAAAATTATATTAAAGTTCTATCCAAAATTTTGAATTTAAAGATTCAAATTACTTCGTCTTCTCTCATTGCTGCAATGAAATTATAAACGTTCCTGTTATGTTGGACTCTGCCATAAAACAACAGCCATTCACTTAGTTCCTGAAGCAATATCCTCGAGTAGAGACTTTTCTACACCATGACATAATCGGGAGACAACGCACTAAGTATATTGTTCATACCATATACACAGCTTTCTTCAATTAGTATCATATGCAAGCAGGCACGACCCAAGAGTTAAATATACCATATTCATACGCTAAAGAAATTCTGTTAAGCCTAACCTTTTGCACATCTTCTGATAATACGAGAGGCCTTGCAGAATCATGAATGCAAATGAGCTCCGACTTCTGATCGACAGCCTGTTAAAAGGAGAAAGCAACCATGAAAACTTCAAACTTTAGTATAATTTGGGAAAGAAACTAAGAATGAAACCTACCAATATTATCAAGAGGTATAATTAATGTAGACTTTTAATTACATCATATCAGCGTTTCATTTCACCAGCAACATGATTCAATAACTCTAAGGCTCTGACCAATTCATTTTTATTTGAAAATTGTATTAAAACTAGCAATCAAATTATCTTAGTAATTTTTACTAAGTCACACTGCTCACAACCAACTAATGATTATTCTTTGGGATGGAAGAGCCTCAAAATTAAAGGACACAGAGTTACAATGTTAGACCAAAAAATACTACAGAAAAATCAAAGAATGTGTAAGTGTAATTATTCATGATTTAAGACAGAAGAAGAAAAAATATATGCAACTATACATTCCTGAAATCCACTGTAAACAGAATCCTGTCTTTCCTTTCCAGGCAGTGCAAATTTAAGCCCGGTTTGGATGTTTTCTGTGGCATCTGTAGAAAAAGAAAAATAATGACCAAGTGACAAAACATATTTTACAAAATAAATGAAAATGTGGAGAGAAAAAAGATAGAATGGATAAAAACCTTCAAAAATATCCTTGTATGAAGGATCACAAACCACAATGATTTCTTTCACTTCAGGCATGTTAGCAAAAGTGTAGAAACTGCAAAAGGAGTGATCTATAATTATATTGCCCAGAAATGAAGACTGACATGACATACATGATTACATATACAACCAGTGTAAACTCAATATATAATACTACATGTTGTCTCTTAAAAATTAGTTTCGAAGACTTTTCTTTTTGTCTTTCTCAACAAACTCAATATTCATATTCAGAGAACTCCCTTTTATCCAAAATTAGTAGCTTATCATAATGGCCTTTTAAGGCACTTCCAATCAGTTAGGCTGGGTAATTATGATAAATTCATTATGTGGTCTTAAGGGTCCGAAGAAAGCATTCATACCTTGTTATCGTTACAAGCTCATGAAATATTTGGAATTCAATTACAGTTTACAACAGTGCACTCCCACCATGGTAACAGATAAGTAAGACTAATGGTTTGTTTGGATGAAAAGGAACAAGAAAGAAGAGAGGGAATGGAGAGTTGTATAATGGAAACATAATCCTCCATTTCCTTACTCTCAAATAAACCAAAACAGTCCTGATACCAAAATTAAGTAGTGGGCATTACCTATACAATGCAATTGGTTGGCCTAAAAGCGGAAGATACTGCTTTGGCATGCTAGCCTGTTCTTAACAAAACATCAAAATCAATCATCCGGCAGGCCAGAAATTGACTCAAACTTAATCTGAAGATTTGAAGTAAAAAAAACCATAAATAAAGATAGGCAAATTTATCTTTTATTCCAAAAAATAATAGTCACACCATCTATATAAACAACCAGTGAAAAGAAAAATGAAGCAATGCATGCATCCTAGATTAATTTATAATGAAAATAACATTTGATATCATTGTTGAATAGCACATGTGGGTGTTGCATAGAAATAAAATTAAAATTTAGTTTTGCAATGAGTTTTCAATGAGGAGATATCCAAACACAATGTAACAAATTAAGCTGAGGCATTCCATCAAAAATCAAAATGTCATCGTTTTTTAGAACAATAGAACATAGAAAACTCACTCCCATCCTTTTACCCTTCCCTCCAGCCAGTAGCACAACTGAGACACTTCTCTCCTTTACAACATGAGACTCCTGCATAAAATCCACAAAATGTCATCTTTTTCTTGGGAGGGAGGGGAATACAAAAAGGATTTCAATCATGGAACTTAAAGATATCACTTACTTCTCCAGCATTTGCAGAGCATACAGTGACCCTTGATTTTGCAATTCTAGAATTTCTCTTCAAATCAATCCTATAACCTGTCAACACTAAGTCAACTACAATCATAAGATGGAGAAAGGCAGCAATGACAAAGAAGATGGAGCCGATTAAACAACTTGGCAATCAAAATAGTAAACCCAGATAAAATTATTCAATGAAAACTGAAAATGATCAAGGTTTCTTCTAAAAAAAATTTATCAGCAATTGAGCAATGGGTTAATCACAACGGGGCATAGAAGAAAGGGGTGAAAACATTGACTTACCCCGGTATCTGGCTGTGGACTGAGGGATATGAATGAAGGATTTCTCATACAATCGGATAGTTTTTGGGAAAACTAAAGGAGAAGAGGAAGAAGAAGAGGAAAGGCCATTAGCCACAGGAGACGCTTGAATGGCGACCATCTCTCAGACTCTTCTCCAGCAACTGTGTTGTTTCCGACAAAAAACTGAAATGCAGAAACTCAGCTAGCCGGCTGAGAAAGAAGCAAATGTTCAGTTGTTCAGATGAGGTGCGAATGAACAAAAAAAGGAAAAATGGGAAAAATGGTTCTATTTTAGTCAATAAACGTGTGCTATAAATCAACTTCTTTTTGGCATACCTTAAAAAAATCGATTTTGGCATGACATAGTTAACTATATTGTGAATTTTTTTTTGAGTAAAAACATTTACAAAAATCAAATATTTAAGTTTTATATTCGTTTATTTAGTTTCCAAATTTCTCTAGCATTTTTTCAGTAGCAATTTATAAGAGATAATAAAGATATTTATATCTTATTTCCTTCTTTTGCAACTTAATACGGAATGTCATTGGTTTTTCTGAAAATGTCCTTTTATCATTTGCCGTACTTTAATGTTGTAGCTTAATTAATAACATATCTATTCCAAAAACATTTATGTTTTTATGAAAAATTCTAAAAGAATAATTTTTTTACAATAAAGGAGATGATTAAATCATCAAATATATATATATATATATATATATATATATACAAAAATTAAATATTAGATTTTAAATATAAAAAATTATAAAATTTTTAAATAATATTTCAAACAATCTCCCCCGTTCCAAGAGAATAATTACAATTTCCTTTATTATCCTATATGAAATTTCATGCTCTCTCTTCTTTCCCAAGCCAATAGAAGATAACAATTTTTTTTTAATTATCGATGGATGATAATACCTTACGTTTACTTCTGCCTTTCGCCTTCTTCATTGCTCTTATAATTTTTACATAAATTTTTCCATATAATTGACAAAGAGGGTTGGCGAGCTCATTGAATAATATGATTCTGTTTAAATTTTAAATTCCATCATAGCCCCTCTATCTTGACTCCTTTGAACTCCTTTGGAAGACAGACTTTGACTTCCCCCAACAAAAAGTATTACATTGCAATAAATAAATAAATATTTGACACGTAAATTTTTTGAGTTTTTATTATGAGTGTCAATAATTTCTAAACTTCCTTGTATACTCTCCCACATATCCTCAGCACCCCCATTTTTTCTCCGAACCTGTCGACCTTTCCTCCTCCTAACACTCCAACTTCATCTTCTTCGCTAGGAATTCAGCTGAAATACTAAATATCATCAATTCAATTCTAAGTAAGGTATTCTCATATTAATTTGTGGCTTTAAGCTGAAAACTTTCTTGAATTTTGTTTGAAGGGGAGTTTTAGAAATTCAAGTGGATTTTTTTGATTTTCCACTTAAATTGATGTTCTTAGGATAATCCATGTATCATGTGTTTATGTTTATAAAATATTTTTATATTATTGGTTATGAAATTATAATATCAAATTTGCTAGAGTTAATGTAAGTTGAAGGAGATTGAAAAATGAATTTCATACTAATCACAGTTTAAATGGATTGTTTTTAGTGCTAGTTAATATTGAAAACTCAAAATTACTTCTATATAACTTATAAAAAGTGTATTTTTTTTAATAAAAATCATTTGCAAAATACATTTCAATGTATTTTAGAAAATAAAAATAAAATTTTAGGCTAAAAATCAGAAAAAATAATACAAATAAAAAATTATATAAAAGGAATACCGAAAATTTGATGCTAACATTACACTAAAACTAGCTTGTATACCTGTACATATGCACAGGTATCTAGTTTTTTATGTTAAATATACAATAAAAATTATAAAATATTAGAATTTAATTTATTATACTTATTTTATCATTATATATTTATATTTAAAATTAATAAATTTTGAATATGTAGTATAAAGATTAAAAATATGATATACATCAAAATAATTCAATTAGATTAAATCTTTAACTTATTAGAAAAAATTATAAATTCTTTTTTGTGATATATTAATACTATTAAATGATAGTGGTGTTCAAATTATAAATACATGATATGAATAGAAAAAATATAAAAATATGTGATGAAATAGATAAAAGAAAGTCAATAAAGAACAAAATCATACATATTTTAAATAGTGATATATATATATATATATATATATATATATTATTAACAGAAAGATAGTCAAATAAAAAAATCTTTCTTTGACATGTTTTCTTCTTATGCCTATGAATATCCATAAATGATCCATTGGAAAAAAAAAATTGAGTCTTTCAATATATTATTTCGTTCATATATCTTCCAAAAGGAACAAGAAAAAGATTTCTAGGAGATTTTTCTTGAATTCAAAGATTTGAAATATAATATATGAAAATTAATTTATAGAATATGTATCAAAAAATTAATTAAATAACTTTTAATTTAATTTTTACAATTTTTTTAGAAAAATTGTATTTATATACATTGATTAATAGTATCCAAATTGAATTTTTAATTTCTGAAAAAAAAATTAAATAAAATTTAATTATATATCATGTTATATATATATATATATATATATATATATATATATATATATATATATATATATATATATATATATATTAATGATAGTAGCATCTAATTGTAAGTAATTGTAATAGATATTAAAAAATAAAAAGTATGAAATGAAACAAATAAAAAGAAGAGAAATAATGGATGAGTTATAAGGTAATATTAGAGTTAAAAATAAAATATATAACAAATTAATTAAATTAAATTAAATTCTTAAAATTATTTAAAATAAAAATAAAAAAAAATTTAAATACATCATGTTGTGTATACACTTTTTAGTGATATTACTATCTAAATTGTAAATAATAATATTGATCATGAAGAAAGAAAAATATATAATAAAATAAATTTAAAAAATAAAAAATGAAAGAGTAGTAAAGTAAAATAAGAGTTAAAATATAATATGTATTTAAAGAATTCAATTAAATTAGAATTTAAAGTTATTTAAAATATTTTTATAGTAAAAATTATATTATATTATACCTTTATAATTTAAAGATATTTATGTTTAAATTATAAATAATAGAAGGAAATTAAAAAAATAAAAACATGTAATGAAATAAAAAGAAGTAAAATAATGCATAATTTATAAATGCTTGGCAAATTTTCAATTAATATATATTTAATTTAAAATATAATGCTCAAAAAATTTATATCACAAACCCATTGATAAAATTTAAATAAAAAAGTTTATTTTAGTTTTTAAATATTTTTATTAAATAGATTATATAATTAGTTAATTTTATTAATACTTTGTACATTTATTTTTAACATATTAAAAGTGTTTTTATAATAAATTTAAATATATGATATTATATATATACTATTTAATAATATTAGCTTCTAAGTTGTAAGTGGAGCAAAGAAAAAAAAAAGAAGAGGAACAATGGTGAGATGTAAAGTAATATATGAATTGAAAATAGAATTCAATTAAATTAGATTTATAACTTATTTAAAAGAAACTTATACAAAAATAAAATATATCCCATTGTATGTTTAGTTGACACATGAACATTAAATGATGGTAGTAAATATAAAAAAAATATAAATTTGTAATGAAATAAATAAAAAGGAGAAACAATGCATAAGCCTTAACATAATCTAAGTTAATTTAAAATAAGAAAGTTAAAAATTGATGTGAAGAAAATATTTAAGACATTTAAATAAATTAATTTGATTTTAAATTTTAAATATTTTTAAACAATAGCATATATAATTAATAGACTATAAATAATAATAAGAATGAGCATAAAAATATATATATACAATGAAGTGAATATTAGCATCTAAACAATATATATGCAATGAAATAAACTGAAAAAAATGCTTGACTTATAAAGTAATAAAACAATAAAACGAATAACAAAAGAAAAAGTATGCAAGAACTTAAAAATAGAATATATATATATATATATATATATATAAAATTAAAAAATATAATCAAATTAAATTTTAACTTATTTAAAAAAAATTGTAATAATAAAAAGATATGTTATATTATATTTATACTATATAAATATGTTAAATCTTTAATAATTAATGATATATTATCTAAATTGTAAATAATAGAAGTGAGTATAAAAAATATAGTAAAGTAAATAAAAAAGTAAAATAATGCATGAGTTATAAAATATTAATAAAAATCTTAATTAATATATATTTGATTTCGAATGTAATATTTAAAAATTGATATTAAAGTAATATTAAGTAATAAAGTAATGGAGCGAAGAAAGAAAAGAAGAAGTGTGCAAAAGTTTGAAAATAAAATATATAATTAAAGAATACAATTTAATTGAATTTTAATTTATTAAAAAATTTATAATAATATGAAATATATTATATTGTATCTATATTATTTAATAATACTATGATATTACATTCATACTAATTAATAATATTGTTGTCTAAACTATAAATAATAGAAGTGAGTATGAAAAAATGTGCAATAAAGTAAATAAAAGAAAGTAAAATAATGCATGAGTTATAAAACATTGATAAAATATCAATTAATATATATTTAATTTGAAATATTATATTTAAATTTGACATTAAAATAATATTGACAAAATTTAGACAAATAAGTTTGATCTTAATTTTTGGACATTTTTGTTAAATAATCTAATTATACACTTAATTATTTCCATTAATACCTTTCACATGAAAATTTTAAATTATTTAAAATATATTTATAACAAAATTAAATTTATCATGATATATTTATATTATTTTATAATATTAGTTTCTAAATTATAAATAATAATATATATGAAAAGAGAAAAAAATAAAAAATTTAGTGGAGCAAGAATAAACTATAAAATAATATATATCTCAAAAATAGAATATATAATTAAGTAATTCAATTTAATTTTACCTTTTAATTTACCTTAAAATTTTTATAATAAATATAAAATACATACTTCTCAATGATATTCTATTTGTTTAAATTTTAGATATTTTGATTAAATAATATAATATACAATTAATT
Organism: Sindora glabra; assembly: GCA_020226215.1. Classification (NCBI taxonomy): domain Eukaryota; kingdom Viridiplantae; phylum Streptophyta; class Magnoliopsida; order Fabales; family Fabaceae; genus Sindora; species Sindora glabra. The sequence continues at coordinate 9,427,203 of CM035225.1, forward strand.
ATTTTCATTAATACTTTTATATTAAAATTTTAACATACTGAAAATATATTAATAAAAAAATTAAATAAATCATTTTATATTTATATTATTTTGTGAGGTTAACATTTAAATTTTAAATAGTAGTGGATATGAAAGGAGAAAAAAAATATACAGATAAAAATAAAAGAAACAATGAGTAAACTGTAAAATAATGTAAAAATAAAAAATAAAATATGAAATTAAGTAGTTAATTTTAATTTAATATTTTAATTTTCCTTGAATATTGTTTTAACAAAAATAAAATAAAACTTCTCAGTGATATTAGTGTTTGAATTACAAATAATAACTTAAAAAAAGAGAGAAAAAATAAAAAAAACATGTGATGGAATAAATCCAAAAAAAAAACAGAAATACTATGTGAGATGTAGAATAATATAAAAGATAAAAATAGAATATATAATTAGATAATTCAAATAAATTAAAAATTTATATTTTCATTATAACAATAAAATCTATTATGTTGTATCTATACTAATCATTAATATTAGTATTAGAAAGGCAAATAAAATAAATAAAAAATAATATATACTATAATATAATGAAGTAATAAAAAATAAAAAGGAAATTATGTAAAAAGAAAAAATATATATATAAATAAAAAACGAAAAAATGGAAGCCCAATTTTTTTGTTCATATGAACTGTTATCAGCAGCCCAACAATCAGCCCAATTAGTATCATAGTACAGCAGAAGTATTGCAGGAAATCGTGCAGCACGTGATAGACAAGTAGGCGGGAAAATGAAAATATAACTGCCTAAGAAGCTGACACGTAATAAGAAAGAAATAATAAAAAAAGGAGAAGTAAAACCCTATTTTCTCTGTATAGATAGGATTATCGTTGGCCCATGGAACCTCTGGCTAAGCCCACTACTTAGCCCATTATATCACAAACACAAGAAGCCTCAAAACGCTTGTCTGCAAAAGCACTCCCGGAAGACGACGATAAACGCACACGGAGAGTGGTGAAGAACATAGAGATAGAGAGAGAATGGCGAAGGGTCACACGGGCGAGTTCTTCAGGAGGAGGGATGGGTGGAGGAAGCACCCGATGCTGTCGAATCAGCTGCGACACGCCACACCAGGTCTCGGCATCGCTCTCGTGGCCTTCGGCATCTATCTCGTCGGCGAACAAGTTTACAACAGGCTCGGTGCTCCTTCTTCTTCTCACCATTCTCACTCCACTTCGTCTCATTCTTCTCACTGATGATGGATTTTGTGGATTATGCGACATTTGACATTTCGAAGGTGGGTTATATTCAGTTCCCCAAATCTTTTCAAAATCGATCCCTATGTGTCTGATTTGATTACATATAAATGATGACAAGTAATGCAATGATTCTTGTAATAACAATTCGGGATCTTTGAGTGCCTAATTTTCTGTTAAGTTAGATTGCAGATGAAAATAGGGGTTTTATGATTTTTCATTTTTTCAACAATGCTATATGCACTTAAAATGGAATTCAGAACTGGGTGCCGAATACAAATCATGGTTTGCTATTAAATATAAGATGGTGAATTTCGAATCTCAGTACCTATAGCATGTTTTATTTTTTTATTCAGACCGAAGCGGGCATATTATGCATGCCCTCGTTGACATTATTTTATAAGCTTTTCTTCTAAGAATTATAGTTTTCAGATGGATCGAAAATTGTTAATATAGAGCTTTTGTGATGGAGCATTTTTTGTTTTTATTGTTTTCCAGTTTAATTGCTATGTAAAATTTAGCAACTTGGGAACTCTTTTTGATATTACAAGGGATAGTCTTTAATTTGGAAAGTGCAATTCGATTTCTTCTTTATTTGATATATAACTCGTCTCGTCCTAGGCTAAATATGATCCTGTCATGATCATGCTAGTTTTTTCCCTTTACTACCAAATTTATATGTTGACATGGGCTTCAGAAGCATGTAGAAGTTTCAATTCTTCCAACATTGTCATAGTTTTAAAATATAGGTGGCCTATGTTGCTTCTATTTCTATCATTCTCATCACTTACTGCTTAGATGCTTCTCTATTGCCAATGAATGATTTGGTCTGTTCTTAGTATCTTTACTGATGAGAATTACCTTCATATAAGTGAAGGATAATTCCTTTCAAGCGCTAAAATGTGGATGTACAAGGATAGTGTAAGGAAGTATTGGTCTATTGTTACTCCACCTAGGAAATGAAGATGTAGTCAGACAGTTTAATTGAAGGTCAGATTGCGGCTTGCTGTTGCATGCCTTGATTGTGGTTAATTACCAACGTGGTTGTGTTTTAACATGAGGTGATGAGAATGAGATGGAAAGACATGTGGAGGACAGTCTTTTTAGAGGAATAACAAAGTTGGAACTGTAACAACAAGCAAAGCAATCTTGTTTTGTTTTTGGGCTTAACTCTGTACTCCATTCAGGCAGCATATCATTTCTGCAAATTGCTCACAAGTATATTTTTCAACAATTGCTCACAAGTAAATAACTCTTGCAGGTGGATGATGCTTGGAGAGCTAAGAACTGTAGGGCTTTGGCATCGCTTTCCTTAATTTTTACTGTTTGACAATAAGCTTTCAGATGACTCTGAACCTGCAGCTTTGAATGTAAAAATTTAATATTTTGTTTATTGTTGCCTCATGTTTGGCAATATCTTTCATGGCTCAAGATTGTGCGTGAATGGAGGTTTTTTTGGTTTGTTATGTTCTCATTATTGTTTGCCCCCCCCCCCCCCCTTTTTTTTTTCCCGAACTGAATTTCCGTGGTCAAAAGGTCTGAGTCTCACTGTTTTCATTTGATAAGCAATTTGTAAATCTCGTTCTCCTAAATAAGTTTAGCATGGGCCGCAGGCTTCTATTGTTAGAAGGGGAGATACTCCCATCCTAAAATTTTATTTGCTCAAAAAAATAAGAAAAGAAAAATCATGTGAGAATGACTAAATGAGATGCCAGAATTTTATTACTTGAAACATGGTGACACTTGGAATTTCTCAAAAGAGCCCTGGACACAAATTGCAAGTGGATATGCACAGAGTGAAATATAGTTGTCTTGAAAATTCATTCCATGTGTATGTCACTTAGGGATGGCGAAAAGTGGGGTAAGGGATAAAAATAGATTAACTTTTTCTCATTTCATGCCTCGTTGACGGGGGAAAATATTATCTTACTCCGTTCTTCATGATCTACCCATAGGACCACAAAGTTCTGTGGAAATTTATAGGGAATAATAGAAAATTAAAAATATATTAAAATTAAGAGTTACAAGTTTTTACGTAATTATTAAGTAATTTTAGATATTAACAAATAAGAAAGAAAGAAACATTTATATTTAAATATTATAAATTATGCACAATCAATAAAATATTATAATATAGCCCAAAAACTATATATATTTTATTTAAATAATTTGAAATTAAAAAAATTAATATATAACTAATAAAATATTATTATTTTTTACCTTTATTAACTCAAGTAAAATCTTAATATAATTTTAGTTTTTTTAGAACAATTCATTTTTTAAAATGGCTAAAAAATTATATATATATTTACATACATAATGTGAACATATAAAAATTATAATAGTGCAGCTCCGCGAAGAAAGGCAAGTCATTATTGTTCCATTCCCACCAATTTGTTCAAGAGGAAAATTTTCACATAACTTATTTTGTGAGGCAAAAAATCATACCATTTTCAAACTCTATCGAAACAATCATTGAAGCATTTTGCTATCCTTAGTGTCACTTTCACAAAATATTTCCAAGGCATTTTACTTGAAGAAAAATATAGAATTCTCCAATTATATTTAATTTCTTTGAGGTTAAGTCTGCTTTTATTTTGATCTTGCAGCTAATAGCATAGAAATTGTTTTATATAGTTATATCCCCTTTCTTGAGGCAAAGGTCACCTTTGTACTTTGATTCACCATTGATAAGGGTAAGGTGGAGTTAAAAAAAAATCTTAAATATATCTTTTTCATTCCCATCTTATCCTTATTTTTATTATCCAATGGACCTATTATTGTAGTATTGTTTGGCATATGCTAGTGGATAGTATCAATGATTGGTGGTGGCCTTTGACTTCTTTTTAAGAGTTTTTTCTATCAGACATCCATTATTATAAGGTTGCCTATTCCAACTAGTGATCATCTAAATTTTTGTGATTACATATGTAATTTGATCAAGGTTCAATTTAAGGAAAGAGCATAACTAGCTTACAGGGAAACCTTGGAGGGAACTTAACCGCTATCCTCTCTAATCTATCTTTTTTAATCCGTTCTATACTAATGAGTAACTTATAGGATTAAAAGGGTACAAACAATTAAGGGTTATAACTTTCCTATTTTCGCATATGAGCTTTTAACAATTTCTTTGTTATCATGTATCCTTTGATGTTCTCCAAGTTAGCCATCCCTTCTTAACTTGAAGACTCTTGTTTTCATGGAATTTATTAACTTAAGCAACTAACTAGCTTAGTTGTTAGGAAGAAGAGTATTGATGTTGCATATCAGCTATGCAATGAAAAATACACAACTATTTATGTTCCTCTTTAGGGAGAAAAAGTATACAATAATTTTATTCCTCTTCCCTTGAGATGAATTACTCTCGCAAAGAACTTTCCTTTTATTCCTTACATCAATGGCCAATATTCATTACTTTAATCAATTTGTTTACCCTATTGGTGCACAAAAATTAGAGATTTTTTCTTCCTTTTAAGGAATCTTAAATTAAGAAAAGTGGGCAAGGAATTAATGGCAGTAGTTAAAGTAATAAAGATCAAGCACGTGAGATAATGGTAGGAATAGCTCCTAAGAAATAAGCAATCGGGGCATCATTAAGGATAGATTTATCTGCACTACAATTGAGAATAGGGAGAAGGCATAATAGAATGCCCTTCTTTTTTTGAAATAAATGTTATGAAGCCCCTTTCCCAAGGAATATTTAAGGATAAAGATTAGTCCCTACTAGTAATAAGGTATTCCTTAAAAAGGATGAAACTTGTTTAAGATCTTGCATGCAACTTAATGTGTTAGATTCTCATTGTAAGAGATTTTGGAACATGCTTATTATGTGAATGTGCATACAAATAGTTCCACTGTTCACCTATTATTGATGAAGGTGGAGAGTGAATTATAGATTATATTAATTGAATGATTCTTCTTTGCAAGAGACATCCTTGGGTTTAATGATGTTTTCGATAGTCAACCTTGCTAAGATCTCTAAATTGAATAATTCATTTATAAGACATTCTCAGAAAATGTTGTCTTCCAAAAAGCTTAATTAGTTTACTTCTACACCTCAAGTATTGTAGCAGGAGCGTAGGTTAAAGATCTTAGCACCTTAGTTCTTCTCCTTCCCATAGTAAACTATAAGGATGTTTCATTTTGATCCTAAAAACAACAAAATGAACAAGAAAATTTCAATGGTTGGTTACTTAGTTAAAGGTCATAAAAGCAAAAGCTATTCGCTCTAATGAATAAGCAAGAGAGAACATGAAAGAAGAGGCCTTTATATATATATTTTCAGAAATTGAATCACCATGCACTTTAGACCCTTATAAAAGCCATGATGCAAGGTCACATAAGTAGCAAAAGATTGAGTTCGCTTATGTTCTCATGCTTCACAAAGGCCCAAACTAGGAAGCTTTAAAGCCACATCATATAAATTTGTAAACTTTTAATAAAAAAACCATAAGGACGAGGAAGGCTTAAATGGATAGCTTCACAAGCCAGGGCTCAAACTTACACAATTGACCTATTTCATACCAATTAGTATTTGACTTAATACACTCATAAGCATTTGCATCGCTGCCATAACTTTATGATAAGAACACAACAAAAAGAACTATTACTATATTGACGTGATATTCATTATGATTAGGTGGGCCATTCCATTATTAGGCTTAAACCACAATGTTTAAGGGAAAGAAAACAAGTACCCCTGGTTACTTAATAAAAAAACACACTTTTATTTAATATAACATAGTATTAAAGGTGGTATTTTTTAAAATAACATGATAATCTGATACAAATATGATATTTAAGTTTGGGTTGATATATTAATCCATTTAAAAATTTATTTTAAATTTTTAAAAATTTTATTTGAGAAATAATTAATAATTTAATTATAAATATGTATATATAATAAAAATATAAAATAATATTTTTTAATAAGTAAAAATATTTTTGTTAAAAATAATAAATAAATAATTTTATAATGTAAATTTTATTAATTAAAATTATTAAATAAATTAAATAAATAATCTATTTCAATATATTTAATAAATGGATTAATTTGAATGTTACCAATTGCCGCCCTTATTATTTTTCTTTTCACTTAGAGTTGATGAAGGGATTTACATAACGGTTTTAAGTTGTTTCATAACTAATGGGCTATTTGAAACGGAGGGGAGCAGGGAAGAGGGGGTAGAATGAGGGGTGAAAATTGATTTTCACTTATTTGGATAGTTTGGAAGTTTGTGAAGGGGGTAAATGAAAGGAGAAATTACTGGTGGGGCCTACAACATTTTTACCCTTCCAAAATATAGGGGGTTTTAGTTGCGCCCCTGCCTACAAACTGTCCTCCCTCTGTTGGAGTGGTAGTTTCATTTTTTTATTTTTTCCTTCTTTTTCATTTTTTTCCTTTTTTTGATTTTTTTCTTTTTTTTTCATTCCTTAAGTTAAAACAATCAAATTAACTATTCTTGAATTTTTGAATTAATCAAATTCTTAAATTAAAAAATAATAAAAGAAATTATTACATTACAAATAAATATCTTATTTAAAAAATAATAAATCAAATTATTTCTTAATTAATTCAGACAATCAAATTAATAAGATTAGAAAAAATTAATAATTTTTTTGTAACTATGTATTTTATAAAAAAAATTATATTAAAAAAATTATTTCATTCATCATCAAAATAAAAATAAATTATTTAAAATTAATTACTAATTAATATCATCAAATATAAAATAAATTATATATAGTTAATTCTCTCAAAATAAATTATTATCATCAATTATTTATATTTTTATTAAATAAGGTTATTATGATAATTTGATTCAATATCATTTTCTCCCCCCCTCAATTTTTATTCATTCTAAACAAAAAAAATTAATTTTACTCCTATTTCCTTCCCCTTCTATTTTCACAAATTCAAAATAACTTAAGTAAAATTACTTACTCCTCTATTCCTTCTTCTCCCTATTTTTACCTCCACACACACAAATAAAGTATAAGTGAAGCAATTCTTCATTTCCTGTTTGAGATAGCAATAATTACTAAATCTGACAATTGGATAAAAGAATGATTGGTTTTTTCGCCAATATTCTTTTTAGAGAGAAGTTAAATATAGTGAATTACATAGCTGCGTAGCAGTTTTTCTTTTTTTAAACATATGGATTTTGTGGGGAGCATGAATGATAAGAGTACGGATTGAACGTCTGGTAAGATCATGCCGCGAATCTTTCTGAATCCAATATTTGGGAGGTGATGGTAAAAGCACGTGCAGGGTTCCTATTTCAAAATAGGCAATTACATCAAACATGCGCCAAATTGAAAATCGCAAGCTAGTGCTTTCGAAGAAAGTGATCCCAACTTCCCCTTCTTCGGGACATCATTGTCCATTGGATCTTTCGTGGGTACCAGCATCCTCTTTTGCTTGGAAATTTCCATGGCCAATAATAGTCTTTACGGAAATTTCCAAGTACACAAATATCCAACTAATCTGGATTAAATTATCAAATCAAATGAGTATCTAATGCTTTGTTTGGATGCAATAAAAATTGGAGGGGGAAGAAATTGAAGAAGGAAAAAAATTCAAGAAAATTTTTTTTCTACATATTTGAAAGAGAAGAGAGAAAATAAAAAAAAGAATAAACAACCAAATTAATTCTTAAAAGGTATAAATTATATCAAAATTTTCTTGAAAGTTTATTTTATAATAATTAACTATAATTTTGAGGGAAATATGATATAACGTCTATCTTGAGAATGAATTCAATATAGAAATTAAATACTTTTATACTTATATGATATAAAACAAATTTTTATAAAAAATTTGATGTAACTTATATCTTTCAAAATTAATTTCATAATTTATTCTAAATAAATAATTAATTAATTTAAAGTAAAAAAAAAAAAGTGGAGCAAACAGTACAGGAATAGCAGCAGTCTTACTCCTGAAGTGACTTGCCATCTCTATTGCAATTTCTCCTCAACCTTGGAAAGACTGAAATTTAAGTGGGTCACAAGCATAATTTCTCTTCTAACCTCTTTTTCTTCCAGTTTCTCCTTATCTTCCAAACAAGCAAAATTCTTTATTCTTTTTCCATTTTCTCTTCACAAATTTCTCTCCTCCCTAATTTCTCTCAATCTAAACGAGCCGTAAAATCAAGGTTACATCAAATTAAAACTAGAGATATTTTATATCAATTTAGAATTATTGTTTTTAAATTTTAAGTGAATAGTTATTTTCAATTTAAAATTTGAATTTATTTTATTTCACTCTATTTTTATTTTAAAATGATAATGTAAATTAACTTGAGAATTCATTAAAAAGGGCAAAAAAATACATTTTTGAATTTATTCAAGAATTTGTGATTTATGGTATTTTAAATAAATTGTCACCGGGAGAACTTTTTAATAACATTTCTTAATGCATTTAACTTTTGGGTCAACAAAAAATTTTATGCATATGACTATTTTAATATAAAAATTGACTATTATTAATTTAATATAAAAATTATGAAATTGATATTAAACATCTTTTAATATTAATTTGATATTTTCTTTATATTTAGTATCACTCTAGTGATTTCCTCATTAATCTATCAAATTCAAATGAAACTAAACAGAACATATATGTACTTAGATTTTTTTTAGGATAATGTTATAATGAATTCAATCTCTTCTTAAAAAAGTTGAGTATTTCTATTATTAAATTATATTTAATGCATTTAAAATTTTAATTTTAATTTATTTATTTTCAAATAATAAAGAAAAAATCTATCCAAAGGTTGAGCACTTTATAATAGCACGCCTAAAAAGCAGATAAAAAACAATTAGCATTACTACTGGCTTATTTTATTTATTTATTTGAGGACAAAATGACAGCTAATAGAGATTCCCCTAATTCCAAGGGCAATCATATGAAAATAGGGTATTAGTTGCATACTGGGTTGAGCTGTCAACAAACTTCAACTCAGAATCTAACATTATTGTCGAATCAAACAGGAGATCTTTCTAAGTATCGGCTATCACAAAGGCCAATGACTCACTAGATTAGAATCAGTGATCGCAACAAGTCGCAAGATCTTAGTAACTATTATTATGAAACACACAAGACAGAAAACAGTTCAGCTTCGGCAAAATTATACTTGTAACATATTTAATATAGGTGTATCTATGTACTCCATTTGTTGCTAACAATCTACAAGATGTTGGATCCACACGGATCAATTCCTACTTGGTCTTGTAATCTTGAATTTGAGATCTGCATTGCTAACATCAACAACATCCTCGAGTGAAATAAAGCTCGAAACATGAGGAGCGGCTTCAAACTTTTCAGTATCACCATCATCAATATCAAAGACTGTAAAACTGCCTGTTTTAGGACTAAAAGAAATCAAAGAATAAGGATCGGCATCAGACTTCAGCCACATATCCCCATGTTTGGTGAAGCCAATCGGCCTGTGCTTGTCTCCAAGGCTCACCCCACAATAGAAAATGATGTTAATTGTGAATTTCCTAGTCCAAGACTCCTTTAAGCCATAATCTTTCATCAACCACGCCTCAAACAGAACACCGTCGTAAACATAACACAAACACAAACAGCCTTCTAATACTCCAACACTGACCCAGGAAATTTTCTTCACAAACCCGTCATCGAAGTGACTTGGCGGTGATACTGGTTTGAATTCATCAGTATGAAGATCAAATGAATAGATCAACTCAGAACTCTTCTTGCTATCAGTAACCCAATGAAGAGCACCATTCAGTGATGGATCAAATGCACTTTTTGGCTTTGCAGAAGAAGAACCATTCTCTACTACCCTCCATGAATTCTCCCCCAAAGTGTACAATTCAGCCACAATTTTATCAGCTTTGGGCACTAATTGAATGATTTTGTACTGTTTATTCTCTGGATCAAAACCAAAAGCTGAAAAACACAGAAATAAATTGGCAGAACTTGGAGGGGGCGGAAGCATCAAAAACTCACCTAAAACCGGATTGCAAATACAGTAAATATTCCTCAGGTACGCATCGAAAGTAGACAAACACAGAAACCCATTACACGAATTTACCAATTTCATGTTTTTCTTAAGTCTAACTTGCATTCTGGTGAATCTCTCTTCAACCACATCATTCCGACGGCCAATTTGGTCAATTCCGCTCTTGCAAGTGGATGAAGAAGAATGATTTTGGGTCCTGGCAAAACGAGATGTCGAAGACGACCGATTATTTACAGAGAGAGATTCGCAATCGATAGAGAACAAACGAAGCCGCTCTGTGACCGCAACAAAAGAAGTTGGGGACTTCAGAGCGCCAGAAACAAAGGCGCGCGCGAAATAGGGATCGGTCAGTAAATTGCGAAAGGTTTTGCAAACACAGCGGCAAGAGAAGATGGAATAGACTGGGAGCTTACAGAGGATGTCAGAGAGAATCTGGGGTGGGAGATCCAGTATGTTAAACCCTAGCGCCGATGTTTGGTGCCGTTTTTCCATGTTAATTTGGGGGAGCAGAAAACAAAGAAGGCGTACTAGGTCATGATAAAACGTATCCCCACACCCGACACCGTTGGCCTTAATTGTTATTGTTGTTCTTATTTATACAAAAATGCTTTGTGACACTGTGGATTAGCAAAACGAGATGTAAAAAATAAGTTTAGATTGTTTTATATTTATTAAATTAAATTTTATAAATTTATTTTATTATAAAATTTAATTTGATAACAATTTTTAATTTAATATTTAAAAAATATATAGTATAATCGGATAATACAAAAATTCCTCCATTGCTATTATTTATATTATTTTAATTTGGAGTTGTGAACGTGCGAAGGGACAAAGCTAAAACCCATGGCGAGAAATTTGTGGGTGTATATATATATATATATAATTTTTAAATATTAAATTATTCATAATTATTATAGAAAATTAAAATTAATAAATAATTTAATATCTAGATATTATTTTAAATGATTTAAAGTAATATTACAAAGATTCCATTTCTTAAAAAAATCATATATTTTTGTTATTATATTATTTTTTATATATTAAAATTTATAATTTTAATTTTAATTAATTTATTTTAAATTTAAAAAATAATTTAATAATAAAAACATTGATCTCATTTAAAAATAAATTTTTTATTAATATTATCTCTAATATTATAGGACCAACCATGGACGATGTCTTGGAATTTGAATGCGCCAAAAGAACAAGAATCGTCTTTGAATTGCGGACGGGAACCGTACGATGCAACTTTTTTTTTAAGTTTTCACGGGAATATGAATATCTAGCCCACCTTGCAAATAGAATTCAAAATTAAATTGTAAATATAAATTAATAATTATTGTGAATATAAAATAATAGAGTAAATTTATAAAATTTAATTTAATAAATTTAAAAAATTCAGTATTTAATTTTAAATTTTATTAATAATATTTATAATATTTTTACTTTTTGCATTATTATTATAAAATAATTTACTTTCAACATGATTTTATGAAAAAAAAATTTTTGAGTGAATCTATTTTTGTTTAATAATATTAATTAGTAATTAATCATAATATATTTTTATTTGAATGATGCTTAGAAAATCATTTATTGATTTTAATTTGTACAAAAACTAATATCCATCTATGTATTTTTTTTTTTGGTAAATAATCATCTAGTATTCGAACACCACATTTGATACAAATTAATTTATATTCGAGCTAGGTAGACTAAGTTGGGTGATAAAGCTCTCCTAATTGAGTTTTAACGTAACTGCAATCTCAAAAACTTAAACTTGAAACATTTAGTTAAATTAGAATAATCATGTGCCAATTGATTTATATATTTGATGGTATCTATCTATTCATTAGTAATCCCGATAACTATATTCAAAAAATTTTCAATATAAAAATTAAATTATACTTCTAGTTTTTTTCTTTTTTGGGGATTACTAGCATATATTTATTTATGAATTTTTGTTTATGTAGTCTTCATATTTCTTTCAATAATTTTAAATTTTTTATTTTCTAATTTTTTAAAAATTATTATGCATTTAAAAAGTAAAAAAATGAATTACTTAATTTTGAATGTAATAAAAAAATGAGTCATTCTTTAATACTCTCTTAAAATAGAAAGTATTGATATAACCTTTACAATATTTTATATAAATTTTGTAATTTTTATTTATAAAATATTATAAATTCTTTCATAAAGTTTGCAATTTGTTCATAGAATTCCTGAAACTTTGCATTGCAATTGTCACTATTCATATTGCAAAATTTATAAAAGAAAACCATAAGATTTATATAAAAAAAACACCCTATAACTTATGTCATTTATAAAAAAAAATTGCAGACTTTGTGTAAAAAATGATTAATTTTATGAGAAAATCTCATAGTTTGTAAGAAAGTGTATACATGCCACCCTAAATTGAAGTAGTATTTAAGAATTACCTTAAAAAACTTAGTAGAATTGAACTCTCTTGAGCAAAACCCTTGTGTAACTAGCATAATTGAAACCATCCTATACTAATTTGATTTGAGCAACCGCAATGATTATCATCAATCAACTATCTAAATTAGCATTAGAGCTTCTGCCATTATTTTTTTTTATTGTGCTCAAATTGACAAAACTTGAAAGATTTATCATCATTGTAAAGTTTCCATCATCCCCTAAGAAGATAGTATCAATGTATAGATATTTGATGGTTCAAAGGAAAATTATTCATTTAGGTCTGCTCATCCATTTCAAGATTAAATCTAATCTTGAGAGTTATTATCACTTATCTTTTTAACAAATCCTCGTACATTTTCTCACTTAATTTTTTTTAATAATTCAAACAATCTCACGTCACACGTAAGCCTAACTCTAAGGTGTTTTCAAGCATTTCTCTCATATTTTATCCTAATTAATTAACTTTTAAGTATAGGAAATATTTGTCTTAAAAGTGTGGATTTGCAAATATAAACTCAAGAAACAAGATTTAAGAAGAATGTAAAGAATCTTGTTGGAGAAACAATCTTAAAGAAGTGACGAGATGCTTATATATCTTGAAAACGAAAGAAGCTCATTCTTTTACAATGGTGGATGGAAAACTATATTGGAGGTGTAAAGTGGGGTAAATGGGCCAAGCTTGCATAAGTACATAAAAAATATAGCTGATACCAATAAGCTACATTATTATTTTTTATTATTAAGAATAATTAAATCATTAAATGTGTAAATGCAAAAATCAGATATTAAACTCTAAATATAAAGGAAAAAAGGCACCTTCAAAGGACATTATTAGAAATTTTATTTTTTAAATCATAATTGAATAATTAGATTTTTTTTTGTTTTGTATAATAGATTAATCAGATAAGGCTTAAAAAATTATATTAAGCCATTATACGGTAGATTAAGAATAAGTTAAATCAAAAAAGTTTTTAAATACTTAAAGGGTTATCAAAAATCTTAATTAAAAAAAAAGGTTTATGGGCAAGATTGTATGACTTATCAAATCAACAAGTTGTCCACAAAAAAAAGCTTCAAATAAAAAGTCCAACTTGTCCTATCTCATGACCACAAGTTGTTCACATTACCTACAAGCCTTAAATCTATTTTATTTGCTTAAACTAAACGTTAAAGTTGTATAGCTTATAAAAAGCAACTTCACATCCAATTTTTAAATTAGCATAGAAAGTTTTAATGATGCTTATTCTTTTTTTTTTTTCTATTTTGAAATGTTACTTTCATTATGGATTTCAAATATACAATTGACTTGCTTTTTTAGAAAATTGAAAATTTTACTTGTGCTATCCTTTTGTAGTGTAATTTTTTTTCAAATAGGTCCAAATTTAAAATTTTACAACTAAATCAACATAATGTGACAAAAACAAAGAGCAACTCATAAAAAAATTAAATTATGTAGAAGTCAATATTGTATTATGCAAATAGTAAAGGTTAACTAGACATAAACTAAGTTTTGTAAAACTTGACAATATAATAACTAAACAATTTTTCACAAATTCCCAAAGTTTCAATTTAAGGCATTCAAAAATTTGATGAATTTCTTAATCTAGCAAAAGAACAATTAGATAGTAAATGAATTTAAATAAATATGACTAAACACATGCTTAGCAAATTTGGAGGAACCACTAATTTTACACTTCTATATACTAACTATTATTGAAATTAAACATATATAACTTTGCTAAAATTATTAAGATTATTAATAAACATAGTTTCAATATATATATTATTAAAGGATTAAAATATAATATTATATTTTGGAGAGCTTAAATGTAATGAATAACATTAAGGATCAAACTTGTAATTATTAAATCTATATGATGAAGCATATTTCATTTGTATTTTACATTGGCATTCATTTATTACTATTATTTATCATTTTTTATCACCTTTTTGTTTAATTGATATATTTATATTTTACATTAGATTTTTTTAAGAAGTTGTAAAGCAACAAATATTTTTTAAAATTACTAAATATTATAAAATAATTTGAAAATACAAAAATATATTCCCTCATGTTTAAAGTTTAAAAGGAAAATGTTATATTTAATTCATAGTCTAGTTAATTTCTTTATACTAAATAATCATAAACTAAAATATTATATAAGTTGATTTAAAAATATAAAAATTGACCAAAAATATAAAATTGATAAGTGATCTTTTTAAAAATTTGATTGTATGTATACTATTTCTTCCATTGAATCAACATGAAATAAATTTGTTACTTTAATAAATAATATTTATACAAATATTTTATAAAAAGATATTTTTAGATTCAACCTTTTATATGGTGATAAAATAAGATTATTGAAATTGGTTAAATTTTACTTTATCTTTTCAAAATTTAAAATAAATACTTTTAAAAATGCTTAGCTTTTATATTAAAATGTAAAATAACTATAATATATAAAATTATTTTTTTTTTGCAATATTAATTCATATAACATACAATCTTATTTTTTTAATTAAATAAGGCCACAACCCCCTAAAAAAACTATAAATGGACCATACGAAGGAAAGAGGTACTAGTTACATCATTTAATAACAAAACACCAGGATAGTTAATAACATATAAATGAAGGTAATTTTTTAAGATAAAAGAGGTAAGTTAATCCATACATTTGTTTCCTTTGTCATATGCATAATAAATAACCACTTGCCAATCCTTTCTAAGAAGATCTTTGCACATAAATATCAAAGCAGAGTACCTAGTTAATCTTTTGCAAATGTCCTTGAACATATTAACAAGAATCATAAAACCTAATTCCAAAATAGCCAATTTATATCCAAGTTCATGCTAAAGATAAATCTCGAATAATTTAGCAATAAAGGAAGAACAAATTGTAGGCCTTGGCAACCCATACTTAAGAGGAGGATGAATTAGGTATTTTTAAAGCTTTGGCTATTTCTAAAATTCTTTTTAAAAAACTTATGACTTTTGGAACCCATAAGGATAATCTTAATTCAATTAATTATAATAGAACTTTATGAAGATATTTATTGTGCTTAAGATATGGTAATTTAAAGAATTAATGCAAACTAATTTATTCCACTATCCACAAACAAATCCAAGATAATTCAATGAAGAGGTTTACACATAACATATAATAATTCAATATACTTTTGCAAAGCAACTTATTCAACTATACTTAAAAAGAGAATTAGGAAGCATATACATAAATAGATTTCTCTTTCACCTATTCGATCATTCAAGTATAAAGATGAACATTGAAGTATAATATATTCAATGCTTTCATTAACTACGCATAAACAAGTTATCAAGAAGTATATGCATAGATATATTCCTCTTTTAAGCACTTAATCATCCAAGCATCAATATAAATATTATAACACAATATATTAACAAAAACAAAGCATGTAAAACAATAAAAATACAATAAAGTGTAGAAGAAATAAAGAAATCAAACATAAGAATTTACAGTGATTCATTTCTTGAATATCCTTACTAAAGTGTACATTCACCCTCCAAGCTTCCTAAACTTGTGTTTCAATTCATTATTCTTTCAAGTTTAAACCAAGTACTTAAAGAAGTTTCTTTATAATTCCTTACTCTCCTTGAACAATTCTCTCTTTAAAAGGGATACCTTACCCTTTTAAAGAATTTTCAAAGGATACCTCATGCTTTATAATTCTAAAGTAATACAAGATGAATAACAATTCAAATAAAGTTTCTTATAGAGTGGATGAAACAAATAAGGCACTTAAAATAGAGAAATTTCAAATGTAGAGATCAATTCTAAAGGAAGGGGTAAAATGATGTTACAAGCTAAAGTTCAGGCCCTTTTATGATTGCATTTGATATTTCTTAGCTTATATAGGAAGCTTATGAAGTATTATAGCTATTTGGGTTGTTAAGAATAAAAACTAGTCATTATATCTATGCTAGAATAATTAAAATTGATTGGTGAATTAATTCTAATGAAAAGTGTCATCCTTACTTGTCTAGAATCAATTAATGAATCGATTTACATAGATAGAATTGTATACTCAAATTTAAAAGATTATAATTTCTTTATTTTAAGTTTATTTTGAGCAAATAACCTATCATTGAAAATTTATTTGAGCCTACTCTTAAATAATACTAGTTTTATGCTAATATTTAATGTAATTTTTGAGATATGATTAAAATAATGAATAAAAGTCAGAAATAGTAAATTTGTAAAAATATAATTTTGAGACTCAAATTATATAATTTATAACTCCTTCATATCGTAGTCATTTTAAGCAAATGACCATTCCATGGAAAGCTCTTTAAGTATATTTTCATATAAAATTAATTTCATGCTCATATCATTTGTAATTTTTTAGATATGGTTAAAAGAATGAGCATATGTCAGAAAAAATTGAAATGCAGAAAATTAATTACTAAAATCAAGTTGAAAGACTAGAACTCTTTCATATATTAATCATTTTAAGCAAATGATATGTCTATGAAAAACTATTTGAGTTTATTTTTATATGAAAAAAATTTGACAATTAAATCATTAGTATTTTATGAGATATGATCAAAAGAATGATCAAATGTCAATATTAAAAAGATCAAAAACTCATATTTCATTAGTTTTAAAATATCCCTATAGGCTATCTTGTAAAAACATGATTGTAAGCTATCTTTTCAAAATATTTTGATCAAATTAAGATTATAAAAATATGTTTGAGCTTTATATCATAAAATACTTTATTTTTTGAGAAAGTCTAAGCTTAAAATAAAAATTATATCAATTAAGTTATTAAATTTTTCTTGATACTTTTAAACTTTAAAACACTTTAATTTTCTTATCCTTGGATTACATCTTTTTTCTTATATTTCTTCCTTGTTCTTGATTTAAGCATATAATCTTCCATTTCTTTACTTCAATGTTCACTTTTCTTCATCTTGAACTTTTCCATATAATAAATATGAACTTTGCAAATCATGTATATAGTTAGTCTAATTTAATATGTCGAGATATTAATATACAATATTCATGTATATAACAAATTAGTACAAAAGCATGCATAATCATCATATTATGTATCTTGATCAATCATATACTTAGTAATGCTTGTATAAAATATAATTCTTTTAGCACATAATCAAACATTGCTATTACAATCATAATTTAACATGTTTATTAAAGATTTTACAATGTTTTGGTATAAAGACATGTAATGTTATTGCAAACACTTATTTGTCATCATCAAAACTTTTGACATAAAACTTTAAGGCTAATACAAATCCTTATATTACAAGTGAAACTTATAAGCTAGTTTCCAACCTAACCCTAAATAAGTCCAACATAAATAACATAACCTAGATTTGACTTAGATGCACCATCCACATTAATTTTAACTTATCCTTTTAGAGGATTGCACCTTCTTATATCCACTAAAGTAATGAGTAAGCTTTTCTCTAGTTTTCCTTTAAGCATATTAGTGAAAGATGGCAATAAGTCAGAATTAGATAGATTTTGACCAAACTTAATTATATCGATATCCATTAAAGAATAATTTCTTTAGACCTGTTAAAGATCTAACAAAACCTAATTAAAAGATCTAAAGTGAATTCATTTGAACTTGCTAATAAAATATAATTTTAAATTTTTTAATAAATTTTTTATTGATAATAATTACACTTAATAATTATAAATCATTTATATTTTTCCATTTTCAATAATTATTTTTTTGACTTATTCATACTATCTATACTAGTTTTAGGATAAATATAAGTAATGTTATTATTGACTTTGTAAAAAAAAAGAAGTCATATTGGTCAACTTAGAAATAATTATTTCTTTATTTATATTTTCATGAAATACTTTAGTATTATACAAACTAATATTATAAAATAAAAATATTATTTTAAAATATATTTATAATTTAATATATATTTAAATATTTTTAAAATTATTTATCTTAAATAAACTATCACAAATATTCTTATATATGTGATAATATTATTTTTTATGTAATAACAAGTTAATTATAGAATATATTATTCAAACAAGTCTAATATGATACTAAAAGAGATATAAGACTTATTGAATATTTATAAAAAATAAATTCATGTGTTGTATGAATTGATATTATAATGGATACTCAAAAAGGACTTAAGACCCGTCAAATATTTAACAGGTAAACTCAATCTTAAACCATTAAGTAATAGATCTAATTTTGGTAAGACTTATTAGATAAATATCCATAGATTTGGATAAGACTCATTGAATATGGATATTTCTGCCATTTCAGGTATTAGTTTAGATGATCTAGTGAAAATATTGAAGAATGAATCCAAATGTGTTAAGTGGCTTCTAATACTTTAAGTTAAAAATATAAGTTTATTCCTAATTATTCTATAAAATTAAATTTAAACCAATCACGTGCATGAAAAACATAAAAAACTACCTATTTTTGTGGTCACACTAGATTCTGTTAAACTTCCCTAGCTTCTTAGCAATCTTGTAACACATGCAGGATATCTTCAACCTGCTCCATTACATACATTACATATAGCCGGACTAAGACCTTGGCGTTGCTGTTTTAGATCAATGATTAAGTTATCATGCAAACAATGTTAAATAAACATATTAAAATATTAAGACTTTTTAATATTTTAAACACTTTTCCATATTATATCATTTTCACCAACGTGCAAAGAAGATAAGAGCTTATATGCTTACTTAACATTAAAATTTCCATATGTTTCACCTTTCTAAATTATGAGGTCCTGATATTAATAATTAAGTAACAAGGGAAAGTCCACAATTCTCAACATATATTCATTTGGAAGCTAACTAAACAGTAATAGAAATCTTTATTACCTCTACTTAGTTAAGAAGTCTACTACCTTTATAGTTATAAAATTATCCAAAATAACTTTAGAAGAATAATTAAAGAGATATTCATTATCTATCCAGCAATCATTCCAAAAAAAGGTAGATAACCTTTTAAAAAATTATTTAGTTATAGCATTAAAAGTGTTTGGCCAAATTTTGGCTAAACACTTCCAAAGAAAGGAGTCAACAGTTTGAACCACTACCTTATTAGATTAATTACAATTTTAGAGATACTTGTCCTTTAATATAGAGACTCATAACGATAATTCTCCAAGATCACTTTCCAATTTAATTTCTTAAGATAGGCTTTATTCATTAATTTTAGACTTCAGAATATAAACCCCCCAAACATTTTAGGCTTGTAACTAATGATTGCAAACTATAAATAAAAAATGCTCACATTATTGATTAAGCAAGAACAATTCTACTTGCCATGATAGATAATTCACCTTTTACCTAATAAGTTTATCCTGCACTTTATTTGCCAAATGTGAGAAAGTATAATGAGTCACTTTTTATAGATAAAAAGGATGCTTAAATCCGGAAACATAGAAAAACCACATTTATTAACAATATGATCTCATAATTCATCTTTCACATTGTTGGAAAAAATATATTAGTTTTTGCTTGATTAATCTATTAGCCTAACAACTAGGTAAAAAGATTTAAACATAGCATGATAAATTTAATTTGTTGGATAGATAATTCACTAAACAACAATAAGTTATCTGTAAATATAAAATGAGAAATACTAATATGTTTCCTTCCAACATGATATAAGAGAATTTTTCTATACAAAGAATAAAAAAATATGAGGAAAGAGGATCATCCTATCTAAGACCTCTAGAAGGAGAAAATTCCCTTGTTTTACCCTTATTCTATAAAACATTAAATGATGTTAAAGAAATATAATTCATAATGAGATTTAGCACACTTTCATCCATTTGAATTTACCCTACAACATTTCCAATAAACCCTAAATTCATACAATTATAAGCTTTCTTTAGATCCAACTTTATAATAAAAAAGCTTGTCTTATCTCTTTTTTGTTGCATAAAATGAAGCATTTCCTATGCTATGACAATATTATCTTAGATACATCTATTTAAGAAAAAAATTGGCTTGAAATAGGAAAATTAGTTAAGGAAGTGCTTCCTTAAGCCGATATACTATAATCTTTATAACACACTTATATATAATATTGCATTAGGAGATAAAATGGAATTGATTAGTGAATTCCAACTTATCCATTTAAGCAATGAGACAAATAAGAGTTTCATCACTTCATTTAGACCTTTCTATTGGAAAGCCTCCCTTATAGACTTGTAAACATTGCCTTTACAATGTTCCAATTTTTATGGAAAAAAATAGCCAAAAACCATTTTCTCTTGGTGCTTTAATTCCTCCAAAGGCAAACATTATTTTCCTTATTTTTTCATTAGTTACCTATTAGCAAACTTTCATATTATGTTCTTTTAATAATTGAGGATAAGAAATTTTTATATTAAGAGAAAGATGACATTAAAGATCATTTTGGAAAAGATTTTGTAAAAAGAACAAATTAACCTCTCTAAATTTAATTTATTTTTACTTAAATGCCATTTTAGTCATGAAACATTTAAATTCTATTTTAGCTTTTCCTAATAATGCTTTTTGTATGATAATATCTTATATTCCTACCTTTTTGGGTAATTTATATCAATATTGGTTCTAATGCCATAATATCTCTCTCTACTTAAGAAAATCATCAAGTTCATCTTGGAACTGATTTTCCAATTATTGAAGATTAGGATTAGAATTCTACATTTATGCATATTGTATATCACTTAATCTAGTTAGAATATGTCCTTTCCTCCTTTTGATATGTCCAAAGGTATTTTTATTCCAATTCTTAGGATTTGAAATCAGATGTTGAAGATCATCCAAAATATTAGAACTTGCTCTCTAATTATTCAACAAGAATTACTAAAAATTATCATGAGTTAGCCAGATAGCTTTAAATTTGAAAGAATGATGTTCACTATCACCTAAACTACTACAAATATTAATTAAAATAGGGTGATGATTAAAATAAATATTTAGTAATATTTTTGATGTAAATCTCACTAAATTTCATTTGTTATTCGACATTACATAAAAGCTTATCCAATTTTTCAAAAAGCTAAGAATAGTTAGGATTTTAAGGCCCTTCCTAGCAAATCTACTTTCTTGAAGCTTAACCTCCATGAAATTACATATATTGATCCTTTCATTGAATAGTTCTACCTTATACTAGTTAAAAGGGACTTTCTCTTTATTTTCTTACTAGGATCTCTTATGTCATTCATATTTTTAGCTATCACTTAAGCATCTTTTTTAGTTGAACTAATTTGATGAATTTCCTTCAACAAAAAAGTTTTTAACTTTGGATTTCAGATGGAATAAACAAAGGTAGTATATTAACACTTCCCCTTATCAAGTAAAATTTTCAAGTAAATAAACTACAAATTCTTAATCATTACCCTAAGGCAACTTCATCAATCTTTTGAATAACTTAGATACTACTTGAAAAATTATTACCTTTTGCCAACTCCTATCTTTAAAATCCTAAATCTTTACTTGGAATATGAGTCTCCAATAATACCAAAATTTCTAGAAATTTAAAATTAAAAAATATATTAACTCTATTTACAAACTCCTTCTTACACGCTCCTCTACAATTCCACACATTTTTTTAATTATTAATGTAAGAGAAAAGGAAATAAACCATGATGTTTCTATCAGTTAGATAAACTCCATTACCACAGACTATATATTCTCTCCATAAACTCTCCTACAAACTTCTTACACTTTATGTATATTCAAACTTTGATATACACCTAGTTAACTATTAGATGGATTCTTATCTAATTGGATGAAAACTAGAGAAGTGACTATATCAGTTTGCTACCCTACATTTGCAAACTCCATTTGGCTAGTGTTACCAACATTAACATTTAGAGTTATCAATATAAGGGAAAAATGCTTAACACTATCATCAACTAACATATTCTTCCTTTGTTGCACACTATTTAAGATAAATTTCACCCATATTCTATTAATTGCCTTGAATTACTTCGTTTTGTGAAACTTTATTCATAATCTCGTGTAAATGGCACCTTAAATTTATTATTTCTTGTCAATTCTCTATAATACACTTTTGGCACATTCCTTTTTCAAACACTATTTCTCTTTTCTCAACCTTAACACAATGCATAGAATTGTCACCAACATGAACCAATTCATTAGCTTGGACTACCAATTATTCTTCATCGTGTTCACTTTCAAAAGCATTATTGTTTAGAATTGCAAAAGAAGAATGTTAGGCCTTTCATAAAAATTAGGATTTCTTTTGATTTCTATATAAGGAATAAATAAAGGTAAAATATTGAATAAAATATAATTTAATATTCTAGTAAGTTTAAGAATGAAGAATTTGGAAGAAATAGGTAAGAAAAGTTATTAGAATAGGAAGGGTTAAGATTTTAGGTCATTACTTATCAGTATGTAAGTATGAAAAATGTTTAGGAAATATTTTTAAAAAATTTCCAATATTATTTCCCATTTTAGGCTAAAGTTGATCCATTTTCTCCTATTTTCCCTAACTTTACGAAACTTTTCTTATAATTTTTTCCTTTTCTTTCATCTTCTCTTAACTTTTCCTCTTCCAATCTTCAAATCAAGTAAGAAACAAGTGAATGTAGCCCATAATCTTCACTCAATCAAGGTAAAAGCACTTTTTTTATAAAGATTCTTTCTCATTTTTCTTAAGTTTGAGGAGAATTAAGAGTGTTTGGGTTTGAAAAGAGGAAATGGAACCTTAACGAAAGAATTTTTTAATTTTAGCATGATTCGGGTCAAAAGAGATTCAATTCATTTCCTAGCTTTCTTCTCTATACTAGGTGATTAAATATTTCTAGCTAAATTTCATTAAGTTTTGAGTTACTGGGTAATGGGTTTGGTTTTTGAGGCTTTTATGTGATGTGAGATGATATGAGTGATTATATGATAATTCAATGATATTTGATTAAAATAAATGATAAAAGTAAGGTATTTAATAAGTTGTAAGGTTGCATTCATGAGAAAGTCGAGCATAATGGAGGTATTAATGCATTGAATGAGCATTTATGGCAAAATGAATAGTATTTTATGCTGGTGGTTTGTAGATTTGTAGAAAAATAGTTAACTTTTTTGTACAAATGGTTAACCTCTTGGAAATTTGTATAGGGGAGACTTAGTAACAAATAGTTAATCATCTGCCCTTGAAAAGACCTTTCTCCTAGGTAAATAATTAACCATTTAACCTTTATTTCACACCTTTTATTGAAACATAATATGTATGATTCAATAAATTTTATTGAGCTATGATTAATATGATCCTCTAATTGGAAATAAATTATATGACCATGCAAAAAAATATTGTGTTATTATGTAAAAGAATATGGATGTTATTTAAACATGTAAAACAATATGAAAGGAGAAGTTATGGTTATTGAATACCAGGATTCGTAATAACTGGTAAACAGTATAAGGATGATTTGATAGGAATAAAGATAAGCTTGTAGAAGGTATATGGATGACCCAAAAGTAATAAGAAAGCTTACTTGTTTAATTATAATGTTACTATAGATATTGTGAATGGATAATTTGACTACTTGATTGCATACATCTACTAATTGTAATTGAAATTTATTTAATGCTATAATAAACTTTCAAGAAAGGTAACTCTAAAGGGTAAGCATGAGTGTCATATAGTTTCTTATTATACATGTATTTACTTACTAAGTTTCAAACTTACCCCCATATTTGTGATGTAGATACTTAGGAAGGCTCCTCTATCATTACCATCACCTCAGAAGTAGAGGAATTGGAGCTTTTTTGGAGTAGGTTGGATAGTATAGGACATTTGGTAAAGTAGGAATATGTATGGACCTTATTTTGTGTAAATTAATGGTAGATACTGCAAAGGAATAAATTTTTCTAGGGACGTTAAATTAGCTTATCATTATGAAAGAGACACAAAAGTAAATCTAATTTCTAACTTATTTATAGGCCCTCTTTTGATGCATGAAACTCTTTTCTTACTTAATGATAATTATCATTTTAATTTGTATTTTAAATAAATAATAGTTATGTATTAGTTATAAAAGGATAGGCCGATGGTAATTGATCAACAAATTCCACACCAGTCATGACCCAAGGGTGATTCAAGATAGAGAACTTGTATTACTGATAACCAAGTTCTTTTGTTGGTCATTAGCCTTCCTAAACCACACCTTTTGTTTCTTGGCCTTTTATTCTATTATGCAATCATCCAACTACCATATTTAAGATTACAACCCTAATTTAACTAATCTATTTTCCTTCTGTCATCCTCTAAAATAACATCATTATCATACACATCATCTTCCTTAATTGAATCAAAATAATATTTTGTATTGTGCCTATATTTGTCATAATTGAAATAGATAGTATAAAGACCTTTATATCGAATACTATATTATTTACATTGAATAAAAAATTCTAAGAGGAGATTCTTGGATAAGTCAATTTCCATATAGATTTTACCATATTTTCTTTTGCCTAATTCATGATGGTAGCACCAATCTTTAGAGCTTTCCCCACCCTATTCCTTAAAAGGTTCAAGAAATTTTCTATTGAAAAATTGGATAGAAAGGTTAGGAATATAAATCAAAACTATAACTTTTTCAAACACATCTTCAAACAAATCAAATTTAGGATCCCAATAACATACTATCAAATGGTTATCAAACAATAGCCAAGGGTCTTCTGTAAGTGCTAATTCATAATTATCAGAAGCACTGAATTTGACTAGGTAGTAATCATCTGATAAATCTATGATATCCAATAATCCATTCTTAGCCCATAGTTGGTTTAATTTATTCTTCAATATTCTAAACCTAATTTTTCTCCCTAAAAATTTTATGATTAGTGTTCTCTCCGATAGTTTATTCATCTTCTTTTCCTTTTTTGGAAAAATAACTATATTAGGGCACAAGTGGTCTCCATTTATTGCCTTCTCCATCGAGAAACCATTAAAATCATCATTATCTTTTATCTTTTCTTTATTTGAAGTATGTTTTGATCTTACCCTCACTGTGAAACCATCGACCATTCCAAGGTATCCTTGTGTGTCCTTTCTTTAGGTTCCATTCCATTAGAGCCATCATGCAGCCAATCTTTATCATACATAATAGCCTTTCAAAGAAAGACTTATCCTTTTTTTTTCTTTTTACTTTTCCTCTACTAAAATGTGTGATGTAACAAGCTTGGGTTCCTTTATACGCAAAAACCTTAATAGAGAATCCTAATTTTGGCAAGATAAGATTAAATTTTTTAAATTATACTGAATAAAGAAGTGATATGTCATCTATGTAACACATAATCTTATCTTTAATATTATACAATAAATACATGAATCTAATTAATATATTGAGTTAATATAATAATTTGTATACATATCTTATTGTGTAAGAGTTATTATGCATAAACTAAATTAATTAAAACTAAAATATACAATGCCAAGTACTATTTCTTAATTATAATTAATTTATTATGCAGAAAGTGAATTAATTAAAACTAAAATATATAGTACTAAGTAGCAATTCTTAATTATAATTACTTTATCACAATAAAATATATTATGTGAAACTCAATTCAAAAAACTCAAAATAATTAATAAATCAATCAAAGAGATTCTCATGAAACACATTTTCTAATTTATTTTCTTTACTTGTCATCAACATTTAAAGTAAAAAATTTACATTTTTTATATCAACTTTTTTAACAAGTGAAGGTATCCATTTGTCATTAAATTATCATAACATACATTAAAAATAAAGTAAGAAAATGTTCAATAATTCATTCTTAACCCACAATTAATTTAATTTAATCTCTAACATTCTAAACCTAATTTTCTTTCTTAAAAGTTTTATGATTAGTGTTCTCCTCCATAATTTGTTCATCATCTCTTCTTCTTCAAGAAAGATAATAATATTAAGGTATGGGAGGTCTTTATTCATTGCCTCTTTTACTGAGATCCCACTAAAATTATCATTGTCTTCCATTTCTTTCTCATTTGAAGTATGTTTTAATCCTTCCCTAATTGTGAAACTATCACCCTCCACCAAGGTATCCTTATATGTCTTTCCCATGAGTTTTGTTCCATCAAAGTTATCTCATAACCAATCTTCATTATACACAACAATCCCTTTTCTCAATTTCAAAGTAAGAGTTATCCACTTCTTTGATCTTTTTTGCATTCTTTCATGAAAGATCCTCTTCCCCTGTTTAAATGTTTAAACGTTCGACATAGCAAGTTTGAGTTTTTTCGAACACAAAAACACTAATAGAGAATCTTAGGGTTTATTTGTTTTCTATTTTTAAAAATAGAAGAGCCTATTTACCAATTTATTTTTAAAAATTATTTTCTAAATGTGTAACTTAAAAATAAGAAAATAAAATTTTTTAGTTATTTTCTGAATTTATTTTCTTGTTCTGAATGTTAATTTTATAATTAAATGAAATATTTTTTTAGTTACAATATTAATTATTCTCTAATCTTAATTTTTTTAATCTAAAAATAATTTTTATGAACAAGAAAATAACTTTAAAAACAAATTTTAAGAACAATTTTTAAAAATATTAAAATAAAAACATATCTAAATATACCCTTAATTTTGGTAGGTTGAGTTTAAATTTTTAAAATTACGCTGAATAAATTAGTAACGTGTCATTTATCTAACATACGATCTTATCTTTAATATTATATAATAAATGCATGCATCTAATTAATATATTAAATCAAATATAATAATTTGTATACATATCTTATAATAAGAGTTATTATGCATAAATTGAATTAATTAAAAACTAAAATACACGGTACTAATTTGATTGCTCTAAAATGTAAAATACATTTTAAAAAATAAAATGAGACATCACAATCATTAATTGAAAAAAAAGTACTAAGAATTAAATAAATAATAATAAACTTAAAAAAATAATTTTTAAATTTATAACTATTCACATCCTTAATTTTTTAAATAAAAAAATGATGATGAAAAGTTTGATTCTAGTACCAAATACCGATTTATAACTAGAATTAATTTATTACAACTATAATTAAATATATTTAAATATATATTAAATGAAATTCAATCGAAACAACTCAAAATAATTAATAAATCAATCAAAGAGATTTTTACGAAACACGTTTTCTTATTTCTCTTCTTTATTCATCGTCAACATTTAGAGTCGTAAATTTGCATTTTTTTATTTATTCATAGTCAACCTTTTGAACAAATGAAGGTATCCATTTGTCATCATAATTATAGTAACAAACGTCTAAAATGAAACTAGGAAAATTGTCCATGTGAGGGGGAACGTTTCCATTCTCAGCTCTATTGGCTCGTTACTCTGTGACTAAAGTCTATGTTTACGTATATTTTTTTGTTCTCCTCAAGCAGGCGAATCCCTCTTGTTGCAAGGGAAGAACGAAAATGGCGACTAAGGGCGTGTTTGGTTCGGTGGACGACTTTCTCAGCGCGTGTCAGCAGTCCGGTGACGCCGCATACGGCGCTCTTCGATCGTTGCTGGAGCGCCTGGAAGATCCTAAAACACGTTCCCAAGCCCGGATCTTCCTTTCAGACATCCAGAAGCGGTTTGTAACCAAGGAAGCCTGTGATCAATGCTTTCAAACCTATCATTTTAGGATCGAAGACATTTTGTTAGGCCAATACGAAGGTATTGATATCGTACATGTCCTTACTTGCTGGTTGAGTCAGATTCTGTGTCCTTCATTTGACCTTAGAACGGTATGGTTTAGAAAATTTGCCAATAAAAAGGAGACAATGTGAATACCTGCGGCTGAAAATCTTTCTACAGTTTTGTCGGCTGTGAACATGTTTTGATTTGAAAACTTAAAGGACAAGTTTGAGTTAAATGTAGTGCTTTCCTTTATTTTGTTTTGTAGAAAGATCATTTTTAATTTATATTTCTGGTGATTTCTTAGAATCATTCAGTTTTTATGCTATGGATACTCGATTAAGAATATCCGTGTGATTTAAGAAATATCAAGAAAATGACTGTTTTGGGCGGGTTTTTCACTTTTGTCCTTGTAAATTTAGAAAAAAACTCTGAAAAATAACGTCTATATTTATCCTTACACTTACGGAAACACTGTTTCATGCCTCTTCCCGTTCTATAAACTGAATCCACCTTTCGTTGTGCATCGTTTTCGCCATGGTTCCCTTTATCCCGAACGCATCGATTGGGTTTTATATGATTGACCTTCACAATCTATATGAACTTTCATGTAGAACAGAAAAAACTATTCAGGCAGTAAGAAGAAAATTTAAAAAGGGGGCAAGAGATTGAACTGTACTAAAATGTTACTTGGGGCTCCAAAAATGTTTTTATTCTGTCAGTTGTGCTGGTAGTCGAAGCTTTGTGTGGTGAAGTTTAATATCAGAAAGTGTGTATGTTCTTAAATGTAGTTTCAAAAGGAACTTAGGGAAGGCTCTTTCAAGATGTTTAGCTTAAGAGACTTACAGTCTCTTTTTTCAAGTTCAAATACTTAATGACGGGGCTTTATTTTGTCAGCTCATGGAGGTTAGGACTATAGGCTTCTAAACCTGTCCTTTTCATCCTCCTCTAATAAAAATAAAGAAGCCTGCAGACAAGTTTGTTATCATTAATATTCGATTATGTTAGCTCATCTTCAGAAGTGCCTCAACAATTTTTTTCCCTTGCTAAGATGTACTCAAGAAATTGTTTTACCCACTAAAAATATTGGCTTCAATTATAAGAAAGTTTGCTGTTGCTCCTGTCTTGGCTTCAAATTGAGCGGAAGGTTGGATATGCATGTTTGGATTTAAACTGGCCCAGAGAGAGCTGTAATGGTGCATTACATTTGATCCAAATGCCCTTTCCATAAAATAAATATTTTTCTTCCCTTTTGGGTTATTAAGCCTTAAATTGATCTTAGTATTGCCTATAGTTCTGACTACTGATATGTGCATGTTTACTGGCATACAATAATGGAAAATGCCACTAGCTTTCTGCAGCTAGTTCCTGAAAGAAAATTGCAGCAAGATAGAGATGGTTATGCTTGAGTGTGAGATGCATTACACTTCTCAGATAATTGTCTAATTTTCTCTTTCCAAGTGCAGGATACCAAGGAAGAAAGAAATTGACCATGATGGCGATCCCTAGCATTTTCCTACCAGAAGATTGGTCCTTTACTTTTTATGAAGGCATTAATAGGCACCCAAACTCCATTTTCAAGGATAGAACTGTTGCTGAGTTAGGTTGTGGAAATGGATGGATATCCATTGCCATAGCTGAGAAGTGGTTACCTTCAAAGGTTTCTCTACAGAACCTATATGCAACTTTTTCTTTCCATGTCAATGCCTTGTATATATTCCCATAATTTTGTTGGAAGCACTCAAACAGAAAATCTTTCAGTTTTCTAACTGGTTCCAAATCTAATGTTGCAGGTGTATGGCCTTGATATTAATCCTAGGGCAGTAAGAATTTCTTGGATAAACCTGTATTTGAATGCTTTAGATGAAAAAGGCCAACCCATTTATGATGAGGAAAAGAAAACTTTGCTGGACAGGGTAGAGTTCCATGAATCTGATCTTCTATCCTATTGCAGAAATCATGAAATTCAACTTGAAAGAATTGTGGGATGCATACCTCAGGTATTCCAGAACTATCACATGTAGAACATTTTCTAGGTGTATAATTAGAAATAGTTATTATAATCGCGCACTGTGCCAGTTGCATACAGGATCCTATTTGTATTACTTGAGCACTTTCTACAATATGCATTTGGTATTACTTAGGCAGCTGGAGTTGGAAGTTTCAATTGCATATTTCTTAAATTGTTTTGGTATAGTCATTTTACTAAATTATTCTTGATGTGCATCTTCATGTAGATTCTTAATCCAAATCCAGATGCAATGTCTAAGATGATTACAGAAAATGCAAGTGAGGAATTCCTTTATTCATTGAGTAATTATTGTGCACTCCAGGTAAATTAGATTGTTATTTAAATATTATTTATCATCTGTATTTTACTTAGCATTCATGTTCTGTGTTTACATTTTAAAAACCTTAACTCTGAACCTTCCTTGATTTCAGAAAGAGGGGGTAGAAAGAAAATTGGAAAACATTTGTTGGCACTATTTCTTTGTTTATATATAATCTACTTGCTTATCTTTAACTTTGTTTTTCAGAGAAAGTCAATCATTCCATATTGTGGACTCTTGATGTTCTTTTCATATACTAGCTGTTGCTTCATATTCTTATTTAAAGGTCGCCATATATGCCTAGCTGCAAACATAACTTTCTATTAATATATCATTTTACAGGCACAAGTTATCCCTGATTCATCATTGCTGGAGATTTCTGGGATGTCATCATGTTTTTAATTGATATAATCACTAATTACTGGCTGTGATGGCAAAAGCTGCATTCTCATGTTTGTTTCACTTTGTAACTTGTCTAGGGTTTTGTTGAGGATCAGTTTGGCTTAGGTCTGATTGCTAGGGCCGTTGAAGAGGGAATAGCAGTTATCAAACCAACAGGAATTATGATCTTCAATATGGGAGGCCGCCCAGGTCAAGGTGTTTGCAAACGCTTGTTTGAACGTCGCGGTCTCCGTGTGACAAAGCTTTGGCAGACTAAGATTGTTCAGGCAAGTACTCCAATTTTTGACTGGATATAATTTCTCCGTGGAAGGGTAATCTTCTTAAGATATGCTGGTACAGGCATCTGACACGGATATCACAGCTTTGGTTGAGATTGAGAAGAACAGTCCTCACCGTTTTGAATTCTTTATGGGACTTTCTGGTGATCAGCCTCTTTGTGCAAGGACAGCGTGGGCCTATGCAAAAACCGGTGGCTGCATTTCCCATGCCTTATCAGTTTACAGCTGTCAACTTCGTCAACCTAATCAGGTAACTACTGTGCTAAAGATTGTCATTTTGCAAGAACAATATTAAGAAGGAACTTTAAAGGACAATCTCATGTGTCCGATGACAGGTTAAGGTTATTTTTGAGTTTCTCAAAAATGGATTCCAAGAGATTGGCAGTTCTTTAGATTTGTCTTTTGAGGACGATTCTGTTGCTGATGAGAAGGTTCCTTTCCTTGCTTATCTTGCAAGTAATCTAAAAGAGAATTCCTGTTTTTCCTATGAGTCACCCGCTGGAAGCATACGTTTTCGTAGTCTCGTTGCAGGATTTATGAAAACTTATCATCATATTCCACTGACGACTGAAGTAAGTAGAAAAAAGTTCTCCATTTTCTTTTCAGTCCACCCTATTGGATTTTTTTTTTCCGTTTATATCTTTCTTAGATGCTATTTGCCTAGTTTTGCCCTGAATATCTCCTTATATTTGGCTCATTTTTTCAAAATCTTCTGCAAGAATGTCATCATCTTTCCTTCAAGAACTGTGGCAATTGAGAATGCGCTTCGTCTGTTTTCTCCTCGCCTTGCAGTTGTTGATGAACATCTGACTCGAAACTTGCCTAGACAGTGGTTAACATCTTTAGCAATTGAGGTATGGAATTGTCATGGTGATTGGGTTCCCCTTTTCTTCTTTTATTTTTTTTTCCATTTTTATCAAAATGCCATCTGCCATCTGGGCCCATAATTTCTGCTAGTTAGAACCTGCATGCTTACTTGTATTTTATATCAAAGAAATTGGACTGCATTGAAGGAGCTTGCTTTGCATTATTCACATTCTGGAAGTAGGGGAAATCAGATGTCTTTAGTATTATTACAATGATGATGAACCCCCCCCCCCCTTTTTTTGGGGTATAACTTTTGTCTTGGCTGGATACTATTGTGCTAATGGTTCCGTTCAAATAATGGCTGGTTGGCTTTCGTAATCTGTGAGGTGGAAGTACAAACCAAAACACTATTCTACAGTTCTGTCGTACGTGTAATCTTACAGCCCTTAATTGTGAAAGTATCCATATTTTATGATCGAATCAAGTGGTCCACATAAGAAGTCCTGCAGCTATACATGCCACCATTTTAGTCTTGTAAATTTTTCATTAATGCATACAGATTAAGACATTTTGTAGTGGGTCCTAAGGAAACAGCACATCTCCCATATACACGTCTGATGAAGAAGAGATAGATAAACACAACTTGACCTGATGACGATCATCTGCTGGAAACCTCAATCTCTATAGAAGTTGCTAGTTGTCTGCCATGGTCAAGTCTTGAAAACCTTTTATTAATTGTTCTTGGTAATACAAGCACCTTATTAATGTTTATATCAAATCACTAATTTTGCAACAAGATTTTATTTCACTCTTCTGTCTGCTACAAGATTTAATTTCTTTTATTGTTCTGATAGCATTTTTCATTTGCTTGTTGCATTCATCATAATTAATTTTTTACCCTCTAGTAGAGTACAGAAACTGTCAACTCTTCAGAGGATATTACAGTAATTGAAGCCCCTAAGCAGTCTGACTTAATGATAGATCTTATAAAGAAGTTGAAGCCACAAGTGGTGGTGACTGGGATTGCTTCTTTTGAAGCTGTTACTAGTGCAGCTTTTGTGCAGCTTCTAGACACAACACGACAGATTGGATCTCGTCTCTTTCTAGACATATCAGAGCACTTTGAGCTATCAAGCCTCCCAGGATCCAATGGGGCCCTGAAATATCTAGCCGGAACTCGTCTCCCCTCTCATGCAGCAATTATCTGTGGACTCGTAAAAAATAAGGTAGGATTCTATGTCAACCACTTTGAGTCAATTAGTTGTCTCCAAATTTGGCGTTATTTTCTTTAACAATATCATTGATGATAGTGACATGTATGTTTTCCAGGTTTACCCAGATTTAGAAGTAGCTTTTGTCATTTCAGAAGAAGAATCCTTCTTAAAGGCCTTATCCAAAACTGTAGAACTACTAGAAGGCTATACTGCAGTAATTAGTCAATGGTACTATGGCTGTATTTTTCATGAGCTTCTCGCTTTTCAGCTTAGCGACAGACGTGCACCTGCTAAGGTTAGTCAGTCCTATCAAGTTTTCTCACTAAATTGTTCATATATCAATTATTCCCCTATCCAGTTTTCTCATCACTTTAATTTTGATAACTGTTCTTTAGAGAAACTGTGAAAATGTCACGGCAGAAAACATGATAGGATTTGCTAGTTCTGCCATTTCAGTCCTTGATAATGCTGAGCTGTCAATTGATGGGGTAGAGAACACCTCCCCGATCCACATGGATGTTGATCAGAGCTTCTTGCCTTTACCTACTTCTGTCAAGGCTGCTATTTTTGAAAGTTACGCAAGACAGAATACAACTGAGTCTGAAGCTGATGTAACCCCAAGCATCAAACAGTTTGTCAAGAGCAATTATGGTTTGCCGGTAGAAAACAACGCAGAATTTATATATGCAGACAATTCAGCTTCTCTTTTTAATAAGCTGGTTCTCTGCTGCATTAAGGAAGGTGGCACCCTCTGTTTTCCAGCTGGGTCAAATGGGAACTATGTTTCAGCAGCAAGATTTCTGAAAGCTAACTTAGTAACAGTCCCTACTGATGTCAATGTGGGTTTTAAGCTCACAGAAAAGACACTCACTGAATTCCTTGGGACTGTGAAAAAGCCATGGGTTTATATTTGTGGTCCAACAATCAACCCAACCGGCTTAATTTATAGCAACAAAGAGATAGGAGAGATTTTAAGCACCTGTGCTAAATTTGGGGCTAGAGTTATAATTGATACTTCATTCTCAGGTTTGGAATTTGACTATGAAGGCTGGGGCGGTTGGGATTTGAAGGGTTGTTTGTCAAAGCTGAATTCCCCATGCCAACCATCATTTTGTGTGTCTCTGCTTGGAGGATTGTCTCTGAAGATTCTCAATGGTGCTCTGAGATTTGGATTTCTGATTTTGAACCGGCCAAATCTAATTGACACATTTTATGGTTATCCAGGATTAAGCAAACCTCATGGTACTGTTAGATATGCTGTAAAGAAGTTGCTGGGGCTTCGGGAGCAGAAAGCAACAGATCTATCAAATGCTATTCTTGAACACACAAAGATATTGAAAAGTAGATCGAAGTGCTTGAAAGAGGTAACCTTTTCTTTAGGGGTGCTTAACAGGCCAGCCAGCACGGGCCGGGCCTGTTTAGGCCCGATCCGCTAAGGCCTGCATTTTATGCGAATTTATTTTAACTAATCCAGTCTGTGCAAAAATTCGCATGGTCTGCGGACTTTGCCTTATAAACGGGTTTAACCTGCGGGCCAACCCGCACGGACTGAGCCTGTTTAGGCTTACATTTTTTATGGGCTTATTTTTTGTCAGTCCGGTTCGCAAAAAGCCCGTAGACTGGTCCGCTAGGCCCGCTAAGTACCCCTTCTTTTCTCTGCATAAATACTTCTCTTTAAATTTTGTTGCACTTGGTTTGTTTTTATGGTCTTGTTTGTATGCTAAATAAAACACTACATTTCCCCATGCCTGAAATTATGCCTCCTGTAAAATATGAATAGATTATGTCAAGTACTCAATTTTAAAGTTTTCATTGGAACATCAGAGGTGGTCCATTTATATTGAATTTATGGAGTCCTGGTTGTGATAGGCAGTTTTTGAAAGTGATCATTGTAATGGATGCGATCATCCAATAATTAACTTGCATTAGCAGTCTAAGGTTTCCAATTACGGTAAGCGGTCGGGGCTTAGGATGTTTGCATGTGGGTGGATATGCTGGGCAAGAAACCGTATGCAACTGATACACATAAAATACCAACTATACTCACTTTTAGTTTCCATATACTGCTTTGTTTGCCAAACTTGTCGAAGTCCATTTAGCAAGTCAAGTCATATCTTATAAATTGCTAAACCCAGGAGACAAATAAACTTGATGAATTTCCATGACAGAAGTGTACCAATCTAAGTTTACCTGTCCACTTACAAGTCTGTTTCTGCCCTGTGTTGATATTTTTCTCTGTTACTACTACAGACACTGGTGAAATGCGGCTGGGATGTGCTCGAATCCTGTGCTGGTGTTTCTCTTGTGGCCAAGCCCTCAGTCTATTTGAACAAGACCCTTAACCTAAATGACACCGCTAAAATCAAGCTGGATGACTCTAATACCAGGAATGCCATCCTCAAAGCCACCGGATTATGCATCAATGGTAGTTCCTGGACCGGAATACCCGGCTACTGTCGGTTCAACATTGCATTGGAAGA
The DNA here is from genome assembly GCA_020226215.1 of Sindora glabra. NCBI lineage: Eukaryota > Viridiplantae > Streptophyta > Magnoliopsida > Fabales > Fabaceae > Sindora > Sindora glabra. The sequence continues at coordinate 9,463,027 of CM035225.1, forward strand.
AGGCGAATTCAATAAAGCATTGAATTGTATTGTTAAATTTAAGGAAGCCTTTTGAAGTTCTCTGCCATTGCTCTATGAAATCAATGCTTGGCAAGTAGTAGGTTATATAATCTCGTTATTCACTCGTGGTGTTCATCTGTGCCGTTGTCTTTTTCTCCTTTATCCTTATCCTGTCTTGCAATGATCATAATTGGCTTTTGGTTTTGTTTTTACTTTCTAGGGTGCCCTAAAATGCCTAGCGTCCTCATAGTTGCTTCTCACGTGAACTTCAGGGAGCCAAATTGCAGAGATGTTGTGTTTTCTCCACGTTGATTCTTTATTTTTAGTTCAATAGATAGCCATGCTCTCCTTAAGATCGAAACTCTAATTACTAGATGGTAATTTAAATTGTCAAAACTGTAGCCTATGTATAATGAACGTATCGTCGTTATTGATTTACTGATAATTTATTCACTTCATCTGATCTCTTTGCCGGTGCATGTATTTTTTTTAATTAGGCGTTTATTTGAGAGAAAAATAGCTTTTTATAAAAATTGTTTGAAACCAAAAGAGTCTGATTAACCGAAAATGAGTATGAATGGAAGAGAGGTGTTTGCTAGTATTTCAAGAATTTTGAAATCTGGAATCATATGTTAAATTTAGAAATTATCAAATTAAAACTATTCAATTACAATTATCTATTTTTTATGAATGTGATAAAATAATTTTTTAAAATTATTATATTATTTTAGATGTTGAAATCTGAAAGGGACCGCAGACTTCACTTGGAATAGAAAGTGACCTTCCTTTTGATTAAAAGAAATTACTCTCTTAAATCTACGTGTATTAAACCGTTTCACCCCCTTCCCTCTTTCTTAGTAGTCCTCGCTCCATTCTCAAATCTCTATCTGCCTTATATTTATTTTATTTTCTTGAAATTTTTTTTATGCCCGTTAACTATAATACATAATACATATTCTTACTTCTGATCAATAGATGTTAATTTCATGAAATTGACTCATTAAAAATTATAATTGACTTTTTTTTATTAATTAAAATAAGATACATGTTATATAAATCTCTCTTCCCTCTACTTTTCTCCTGCTCTCATTCTTTTCCTCCTTTTCTCTCCCTCATCTTTCTCTCTGTCTCTCCCTCTCTACTTATTTCTTTTCTGTCTCTTCATTTCTCTCCTAGTTTCCTTCTATAAATATTCTTTGCATTTTTATTTATTTATCGTCATTAATTAATTTTACATGTATTAAAAAAATATTTTAATTTATTTATTATTGGTGAAATTTATAAGATTACCTTTTATGTATAAAATTCAATATAGTTAAAAATAGAAAAAATATAAGAAAATAAATGCAAATAGGTTAATATTATAAAATAATAAAATATTTATTAATGAAAAAGAAGGGTAGGTTTGAAAAAAGAATATTTAATATTTCATTAAAATTCTAAAGTGACAGATAAAGAGATATAAAAAATTTCTTCACAATGGGACAGATAAAAAGAAACGGAGGGAGTACATATAAATATATTTAATATTTACTTTAAAAATGATGTAGAAAACATAGAAAGCATGTGAATAAATTTTATAAAAAAGAGTATAAAGATGAAGAAAAAAATGAAGGTTTAAACATTCATTTTTTAAGTGTATTTTTATTATAAAACATAATTAACTTTCAATTTTGTTAGGGAATGCTTGTTGACTCTTATTATAAAAATTTTTTAATGACAAAAATAATTATGAAATTTGTACAAATCATTTTGTATACAGTTGAATGAAATATTCTCCTCCCCTTGTATTTTTCTCTTCCTGATATTTCTCCTTCATCTCTTTCATCTCTTTCTTTTATCATTCCTAAGTATTCAATATTTTCATAACACGTTATTAGCACGAAACTCTGATCCACTCAAGTAATTTCTTCCAACCATAAATTATTTTACTTAATCTTATTATTTTATGCTAATATAGTAATCATTCCATCTTATCACATTCTTCTTCCTTATTTCCTTCATATTTTGATTTTAATTTCTATAATGATTTTAACATTTTTCTTGAGGAAACAATAGTTGCAAAATATTAAATATGATGTGTAGAAATACAAATAAATAATGAATTAAATTGAGAAAAAGAAAATAATTCGAATGACATATTATATATTTGTGAATTTATTCCTGAATGCTAAATGAATAAATTGTTTATTTTGAAATCCATGTTAGTTTTTATGAAATGTGTGAGTATTATATATATATGGTATACAATTATGGATATGTGATAAATTCTTTATTATGTTATCATCTCATAATTAAAAAATTGCTATATGAAAAGAAATATATAATATATGTTATGTTGATATAGAAAGAAAATTTACTTGCATCATAAGGTTTGACTTTATGCAAAGATGAATGCAAATATTCAAGAAAGTAAGTTTGAAAAAAGGAAAATAATTATCTAGAAGCAATTGGTGTATAAATATATATATAACCTAAAGCATACTTTTCATAAAATTAATATTTTTTGTAATATTTAATCACCATATAGATTAACAATGAAATAGAAGATTGGATTAATAGTTATATAATTAATATGTTGATTAATAATTTCTTCAATATTCAATCTATATTATATTAAAATTTTTCTCATTCATTTTTACATGCTTGTAATAGTATTATGACAGATCTTACAGATCTTGATTTGTGACTTTTGATATTATACAAAAAAAATTTACCTTACGATAAAAAATTCACTTATTCTTTGTAATAGTTTAAAAGAAATATATGATCCTAAAAAAAAAATCTCCACTTTCATACATCCAATTTGCTCCTGCAATAGCAATATTAAGAAAAAAGGTTTCAAGAAATATTCTGAATTAATTTCTTATCTCTTTATGACTAAACAAATTAATGAACATTTCATGAGCCCCATTTAACTAACTTTGTTCCATTCCCGGAAGTGAATGTAGCAGCACACGACCATTTTACTTATTAAGAAACTTATGATTTTATATGTAGTCGTGATCATATTTCTTATATTAAGAACTCAAATTTCCACTAAAAGTGGAAAAATAAAGAAAAGAATGATAAAGAAAAAGATGGGCAAAATAACAAGAACGTATGTGATGGTAAATTTTATTAGTCTCATACCTGTCATATGGCAAAGCATTTTGTTAAGCTTTACAAAGAAGTGCTTGAAGAAAATATATATATATATATATAAGAGATAAAATCTTGCATATGAAAAAGGATTTGAATTGATTTTCTTGAAAAATACTTGTCTATAAGTATACTTATCTTAAAGCTGTTGAGAAGTTTTTATTAAATAAAAAAAATACTAAATACAAATGTTTAGCCTTCACCCTATTTCTTTTAAAAATTTGATTGGCAAAGCATCCTTATTACATCAAGACATTTAATTTATACCTATTATTCATATATTCATAAATTATTTTTATTTTAATAGTCTTTTTCATTAGCCAATTTTAAAAGCATTTCCATAATATCTATCATTTTATTTTATATCAGGTTACTCGAAATTAATTTATATAAGTAATCATAATATCTGGATATATAAATATACACTTTATTATGGTTTGTTCTTATATGGTTACCATGATATCACTCTAATACTAGCCAATTTTACTTAAATGTGTTACAACCTATTTCTTAAGAAATATTATATGGTTACTGAAAGGTTTTAGATTATAGTATAGCTTAAAATTGTGCACTGTTGAACCAAGCAGAATTATAGGTGGAGATATTGAAGGTAAGTCATAATATATGTGTATCCTAACTTTCTATGACTTATTGGGTTAAGGATATTTAATATCTATTGCATGTAAAATTCTATTTTTCTTATTTAGTAATGCAAAAAGCCAATGTTAATACTATTTAATACTATAAATTTAATTGAAGGCTCCAGAAGAGCTAATGTTTTGTTATTTGGAGAAACAAAATTACATATTGATAATGCGTTATATTCCACTAAGTCTCATAAAAACTTATTGAGTTTTAAAGATATTTGTCAAAATGGATTTGATATTGAGACAACTAATGAAGGAAATATTAGATATCTTTTATTGCCGATATGATCTCAGGTAACAAATGCATATTTGAAAAATTACCTGTTCTTTCATTTGGTTTGTACTACACATATATTAGTACAATTGGAACACATACTATAATAAATCAGAAGTTTATTAATTCAAAATATTTACTATTTGGTATGAATGATTAGGGCATCTCGGCTCACTAATGATGAAGAAAATTATTAAAAATTTGTATGGGCACCCATTCAAAAATTTGAAGATTTTTTAATCTGAAGAATTCTCGTGCACTGCATATTCTCTGGTTAAATTTATTATTAAGCCATCATCAGTTAAAGTTGGAACTAAATCTCCAATATGTATACAGGGTGACATATGTGGGCCTATACATCCACTATTTAGACCAATTAGATATTTTATGGTATTAATAGATGCATCCAGTAGATAGTCTCATGTATGTTTACTATCAACTTGTAATTTGGCTTTTGCAAGATTGCTTGCTCAAATTATTCGATTAAGAGTACAATTTCCAGATTACCCTATCAAGTCTATTTGTCTTGATAATGCTAGTGAATTCTTTTCTAAGACTTTTAACGACTATTGCATGTCAATAGGAGCAAATGTTGAACATCCTGTAGCTTATGTTCATACACAAAATGGCTTAGTTGAATCATTTATTAAATGACTTCAATTAATAGCAAGACCCATGCTTATGAGAACAAAACTCCCTATTTTTGCTTAGGGACATGCAATTCTACATGCAGCGGCATTTGTGTACATCAGACCAACTAATTACTATCGATACTTCCCTTTACAATTGGCTTATGGTCAGGAGCCAAATATTTTCCATCTTAAAATTTTTAGATGTACAGTATATGTTCTAATAGTTCCACCACAACATACTAAGATGGGACCTCAAAGGAGATTGAGAATATAAGTTGGGTATGATTTTCCTTATATTATAAAATATCTTGAGCAAGTGGTAAAAAACTTATTTACAATACATTTTACTTATTGTCATTTTGATGAATTAGTTTTTCCAACATTAGGGGGAGAAAAGGATAAGTGGCTGGTTAAAGAAATTATATGGAATACTTTGTAAAATATTGATCCTCGCACAAGGTAATGTGAACTTGAAGTTCAAAAGATAATCAACTGTCAAATGCATTCATTGACCTAAAAAGAATGACTAAGTCACATATACCAGCTGCTAATGCTCCAATAAGGATTGATATCCTCGAAGGACAATCCATTAATGAGAAAGCTAATGAGTCTAAGGCACACTAGAAGCGTGGTAGACTAATAGGTTCAAAAGATAAAAATTCCCATAAAAGAAAAGAAGCAATTATTGAAGACGAGCCCATTAAAGAAATAGATACTCCTGAAAAGTCTAGAGACATAAGAAATAATATAACTCTAGAAGAAGTTCAGGTACCTGAAAATGATGAAGAAGATGAAAATAAGGAGATCTCAATAAACTCTGTCTCTACAGGGAAAAGATTGAACCGCAAAAAAATTATTATCGATAACATTTTTGCATATAATATAGCGCTTAATATTATGAATGATAATGAGGATCATGAACCTAGATCTGTCGATGAATGTCGACATAGATATGATTGGCCAAAATAGAAAGACGCAATTCAAGAAGAATTGAATTCACTTGAAAAACATAAAGTTTTTGGACCTGTAGTCCAAACACTTGAAGGTGTAATACCCGTTAGGTACAAAAGGGTATTTATGCGTAACGAAATGAGAAAAATAAAGTTGTAAGATATAAAACATGGCTTGTTGACTAAGGTTTTACATAAAGACTTAGAATTGATTATGAGTTCATTTAGTCTCCTATGGTGGATGCAATCACATTTCGTTATCTCATTAGTCTGACAGTATATGAAAAACATGATATGCGTCTTATGGATATTGTTACAGCCTATTTATATGGCTTATTTGATTATGACATCTATATGAAAATTCTAGAAGGATTAAAAATTCCTGAAGCATGTAAAAGTCTCGGGAACTTTATTAAATTAAATTACAAAAATTTTTGTATGGATTAAAGCAATTTGGATGAATGTGGTATAATTATCTTAGTGAATACCTGTTAAAGAAAATGTATAATAATGATCAAATATGTCCACGTATTTCCATAAAGCAAATAAATTTTGAATTTGCTATCATTATTGTATATGTTGATGATTTGAATATTATTGGAACTCCTGAAGAGATTCAAAAGGCAGTTGATTATTTGAAGAAAGAATTTGAAATGAAAAATCTTAGAAAAACAAAGTTCTACCTTGGCTTGCAGATCGAGCATTTAAAAGATGAAATTTTTATACATCAATCAACTTATGCAGAAAATGTCCTTGAAAGATTTTACATGGATAAAGTACATCCATTGAGTACCCCAATGCTTGTTTGGTCACTTGATGTGAAAAAGGATATTTTTCGACTTTGAGATGATAATGAAAAGGTTCTTAGTCCTGAAGTACCATACCTTAGTGCTATTGGTACACTAATGTGTCTTACTAACAATACAAGACTTGATATAGCTTTTGCCGTGAGCCTGTTAGCAAGATTTAGTTCTTCTTTAACTTAAAGACATTGGAATGGGATTAAACATATTTTTCGATACCTCCAAGGTATTATTGATATGAGCTTATTATATGCAAATGGATCTAAACCACAGCTCATAGGTTATGCAGATACTGGATATTTATCTGATCCACACAGAGCTCAATCTCAAATAGGCTATTTATTTACAAGTGATAATCTAGTGAATTTATTTACTGAGGTACATTCTACTGCGGTATGTGAAAAGCTGATTCATATTATTGGAGTTCTTTGACTAAAAGATCTTAATTGATATCATCATGAGGGAGAGTTAATATGCACTGTAATCGTTTTTCCTTTGCTATAGTTTTTGTCCTACCGGATTTTTCCTAGCGAGGTTTTTAATGAGGTAGTATTCTATTGCGTATTATATGGACATCTTAACTAAAAGATCTTAATTGATATCGTCATGAGGGAGAGTTAATACGCACTGTACTCTTTTTTCCTTCGCTATAGTTTTTGTCCTACTGGGTTTTTTCTAGTGAGGTTTTTAATGAGGCAGTATTCTATTGCGTATTATATGGACATCCAAGGGGGAGTGTTATGAATAATTATTAAACGTGGACGTCCTCAAGTCAAATATTATATCCACAATTATGATCAATTATATCCCTAATTATGATCATATTATTAGGTTCTAATTATGATCAATTATATCCCCAATCGTGATCAATTCTATTTATGAATTATCATTATGAGATTATAATGTTTGATCAATTTATCTTATAAATATGGGTTATACAAATCATTTTGTATACAGTTGAATGAAATATTCTCTTCCTCTTGTATTTTTCTCTTCCTAATATTTCTCCTTCATCTTTTTCATCTGTTTCTTTTATCATTCCTAAGTATTCAATATTTTCATAATAGTATATGATTTTTTTTAATAAAAGAAGAGTTTAAATTTCACTATGTAAAATTTTTTATGCTATAATAAAAGGATATGTTATTAAAATGTAATAATAATTAATAATTTTTATCAACACTAAAAAATTTTAATTACTGATGTGGCAATATATGTGTGTTTAATATTGTAAAATTGATTTATATTAATAATAAATCAAATTTAAATTCAAAGGAAAATGACTTACTTTTATGAAAAAAAATTATTTTTTTAGGATCATTTACCCATATGTTATTATATTAATAAGAACTATTAAACCTTTCTTACTATTATTAGAAAATTATTAATTATTTTTTTAATGAGATGTCATCTGGTAGTGTAAAAAATTATGTTCTAATAATGGATTTAATTTAAATTCATTTTTACATTATCTAAACAACAAAAAGTTGATTTCATTTTTTAAGAATGCATTTTTTAGAGAAAAATGCACTTTACCGTGTGTGAGTTAATTTGCAACTTATTTATTTGTAATTTAACATGTTTAAAAAAATTAGATTGCATGTAATTTGGACGATTGACAATTTGCCTATATTAAAATTTCATTCAAATTAACAAAATTAATCATGTGTAAGTCTTTTTTTAAAGGGAACACAAGCTTTAGTCCTTATAACTTTATTAAATTTGTAATCTTATTTTTGCAGCTTTAATTTATATAATTAACTCCTAAAATATTAAATAATTTGTAATTGGTCCTCCTTCTTAATTGATATTATATTTAATTAATGGAATCTTATATACCTGTTGCATCACTAAATCTTCAAGAAGGGTTAGGATCCCACGAGATAATGACTCAACAACTCAAGATTTGGATGTTTAATTATTCAACCATGCAACAAGCCTCATGCATGTTGCTCTGTTTGAATTGGTTACACCAAGATTTATTTTCTATTTCGATTATTTAGTTCATTTACTGGGTTAGTTTGTTTGCTTACTTATAGGACATAGTTTAGTTTTTAACATTATAGGTCTGCATGTATTCCAAGTTTGTAGGAAGAAGGTTGCTATCTCATTTGTATTTAAATGCAAGAATTAGAAATTAAAGGCATTTCAATTCCTATTAATATTTTACTATAATGGTTTTGTTCTCACCCAAAGTAGAATAAAACTCTTGGCTATCAAACCTAGCCTAGTTGGGACCTTATCAATTGGTATCAGCACTTAGGTCTTATAACCATAAACAAGGAGACATTGAGCAACTCGAAGGTAGCATAAAAGGTTTGCAAGATAATTTCACACACATGGAAGTTGGCATTGTAAAGAAACTGCTCCAATTGGAAAGCACAATTAACAAGCTCTTTAACGTAATGCGTTCAAACCATAGATCACCTTCCAAGAGAACTTTTGGGCACGTAATGGCAGCATATTCCATGAAAGAAATCAAAATTCAACCAATACAAGTTATGACTTGCCTATTGGTGGTAGGTTGTAGTTCATATCTAAACTAGCTAAACTTAAGTTTCCTATATGCTCAAGTACGGATCCTAAGGAGTGGCTCTCTCGTGTAGAGCAATTTTTCTAATATCAAGGAACATAAGAAGCTTAGCAAATTGCCTTTGCTTCGTTTCACCTAAAAGGAGAAGCTAATCAATGGTGATAGTAGCTTAGGTGAGTTTATCAAAATGAAAGAAAAGAATTATCAAGGTAATAATTTATGGAGAAGTTGTAGGTAAGGTTTGGATCCACAGACTATGAAGATTTTGACAAAACTCTCTCTAAAATCAAACGGGTAAGGTTTTTATATGACTGTTAAAAAGAATTTGAAAGGCTTAAGAACAAGGTGCAATAGTAGTCACAAAGACCCTTGTGGGATCATTTATAGGGGTCTTGAAGGATGAGATTGCAAATGGCATTTGAATATTTAAGCCAAAGATTTTGAAGGAAGTAATTAGTTTGGCACGAATGAGGGATGAGTAGCTAGCCAGACAATGCAAGTTTCCTTGCCCACTAATGCGTGAAGTAGTCGAGATAACTATTACAACTATTGTTAAAACTTTTACCTTTATAAAATGCATGATATGGGATGAAATGCTGAAGAAACGGACTTAAGGACTCTGCTTCTAGTACATGAGCAATTTACTCTAGGCTATTGATGTAAAGGACCCCAATTATTGCTGATAGAGAGTTATAAAGATAAGTTGAAATGTGATGAACCAAAGATCATGTTTCATGCGCACATTGGATGGACTGTGTATAAAACCATGAGAGTAAAAGTTATGATTGCTACTTATGAATTAATAGCCTTTGTCAACAGTGTCTTAACATATAACTTTATCAGTGACAAAATAGCCAACATCTTGTAATTGAGAACTACATTAACTAAGCTTTTTACAATCAAGGTAGCTAATAGTGGTTCGCTCATATGTCAAAGGAGATTCAAAGGGGTACATGTCTAGATACAAGATATTCTTTTTACTTTTACCCTTTATGCTTTACCCTTGCAGGGTCTAAACTTGGTGTTAAGAATTCATCGGCTAGAGCAACTAGGCATTATGAATTGTAACTAGAGGCACTGAACCATGGAATTCACTTAAGATAACTAAGTGCATTGATTATAAGGGATTGATAGCTATACCACCCATAACTCTACTTTGAAGGTCGTAGTTAAAGATATGCAACAAGGCAACTCACATTTTACCATCTATGCAGAACTTGCGGCCTTATTGCAAGTCCACCTATATACCCTGAAATGCAACGATAGATAGAAGAATTTCAAGACATTTTTCAAGATCCTAGGTAACACCTTTTAATTAGAGAAATTGATCACCAAATTATTTTAAAGGAAAGGACCTAGCCTATCAATGTAAGACCTTATAGGTATGCTTACTTTCAAAAAGCTAAAATCCAAAAGCAAGTTCATGACATGTTAAAATTATGGCTTACATGACTTAGTACTAGTCCATTTTCTTTACCTATTTTGTTTATTAAAAAGAAAATTGGTACTTAGAGATTTTATACAAATTACAAAGGTAGCCTATAGGTATGCTTACTTTAAAATTATTTTAAAGGAAGAAACCTAACCTGTCAATGTAAGACCTTATAGGTATGTTTACTTTCAAAAAGCTAAAATCCAAAAGCAAGTTCATGACATGTTAAAATTAGGGCTTACATGACTTAGTACTAGTCCATTTTCTTTACCTGTTTTGTTTATTAAAAAGAAAATTGGTACCTAGAGATTTTATACAAATTACAAAGGTAGCCTATAGGTATGCTTACTTTAAAATTATTTTAAAGGAAGGGACCTAACCTATCAATGTAAGACCTTATAGGTATGTTTACTTTCAAAAAGCTAAAATCCAAAAGCAAGTTCATGACATGTTAAAATTAAGGCTTATATGATGCAGTACTAGTCCATTTTCTTCACCTCTTTTGTTTATTGAAAAGAAAAATGGTACATAAAGATTTTATACTAATTACAAAGCTTCAAATGAAGTCATAATTAAAGATAGATTCCCTATACCTACTGTTAATGACATGTTAGATGAACTCCACGGAGCTTCCTATTTTCCAAAGCTTTACCTACGTGTGAGATTTCATTAAGTACAAGTACACCCTCCACATATCCATAAATTGTACTTCATACTCACAATGGCCATTATGAATATTTGGTTATGCCTTTTAGTCTTTGTAACGCTCCATTTATCTTCCAAGTTGTCATGAATTCCATATTTCATCCTTTCGTACAAAAATTTGTCTTAGTATTTTTTGATAACATCTTAGCATATAGTCCTAATTGGAACATGCATCTTGAACATATTAAAATAGTTTTTGAAATGCCTAAGCAATACTAATTTTTTCTTAAAATAAGCAAATATGTTTTTAGGCATCAAAAGTTAGAGTATCTAGGTCATATTATTACACCACGACGGGTCCAAATGGATTAGGGCAAAATCAAGGCTATGCTTAATTAGCCTACACCTATTAATGTTTCTTAATTGCACGATTTTCTAGGCCTTATAGGTTATTACAAGAAATTTGTTCATGATTATGCCATTTTAGAGCATCCCTTAACTAATTTGCTTAAGAAAGGAAAATTTGACTGGATGGTGGAACTAGATCAAATATTTTATAAGTATAAACATGTTATGACCACTATACCCATCTTGGCCATACCTAACTTTAAGGAGCCATTTGTCATTGAAACTAATGCCTTTGTTGAAAGGATAAGAGCAGTTCTTTCCCAACAAGGCCAACCTATAACTTTCATGAGCAAGGCTATCATCCTCTCTAAAAGGTTCTTGTCCATTTATGCTAAGGAAATGCTTGCTATAATTCAAATTATCCACACTTGGAAACCATATCTTCTAGGCCAGAAATTTACCATCCAAACTAATCAACAGTCTTTAAAATATTTAATAAAGCAACAAGTGGCCACACTAGAACAACAAAAATAGGTCTTAAAATTATTAGGGTATGATTATGAAATAAAGTACAAGCCGAGTAGGATGAATAATGTTATAGACACTTTATCCTGAGTTACTACTGTCCCAACTATTAGCACCTTTGTAATGTCCCATGCATACATTTAGGATAACATTCAATCAGAGATTATGCAGAACCCATACATGTAGAAGCTCAAGTAGCAAGTTCACGATAATCCAAGCTACGTTTATACCTAGAGGAATGGACTAATCCTTTTCAAAAATCATATAGTCATTCCATCTGGCTCAGACATCATTCTTAAATTACTCTATGAATTCCATGACTTGGCATATGGAAGCCATTCAGGTGAACTACAAACATACAAAAAATTCATTCATCAATTTTATTGGTTATATATGTACAACATAGTCAAACATTATGGTACCTCTTATCATGTTTGTTAAAAGGTTAAGGTAAAAAGTTTGTCACCAATGGGTTTCTTGCAACCCCTCTTAATTCCATGCCAAGTTTAGGATGACATCATTAAGGATTTCATTGAAAGCTTCCTTCATTCAAATAGTAAGCATGCAATCCTTATTGTAATTGATCGCTTCAGTAAATTTGCACATTTCTTACCATTATCCCATCCCTACACTGCTAAAATGGTTTCTAAGAAATTTGTTAAAGGCATAGTTAAGTTTCATGGCATGCCGAGATCAATTATAAGTGATTAGGACCCCATTTTTCTTAGCCATTTTAGGAAGGAATTCTTTAAAATGTCAGGTATTAAGTTAAAATAAGTTTGGTATATCACCCACATTGGATGAACAGTCAAAAGTCGTTAATAAATGTCTTGAATGATACTTACACTACTTTATGCACCATTAACCACGTTAGCGGTCCTCTTTTCTTCCCTAGGCAAAGCTCTAGTATAACATAACTTACCATGTGTCTACGAACATGACACTTTTCTAAGAATGATATGGCCACCCATCTCCTATTATCCAATTCTATAATGAAAGGTCTTCCCTAGTTAATAAAGTTAATTAACAATTAGTAGCCAAAGATGCCTTATTGAAGCAACTCAAAATCAACCTCAGTGCTGGCAATAATAAGATGAAACAACTAGCAAGCACTAAAAGACAAAATACTTTTAAAGCTTTATCCTTACCACTAGCACTCGATTTTTAAACATCCTTATCACAAGCATTCTAATAGATTTTATGGGCCATATAAAATTATTGAAAGAGTCAGCCATATTGTTTATAGATTGAAGTTTTTTCCTACCTTTAGAATCCACCTAGTCTTTCACATATCAATGCTAAAACAAGTTATAGGAAAAAATCAAGCCACTAGTCTTGAACTACCTCCTATGACTAATGATAATGAGTTCATTATCAAACTAGAATGCATATTAAATGCACGTTAGATCTGAAAAAGGTCGAAGTTCATCGAGGGAAGCCTTGCAAAATGGAAACATTTCCCACTAGAGAATGCCATGTGGCAAAACGTAAAAAAACTTCAGGATAAATTTTTGAACCTTAAGGACAAGGTTTGTTTAGGGAAGAGAGTATTGTTACACCACATAGATCTTCAAGGAGGGTTAGAGTCTCATGAGACAATGACTCAACAACTCAAGATTTGGATGTTTGATGATTTAGCCATGCAACGAGCCTCATGTACATTACTCCATTTAAATTGGTCACACCAAGATTTGTTTTATATTTTGATTATTTAATTTATTTACTAGCTCAATTTGTTTGCTTACTTGTAGGATGTACATAAGTTTTTAACGTTATAGGTCTGCATGTATTATGAGTTTGTAGGAAAATGGTTGCTATCTCATTTATATTGAAACATAAGTATCAGAAATAAAAGGCACTTCAATTCTTATCAATATCTTATTGTAGCAGTCTTGTTCACACTTAAAATAGAACAAAACTCTTGGCTATCAATCCTAGCTTGCCTAGGACCTTATCAATACAATTTTATGTGTTAGCTAGATATTACATACTAATATTTTATTTTTATTCAGTCATTAAATTTTATTTATTTCTATTAATATCACTCTAGTCAAAATTAAAACACATTTAGACTTCATTTGTTTTGTCCAAAATAATTTTTTTTGTAAGAAAATATTATTTGTATATATATTAATAAGGAGTGATATGTTACCTAAGGATGTTTGGTTCCCAAAATATTTTTCATATTTCTAAAAATATTTCATGAGAATGTTATATTTTCATGTTTGGTTTAGATTTTTTTTTTTAAATTACCCAAGAATGTAACATTCTTAGGAATGTTTTTAACCTAATTTTTCCTTCAAAATATTTTCATAAGGGTAAGTAGTTCAAATTTCTATAAGATGAGAATATTGATATTATAATAAAAAGATAATTTTATTATCATTTTTTCTATGCCCTAATTTATTTTAAAAATGTTTCATTTTTATTTTTTACTTTTAACTTATATTTCTCATTTTCAATTTTTTATGATGACAAGCATAATCATATCAAATAAGTAAATAAATTAAATAAGTAATTTTTAAATTTCAATTCTATTAATTTATTTACATTCTTATAATAGATAAAAAAAGGATTCATGAATAACTTTAATTTATTCAATTTTAATTTATATGATTACATTGATTAATATTATATATTCATATGTAATATATGTTTTTAAATTTTCTTATTTACATAAAAATTATAATTAAAATTTATAATTATTTTTTATAACTTTAAATGCCTTGGAAGTAAAAAAAAAAATTTAAATGTGTGATGCAAAACTAATAGTTTGACAGTAGACATGACTTTTAATTTGCTTATATAATTAACTATATAAAAATTTTAAATTTAAATTCTTAAAAATTTTAATATTTTATATATTAAAGTATTTATTATATTTTAATTGAAGAAGATTCAAATTATTAATTATTAGGTCTTCAAAAAATTTTATTCATATATTTTTAATTAAATTTATAACAAAAAAAATTAATATGACTATTTTTTGAAAACGTAACAAAATTTTTAAGAATATAGAGTGTGAATAAAATTTGGAAATATAATATATCTAAAAAATCTACAAAAATATTCTCATGAATACATATATTGAATTAAATATAGAAATATTATATTTTAAAGAATTATATATCTAAGAATTACATTCCAAGAAACGTTAAATTCTGCAAACCAAATGTTCTCTCATATTAATAGCTAAGAAAAGGATACTAAGAGGTGTAGTATTGTATAAAGTTAATTTTTTTAAATAAACTTTTTAAAATTTTTTATATTTAATATTAAATAAATAAAATTCTTTATCTTATTTTAATATTTTATAGCTATATTTTACAAAAATTATTTTTCATCAATACAATCGGAATCTTATTTCTAATTCATGTATTTTTCAAAGTTCTGTGCTAGAAGATCAATGGGATTGTTCTATGGAATTTCAACCTTTAATAATTGCATTTTAATTCTCATTTCAAATTGTAAGTATGAATTAAATATATTTTAATTTTGATAGAGAATGACTTTAGTGGAAATAAACGAATATTATACCTAAATACTATCTGACAATAACCAATATTTGGTGCGAAATAAAAAATAGAATAATACTATCCGTCTGAGGCATTTTATTGGGTTGCAGTGTGATAACTTCATCCTTTAATCAAGTTGTGTACAAAATTGGACAGGATTACTCTTCCCATTCTACCCTTATTGTGATCACAAACTCTTACTTCTCTCAAACTATGAGGTGCACCTAGGACAAGGCAGAGGATAAGAAAAAATGCTTGGTCGCTAGCAATGGTGAAGAGGCACTGATTCTAATGAGGTGAAGGCCAAGCAATCTCAATAGCAAAGGAATTCAAGATTTAAAACAATTCTTGGTCCATCCAATTTTTTCCTTCTATCTTTTCTATTTGAGAAAAATACTTTGATGTTCTTTAAAGTATTGAAAATTTATATAAATATTTTTTTTATTTTTAAAATTTATACAATTTTTTTTATTTTTAAATAAATAAATAAAAATACACAGACCACCTCAAAATTTTAAGAACTTACAACAACCTCCTTTCTATTTTCAAAAATAGAAAGTTTCTATAAGTTTTCAAAATTTTAAGGTGGTTTATATATTTCTATTTATTTATTTTAAAAATAGAGAAAAAAATTGTATAAATTTTAAAAATAGAGGAGAGATTTGTATAAATTTTAAATATTAGAGGGGAAGTCAGAGTAATTTTCTCCTTCTATTTTGTATTTTTTTAATTATTATTTTTGTTGTTTGTATGCGGGGGTTTTTCTTGTTCACGGAGTTGGTGAGAGAGAAAGAAAAAAGGAGATTGAACAGAGAGAAAGAGAGAGAAGGGGGATGAACGTGAAGATGGAGTGTGGGATTTGAGTGAAGCGGAGAGACGAAGAAGTAATTTTTGCCAGAAAAAAACAAGATTGAAAAAAATTTATTTGAGAATTTATTTTTAAAATTTATTTTTTAAGTGTGTAAGTTAAATAAAAAATAAATTTTATTTTTAATTATTTTTAAAATTTATTTTTTATTTTAGATATTAATTTTATAATTAAATAGAATATTTATTTATAACACCTCGTGTTTATTTTTGTTCAATTTAAAAATAAATTTTAAGAAAAAATAATTTTAAAAAAATATAAAAATAAAAATATATTCAGAAACACTAAAAAAAATTCGCCATCCTAAGCCCAAGCAAGAAAGAAAGGAGAAAAAAGTGGAATACTGCAATATGAGTAATTTTGTTTAAATAAATAGTTTTTAATTATATTATCTTTTTGTATAATTATATATTAAATATTACATAATATTATATTTTACCCTTTCATTCTCATATTATTTGTTATCATGTTGTTCAAATCGAGTGTTAATGACTAGATAAAAATAAATTGTGGTTAATTCTTCATAACATATGTGATTCTGTTTGTTAAACTACTTTTTTTTAAACTGTTTCACAAATATAAAAATGATTACAAAATATAATTACAAAATTTTCAAAATTACCTTTTACTCTACTCTAATAATTTAATTCTGTTATTTTAATTACAAAATATAAGATAATTAAAAATAAAGAGATAAACATAATGGAGTAAGTTGGATGAGATTTTTTAAAATAAATTTATTGAGAGTTTTTATGATGAACGTGTAGAGTAATTAAATATTTATTAAAGAGAAAGAAGAATAAAATTAAAAAAAATAATTAATACTTGATTAAATTTTTAAGGTTACAAATAAAAAAGAATAAAGAATTTTTTTTAAAAGTGATGAATAAAAAGAAATGAAGGGTATATAAATTAAAATGGAAAAGTTAATTATAATTATTTTAAAATTTTAAGACTTAATTATAGAAGTTAAAATTATAATAATGAAATTACAAATTTTGTAATATTAAAGAATTAAAATATTTAATTTTCATTTTATATAAAAGTACTTTATGTAAAATTTAATTTTTCACTAAAGCAAACAGAACTTGTATCACAAAGGAAAACTTGCTTAAAAGCCACCCAAAGTTTTGAAAATTCTAAATTTTTTCTTATGATTTTTTGCATTTTTTAAAGAAAATATATACTTAACCTCCAAATTTCAAAAAAATTATTGTATTTTAGTTCCAATAAACTTCTTTTCTAGCTACGTATTATTTATACGTGCTTTCCTACTAGAAGTGGAATTTTTTGCTTGACCCGCCCTTAACCGATCGAATATACTTGAAAGTAGTCGAAGTGAGTTAATAAGTTAGTTTAGGCAAAATTAGATAATAAAAACATGAAGGAAATTGGGTGGTGGGTGGTGTCGAGTGAAGAACATCCTATTCAACTATATCCGATCCTAACCAAAAATCATGGAGAATGATGTTGTTTTGTTTTTGTTATAAGGCCAAAATGAGCTCATAATACACCTTCAATCTAGAGTCCTTCTTTTCTTCAAAAAGTTTTCCCTTTTTTTAGAAACCTTACCGGAGCTTGGCTGTCCATAAATAACTATCAATACCTATAATCAGTGGTGATTCTCCAATCTAAACAACATTGTTGTTTGCGGAACCAAAACCTCATTTTCATTGCTCTAAAATTTAACTTTTTGTGACTTTAGAAAGATGAGTCATCAAATGGTTCGAAGTCAAGGGAGTAACAAGGAAGCATGCATTTCCTCTCTTTTTCATCTTTTTATATATACACATTATGCTACTTAAGTTTCATGGTGGTTCAAAAAAAAAAAATCATGACAGGAGCATGCATTCCAATACTGCGTTGTTTTTGTATTTGAATTTTTTTTGTCTTCTTTCTGATTGAAATTCTCTTATTCTTCTTCTTTTTTAATCAAATTAGCCAATAAAAATAAGTTTTTCTAGCGGCAATGGCAGCCACAACATTAACAAAAGGAGTTGAAATTGGTAATAAGATTATGGTGGGTCGTTGTGGGTTCAAGCCTTAAGGCTAATGGGGCTCTTGAATGGGCATTCTCACACACAATCGACCCAAGATATACTATTTCTTCTTCATGTTGCCAAGCCCTTTGCCTAAGGTTTGCTGCCCCACTATTTCACTTTTTCCTCACACTAATTATTATATTTAAAACATTTCCTCAAATTTAAACCCAATTTCATGCATTGTTATATGTTGATATTTAAGTCAATTTTCAATGGTATATTTTGTTAATTTTGTTCATTTACAACATTGTTAAACATTTATGGTATATGATGGTTCAATTTTGGATTATTTATTTTGTATTTTATTGTTAAAGAGGTTCTCGAGGTGCAAAACAAAATAGTTGTTTGTAGTCATGGCATGTTACGCCATTTTGCCGATACCCGATTGTACCTGCTTGAATCCGAGCTTTTTGGGTGGCTACAGTTGTAGGCATGATAGCGGTCAGTTGTGGTTTAATTTTTTGGCTAATCAAATTCTGTCAATCAGGTGGGCTAAGCCTTCTTAACTAACCATACCTAATCGATTTCCACTCATATTTTCTACTACTTTTCTTATAATTACACTTGCATATAAGTATAATCTAATCTAAATTATGTAAAATAAGTTAAAAGTACTTTGAATCATATTAATTACATTATATTATATTATATATTATTCCTTTTCTCCTTTATTATTTGTTATATTTAAATTTAGTAGATTTTTTATTTCATTTATATATTATTTAAAAAATTAATGAAATATTAATTTTTTTAATTTTATTTGTCTTCTTTATCAATAAATATGTTATGATTTTATATAAAAATATTTTAATAAATTTATTTTAGCATATTATTCTTTTTATTTTTAATCATTTTGAACTTTATATATAAACTAAAAAATAAAATAAATTTTTATTTTGAACCAAAATATGATTTTAATAAATTCATTGAAAGTAAATAAATTAAATTATTTTTTTAATTTTTGTAAAAATAGTTAAAATAAATGGGATAGATAATAAGGTAGCTTGTTAGATGCAAACCTAACTCAAATTCAATTAGCTCCAAACTTGGTGAGGATTCATTATTTTGGATCTATTGAAGATTCAAATTTATTATAGACTCAATAAAATTTAATTAAAAAATCTAGAATGGATCTATTTAAACTGGCTAATATAAATATAATTTTAAATATTTTCATAAGAATAAAAAATATGCTTTTTTATTGATAATAATTATAGTTAACAATGAATCATATTTATTTTTTATTCATATTTATTTTTATTTTGACATATCTATACTATCTATATTAACTTTAGAATAAATTTATATTGTATCATTATTGACTTTATCAAATAAATGTTATATTGAATTAACTCATAAATAATTACTTATGCATTTATATCACAAATGGATACTCTTACATTATATAAAATAATATTATAAAATGAATAGAATATTATTTTAAAATATTTTTATAATTTAATATGAATTATAATATTTGTAACATTATTTATTTTAAATAAATTAATATAATATTCTTATATATATAATAATATTAACTTTTATGTAATAATAGGTTAATTATAAAATATGTTATTCAAATAGGTTTAATATAATACATAAAAAAATTGAAGGTACCTTAAATATTTATAAGAAATAAACTTTTATATTATATATTAACAAATATTCTAAATAGATCCAAAATTTATTTGATGTTTAATAAAAAAAACACAAATTTAAATCATTAACTAGCAGATCTAATTTAAATAAATTCTATTGGATAAATATTTATGAAATTATTTTTACCATTCCGAGATGGGGAGCAGTATTTAAGAAAATGCAAGAAACGCTTTCCATAATCCGTCTTCCTAATTTAAGTCCAACCCACATCTGATTTGATTGGCCACGTGTCCTACACTGTACACATTGGGGGAAAAAAACAGTTTTCTGGCTTTCCGGAACATTCGAAACCGAAAGCTCTTCATGCGCACAGTTTCGTTCTCTAGATTATCCTAGACATTCTTCATCCATAGACTTATTTTTCCCGGGAAATCTCAGGAACAATCCAGAAACCGGTTACCCATCAACCCTTCTCCATTATAAGGATCTCATCATTCATTCTTTCTTCCAATTGAGCAAGAAGACACAATTGATCTCAGCATCCATAAACACTATTTCTGTGTTTTGCATCGTTTTCTTTCCATCCAAACACACATCAACCCCAAATGGCTTTAAAACGCAGAATCCGATTTTCCCTTTTGTTTCTCACAGCAGCATTATGCCTCGCTCCCAAGCCAACCAATGCTTTAATTCCATACGGTAGAACTCTGTGGGACATGATGCTTCCATCTGATGATCCCTTCAGAATTCTGGAACAAACCCCCCTGAACATTCCCAAAGGTGTCGAAACTCTGGCCCTAGCCCGCGCGGATTGGAAAGAAACATCCTCTGCACACATAATAACTCTGGACATCCCAGGATTGAAGAAGGATGATGTCAAAATTGAAATCGAAGAGAACAGAGTGTTGAGGATAAGTGGAGAGAGGAACGATGAAACAGAAGTTGAGGGTGAGAAGTGGCACAGAGCTGAGAGGACTAATGGGAAATTCTGGAGGCAATTCAGATTGCCTGGGAATGCTGATTTGGATCACATAAAGGCACATCTGGAAGATGGGGTTTTGAGGATCAATGTCCCTAAGTTGGCTGAGGAAAAGAAGAGGCAGCCTAAAGTTATTAACATTGCTCAAGAAGGGTCTTCTGGGGAGGACATCAAGGCTACTAAGGCTGAGATGTAAAATATGTGACAGTGATTTTGCGGATTTCTGGTTCTGAGGTTGTTCTTTCTGTTTGATAATCATGTGGATCACTTACAAGTAAAAATAAAATTGTATTTGGCTTGACTATGTGTATTGGCTTGTATACCAGTTTAAAGTATGAGCAGTGTTTGATGAAACAATGACCTTTTTTTTTTTTTTTTAATTGTCTCCTATCCTTTCTGTTTGAATTTGTTAGGCACATTGGCTATATTGGCTTTAAGATAATAGAAAAGATTGTGTTGCTGCATTTTCATCCAACAACATTATTATGTGCATTAGTAAAAGTGTATATGGTCGAGCGGCATATCTGTCTGAGTACTTCCATGTCATTGGGGTATTGCCTAGCGCGAGTTAGCGATGTTTTGAATTATTAGACGCTCGCCATTTAGAGTGCAGCGCCTAGCAGCGTGTTGCTAGTATTGATCTTCCACAATTTTGTTTTCACGGTCTAGGGTGCTTTCCGTTTTGCTTGCTGCTTCTAACAAAAATTGATGTACAATGTTTCTTTAATCATATTGTTCAACAGCACTAGCAATTGCGAAGATTCTATAATATTGATAGTAACAAAAATAGTACTCATCGCAAAATCCATTTGAAACATCTTCTCGCCTTTCCCGTTGAATCAAATTTTGTTTTCCATTTCCTTTGAATCCCTACTTATGATTACGCAGTGCCAAGCAGATGTCGTGTAACCTGAGAAACCTTCCGAATCTCAATTTTTATGTGCTTGTTTTATCATCTTTAAATTAAAAAAAAAGCCTGCTTCTTAAATTGTTAATAATTAATATACACATTTGAGCTCACTGCTTCAAGTGTTATTTTCTTTTTTTTTTAAAGATTTTATATTATTGTTGCATTCAAAGATTAATTTTTGGTCTCTCCGTATATGTATTTTAATAGTTTAACCATTCTTATTATTAAAAGATCAATTTTTGATCTTTCCGTATATATATTTTAATAGTTCAATCATTCTTATTATTAAAAATGAAAAATGTATATACTCTTTCACTTGTATGTTAGATTAACAATTAGTATATGATTTCCTATTATTCAGTTGGGTGAAAAGCCTGCCTCTACTATGATCTTGTTTGATATTGGCTACCCATCAGACATTAACTCTGCTGGTGCAGATTGACAGAATGTATTAGAGGTAACTTTTTGAAGAATTGAGTATATAACAATGTCTCAACTTTCTGATCTTAATGCCCACAACAAACAGCTGTGCATTGTCAGGTGACAGTGTCTTCTTGTGCAGCTTTATGAGATCAGACCGAGTAAGGCTCAGCAGCTTGCGCAAACTTATGCTTGGTGAGAGAACAGAGGAAAAAGGGTAACACTAGTTACACTTGTTTGTGTTTATTTAGACTTATTCATTGTATAGAATCTGATCATATGTTGTCAAAATAAGTGAACAAGTTAACAATCATTAAATATAAAACAAGTGTGTCTAGTACTATTCATGAAAGAAAGTCATAATGTACATGAAACTAATTCATTTAATTGAATAAGCTTTTCAAATCTACTGGTCAGTTAGGACTCAATACCTATCATTGGATGATGAATAGTTGGTCTTATCGTGACCTTTTTTTGAATTTTCAAAACTTCTATGGCTTCATTAGGTCTATTTTATGCATATTAGATTTTACCATTGCAAATCTGTAGGTATACAGAAGTGACTGAAATTTTTGCAGATGTACTTCCATTTTGCTTGTTGTCACCCATATTTCTATGGCTTTCTTCCACGCTACATTTATTGTCCAATTCAGAGTACCCAAAATTTGTACACACACTATTTTTTAGTAAATGATGACATGAGATACCCATGATAACAGCGCCAGTAAGGAAGCAATTGGTGTCATGCTCATATCAGCTTCAGCCAACAAATGCATAAAAACGCATACCAACCCATTTTTGGCTTATTCATATAGAGTTTTCCTCCTATTGAATTTTTGGGGTTTACTGATTGCTTCTACAGAGAGGAGTTTGTATGTACTATCTGCAAGATTGCAGTAAAGGCAGAAGTCATTTTCTCTGCATACATGAAATTATGAAGAATCAGCAGCAGCAGGAGCAAGAAAGTTTGCCGTGAACTATGTCTAAATGTTAATAATGCAGTTGGCTGAGAGGAGGATGCCTGGCGTTTAATGGCACCGTGGATTGTGTGGATGCTGCTTTAATGTTTCATGCCAGACTTGTGGTGGTATTGGTCATTCTGGTTCAGTTTAATGTACATCCAGTTACTGAAACTGTGACCATAATTAATAGGTGCTTGCTATGTTACTAGAGTTTAAAAATTCGGATCGTGATAAACTTTTGAAATCAGTGAAAATTATTTGATTATAATTATCTTTTTTAAAAAAAATAGAATTAGATAATTTTAATTTAATAAATTTTAAAATTAACCCTTTGTCACGGTAGTGTTCACGTTTAATAACCATATCACTGCACCGAGCACTCCGTAAAGTAATGAAATTGCATCGAAGTTTCTTTTTTTCTTTTTTTCTTTTTTTTTTTTTTTGGGGGGGGGGGGGGATGTGTCGTGCAGCGCAGCTGTTTTGCATTAAGATGGCAACCAAAGTCATGTACTGAAAGCTTTCTAAAATTTTAGTTGAGGTGGTAGGCCTAACAAGTCACATAATTCAAAATTTATATTAGTTGATGTATATAGTTAATGCGGGTTTTAATACTATTTGTCAAGCTCTAAATTTAATTGTTTAAAGATAACGATTAAATAATTAGTTCAGATTTATCGAGCAGTCAAGTTTGCTTGATGTTTTATATTCAAATCTCAAACTTAATAAATATAAAACTTTATACTCTCTTCTATTCAAATGATTTAATATTTTTATTAGACTTGTTAAGTCTTGTAACTTAAGATTGCGCAAGTTAAATATATAGTTAGTGAGTGTTTTAATATCATTTATAAAATTTATAGGTGTTATTTATGAACGAAGACATGCTAGTCTTCTCTGTATTATTTTAATTTTATTGGATTTTATGTAAAGTAGTGGATTTAAATTTAATAAAATATAGTAGAAAAATATTTTTAAAATAATATTAAATGTTATTGTACTATCTCTTTTGAGATCTGTTTTTGACATCTTGATCACAATTACCCTCATTTTAAAAGTCAAGATTTTCAAATACTCTATTTGGCAAATATAATCTCACGTCTCATTTGCGATCTTTTATCATTTTAAACCACAGGAACTAATCAATGGCGCATCAACTATGGCTGAAAGTATAATTAGTCACAAAAGAGAGGAGGGGCAGAATTGGGTGGGAGCCACCAATGTGCACACTTGCAACATAAAGTTTCCATGCGAGTTGGATTTAAGCACGCGTACGTACGCCTCTATTAACACAAAATAATGATGTTGTTTTGGAATTTAACAACAATGACTTACGCGACAAACCACGTGAGATGAATCTTGGTGCACAAGTTAAGCCTATGTAGTTTCATATTAATTGGTCAGCAAATTATAGATTTTAACTTTAAAGATTCATTGATTATGTTCGGAAATCGAATGACGTTAGTGTGACATTTGGAGTTATTTAGGATGTCTACATGTAAGTTGAGAATTATTTTATTTATGTGTTGTTTGAATAGGGTACACATTATGTTTTATGTTTTAGATATAGTTTTACTTAACATGAATAATATATATGTGTGTGTATGAATGGTATGCACTCAATGGAAGGAATGGCTATTAGATTGGTAAATTGTGGTGGAGTGTTAGAGAACATAAATAAAAATTAGATTTATGATTTTTTACAACTTTTGAAATGTTGTTCCTCATTTTATATTGAATGTCAGAGAATTATTTGTGGAATGTAAATTGTTTGGGAGTTGAAATTCAAAAAAAATTATTTAAAATGTGATTCTAAAGCATTACTTCGATGTTTATCTAATCCTCAACATAGAAGCAATGATTTAATTCAAAATATCCAGGTATTTTGAGATGAAGAGTGGAAAGTAAAGATTATAAATATAGAGATAGCAATATTTGTGTAAACTGATTGGGTCAATTATAGTCTTTCTCTTAATTCTGACACTCATGGATTTCTTGTGGTTTATCTCAAATGTCACATCTCTTTCCTATGCTTTGAAGGTCCCAAGAACTTGTTTTATTGTCTTTGTTTTACTTCTATTTTTTCTTTTTAGGTTTAAACCCTTTATTTAAAAAATTGATTATTTAGTTGTGGACCTTGAAATTTTTTTAAATATTTTAATTATAATATTTGTCTTTGATCATACTCAATGAACAAAGGATAATTATAATTTTTTATAATTTATAATATCTTAAAAATTAATAAATTATATTTTTAATATGTGAGTTTTACAAAATTAATAATTGAACAATAAAACTAAGTAAACATAACTAATTAGTTAATATGTGATTTAGTTCTTATCGAGAATCAACTCAAGTGGTATATGAAGGCTTTTATTTTTCTTCTATATCCTATATTCGAGTTTAAATTTGAGATCTCTTGTATGCATGCTTGCTATTAATGGAAAATATATGTATATATATAAAGCTCCATTTGCATTTAACTACCCTTTTAACATAAATGGTGAAATGTAAAAAATGAAGATATGTGATTTAGACTAAGGTATCAATAAATTTTCAAGTTATGTACCAAAAAAAGTAGACTTTTTTTTTAAAAAATTTGCAATCAATGTTATTGGCCTTTCCTTGAATCTAATGCCCCGCCATGATCATATGGTGATGGAGAATGTTGGGTAAGTGGCCTTTTGGTCCTCTGTGTCGTAGGCCTTAACTTCATTTCACACGAAAATTTAAAGCAGTGGGAATGTTCCCAACGGCTACTCTTTATTGCTTTTTAATTGGTTTTGGAAACTTAAAAGAAACAAGCAGATTCCATCACAGCAGAGGGGCCACGAAGGAGAGCATTGCCAAACCTGAGCCGAAATCAATGAGCCTTTCGTACGTGAAAGCGATATGCCCCGCCTTGGAAAAGAACTTACCCATTTTTTCATGCAAATCAAACTGTAACATTATTTTTTTGAAACGGTAAAACCGTAAAAGCAGTATTTCATTTAATATATATAATTTTAAATTTAAATCTTAGATAAAATATAAAGTATTTCTTTAGTTTTTTTATCTGTTATTTTAAAATTTTAATAAAATATTAACTTTTTTAAAAAATTTATCATTCTTTTTTATTAATAAATATTTTATTATTTTATATTATTAATCAATTTATATTTACATTTTTATAATCTTTTTTATTTTTAATTATCTTAAATTTTGTATATAAATAATAATTTTATAAAAATTATTAAAAATAAATAAATTTAATTATTTTTTTAATATGTATGAAATCGATTAATTATGATAAATAAATAGGAAGGGAGGGGTAAAATTTTCAGAAAAACATTAAATGCTGCTTTTTTCATGAAACCAAATCTGCTTATATTCAATTGTTTGTTTAATATGTTAGCTTGTGTGTCTGCCACTTTACATGTCACATTAATTGTAAGAGAAATAGTACTCCTTCCGACTCGTTTTATTTGTCTTTTAAAATCATTTCATAAAAATTTTAAAAATTAATTTATTATTTTCAAAATTATTTATGACTCCAATAATTAAAATTTATTTTATCATTTTAATCATAAAATTCAAGGTGGTTAAAAATGGAGAAAGAAATATAATGAAATAATTTTGTTAAAATTTTTTATGATGAATGTGTAGAATAATTAAATATTTATTAAAAATAAAAAAGAGTAAAATTAAAAAAAATAATTAATACTTCACTAAATTTCTAAGATGATTAAAAAGAATGAAAATTTTCTTGAGAGAGAGAGAGAGTTATAATAAAATTATTTTAGGATTTTTCTCCAAGCAGTTTCACCGGCTAGAAACAAGTCATATTATATAGTATCAAAGTTTCTCGGATTTTACAAAATGGAAGTTAATTCTTCGAATAGTTTCACCTTCTTGTCAGGGGATTTTTGCTGCCTCTATTTCTTAATTAAATATTAAATTATAATGCAATGTAAAGTGAGCTTGTGCTATTTCTAGATTCATGTTCAAGTTGAGAAAAGCAAAAAAAAAAAAAAGGATGAATAGAAAAGTTGAGAGATAAAGAAAGAATAGTAATGGTATCTACCAACATATCAACATAATGAGTATAAAGGCTGAACTAAATTGATAGTCCAATCTGACGGTTTCGGATCCTAACATTGGAAGGAAAGAAAATGAAAAATTCAGGCACAAGTAATCAACATATCTCATATTTAATATGATGGAATAAAATAAAATGTAAATGAATTAAATGAAAAAAGTTTGATTGGTAAATTTTACAAAATGAAAATGTCTGTGAAGAAGTGGCTATTCCATTAGATGATGAAAATTTTACTCTTATTTCTGACTTTTTTTATATATTTTTATGTTATTCTTTGTTAATAAATAATAAAATTAACATCTATTTTTAATATTAATTATTAAAATATTTAATAACTTAATAATTTTATTTTTAATAATAAATTTTAAAATAAAATTATTTTTATTTTGATAAAAATTATTTAATTAAAAATATGGTAAATTAAATTTTTATGCTTTTAGTGTAGAAAATTATTTTTTAATTATAATATTGATAATTGTGATTTTTTATGTTTAAAATTTATAAATAAACTAAAAAAATAATGATATCAATTTTCATATAGATATAGTTTTAATTTTATACTTTCTTTTCATTCTTAAAAGTATTATTGTTAATGAGACCTTTTTCTTTTTCAATTCTATTCCTATAATATTTATTATACCAAATATAATTATAAAATATTTATTTTATTTCATTTCATTCTTTCCCTTTTCAATTTATTTCATTCCATTTTATCTATCAAATCAAATGGCAGTGGTGTAGCACTTAAAACATTACGTTAGATTTTTTTTTAGCTATTAAATAAATTTATTTTTTAATAAATAGTTACTAAAAATATTGTATATATGTTAAATAGTTTGTGACTTTCATTAATAAAAAAATTTGGCCTAAACCCATTGAAGAAATGGAAAATGATATCTTTCTTCTAAGAGACATGCCTATGTATGAGTAGGAAGTTAGCAAGAATCATAGCTATGCATATTTGGTGGTGGTCACCCTTCATATATATTTTGCAGCACTGCTGCAGCAGTTGTCATCTGTTGCAGAGATGCACATGCTGAGTGCTTCATCTACAAATAAAGGCCATATATAGCAGTTGGACTCCCAGAACTTTTAATTTGAGAGAATAATTATTAAAAAAATTCAATTTTT
This sequence comes from Sindora glabra, assembly GCA_020226215.1. Taxonomy (NCBI): domain Eukaryota; kingdom Viridiplantae; phylum Streptophyta; class Magnoliopsida; order Fabales; family Fabaceae; genus Sindora; species Sindora glabra. Next base: position 9,491,458 of record CM035225.1, read on the forward strand.
TTACAAGAATTTGTGCAATTTTTCTGCATAAAAATACAAGAAATATCAGAACTTTTATAGACGAAACTCCTGTCCACACATTGCCCCCCATCATTGAAAGAAAATAAATCACAAACCTACATATGTCACCTTATATGTTAATTGTTAGCCATACCTCAAACCCTCCCTTCTTTAGAAAAAGAAAGGTGCAGTAAAAACAAAAAGCTCCGAATGAAAGACATTATTATGATTTGTCCAACGCATTTATCATACATGATATTATTTGAAAATTTTTTTTTTATATATTTTAAGTTTAATTTCAAAATTATATATATATCTAATAACTTATTTTTGAATAAAATTGATAATTTTATTCTTAAAATTATAGAATAGTAGTAAAATAATTCATAAATTATATAATATTATAATTTTATTTCTAAATAATAATTTATATAGATAATTTCTTTTCTTTATATAAATTCATATTAACAATTTCATGTTTGAATTGTTACACAAAGGGACAAATTTATTTATATAAAATATTATTTGAGTATGAAATTATAACTCTATATAATTTGAAGATCATTTTGATAATATATTATAATTTTAGAGACCAATTTATTAATTTTTTAACTATTCCCATTATTAAAAAAAATTACTATGATGTCCAACCCAACGCATGTCTTGCGCTTTGATTAGGAAAGAAATAACTACATATTACCTTTTCCTTTTGTTGAATAATTACATTATACTCATCACAAATTTTACTAGGAATGTAAATTTTTAAAGCAATTCAAATTATTTTTTATTTTGTTTATAATTCTGTCAGAAAGAAATAAATACAAATTTTATGGATTTTATTACATAAAAAGATGAATTCTAAAGTTGCGTTTCGAATGAAAATTAAAAATTATTATTAAATATAAAATTTGATCAAATAAATCTGTAAAATTTAATTTAATAAACTTGTTTTTGAATCTTATTTTTGTTATTTATAGTTTTTTTAAATCTGAATGTACATAAAATTTTGATATATGCTTCTATTTAGCATGATAAAAACATGATTAAAAGAAAAAAATAAAAATTCAAATTTCCTTAAATTATAAAATACATCATCAAAGGATAAAAACCCTCCACCCCTAATTGCAAGTTCGAACGCTTGGTAGAATAATTCCGTGTTTTTTGTCTTGATCATGTGTGGCACTTGTCCAAAGCAATCAAAAGATGGAAAGAAGACCAACCAAGTAATTTTGATTCGTCAATGGAAAATGATTGCCATAGTTGGTTTCCTATGACAAAGCACCCAGAGAAAGAGGTTGCCGTGGTGTAAGATTATCGGAAGAAAGAAAGCCGGCAAGCATCTTAAAAAGCAAAAATATTGCAACAACATCCTGATCATGATCCTGCAAAATCTAGTTGACTACCAAGAATATTTTGCTTTTTTCAAGTAGGATAAAAACAAAAGATAGAGAATAGTTTACTTTTCATGTTTATTTGGTGTAATTGAATAATCTGCTTTTTTTAAATGCAAGAAAAAGGTCTAAACTTTTCATTGGGAACATCTATTCTTTAATGTAATATTCCTTTAATTCCTTGTCTTCTAGCTAAAAGGAAATAAAGAACTAATAATCAAAGCCAAACCCTTTGAATCTTGTCTTGAATCATGTGGTAAAGTGCACATCTTGCGTTATGCATATTATATTCTGAACTCCATTCATACTTTATTTGGTTCTTTTTATGTTGGAATAAATTCTTATATATTTACATCGTAACTTAAATATTTAATTCTAATCAATGAGAAAAATAGTTATTAAATTCATGAAATTCACGTATATTAAAATTATTTTTTTTCATTGACTAATATCAAAGATACATATTATAATTAAAGTGAAAAAAAAATTCTTCACATTTGTAGGGGATTGTTTTGTTAACTTGAATTCTGCATAAGAACAATAGAAGTTTTATTTGCAAATTTTAAACTCTTGAAATAATTAAAAATAAAATTTTATTTTATTTATTTATAACTTTTATTTTAATTACGTTCATATTATTATAAAATTCATTAAATTTAGTAAGGATTTCATTAGAATTTATTTCATTTAACCTAGAGCACATATTACATAAAAAAATTATTCTCTTTTTAATATTATATTTATCATAATATTATTAAAATTTCTTTTTTAATTGAATTCTATTCATTTCTAAAATATTTTGAATAAAAAATTTATTCATAAATAAATTAAAATTACTATTTTTAATAAAATTTTTATATAATAAAATTTATTTATAAATATATTAAAGTTATTTTTATTAAAACAAAACTAATTCTAAAAAATTATGAAGCGAAACCAACCATAAATGGTTCTCTTGATGAAATGAACGTTTGAAATGCATAATCCATGATTTAATACTTGAATTAATTAAGGGATTGGGTAAAATATGGCTTCTTTCAAAAATGGTGCTTCAATTAACCGAAACATGAATATCTTACATTGATTTTATATGTTGTGTCTAGAGGCAGCAGCGACGACAATACGCAACTGTTTATGACAGTACTTCTCCTTTACGCAATAAACAATGGAGCATAATTACGATATATCATTTTTATTATATATTATTATGGAGTCATTTTTTATTTATATGAGAAATATATTTTTATGAAAAAATAATTTTTTTAAAAAAATATTTAAAATTATTTAATTAATATTTGAAAGTGATACTTTTTAAAAAATAATTTAGTATATTTTATTTAATTCAATTATAAATTATATAAAAATATTAATAAATAATTATTATATTTTTAATATTATTATAATATAAATTAATAATTTAAATTTTTATTAATTAAATTTAATGAGAATAATTTTATATTTATATTTATAAATAATATATGAAGTAAAAAAAGATAAGTACGTAACTTTCTATATTTTATAAAAAAACTAGAACTTCTCAAAAAAAATTATTTTTTAATTTATTAAATAATAATTAATTAAATAATTTATTTTTTATTTTTCATAAAATAATTTTTTTATACTATTATAATTTCTAAATTTAAGAGTTTAAATTGATTAATATGTGTAGTATTACACAAATTTCAAATCAATAATATATGATAAAATAGTACTTCCTTTAATAGTTTTTATTTGATGCATTAAAAAAATTATTTATTTTTATTTATTACTTTAAAATTTTAATAAAATATTAAATATTTTTTAATTTTATTCTTTTATTATTATTAACTATGTTATTATTTTAAAATTTTAATTTATTTTATTTTTTATTTTTAATTATTTTAAAATTTATATATAAAAATTAATTTTGAAAAATTATTAAAAATAAATATATTAAATTGTTTTTAATATTTATAAAATTAATTAATCGCGATAAATAGAAAGAGAGAGGGGGAATGTACGTTCGTCCATACCTAAACGATGGTACGAGGGAAGCATGCGAGTGTGTGAGGTTGATGAATCAAAAGCAGTAATAATGTGACTGCAGAGAATTTAGGGTTGGCAGTGATTCGGGTAGCTGGATGGATGGTTTTCCCCAAAAGAAAATGACCTAAACAAGCTTCTCGAACCTTGTGATCAATGCTTGCGTGTCATGTGCACGACACCAACATTTCAATTTCAATCCTATTTAATATTCTCGCTTCCCCCATGTCCTACAGTGTTACTATTATCCGATCATAGGAATTTTATTGATATATTATTAATTTAATTATAAATTAAATTAATAATATTTAAAAATGTATCATAGAATTATATATTAATAATTACATTTAATAATATATGAATATATCATCACATTAATAATAATGTATGATATATTTATAATAATATACCGGAAGTTTTTCTTGACTCAAATGTTACATAAAAATTTATGAAATCTAGAAGTAGTTATTCATGACACTAAATGAACAAAACTTTAATATATATATATATATATATAAATTATTATATTATTAAAAATTAAAAATTATTATTTGTTTGATTTTACAAAAAATAGGTAAAAAATTTAATGAAAGAAAAAGAATAAAAAATGATATTTTTACTTTACTTGATTTTAGGATACAAAAGAAATAGAAAAAAAAGGAGGGTATGAAAAAAAGAACGAAGTTCATTAAAAAGTTTTCTCGTCATATATGATATTTGTTTTTATAGAAATATAGGTAGAAAAAATTTAATGAAAGAAAATGTAGAAAATAATATTTTATTTTATCTGGTTGCAAGGTAGAATTTTACCTTAATTTTACTTGTTTGGAAATTAATTTATTAATTTAAAAGGTAAAATTTTCATTCAATTTATATTTATTTTTTCTCAGTTCTTTTATCTACATAAGTAAAAAATTATTTTTCTTTAATTTTCTTTGCAACCAGGTAAGCGGCATGATATGTTTAGTGTATCATTTTTTTAAAGCAAGCATTTACTGGTTAACTGATATTCTAGTTATACTTAATTTGATGAGTACGAGTTAGTCTCAAACTACATTTAAATTTGATCACTTCTAGTATCCCTTTGTCGCTCGCTATGAATACCTTCAAGGTTATCCGTCGAGAACTTTACCAATGAAATATTTTATCAATAGAATACCATTCTGTTAACAAATTTTATTTGATTTTAACATTACTATTGATATGAAACTAGTTATATATTTTTTAAATTGTGATAAATATTTTTATGTTTTGAGTACTAATTAAACTTCTTAACACTAACATTTATTAATACTTTCATAACTCATATTTTTAGTTTTAAAATTTACTTAATTGTAATATTAAAATACCGGTAATTAAAAATACTATTTTTTCATTAAAGTGCCATGCAATTACATTGTTATAACCACTTTGGATCCGATAAAATAATTATAAACACTATTGTTGTATTTGATCATCTAAGTGTGAAATTTTCTCACATTTTTATGAGTTTCGTATATTTAGATGATTAATTTTAATAACTGCAATTGTCTTTATTATATTAAATTATGACCCCCATTAATATTGTACCACTAAAATTTTAGTGTTATATGTGGCATAAAATTAGAAATATTTTATCTTAAAAACACTACAATGACTCTGTCATATCTATGCTATTGCAATTAGAACATCCCATTTTCTTTATGAACTTGAGAAAAATGCATGTCTCCCTTATTAAATGTACAAGGATACTAAACAAAGAAAACTTCTTATATGCACTATGCTATGATAAGACTAACAATCGAGGTAGTTTTGGAAACGACACGAAATGGACAAGCAAGCAAGAATTCATGAAGAAAATATCATTATCAAAGAATCATATATAAATTAAGTATATATTACATGAGAAAAAATTTGCATTTTAAGAAATGAGAAGAATAAATTCTACGTGGTTGAATTTCATGCGAATCCTTGAAGGCCAGCAGAGTTCTAACCTAATTAGGAGAATAATATAGACTATGTGCTAGCTTAACATATCCTCTTTCTATTTTTCTTTAGTTTAAATATAATATTTAATATTTCATTTATAAAAATATATAAAAGTAATAATTATTATATTCTTTAAATTTTATAACTTAGTTCTTTATTTTTACTATTGTTATAATTATTCATTCCTTTATTTAATTGAAATATTAAAATAAATAAAAATATTAAAATTAAATATTAAATAATACTTTTGTAATATCAAACACGTATTTATTTTTTATCATATTACTCTTTATTTCAATATTATATATAAAAAGAATAATAAATAATAATTATAAATTTTAAATAAATAATTATTATATTTAAAAATAAAAAATTAAATATTATATTTATATATATATATCCATCATAGTACGCCGACGTAGCCATTTAAGATCATACTTATGAGAAGTCGAGGATGAAGTCTTAAAGCCACATACACATATTTAAAAGGACACTAAATATCATTTCGGTCAATAGATTTCAAAAATAAGTTTGTATATACATCTTTTTATTAATATGGATCATTAAAATTTATTTGATAAAATATGTACAAGCTTGCTTTGAGCACAGAATATGTTTGAAGTTATTTTAATTCAAATCAAAAGAATACATATAAAAAAAAATTAGGTAAAATTTCATAAATATTTATTATGAAGTTTTTTATCACAATTTTATATTTATATTATTTTTTATGGCTCATCTGATAATTATAATTTAAGAAATATGATCATTAATCAATTATTTAATTAATTAAAAATTAAATACATATATAAAATTATAATTAAAAACTTCACAATAAATATCTATAAAATTTCACCGTTGTATAATAAGAAATGGAGAACAGTATGCCTGAACAGAAAAGGAGAAAGAAAAGCATTGAAAGGAAATGTTATCCCAGGCATGCAGAGTTACTGCAAGAAAAGAGACAACATACATAAGAAATGAAAAGATGGATAATGTAGATGGTGGAATAAAGGCAACGTTAATAAAAGAATAAAGTCATTTCCATTAAAATTATAAACATATTATTGTAATAAGGGGAGTACGAAAAGAACAGCTTTCAGTGCAACCGTAACCTCTGTATCTGGCTATAACATAAACTATGCACAATATTTAAACAAATTAATTGGAGCTCTGAAATTTAAAATACATTTACCTATTTAAAATTTTAAGATTAAGCTGAAAGCCCTAAATTCATATATATTGCTATTGCTATGAAACATATTTCACGAAAAAGGACATATATTGAAAAGATGAAATATATCTGTAACTATGGTTCTGTCACTCACTCCTCTCTTGTCATGTGATAAATCTGAAGCAAGTTGGATTGCTGTGTGTTTGTATTCCAAGGGAACATCATCGATACGTTGAGTGAACTTTTTCCTTGACACAACACCCCAAGCAACCAGGTACTACATTTTTACATGATAAGTCAAACTCACTCCTCTTTACTCCTCCCTCCAACAAACAATATGATCCACAATTTATAGTTAGGAAAATTTTATGGTATAATCCACTGTTGATTTAATTGGTCGGACGTTCGATCTTTTTGGGGATGGCTTTGAATTCAGGTTTTATAAAAAAAAAAAAAGAAAAGAAAAGAAGTTATTGTTCGGAGAATTTTATCTCAATCCAATTTAATTTTAAATTAATTGAAAATTTTATATAATTTATTGGATATCAAAAGCTTTAGATAAAAAATTTATATATTAATATATTATTATAGAATATATAAAATCTAATTTTAACAAAAATAAATTTAATATTTGATTAGATTTAATGATGCGCACCAAAGTGTTTCCTAAATAGATATTATTACCTATTGAAACAAAGTATATAATAATTTCTCAAAAGAAAATATATCAAATATTTTCGCTTGGCGAAATTATTCATTTATATCAGAATATATATATTAAATTATTAAGAATATGGTATTTCAGATTGCTTTTGGAAAAAATTTTAATATTGTATTAGTATTAAAAATTAATACTACTTTCATATAAATACTATTATATATTTTTTAACTCAATAATTTAATTTATTCACAAATAAAAATGAATTTCTTGTAAAAATAGTTAATTTTTTATTAAATTAAATTATTTAATTAAAATAATACTCAATATTATTTATATAAAAATAAGGAAAATGTTAACAATAACTCCAGGAGTATTTTTAAGTATTGAATACATGTTTTCAATTAATTAAATTAAATACTTTATGCCTATTTTTAGTAATAAAATAAGTGATTATAAAATTAATAATAAAATCATATTTAATGTTTTGTTTGTAATATAATAAATGATAATACATTAAATAATTTATTAAAATAGAAGAAAAACATTAAATATGATCTTATTATTAATTGTATCCTTAGTTACTCCTTTTATTCTTTATTATTTATCATATTTTAAAAAGATTTTTTTTATTTTTATCTATCATTTTAAAATTTTAATGAAATATTAAATACACCTGTTTCACTTTTATTCTTCTGTTTTACTAATAAATATTTCTTTATTTTTCTTGAAATATCTTAAAATATTTATTATATTATTTTTCTCTATTTTAACTAGTTTAGACTTTATGTACAACAAAAAACCAAAAGCTAATTTTTAAAAATTTAATAAAATAAATTAATTAAATTATTTTTTAATATTTATAAGATCAGTTAATTGTGATAAATAATAAAAAAATAAAAATGTTATATTAATAAAAATGAAAATAAAATATTTAATTTAGTTAATTAAAAATATATATTTAATTCACAGCAACAGAATATTAATAGTATTTATCTAAAAATGATTGCACTAAATTTTTAATAATAATTAACATAGCGCTGAAAATTATTTCCAGCTTTCGGAAGTGAAAAGAAAATTCTTAGAGGTTCCATATGTATTCACTGTTTCCCTCCCTGAACGAAACGGCAATGGTGGCGCGTGAAGGGAAGGCTTTCTACATTCAGCCAACGGCCCAATGATCACATCCGCTGCACGTACTATGTTTAGCTTTGCTTTCTCCGTCCGTTCCCTATCAACGGCTTTATGCCATTAAACTCATTATTTAATTAATTAATTAGTTATAATCATAATCGGAGTTACTTTTTACTTAAATTTTGGATTACCTTTTTCTTTTTTAAAAAAAAAAACACTTTGCTCCTTAGAAGCCATATTTAAGAAGGGCAGGGGGAATCAATTTAAGAAAAAGAACACTCCAAGAAATATCTAAGTAAGAATTAGCATCTCATTAATATTTTTTGCCTCTGATGATCCCTACATAAATGAATTCTTCCCTTGAAGAATAAGAATGGAATATATATAAATATATATATATATATGGAATACTTTGTTATATATTATTCTAATTCATGATCTTAAAAGTACAATTTTGATGTTAATCAAATTTGGAATATATGGAATGTTTTGCTATATATTATTCTTTTTAACTGTAACTCCTTTTCTAACTATATTCCTTACGATTAGAATATTATTTTTTATATTTTTATATCGAATATTACAATATAATTATACATAAAAAGAAAATAATTTTATTTTTTGAAAAAAGAGTATATTTATATATAAAAGTATAAATAAATAATCTTTAATTTTCTAAGAAAACATTAAAAAAGTTACAATTTAAAATTTTGATGCGATTATACTTCATAACAAAAATAATTTTGAGGTTAAGGTGCGTATTCTTACCAGAAGAAGATGACGAATGCCAAGCATAATTAATCGAACGTTGAAAAAGGTCAATATAATTTGAACTTATTTTTAACTTTGACTTTCTCCCCATAATTTAGTCACGTCATTGTATATTAGTGGGTTTGCTCGTGCAATGCAACACGATTCTGGTTAAAGGGTTTGTAATTAGGATGATATTATCGGGAATTTTTATTTTTTAAAATGTTGAATATTTTTATTATTATATTATTCTTATTATATTAAATTTTATATTTTCTAATTTAATTTATTTACTTTAAAATTAAAAAAATAATTTAATAATAAAAATGCTTTATCTCCGAGCACAACTCGGCATTATATATCCCTATGATTATAGGGTGAATAGTACTTGAAAGTTTCAAACTTTGACCAGGTATACAGAGTAAGGGAAGCCTAGCATAAGAAGTAATAATTCTTGCCTTAAATACCTACTTTATTCCCTTGCTGTTTGTTTAATCGCTTGAAGAGGTTCATTATCAATTTAATTATTTAATTATATCCAATTAAGTTCCTCAAAGATAGTATTAATTTAAGTTTCATTTTGCACAATAAATAAATAAATTAATTTATAACTTATTGACCTAATCAATAAATTATAAATTAATCTTTAGAGGTATTTCTCACACTAATTTATAAGTTTCTTGCACTTGAAGAAGTTCATTATCAATTTAATTATGTCCAATTGAGTTTTTCAAAGATAGTATTAATTTAAGCTTCGTTTTGCACAATAAATAAATTAATTAACTTATAACTTATTGACCAGGCCAATAAGTTATAAGTTAATCTTTAAAAGTGTTTCTCACTCTAACTTATAAGTTACCTGAAGTAGCTTATAAGTTCTGATTTAATAAGTTATTTATACTAATTTATAACTTATAAGTTACTATTTTTTTGAACTATTTTCAAATCTATCATTATTCTTTTTATTAATTTACAACTCATATCTTTTGTAATATAAATTTAAATAATTTTTATAAAATATAATTAATTATATTTTAAGTAATTATAATTTTATAATAAATAATAAAATAAAAATTATATAAGTAAATAAATATATAAATTTATAAAATATAATTAATTAAATATTAAAAATTATACTTTTATTTTAAACTTTTTATTTATGTTAATTTAATTTAATTTTTAAATAAATATAAATTATTTTAATTATATATATATTTCTTTTAATATATCCTTTTATGTTATTTTCTAATTTCAACTAATTTTATGAAACAGTTTAATTAGTTTATCAGCTATCAATTATAAGATATCAACTATTAAGTAATTTATTAATTATTTGTGCGAAATGGAACCTTAATCTTCTAATTATTTATTTATATCCGATTAAATTCCTGCATTAGTCTGTCATCAGAACCATTAAGACAATTAATAATTTGAAAATTGATTTTCTAGAGTCAAAATGATCAGTATCATCAATTATTTTCATGAATTAAATAACAGACTAAATAATGTATAAGGGAGTAAGAGTCTCAATTTAATATAAAATATTTTATATTATTAATAAATAAGAATAAGATATGTTATTAAAAAATTAATTAATAATTAAATTTTTTATCAATAATAAAAATTTAATAAATTTTTATTAATATAATAATATATATATTAATAATAAATCAATTTTAAATTTATAAAATAATCGAACGCGATCAAACAAATATTAAAATTCGTGCGAGATGAGATTGGTACAAATTAAACGAGTATAATTCTTATATTTCCTATGTCAGAAACATTATTTGATTATATTATTATTTATTATAATATAACTTTAAATTTTAATATTGTTATCATGCTGGTATTCACAATCGCACTTTTATATTTTTTATACCATAATAATTATATTAGTTTGTATTTTTACTTTTTATAATTAACTGCAATTTATTGTCTATTAATAAAAGTTATTTATTTAATTTATTTTTCAAGAAGGCTTTTTATTATTTTTAAATTCTTAACTCATTCATTTTTTTAATAAATATAATATTTAGCCATTTATTCATAAAGGGAATAACTATTATATTTCTCAAATTTCATAATTAACAATATTATTTTTTTATTATTATTATAATTATTCATCTTTCCTTTTATACATAGCATTAAAATAAATGGTAAAAAAAGAATATAACTAAAAATTAAACCTGTGTTTGATATTATAAAGTGAAATTTAATAATTAATTTCAATACTTTTCCTTCATTTTAACAAAAAAAAAAACTTTTCATGTTGCTTTAGCATTGAAAATTTAATGTTATTTCTATACAAATATTGTCATGAATGTATCATTTTCAATTTAATAATCTAATTTTCTCAAAAAAAATATTTTTAGCCAAAAATAGATAATTTATTATAATTACTGAATTAAAGAAATAATACACATGATAATATCTATATGGAAGTATTATTGAATTTTCAGTATTAATGTATTATTAGAAATTTTTGCTATTTTAACATCACAAATGAATGCAAATGAATAATGATAGTAAAAATAAAAATAAAGAACTAATACTATTAGTTATAAAATTTGAAAAATATAATAGTTATTACTTTTATTAATGAGACTAAACTCTTGTTTGACATAACTAAAAATAAAATTTCATTTCATTTGGAAATGATTTTTTTAAATGGTATTTGATTTTAAGTAAAAAAGAATTTTATTTTATTTATAAATTTTATTTTAATTACATTTTTATTATTATAAAATTCATCTAATTTAGAAAGAAATTTACCAAAATTTATTTCAAATCTAAAAAATATATAACAAAAAGGACTTACCTTCTTTAAAATATTATATTTATCATAATATTATCAAATTTTATTTTTAATTAAAAAATTATTTGGTATAGCAATTAAAATCATTAATTATTAATTAATTTTTATATATAATTATTATGATTTTTTACTAGTGATATTATATTTAATAATGATCACTTTTTTTAAATTATAATTGGTATAAAAAATTTTAGGGATAAAACATTACAATTAAATGATAAAGTAATTTTTATAATTTATTTTTTAATTCTAATTTTTTCCTCATTAAAAGCTTTTTCACCACTTATATTTTAGGAAAAGCAGTCATATTAAAAGTTATATCATTAATAAGGGCAAAAATTATGAACGTTAAATATTAAAATTAATTAATAATTAATTATTTGAATATTTATATCAAATAAATATTAAATTTTATATAATTTTTAATATATTTTAAATAAAATTTTATTTATAAATAAATTAAAATTATTTTATTAAAGTAAAATAAATTGATTTTAAAAAAATACGTGTGAACGGACCCTGAAAGCTGTTGCATTTACCCCTTTTTACCGCTCCTCTCCTGGGACATTGCTCCTCTCCATGTGGCGTAAACTTGATGGTTGACAGACAGTGCAAGCAAAGCAAAGCTTAGCAACCATCCCCACCTTTATTTTTTTCCTTTATTTATTTTTTTAAATTGTTTCTAGTCTCCCACTCTTTGGCAGTAAAAAAATCTGATTTTTTTTTCCTTCTCTCCCAACAACCTCTTTTTTGCTCCGCTCACCGCAACTATAAGCTCATGTACTTACTTAGTGCTTCACTAGCAAAATCCACCTTCAAATTTCTAACTTTTCTTGTTCTCTCCCTCCCTCTCCCCCCCCCCCCCCGGCCCTCCATTTCCTGTTGCCTGGTAGTTACCCTAATTTCTACTCTCTTTCTATATGATCTATTGCTCTTATTGACTAAATCCTAGCCTGTATTTGCTTCTAAACAAGCTTTCCGCGCTTGAAGGTGTCTAAGCTTATCAAGACACTCTCCAACACAACTTGATGTTATTGGTATGTTGTTTCCATTTGCATGATCTGTATTTGAAATCAGAAGGTCTACTTCTGGCCGTTTTCATCCCATAATTGTTTTCTCACTTAAGCACTGTTTTCCTGTTGGGATCCTTACGATCTCTCTCTCTCTCTCTCCCCCCCTTTCTCTCTCCTTTTCGTGGGGTAGAAAACACCTAGAGAGGGAAAGTGTAATTGTTTTGCTCTCTTAAAGTTCTTCATCTCATGACCATCTCTTCTATGCCCTATTTCTGAGTTAATTTGGATCCCTCTCTCACTCTCTCTTTATCTTACTAAATTTAGTTGCAGGTTAGCTCAAGAACCAAGACCATTTTTCCATCCCCTTGACTTTTCTTTTCAATTGAGAGAAAATATTTTCCACCCGATACCTCTTCAAGCTGTATTGACTCTAGGTAAGACAAACCTAGATTCTGTTCTTCTTTTCACTTCTGCCTTCTTTCTCCTTAACGAAACTTCATCAAAAGGTTTCCATCTTCATTGTGTTGCTTCTAATTAATTAAAGGAGTTCAGTTCACAATTTTGGAGTGAAACACTCGCACAAAATTAAGTTTTCAAGGAGGTAACAACTTGAATTACAATCATTTTGGCACTCCCAATTCTCTCCCCTCGTCCTGCAAATTCTCTTTTGGTCTCCAAAGAACCAAACAAAGGCCCAAATAAAATAATAAGCCAAGAAAGAGAGAGAAGTGAGGAGAGAGAAGAGAAAAGGGAAAAAAGGAGAAATTGGAATGGAACTTTCCGGTGAAGAAGGAGAAACCGCAATCCCAATAAACAGTACATATGGTGTTGGTGGGGGACATGGTAATGGCCATCGTGGGCACATGATCCATCATGAAGCCCCACACAGCCAAAACCCCAACATTATCTCTTCCTCAACAACACACCCCCAAAACCCTTCAAATATTGGTTCCTCCATTAGAGCAATGAGCCTGCAGGAGGACCATGGACCCCACAAGAAACCATTGGTCGTCAGGTACAGAGAATGCCTCAAGAACCATGCAGCTTCCATGGGAGGCAATGCCACTGATGGCTGTGGTGAGTTCATGCCAAGTGGTGAAGAAGGCACAATAGAAGCCCTAAATTGCTCAGCCTGCCAATGCCACAGAAACTTCCACAGAAAAGAACTTGAAGGTGGTGATCAGCCCTACGGGTTTGGCAGAAAATTCATTTTAGACCATCCCAAGGGTATACTACCACCTGAGGCACTAGGGTACCCAACAGCTGGTAATATCTTGCCTTCAAGGAGTGTACCGCCGCATCAGATGGTACTGCCTTACAATTTTGGATCACTCCCTTCAGAATCTGATGAACAAGAAGATCAGGCTGAAGCAGGACTGGTGTCCAGGCCTCCACAGTTTGTGAAGAAGAGATTCAGGACAAAGTTCACTCAGGAGCAGAAAGAGAAAATGCTGAACTTTGCTGAGCAAGCTGGGTGGAAAATTCAGAAGCTGGAAGAGTCTGTCGTGCAAAATTTCTGCCAAGAGATTGGAGTAAAGAGAAGAGTGCTCAAGGTTTGGATGCACAACAACAAGCACAATCTGGCTAAAAAGAGCCCACCACCTGCTGCTTAATTAATTAAAGTACAACTTATTAATTATATCATCATCAAGCATTTCATGATTTTCAATTTAGCATGTGCTTAGCTTTTGTTAATTAACTCTAGTTAGTAATTATTAGCTGAAAGTGTTGGCTTTCCTTTTATATAAATCTTTATAATCATTTGCTAGTCACTAGGTCTGGTTGAGTGTTTGTAATAATTTTTGTCATGCAGTTTAGTTTGGGAAAATTGTTGCACTCGCTTGAGCCTTTGTGATGTTTCTCTTAAGCAGTTAAGAAGAACATCTAGAAAAAATAAAGACAGTGAGTTTGAGGTGCTGCATGTTTCCAGGTTTTGTATACTATTTTCTCTTAGACATTTTTCTTGCCATTATCTTCGAGAATGCATGTTCATCCTCCTGCTCTCTCTATGTTTTGCCGAATTATTTTATCAAAATAAATTTTATTTGGTCCTATATAAATAAAAATGTAATATGTCACTCCTATGCTTTGTGTCAAAAAGAAATGATACTTAATTATGATATGTTTAGAAGTTAGGAAAAAGGGAACACATTAAAGGAAAATGGAGGAAAGGGAACGGAGGATAATAGATGGTTAATTTATGATTTTTCCTCCTTTTATTTGAATGTGTAAGATTATATAAGAATGGATAATAAAGGGTTAAATACAAATATATAACTAGTTAGTATTTAATTTTATAATTTTATATTTTCTTAAAAAGTTAATTTATTAATGAATTTTTACAATAAAATAATTCTCTTTGAAAAAAGATATGGTGAGTTAACATACTAGTATATTATAATTTTTACATGAAAGGTTTATAAAAAAAATTGTTGTAAATTGGTCAAATATGACTCTTATTCTATAAGATAAATAATGACTTAATTCACATTCATCTTAAAACTAATATGGATGAGGATATATATATATATATATATATATATATATATATATATATATATATGTATGTATGTATAGGTTAATAAATATGGACTATAATTATTAGGTCTAATAATTATTATTAATAAGAAAAAATAATTTTACACTTTTTATTTAAAAATTCATAATTAAAATATATATTTTTCATATGTTACATACCTTTCAAAAATATAAATAATAAAGAAATATTGAGAATGTAAATATAAATCTATAAATTAAAAAATAAGATTGTGTTAAAATTGCAAATAAAGTAACAACCTTTCAAAATCATTTAATTCAGTAGAATGCAAAATATTGAATAATAAAAGAATTTGAAGGAGTAGTTATAAATTTTAATTTCCTCTTTTCTTTACACAAAACTCTGAAACAAAAGTCTTGTAACCTTTTCTTTTCTCTCTCTTCCATCCATTTCTTTCTATTCAAACAAATCATTGAAGTTATGCTAGTAGAATAAAACATTTTTTTAAAAAAAATATCTTTCATCAAATTCTTTGACATTAAAAATATAGAATATAATTCACTATTTTAATAATTTAATTGTAATTATATTCTTACGAAAAAAAATTTTCCCAAACAATCCAATTACAGCATATAAGTATATTTCTCGAGAGATAGAGACAAAAGAATTTCGTGGACTCCCTTGTATAAAAGAAATTATTTTTGAATTTTATTATACATCTATATTCCTCTCCAACATTAGGAAAATAATAACAATAAAAAAAAGATCCAAAATTTTTTTAGAATTGGTACTTGCGATTACTCTATCACAACTAGTTGACACTCTTAGCCATAATTCCATCTATTTAAAATTGACTAATCTTATTTTGAAATTAGTGAGATATAATTAATTTTAATTAGATTGTGTTATGTACGAGCAAATTGCAAGTTAAGTAACTTTTTATTTCCTCTTTGCCTTACAGAATCTGCTTCTGGTAGTTTTTAGAGTGCTGATGGAGGAGTGCTTCAGTGAATATATCTGCAGTAAAACAAAATATCAAATATTTGTAATGAATTTGACAAAAAAAAAAGGGATAGATTTTTGTTCACTGTGAACTTTAACCGTTAAATCTCTTTATTTCTATACAGTACTATGCAGAAAAATAAAATTCAACTGCTAATAATATGTCGACTAGTGCGCCATAATAATTATAATTTTGAGCATTAATTTGTCAATAAATTACAAGGAAGAAGAAAAATCAAATATTAAAAAAAATGTTAAAATGATTAATAAAATACCGATTAAGTGAAAAGTATAATACGTTTGGATGAATTTTATTTATTAATGAGCAAAAATTTAAATGCCAAAAATGGTATTTATTAAAAAAATTTATTAATATACTAATCTTTTGTTATTATCCCACCTCATGTTTTATTAGAAACTGTTAAAAATAAAGTCTGAATCCTCTCACTTTTCTTATAATAATTTTAAAGAGATAAAAAATATAAATTTTAATAAAATTTTGTATTTATTTTTTTTAAATGTACTCGATGTATTTTCTAGAAAACATATCAAAATAAATTTTAAAAAGAAGTAGATACAAAAAATTTTATTTAAAATTTTAAATTTTAGCTAAAAAATAGTAAAATCTAAAGTAAGAATTGCCATTTACCTTTTTGAAAATAATATAAAATTAATCGAAGGAAATAGGAGGGTGTCTGAGATGAAGCCTGTGTTGGATTTTGTCCTTGCCCTCCAATGCTTTGGATTCTATCTGTGAGCCGTGTGCTTGCGTCATACGTTACCTGTGTGGTTCGTGCTGCCAACCCTCCAACTTGAGTCTGAGTCATAAGTTACCTGTCGGTTTCTGGTCCAAAGGAAAAGTCATTTTTATATTCTATTTTCTAATCTGATTTCGGATGAACTAGTGATATCGTCTTGTCATGTCAGGCATGCTCCTTTTAAACTATCCTAAATAAATATATATCTTGCTTAAATAATATACGAAAGTTCATTACAGTAATAAACTGTTGTTTTAAGAATAATGTTTCATACAATAGCGAAATCAGAAATTTTCATCCAAACAGGTCAAATATTAAGAATTTTGTAGAATATATGCAATTATTGGATTATTGGAGAACCATCCTAAAATTGTAATATATAAAAATTAAAACATAAACATTTTGAGCTATCAAGCTCCGACTTGTCCCTTGTTGGCACCGCCACTACTACTTTAATAATCTATTCATTTTTTTCATTTTTAATATTATTTTAAAAAAATTATTTTTATTTATTTTTCATTTGCTGAAATCAAAATTATATTTATAAGTTTCTTTCAAATATTATTCTTATTATCTAAATAAATGTTTAATAATATTATTACTAGTTATTTTTAACAAATAATATATTAATAAACTATAACTCAATTTTTCAAAAATTATAGTCATTTATTAACTTCCTTAAATGACACTTAAAAAGAAATAGAAAAAGTAATATTTTATGCTTCTAGTAATTTAGCTATAATATTTCTAAGAAAAAAATAATTTAGTTGTAATAAAAATGTCATTAAATTTCTAATTAATAGATCAAAATAATCTCTCTAATAAACGTACAATGCAATAGTGACAAGCATTTCAGATTTATAGATTAATAAATAAGCAACCCGTGTATCCATTATTATATATAGATTGATTTATTTTGGTACATATGATTATTTCTTAAAACTAATCATCATATTAATTAATATTTTTATCACGTAAATTTCATATAAAGTGTGATAAATTGGCATGTAGGGCTGTAATTTTTTTTTAAAAGGTCTAGTAATAATAATTTGATTGAATAACCGACAATATGGGTTTAATGAATACCAAATTTCAGAAATTTGAATTCAGGAAATACTTAAAATTTATTTCTTAAAAATTTACTATTGATATTTATTGTTGAGTTGAATTTGAAATAGTGAAAAAAAAAAAAGAAAAAAGGATTTTTTTTTTCTCCCTACCGTGTATTTGATGAAGTTTAAAACTGACAGAAGATACAGTTGGGAAGAAAGGGGAAGCAACAAACATTAGGTAAGCCACAAGACATTTATGAGGGGTAATAAATACGGAGGCATGATCTTTTGAGACATATTTAATATGCTGACGTTGAATTCAAATCTGCCTATGCGCCGCCCACCAATGAAGCAGCATTCATTGTATGTCCCAGAACTTCGCGAAAGTTTGAATCTTACCTCACCTTCTCTTCGTTGCTTAAAATTATTTCATGAAAATTAAGAAAATTAATTTATTTCATTTTTATATAAATAATTTTTTATACCTTCTAATTATTTTTAGTTATTATTTATAAATAAAAATTATTGTTAATTTTTATAATTCTTAATATTTTAAAAATTAAAAAATTAAATTTTTAATATATATGAATTTCACAAAATTCATTAAAAATTAACAATTTTTTTATTTATTAATCATGAGACTCATGACTAAGAATATGTGACATAATTTGAATGTACAAAAAATTATTTTTTATCTAATACTTCTGGTTATTTAATGAAAATTAAGAAGGTTAATATATTTTGCTTAATTTTATTATACTTTTCAAAACTGCTATATACTCTAATAATTGGAATTTATTTCATTGTTCTAATCACAAATTACAAAGCGATTAAAAGTAGAGAGAAAAAAACATGATGGAATAAATACATTAAGACTTTTGATAATGAATGTGCAATTAAGTATTCATTAACAAGAATAAAGATAAAATTAAAGAAATAATAATTAATATTTCATTGAATTTTTAAAATAACAAATTAATTTTATTCTAAAAGTGAAATAGGAAGGAATGGATGAAGTAATATATTATATTTTTAATTTCATTTAATGATTAATTTAATTGTGTTCATTTGTCCGTAAGAATCAAAGTATTAAAAAATTTCTTTACATTTTAAAGCATTCAAAATCACAAAAAAATAATTGATAATTATTCATTAAATAAAAAAACATATCATAAATACAAATACAGAAAAACACACAAGAAATTCTCCCCTATATCATGGTGAATTGGAGAGTGTAGGGAAAATATGAGTATTCTTGCTTAGTTCACTCAGAAAATATTTTTTTGCAGGAAATTGAACTTCCAAAAAAAATAAATTTCTTCATAAATTTTTTTATAAGTATTCAAAATTATTTGGTTGACATATAGGAAGTAATATTTTGTAGGAAATATCTTCTTATATTTTATTTAGTTCAATTTTAAATATCTTAGGAAGAGTTAGTAAAATAACTACTATATTATTAATATTATTATAACACAAATTAATAAATTTTAATTGATATTAACCAAATTTAACAAGAATATTTTTATTATTATACCCATAAATAACGTAGGAAATAAAACTTATATGAGGGAAGGTAAGTAAGTAATTTCTCATATTTTATGGGAAGTAGAACTTCTTAAAAAATTATATTTCTTGCATTTAACTAAATAATGGCTAACTAAACAATTCAACTCTTTCCTATTTTTTGATAAATAGAATTTTTCATATTATTGAGGTGAACCAAACGACTTTTTATTTAGAATCAAACAGCTTGAAATTCCCTACAATTACAATAGCCACATTAGAGAAGAATATTTATGTAGACATCATTTACTGTATCATCCTTAATATTGTTTAAATATTGCTAATTAATAATATATAGATTCATTTTATATGATAAATAATAATTATTTGTTACTAATTATGATATAAGATAAGTAAGTACTTTCAAACTAAACTAATTCATAATTAATTATTCAACAATATAAACTAACAAATTATTAACATTTGAATTATAATACTTAAAAATGAAATGATAAACAATACTTACATAAATATTTGATACTGTATGAATTAAATTTAGATCTCAACTCAAAGAAATGATATTGACCATAAAGACAATGTTAAGTATTAAATGTTGCAACAAAATAAATAGAAGTTTATTTTATTATTCGAATATTACGTTATCTAAATTTATAGATCGTGAGAGGAGACTATCATCTGTAGCAACTAGTTCACCCCTTAGCCTACTCTACGTGTTAGAGCATAACTCTTGCTTCCCTCTCTCTCCCTTCTATTCTCTCCATTCTTTGGGATATTTTGATAATAAAATTAAAAAAATCTATAGAAAAAAACTCATTAACTTGTATCCATAATAATGAAATTAGAATAAAAGAAAATATTCTATTTTGTTCAATATAACATAGCAGAATTTTTTAGAAGAATTTATTTTTCTCCACTACTATAAAACCACATATTGTTATGTTAATTACAAAGTGCACAAGTGTGATGAACGTGCAAGATTTTCTTCCAAAAAGCCTAAAAAGCTTCAAGATTTCCTTAGGATGTTAAAACTACAAATAATGCAGAAGGGAGATTTCACATTGAATTTCATCTTCATGATTTCTACTCTGTACATCAAGTTTAGTATTGAAAACAGATACAGCTACAAAATTGAGACTGGGAAATCATAAAGGGGCAACCCCTACTGCCCAAAGAACAGAGAAAATTTACTTGAAAATGAAAAAAGAAAAGGCGAACAAAACAAAACTAGAGGGGAAAAAAGGTAAATTGCTAGGGAACGGGACATCTATATCTATATCCATAAGCAGTAATAAAATAGAGTCATACTAGCATGAATATACTAAGTAGGCCCCCCGTGACTATACTCAAATGGAGAGTTCACTCAGCTTAAAGAGGTTTATGTTTTTGTTCCCCATAATTGCTCCAGTAATGCAAGACCTCTTGCTCTGCAAAAGTGATGATGCTAAGCCTCAGCTGCTAGACCCAATGCTGGATGCCAAATTCAATCCCTCACGATCCCCTCGGGTCTTGCACATATGGACAAATTGTTTGAAACTGGCCCCACCAACCACCAGTAAGAAATTTTAATAGATTCTTAATCTGCTACGAGAAAAATAGACTCAGAGCTATACAGGAGCCCACTTTTAAAGGATCCACATTTCTCCTTTCAATTTTTTGTCTATCTTTTTCTTAGTGGAGTAAGAATCTTCATTTACTCATGATGTATAATAGAATTTTTCTTAAAGTAAATTAAATGGGGTCCATTTTAAAGTTGCTGTGTGGGGAAAGTGCGAGTGGGTGTGCCGCTGGCACTCAAGTCCATCAGCAGCAAAGTGACAATCGAAGAATATCAACTGTCATCCAAATTAACACAGCCTTGCTCTTCCAGGATTTAGAAGGGAGTCTGACATTGTCCAACCCTGCAAAAATATGGATTATATGTACTTAGTATTTGCAATGTATTCTATACAGTAAAATAATTAATATGCATAACTTCAACCCAGCGATGGGAATGGACCCTCAGGTGTCCTTGAACTGGCAGTTGTATATTCTCTTAGAAAAAGTTACTTTTGACACTTGACTTTGTGAGATAGGATAAACCTCATAAAGAATCGTAGTGCCAGCAATTTTTTAAAGATTGAGGGCATTATCAGGCAATTTGCATATATAATTAGCAGTTAGCACCACTATATTATATATATGGTGCAAAATACTACAGAGGAGAGCACCAAGCAATAAAGGATTTCTTCTGTGATATAGAACTTCATTGCTTCTGTAGGAATGTGCCAAAAAACTAAAAGCTACATTAAACCAAACTACAAAACACCCAATCAACGATTTAGTAAATATTATAGGATGCCACGAAATGAATAGAAATAATGGGTCCACTTACCTGCTCCTTGGCTTTATTCTTGAAAAGCCCGTAAGTGCTTGCTACCATCTTGCATGAATTGGCAACACAAGCCTCAAGATCAGCAATTGAGTGCATGTTTGAAATATGATCCTCCCTCCACTTACTTTGATATGATGAATTTATGAAATTCAAAAGCACATGAGCCTGCACATGATTTGAATATTAAGTACATTTTTTAAGACTAAAAGAAAAATTCCCCATAAACTGAAGAATATGCACAATGATATCTCACATGGAATGCAGCTTTTAGAATGTCATCTGACTTTGCCTGATCCTTGAGCAGTGCATACACGTTACACTTTGAAGGGTTATATGTAACAATATACCTTTCGTTCTGTTACCAAGCAAAAGAACAGAATAATGCATCATAATACGAGTAATATAAATAGAAATGTAAGAAAATTAAAAAATGTATTCTCTCAAAAAGAACATACCTCAAATAAAGGCTCCAGGGCAAGATATGCACTGGGATCTTGGAATGCGTCCTTCAATCTTGATCCTAGAAAACAATAAAACAAACTTCAGTTTTAAATTTTTGTGAACAAAATGGTTGTAATTAGTAAGTAAAGATCTTAGTTCATCCATATACCAAGGACAACGGGCCTATCCTTCCATGGAAATTTGAATATGCTCTCATTCATATTACCCTCCTGCAAAGTGGGTACTTCTCCTGAAATAAAATAGATTAATTAAACTACGAATAAAATAAATGATGAAATACTATATCAGAGGAAGCATCCGGTGTTATATGAAACTGTTTGATCAATTTAACACAATTGCTAGTACCTGTCTTGAGAAAGGACTCTACTGCCACGCTGAATCTTGCCCGGTTCAGTGTGTGCAAAACCACAGATCTTACCTATTGATGCAATACACATAAGGAAGAAGGACATGCAACCAGCAAATTGGAGATACTTCGCCTTTCAAGATACAAGCATACCTCTCTATAAGAGCTAAGAACGTATCCACATGAAAGGAGGGCAAATGTGGTGACCAAGGATGGATTTTTTTTCGCAATCAATATGCTCATCCCAGTTCCTAGCTGCTAATTAGAAAAAGAAAACAATATTCACAATTTGATTCTATCAACAATCGAAGATAATTTAAATGATAAAACTAATTTTGAAAGATGAAATTCTAAAAGGATCAATGAGTCACCTAAAATATCAAATGAGTTAATTAAAAAATAATCAGCCAACTTCAGACCAATATGTTTTTTCCTTTTTCTTTTTTTTTTTAATTATTATACCATCAAAATAATAACCCAAGTCTGAGCTCAAGGCAAATTATATCTACATATGCACAAGCAGACAGGCATGACATATGCAAAAATGCAAACACAAAGATGCCAAGTTAAATCGCCAGATGTATCAAAAGAAGATTCAGGAAGAAACAATTTTTTCTAATTTAAAGATATTAATGATACCTGAACATATGTTAAATGAAATATTTACAAACTTGATAAAATTAGATTCAATAGTAAATTCTACGTTAACCATCAACCAGTTTCTCAATGTTTCAAGTTCCTAAAATTACACCTCGAGTTCAAATAATCTGACAAGTGTAACTCAATCTCATTCTTACAATACAGAAATAACAAAGTTCATAAACATACCAGGTCCGCAATATTTCCTACACATTCTCCCTTAGCTGTGACATCCCCTATGTTTTCTCCTTTAGCAAAGGCTTTGTAAATTGGTGTCCGAGTTGATGTTGATGTTACAGCAGCAACATTCTAAAAACAACATAAAGTAATGAGCCTGCTGAACTGACAAGAAACTAATTCACTAACTAAAAGAAAGGCATCAAACCTTTGCTACATTAGCAGCACAAGCCAAGGGAAGAAAAAGATGTGGCACTGCTGCAGTTGCCAATTCCACTCCAGCACCCAACTCCATCAAAAGATCACCTGCAAACCGCAGCTGTAACACAATAGCTTTTAGAGTGCAATTTGTAGAATAAATCCAATTGCATCACCAGACTCTCAAGGAGGGAAGGAAGTAGTTCATTACCTGTTTCAAATCATAATCAAATTTCTTTCCCTGACGAGCAAAAAGCATTTTTCCAATGCGACCAGCACCATCCTACAAATATGATTAAAGTCACTTGCATAGTAAACACATTATAACAGAATAACAAAGTAGCTGAATGAAGCTTGCAATTACAAGATTAGGCTTCATTCATTATACTATATGCACATTATCCATACCTTGAGAATCCAGTTGATAGCTACAGCCCCAGGAGTAGCTCTGTTTCTAGAGACACCAACTGAACTCAGGAGCGTTTGAGTTGTGAAAACACCCATTGCTCCACCAAAAAAGTGCTACACGACAATCCAATATGTTCATCAAAATAGTCATGCAGTAACTTCAAGTTGATCTAAAAGAACATTGAAAAACATTGTAGATGATTGAATATGCATTAATACTTGGAAATATTACAAAGCAAGAAGCAAATACCTTTAGAGCTCTCCATGTCATGTATGGGACATATGAAGGGGTAACGCTATCAGGGAATCCTTCTGGAACAACATAGGATCTTACAAATGACATTAATTCCTGCATACACAAGCATGGAAAACTTACTTCACAAGATATAACCAAAGGCTCTCTACACTTTTTCTTTGTCAGCACAAGATCCTTTAAAAGTTCACAGAAGAGTTATCATATAAAAAAAAAGAGTTGACAAAAGTGTTGCATAACATAAACCATCAACGCCAATAACATTGTCAAGTGCCATCTATTTATTTCACCAACAAGTTAAAAAAACAATGTCGTTTTCCCATGCCTAAATTGGATATTAATTTCAACTAAAAAGGTAATTCTAATTTTTGTTGTAAGTGACGTCGTAGTTAACAGGGGGAAAACAAGAAAAAGCTTCATACTGATTTACCAATTATAATTATTCATCAAGACAACGAGGCCTTTCATAGCCTTTTTTTAAGTCTAGATCTAGACATGATTCGGGAAATACAAAATCAAAACTAAGTTCATGACAGGAAATCAGAATCTCCATTGAAAAAACCAACATAACTTCCCTATCAGCAGTGAATCAGGCACTTAAATACATTTCCAGCAGTTTTTTATTCTATCATATTATAAAATAAAAACAACAGGATAGCAAAATTTATTTAACATATAATTTTAAAATTTAACTTCGCCTGAGTTTAAAAATTACAAGTTCCTGCATTTACTTTCGGTAGGATTGCAAGGAATATAGAAATTTCATGAACTCACCATGAAAAATCAAATTCAAGAAAAATCCAGATATCAAACAATGACAAAAGATTGAAGATAACAAAAAACTGTGACAGAATTGAAGATTGATCAACTTCAAAAGAAAAAAAAAATTGAGAGATTGGAGTAGAGCTTAGAAAAAACTTACATCAACTGGAGCATGAGGACTATGCAAACTGAGTGTACGAAAGGAGTTCTTCTTCAAGCCACCAGACCCATCATTCTCTGCCACATACTTCCATCTACGGCCATCGATTTCTTCACAACAAATCAATCTCAAGCTCGAATTTATGAATTCACTTCCTCCAACGGCAACACTTCCAATCCTCCTTCTACACTCCAATTCAACCAACGAAGCTGAAGAAGGATCTGACGTCATTTCAATAGGAGGAGCAGCAATGCCCGGCGAAGACGCCAAATTGGCACTGATACGCAGCGTTTCGCGCACGAGGATGCGAGCATCCTGGGACGAAGAAGCTATGGTTTGGGCAGTAGTTGGGTTCGGAGATTGCTTCACATTGATAGGAGCCATGATTAAAATCAAACCCCGAAAAAAAAATTAATCGAGTTGGATAAAAAGGAAAGGACTTTAGTCTGAAGATTGAAATTCGTGAAATCTGTCACACAGGCATAGTTTTATAGGGGAAAAGGCAGATGCTTGGGACGTTGTTTTCATCGAAACTACCTTGTCGCGTTTTTCAGGATGTGAGGAAAATGAGGCACGTGGCCCTCGTCAAAATCATCGATGCTACGAAAGCTAGCTCACCTGTCACAGACTCGAAGAAGAGAAAATGGAACGGAATTTATTTTTTTTTTATTCAGAAATCGAATGGAATTTGCTCACCATTTTTTTCCCGAAGCATTTTGCTCACCTTTTACTCTCGGATACAGGGGAAGACTATGTACGGTGTCGTTAAGTACTGTTGTTGGATTTTGTGCTTATCTCTGCGGTCCGTATCCGGGTGGGACCACGCTATGACTAGCATCAAGAGTGCGACCGTTTTCTCCGCCTTCAGCGACTCGTGAGTAACCAGGGAGGGATGAAAATGAGGTAAATGAAAAGAGCAAAGGTAGAAAAAGTGAGGTGGACAAATAGACAATATTTTCATTCCCTTATTTGTAAAATAGGCAGAGGAGAAAATAGAAGAAATTTATTATATTACATTTTTATCTTTAATAAATTGTTGGAATGGTTTTTAACTGAAGTTAATTTTGGGAATTTAAATTTATTTTTTTAACCGTAAAAAGTTTTACTCTATTAATAAATAAAAAATGAAAAATTAAAAAATAATAATTAAATTTTTTAATAATAAAAAATAATAATTTTTTATATGTCAATATATAAATAAATAATAATATAAAATTTATATCAATAATAGATTAAATATAAATACTAATTTTAGATGTAACTAATTT
Organism: Sindora glabra; assembly: GCA_020226215.1. Taxonomy (NCBI): domain Eukaryota; kingdom Viridiplantae; phylum Streptophyta; class Magnoliopsida; order Fabales; family Fabaceae; genus Sindora; species Sindora glabra. The sequence goes on from CM035225.1 coordinate 9,518,266, forward strand.
TTATTAAATTTTAATTCACTTATCTTTCATTTTTACTTTATACATGGGGTGAAAATTATATGATGGACAATCTAATTGTCTTTTAAAAGATATTTTTCATAATAAAATTTTATATATTTATATATAAACTGTAGAGGTAAGATAGAGCCTAATAAGGGCTAAGGCTTAGCCCTAAAATTTTTTAAAATTGTGTATATTAGTGTTATATAATTTAATAAAAAAATTTAAAAATTAAAAATTTTCATATAAGTCATTCGACTCTCAAAATGTTATATCAAGTTTCACCGTTTGGAAGAGTGATACATTTCTTTATATCTTATAATTAAAAAAATAATTCTTAAGATTATAATAGTTGAGAAAAATAATTTTTTTAAAAAATGTTGTATTCCACTAAAATTTTTATATTTAACATTAAATATATAAATTATATTTTATCATTTTTTTCTACAAATTATTTTTTAAAATTATTTTTTATCATATTGATAATTTATAACTATATTCTTATAAAAGATATTTTTATTCAAAATAAATGGAATCATATTTTCATTCATTTTTATTTTTGTCCATATTTGAACAAGTGAAATGATTTGTATTTGCTCCTTCATTTTCATTCCTTCCATTTTTATTCTTTTGTATTTTTACTCATTTCATATGAGTGGAAGAGAAGTATCTTGGTACTTATATATAAGAACAAATGAGATATCTAAAACTATGCAAACTATCAATGAATAAAACTTATGAGTCGCATGATTAAATTATAAAAAAAAGTGATTGAACACAAATTAAAAGGCAAGACTAGAATTGCAAAGAGTCAATTTGAATTTATACCAAAAAGGTCTACAAGAGTTGATGGAAAGGTATCAGAGCAAAAAAAAAAAAAGATTTACATATAGTTTTTATTAATCTAGAAAAAGCTTATAATTGAGTATTAAGAGAAGTATCGTGGAAGATTTTGAAAAAGAAAAGAGTTCGTGTAGCATATATCTGGACTATACAAGACATGTATAATGGAATAACTATAAATGTAAAAACTCTTAGAAATGAGACAAATGACTTTTCTATAAAGATATGTCTATATTAAGGTTTAGCTTTAAGTTCTTATTTATTTAATTTATTCTTAGATATTCTTACCAATGACGTACAAGAGATTATCCATAAATGTATGCTATTTTTAAATAATATAGTTTTGGTTAAAGAATTAAATGAATAAGTTAACTATAAACTTGAGCATTGGAGACAAGCATTAGAATCTAAGGGTTTTCACTTAAGTAGGAGTAAGACAGAGTACATGCATTATAAAATTAACAAGAAGTAAGGTAGAAATGATTTGCGGATAAGAATTAGAGAGTATATCATCCCATAAGTATTTAATTTTAAGTATCTGGAATCAGTATTACAAGACAATTAGGAAATTGACAGATATATTACACATAGGATACAAGCTAGATGATTAAAATGGAGAAAGATATCAAGGGTTATTTATGATCACAAAGTACCTACCAAGCTTAAAGTGAAGTTTTATCGAATTACTATACGACCAGTTATTCTTTATGGTAGTGAATGTTAGGCTTTGAAAAAGCAACGTGAGCAAAAATTGGGGTAACAGAAATAAAAATGTTAAAATAAATGTATGGTGATATAAAAAAGGATAAGATACAAAATAAATGTATATGAAAGAATATTGGAATGATACCTATTGAGAAGAAAATGAAAAAAAAATCAATTACGATAGTTTAGAAATATGCAAAGAAAGCCACTAGCAGCACCAATGAAAAAAATCAATCACATGATCTTTAATTATAGGAAAAAGTATAGAGGAAGGTCAAAAAAGATATTGAAAAAAAATTATAAAAAATAATCCCCTAGTGAATAACATTCTTGAAAATTTAACTTCGAATAAAATCTAATGGCGTCATATGATTTATATAATTGACCTCACTTATTAAGATAAAATTTTGTTATTATTGTTATATTTTTACTCATTTCAAATAAAAACTTTATTTTTATTATAATAATATTATATGTATTAAAAATAGAGTTTAAATATAAATTAAGAGTTATTATTAAACATAAAAGAGTAAAATAAATTTTTAAAATTCAATGTAATGAATATAAAAAATTTGAAAGTTAATTTTAAATTTTATTTTTGATACATTGATCAATTTTTAATTTACTCTAAAGCTAGTAGTTTATAGAATAGTTTAGAGATTTTAAGTCCATATATTCACATTTTTATCTGTACTAACAAAATTAATGAAATTCATTTTTAATGAAATTCGTGTAATTGTGTCTTTTCGCGCACGAGGGAAGGAGGCAAGGTAGAGATTTTAAATTTGGTGATAAATATGGTATGTTTGTTACATCAGTGTATCACTAATTTAAATTATTAAATTTTATTTATATAGTATTGTATAAAATAAAAAAAATTTAATAATTAATTTAGTGATGTATCAAAACAATTGACACATTGAAAATTTTGTCTTCGAATTTAAAAATTATTATTTGTAATTTTTTTATTTTAGCTACGATATCACTCATGTTTTTAGAGTTTGAAAAATTATAAATTTATATTCAATTCCTAAAGATGTTTTGTATTGTTTTTTGTTTTCCCTTTGCAATCCCTTTTTATAGGTCAAATATTTCCTTATGGAGTTAGAAAATTTTAGGTTGAATCAAACATTTCATCTTTATAGTTTGCTCCTGTTTGTAATTTCATTTTTATACTATTTTTAAATGAGCTCTTAAGAGTTTAATTTCATTTGTGATTAACTCCCTATCATAGAGTACGACAACTGATGTAAATTAATTTATCTTTCCCTTTTGAAAATAAATAATCCCTATCATAATATGATAATGATTTGTTAATTTGTATAATTACATTATCACATGAAAAAAATGAAGAAAATAGAATTGTAATTAAAAGGATAGTAAGAGAGGAAAAATTATGGATGTGTTTAAATATTTTTTTTTGTGTTTTCAAAAGCTATTCTCAAAAAATTATTTTTAAAAATTATCTTCGAATAAGAAAAATAAAAAATAGAGGATGATTAATGTTACAAATAATAAAATATTTTATTCAAATATAAAACTAAAATAAAAAACAAAGAACAAGTTAAGAAAACATGTAAAACTTATTTCTATTTTTCTATTTTTAAGTTATACATTTAGAGTTATAAAATTTTAAAATAGATTTTGAAAACGAATTTCCAAGTAGATTTTTTTATTTTTAAAAAATAGTGAAGAAATAAATCCTATAATTTCAATTATACACATTTTTGGTTTAATGAAATTAATTCAATTACATATGTTCGATTTTTTTTAAACTAACAATTATGGTAATTTATTATTATGTACTAATATAGTTGTATAAGTTTAGAAACGTTAATTATACCGGACAATTGCATATGAAAACTTTCAAATTAATGTGTGTGTAAGAAGCTAATTACAAATTACAAATTAAAATGAACTTCTAAATTACTAGGAAAAAATATAAGAATGAAATTCTATATTGGAACATATGTATTAAAAAACTATTTTAATTATTATTATTATCAGAGATGGCAATTTGATTGGTATTTAATGAATATGTTCAATTTTTACCCATGTGAGTATAGATACAAGACTTTGGAGTTGGAAATGAATATTAATACTAATAAGGAAATTTTTATGAAAATTTCATCAGATGTGAGTATGTGTAGGAGACTATACTACCTAACCATTATCATACCCATATTAAACAATATATAATTAAATAATGTATAATAATGTATATTTAATTTATATATAAACTAGAATTTGATATTATCTAGACATATTAATTATCTCTAAAGATCTAATTTTAAGATTGGAACCAGATTTATTTTGGATTCATTTTAAATAATAAAAAATAAAAATAAAATATTTTTTAATTAAGAAGGAATTATAATTTTTTTTATTAAGATTTATTCAATATAAAAGAGTGTGTTATTTAACTGGACTTATAATTAGATCTATTAGATATTTAATAATTAAATTCAAACATAAGCCACTCGATAGTATATTTAATTTGAGTCTAACTTGTTACATAAAAATTAATATTATATACATAAAAAATGTGAATTAAAATAGGATTTCAAATGAAAATTAAGAACTATCATTAAATACAAAATAATATAACAAATCTATGAAACTCAATCCAATTAGTAAAAAAAGATTAGAAATTCAATTTCAAAACTCATTTTTGGTACTTATAATATTTTTTTTTTAGATAAAGAGTAATGCTATATGTATTAAAAATATGAATCAAAATTAGGTTCTAAATGAAAATTAAGGACTATCATTAAACACAAGATAATAAGGTAAATTTATAAAACTTAATTCAATAAATATAAAAAATTTAAAACTCAATTTTGAAACCCATTTTTAGTGTCTATAATATTTTCCTTAGTTAAAGAGTAATGCTATATGTACAAAAAATGAGATCGGAATGAAAATTAAAAGCTGTCATTAAAGTTCAATTTAATGGATATTAAAAAATTAAACTTAATTTTAAAACTCATTTTTTTGTACCTATAATATTTTCCTTAAATAAATTTATTTACCAATAAATTCAATCGATCGTGGTTATAATTGCTATTCTCATTTTACAAATATAAAAATCAAAGGAAAGAGGTTGAAAATTCATTAAGGCCTCATTTGGTACATCATATAAAATCTAATATGATAAACTATATAATTGGGATATATATTATGTTTAGAGATTTCAAATAAATTGTAAAACTTATTAAAATGTTTCTTCTTATACAATTAATTCCGTATATGTTTATCCACTTCTTATTAAATTTTTTTATAAAAAGTGCGTATTGAATTTTATAGTTTTAAATTAATTTATTATAATTTGTTATATAAACATCGATATATACATATCAATGTGTACACACATGACACACAAATATGCATGTTTGCGTATATACAATGGTGAAGTATCTAATATTGTTTTATTATCATAATATAAATCTTTAACTTATTTATTACCATATTTTTTAAAATATATTATTTTTAAAGAATATTTTGGTCTAATTATGTGCTTTGAATTTATTTAAAAAATTTTATTATTTTATTATTTTTTAGATATTTTAATTAAGTTAATCATTTTTTAAATCTATACATTCTTTTACAAGACCACAACAAACAAAAAATAAAATAACTTTATATAAATATTTATCTTATATAATAACAAATCAAATATAATGTAATATATTATATTATTCTATACATTATTATATTATACCATTTGATAATTCTAATATTACATTATTCAATAATTCTAATACGATGCTATACAACGTGGTAGACGAAAATTAAGAGTTTGTTTGAATAGGAAAAAAGAAAATTTTATAATTTTATTTCTTCTTTTTGTTAGAGAAAAAAAGAAGAAAAAATTAAAAGTAAAATATGTTATTATAATTTTTAAAATTTTTAAACTTTAATTTTTTAATTATTTTTTCTTTCATTCAAATTTAAAAAATTTCTTGTCTTTGTCTTATGTTTTTTCTCCTACCAAATAAGCAATCTAATGGGCAAGTGGAGAGGCCAGTAGTCGCGTCAGCGGGGGGAAGGTACGCAACGCGTTGGGAGCCACAATCAGGAGCAGTTCGGTGACAGAAAATCCAGGGAACGGGGACCAGGCTCCAACAACCAGGGACCGGGTGTTTCCTCTGCCCTGGCGGTTCATCAAGAAACTGCCTTCCCAAACTGCAATTAATTTCACAAACTGCTTTCTTTGCCAAATTACAATCATGATGCTCGTGGAATTGTAAGCTGTCCGTCTTTTCCGCTAATAAATGTACTTGAGTAGCGTCATAACCAACTCACCAAGAGGGTACCAAAGACCACATTATTTGAATTTGATTTAAGATAATTGCTTTTTCTCTCTTGAAGTGATGTTGCTTGGGTAGTGGAAGTGCGGAGCTAATGGTTATAACTAGGTTGCGTACCTAGTCAAAGAAAAAAAATATCATCGAAAAGAAGCAAGATAATATAGTAATGTGTAATAAAATTCATATATTTTTAATTCAATTTATGATATATAGTTAATTATAGGTCATGTTATTCTAACGAGATGATCATGTGATTCTTAAAAATAAATTATTTAAATCAATTTCATAATATTTATTGATTAATTTTTAAATTATATAAAATTAATATTCATTGATCATGTTTGGGTTGTGCATATTATAATTTGAATATCTATAATTATGATTTTAAGATATTTAATGTCATATTAAATACAGATATACATTTTAAATGAAAATTTTAACACTCATATCTATTCTCACTTTATGCTTTATGCTTCTCTTTCATGATACACATAAACTTGATTGATAAAGTATTCTTTGAAAATTCTAATTTCCATATTTTATTTTTCCATTTTGCTAGGTATCTAAACTTTTTCCCCAAAACAAGGGGGAACAAGTGGCATTAACTTTTCAATTAGTCTTTATGACCATTGTATAAATTCCACACAAACTCAAGGCCATCATTTGGCTATGTAGCTGTAACGCTTCTAGTCGAGCAAACCTCATATCCATGTTTACACTTTTTGACATTATACTTACATTTATAAATAAATACTATTTCATAATTCTAAGCACTCCAATATTGGCTCCCCTATAGCATTTTATGTACTCTCATCGACTTAAAAATTACAAGTGTGTTTGATGGTGCTTTCATTGTCTTATGTAACAAATGAATTAACTTCAATTGAAGGGGGAATCTAACAATTTGTTTCACTATAGCTAAAGTATAATAGATTTACATAAGATTTTTCATAAAAATAATTTTAATATTAAATAAATTATAGTGAAACTTATTTTAAAACTTCTAAAAAGAGAGGAAACTTTCTATATTTAAAAAATTGAGAGATTGAAATCCTTAAAAATATGAGAGGCTTTGCCTTTAACTTTAATGTCTATCAGACAATTCTTTATTATAGTAAAAATAACTTCTTAACTCTTTTAATAACTTTTGATTGGATTATTGTAAGCATAATTTTGTATGGGTATTGTTTTGATACAATGTTACACTTATAGGAATTTAAAATTTTATTTAATTGACTATTTCTTGATTGAATTTGTTTGTTTATTTGAGTAATATAACTTAAGTCTTAATAATAATTTGAATTAATGAATGTATAAGAGATTTAGAAAGTAAAAGAGTTTAGTAAAAATACTATAATCTGATGATGATTTAAAGTAGAAGAAATTTGTAAAGTATTTATTATATAGTAAAAGAGACAAATATGAAATTTTTAAAAGATGATAAAATTTTAAACTTGCCTTATTTTTAAAATGCTTCTCTAGCCATTTATTCCTAAAATATCCTAACCACCCTTTATTCCTCTTATTCTCACTTCATCATTTCTAGCTTTCTCTCAAGATAACCACAGGATTCTTAAGGCAAATCTTTAATTCTATTTAACATTATCATCTTAAGGTAAACAATTCCTCAATCAATGATTTCTCTTGAGCTAACCTTTTCTAATTTTATCTTTTCTTTTCTCTATACTTAGTCTTCTAACTGGTTTTCTTGATGGGGGTTGGATAACTAAGCCTTAACCCACCAAATTCCTATTTATTTGATGAATATAGGCTCCAATTATCCCATCATACACTTCAATCCACTTCCTTAAATTTTATAAGTAGCATTCTACCTAAAATCCAACTTAAACTTATTGTATTGTAAAGTTTATGGTCTATTTGATGATTATATATGAAAAGGGTATTTAATGCCTTAAATTGGTTGATTATATGATGATTTTTTATGTTTAAAGGTAGTAGTTAATGTTTTTGATGGTCTAGTTGAGGTTGGATATCAATTAAATGGAGTTAGAGGGTTATTAATGGTGGATAAACAATGTTTGCACAAAGAAATATACATAACACCAACTAATAGTCGGCTATATAGTTAATTATATATGGGTAAGTTGCTTTCTAGACTAATATTGTCCATTACTAAACCTAAGATTTACCTATAGACAATAATAGTCAACTACAATTATCCACAGTCATTTTCTAGATAATAATAGTCAACTACATGATTGATTATAGTTATCCATAATTGTCTTTGGATCTTTCTACTTAACTATATAGTCAAATATAGGTGTTAGAGTTTATCTCTATACATCAGTAATCAAGTATATAGTTAATTATTTTACTATAAAATCATACATGTTTATGAAATGTAAGGTATTGGGACATTTTAAACATATAGTGTAAGAATGAACGGACACGTAAATATTGAAGGGTAACTTGAGTGAAAAATCAAATAATGCACTCTCAAATGATTAGAATTATATAGATTTAAGCAGTATAAGCTTTTATAACTCAAGAAGGCTGATATTTAATTTCATTTTGGTATGGTAGGCCTTGTTTGTGCATGTATACATAAGTTTAGTATAAATGTGATGCCATAACCTTAAGTTTGATTTGATCATTTAATTGATCAAATGTGTTGTGAAATAAGATATGAAAGGGGATGATAAGTTAGGGTAATAAAATGTTGTTGTATAATATTATGTACTAAATCCATGTGTCAAATTATGTAGGGTAAGATTAATTTGGGAGGTACAAAGTTGAAGATTATGTGAAATAAGGTTAACAAGATTCATAAAAAGGATACTTGCATGATATTGATGTTTATTTAATTGTTGTTTGCTTCCTTTAAAATTCTATTCCACTATATTGACAAGCAACAACATTAGGATTGACAAATAAAGTGTTTTTCTTGTGTTTTTATCTATTATCTATGCTTTCATTAGTAGTTTATTTGTTTAAGTAGAATATTTTTTATTAAGTCTTATACTTACTCTCTTATAATTTTAACTTTTTAAATACACAACAAAACCATCCTCTTCCCCCACCACAATAAGAAAGGCACCTTCCTTTGAAGGTTTAGACTTCATTTTTAGGCAAAATTGATATCAATTATTTTGGTATGATTGTAAATTCAAACTAGTGGGATTAAGTAATGTAATGGGCTAAGTCTATTTTCTTCATGATAGGATTTAAGCATTATAATATGTTTTGTATAGTTAAGATAATGTCAACATTTGCATAAGAGATTTATAAGTTAACCTATTGACCTTTTTAATAAACTATTTCCTATGTAATAAATACTTCTAAAATGAAATGTATGACTAATATTTCTCAATGAATAAGCACAAGATATGAATGGTTCCTCAATATGATAATCCATGAATATGAATTAAATTAATAAGATTATCTAAAAATAATTCGATGCCGATCATAATTAAAATGGGGTCATGACATATAACTTTAGAAAAAAATTATACAATTTTATAGAAAAAGTATAATTATTTATAATACTTACAATCTTTTGCATATAATTTATATTTTTTTCATAAAATTGTGCAATTATTTAAGATATAAGTAAAAGTTGTAAGTTTTTCATAAAATTATATAAATATTTAAGGTGTGGATAAGTGGTGCAACTTTTTTCTAAGACATTATAATATAATTTTCAAATTTTTCCTTGAAATTGATTTGACCATGTTTAACTCATACCCCTCAAGTTGTTGTGGAACCAAGCTTACCTAAAACGCATGATTTCTTTTATTGCTTATAAAATTTTTTGCTAAAAATCTAAAACTTTAGATTCTACAAATGATCACATTTCTTTAACAATTCATACAATATTTATAAAAAGAAAATCAAAGAAATTGCACTTTATTCATTTGTGATTTTAATTTCTTTTCATTTAGGCTCCATTTATTTTGTTGAAAAGTATTTCCCATAAAAAAAAATGTCATTTGCATATATATATATATATATATTAATGAATGGGTGACATGGACTAAAAAATATGATACCTAGAAGCTTAAATATGAAGGAAAATATTTTTTTTTAAATAAGGAAAGTTGTTTTTCCTAAACTCTTCATATTTAATATTAAACAAGTAAAATATTTTTTCTTATTTTAACATTTTATAACTATATTTTACAAAAAAATGCTTTATAATGAAACAAATGAAGCCTTAATTTTATTATTTATTTTAAATATTATAATTCAATTACTTGCATTTTCAATCATTACCACTTTATCCATTAAAATTATTTTTCATTCAAAATTTAATGGACAACTCACATATATTACATATAGTCTTTACTTCCAATAATTTTGACATAATTTGATATTTATTTAGAACAAATTTACCTCTAAAAAATCTTGACACTTTTTATTTGTCATTAGTGGATTAAATTATAGAAAATAAATTTTTAATAAAATTAATTTTTTTATAATTTGGTTCTAGATAAATATCAAATTGAGTTAAAACTATAAAAAATCAAATGTAATGTATATAAGTTTTCAATTAAATTGTGAATATAAAATATTTTAAATAAATAAAATATTAATGATTAAAAACATTAATAAATTAATTTTAGTACTTAAAATTATAAATAAATTAAATAAAAAAGAGAGTAAAATCACGGTTGATAAATTACGAAATTTCCTGAAGAACAGATGGTTTATTAAAGAAAACCAATATGTTATGGGCATTGTAGATGGCCTAACAAACATACAAAATGATAATCCAGAAAGATTACCAAATAGAATCTTAAAATTATCCACAACTAAGTTTTTTTTATGTCATCACAAGCCAATAACAAATTAAGATTCACATTTAAAAAATTTCTAACACCATTAGATTTAAAACTTAACAAAAAGAGCTTTTTAATAGTCTCCATATCATTTAGACATAAAGGACACAACATGGAAATGCAGAGTCATTCGATAAAGCATTGCTACATAAAATTGTTTTATTAAGCAGTAACTACATGAAATATGTGATTCTTTGAAAGGATTGCAAATCCCAAATCCATGCCTCATTTTTGCTAAAAATCAAATTTTATAAAAATAATATCCTAAATTAAATCATGTGAAAAGAATAATATTAAATGTGAGAATAAATTTATTATTATTTGATGAATTCATTATGAGATGAATATGAAATCAAGATTTACTATAGGTTACGAACAATTTACAATTAGTCTTGATTACAAATTTTAATAAGAATTTACTATTTTTGTTAATTGTAGATGAAAATTTAATTAAGGAGGCTTCTTAACATTAATAGAGAATGTACAGAATCAATCTTAAGATTTAAGAATAGTGACTTATAGTTATATTGATAACATTTATGGGTCAAATCATTGCCAAGAACCACTTGTTACTACATTAATTAAATTATATTACCATTGGGCCTATATTATTTAGCTACTTTAATATTGGGCTAAATTTTTTTACATCTTTTATTATTATTAAATTAATAGGTTTACAATAGAAAATCTTATAATTTTCCACTTGGACCATCTAATTTAATAATAATAGTCACTTTAATAAAATGTAAAAGAAAAATTATAGCATCTTTAGACTCATTGGTCTAAATTGAGATTATAAATGGCTAGTAATATAAAACATAGTATCTGATACGAATATCAATGAAATATATAAACTATACACTCATACCTTGATAACCATACACAATATCTAATAATGATATACATAACAAGATTGTGCTTAATAAAATTTATGTAGTAAAGTTGTAACAATATATGTAAATCTTTACATACTGAATCGAAGCATTTATCAAATATGCTAAATGAGAATCGTAATTCTCAACACAGTATTAAGACAGGATCTAAATGTCTCTATAAATATGTCATAATAAAAATGTGTACAATATATGATAAAACGTGAATATTTCATTATGAATATTACATTTATGTACATCTTGAGAAAACAATTTATATTATAGTACTTCTATTAACCTAAAATATCAAAAGACTTAACTAACCCTGTATTGATTACATGATCATAATATACTGTTATCACTAAGCCTTTAGTTAATGGATCCATGAGCATATAATCTATGGAAATATATTCAATACATGTAATATGCTCACGTACCTTTTCTCGTACAAACTAGTACTTTATATCAAATGCTTTGTACAAACGGAACTTTTATCATTATGAAAGAAGTTTACAGTAGCAGGATTATTGCAATAAATGGTCAAAAGTCTTGAGATGTTTTCAATAATCTTAAAACTAGATATAAAATTCCTTAAGTATATAGGAGTACAAATGACTTTATAACATGTGACATATTTTGCTTCTATAGTGGAGGTTACCATTGAGAATTGCTTAACACTTTTTCACAATATAGCTTTTCTTGTCATTATAAATATGTATCCAAATGTAGATTTATGATCATCCAAATAACTAGCAAAATCTAAATCCAAATACTTTGTAACTGTGAGATCTTTCAATCTTTTTTAGATTAGTATGTAATTTTTTGTATCTTGAAGATACCTCGTGACTTTCTTCACAGCAATCCAATGTCTCTAACTAAGATTATTCAAGTATCTCCCTAGTACACTAATAGCATAAGTTATATCAGGATGTGCATATACCTGAGCATATATCACATTACCAACAACTAACGCGTATGGAACGTTTTTTATTCTTTTTGTTTTAATATTATTTTAAAGATACTGAGACTTGGAAAAAAAATTTCCTTTTGAAATAGGTGTGAAAACTTGAAAGTAGGTTAACATGTTGAACCTTTTTAGTATTTTCTCAATGTAAGTCTACTAAGATAAACCAAGCAAATCTTAGATTTGTCACAATAGATCTCTATCCCCTGAACACAAGAGGCATTTTCAAGATCTTTTATATAAAAAATGTTTAAATAACATTTATTTTATCTTAATCAACATGTTCATGTCATTACTTGCAAGAAGAATATCATCTACGTATAGTACCAAAATAATAAATCTACCTGACTCATCAACATATAAGTATACTAGTCCACTACATTCTCCTTAAAACTAAGAAAAGTCACAACCTTATTAAATTTAAGTACCATTATCTAGAAGCTTATTTTAAGCTATAAATGAACTTTTTAAGTTGACATACAAGGTATTTTTTTCCTTTTTCTTAGAAACTATTTAGCTGGTTTGTATAAACAGCTTTTGATAAATCACTATTCAAAAAGATTATTTTTAAATCCATTTGATGCAATTTTAAATTAAAATAAGCTATAAAAGCCATGACAACATAAAATTAGCTTTTGGTTGAAACTAGTAAAAAAGTTTCTTTATAGTTTATACCTTCTTTCTTGGTGTAGTCTTTTGCTACCAACCTAGCCTTATACCTCTCAACTTTACCTCGACCATCCCTCTTGATCTTAAAGACCTATTTGCACCTAACTAGCTTATGACTTGCATGAAGTTTTACTAAATTCCATACTTGATTTCTATGCATTAAAGCTAATTCATCTTTCATAACATTTATTCAATCAAAATAATTTCGATTAGAAATAGCTTGAGAAAAGGTTATAAGATTAATATCATCTTTAGTATCATATTCATGTCGATTTGTGACTTCTATGAGATCTCTTTAATGGAATTTCTTCATTTACTTTATTTAACTCAACATTTCTTGCCATTAGTTATACTAGATTAACTGCTGGAGTAATAGAAGATGGTTTTCTCAATATTGGTGCTAGCGAAACAATTGATCTATCTTCAAAGGAATTTATGATACGTGATATTTAGCTTTCACTGTTGAACTCATCTTCAAAGAAGATGACTCAATTAGACTCAATTATTCTAATCGAATGAGTTGGATAGTAAAATCTACTTCCCTTAATGTCATTATAGCACCCAATGAAGTATTCACTAACATTCTTTAAATCAAGTGTCCTTATTAATGGAATGCATGGTTTTACTTTAACCTGACAATTCCAAACTAAAAAATACCTCAAACGAGACTTTTTACCATATAATAATTCATAAGGGATTTTAAGTAATGACTTACTAGGAACCTAATTTAAGATGTGTGTTACTATTTTTAATGCATTACCCCATGAGAATTCTGATAATAAAGTATGGGCTAGCATATATCTCATCGTGTCCATAAGAGTTCTATTCCTCTTTTCTACAATTTCATTTTGCTTCGAGGTTCTAGGCATTATGTAACTAACTTGAGTTCCACAATTTTTTAGGTATCTTGCAAAAGGACCAGGGTTTCTTCCTATTTTATTATACCTATTATAATACTCACCACCTTTATTAGAATTAATGTATTTTATCTATTTCTCCAATTTTAGATCAACTGTTACTTTAAATGCCTAAAAGGCTTCTAGCGATTCTGACTTCTCATTGAATAGCTTTACCTAACCAAATCTAGAGTAATTATTAATGAATTTGATGAAGTATTTGTAACCTCTCGTAGCATTAGATGTAATGGGCCTATTAATGTCAGTGTAGATTAATTTTAGAATATTTTCCTTTCTGCTTCTTTTACACTTTTTAACTCTAATTGTAAGTTTTTCTTTAATATAATCTACATATGTTCCAAAATCTTATAAGTCTAAATCACGAAGCACTTCTTCCTTCACAAATATGTGAATTTTTTCTTTAGAAATGTGTTATAATCATCCATGCCATAACATTGAGGATCTTTTATCAATTTAACATTTTTTCTTACCCACAATAGAGTTTATTGGGTTTACAAAATTAAAATCTAAATCAATTCCATATAATTCATCACATGAAGAACTAGTATCAATAATAGAAGATTTATAAAATAATTTAACTTTTCTATTTCTAAAATAACAAGAGTATCTAATAGAATCCAAAGAAATAATTAAAATTAAATTCCTCCTCTTAAAAGGTACATAAACTATATTATTTAATAAAAACTCATATTCAATTTTTATCTTCAACTTTGTCTCCATTTTTATGTTTCAAAATGAGCTCCCACTCATTTAGTTTTCTCAAATTTATTAGTGCCTAAAAATAATTAGTAATATGAATAGTCACACTAGTGTTTAACCACTAACAAGAGTATCTAACAGAATCCAAAGAAATAATTAAAATTAAATTCCTCCTCTTAAAAGGTACATAAACTATATTATTCAATAAAAACTCATATTCAATTTTTATCTTCAACTTTGTCTCCATTTTTATGTTTCAAAATGAGCTCTCACTCATTTAGTTTCCTCAAATTTATCAGTGTCTAAAAATAATTAGTCATATGAATAGTCATACTAGTGTCTAACCACTAAGAATTTGATAGTATATCAATAATGTTTGACTAAAAATAGACTAAAGTTAGATGGGTACCTTTTTTTTTCTTTTCCTTATCAACCTATTTCTTATATTTAAAACAATATACTTTTTTGTACTCATACTTCTTGCAGAACCTATAATTACTTTTAAATTAGGTTTATTAGGTTTGTAGTGCCATTATTCACCAGATTCACCTTTTTTTATCTTTCTTTCTTCCTTCCATAATGTGATGATCCTTATTGTCTTTCTAATAAGACCTTTCACCATGATTTTATTAACGACTTGTGCCTTTCCTTTTTTCATGTTTTCCTTAACTATGTAGTGATTGAAATAAGCACATTAATAATTTATTTTAATTTTTGAGTATTATGGGACATTTTCAAAATATTAAATTGAGATGGAAAAGGCTTTAGTATACGTTAAGTTAAATAACTTTCTCCCATGTCAACTTACATAATTTTTAGCTTATTGTAATAGTTAACCAATTTTAGAATGTATTCTTTAACCTTGTTGACACCATTATACACTAATTTTTCAAGGAATGAAAAATATCATCTCTTTTTGGTTTTATTGAACTTCTTATATTTTTCCATCATATAATTTAGGAACTTCTATATATTTGTCATTTCGAGAATGTTTTCTCTTTTTTATTGTTTATCATATTTTATTACCATCAAACATACTTTATTAGATTGGATCCACTTTTCATATTGACTTTTTTGATTGGTTGTAGACTTAGATTTATTTGAGGTCCTATTTCCCTAATTGTCATATCAAGATTAGAGACTATAAGATATAGTTTCAATGATTTTGTCCAATCCTTATGATTTATCTTATTTAACGTCTTAATCACATTTAATTGCATAGGTAAAGGAGTTGAGGAAATAAATTAATGTATGTTTAACCTTAATCATGTTGAAAAATTTTCTCAGCAAAGTATACAATTAAACTCAATATTACACTATAAGACTCAATATCAATAAAGCATTAAAGACATTATAATGTAATATAAGAATAAAATATTAAAATTTTAACACTGAAAGGGTGATCAAAATTTTAAAAATGTAATATTTATTCCTACACTTATGTTATTACCAATAAATCACATTAATAATACTATGCCGATAGAATATTAAAATATTATTAATATGATACTCTTCTTAATCCACCTACGATTTTATTAAAAATAAATAAAATTTTATTCAATTGAGCCTATGATAAGTGGGCTCATAATTGCACAAAATTTCATAATATAACATAAGTCCTAAGTCCTTAAACAATTTTTTAAAATTATTTTTCTATATGTATATATACATAGAAAAATTATTAATGGACTAAACAATGTCAAAAAATTTCACAAAAATATATGTGAAAGCCCAATATATAAGAACATAACAATAAAATTTTTAGCCCAAAATAATATTAATTAGCCATTCAAATTAAATAGTAAAAATAATTAAATTTTTTAATTTTAAAAAATTTAAAAAATGTCTAATAAATTCATTTTGGAAAGTGGAGCCCAAAATAATACAATTTCCCTTTTATTACACAAATACATTTTAGCCCAATTTTCATGGATAAATGTTTTTTAATGCATTTTAATGCATTTGAATGCAAAATTTCCAAGGAGATTGCATTTAAAACCTATTGCAATGATTGAAATTTTTTTTGAATTCAACCATAGAGTTTTAATGGCTTTTCTTTTAAAAACTTTGTATTTAAATACATATAAATGAAAAAAATATTTTTCTTAAATTATAGCCCACTAAAAATGGAAATTACTTCAAATTTGATATCAAAAATTTCAAAAAAAATTCCATATTTAATTTCACAGAATTAATACTGGAGTTTCTCATCTTTTTTTAGTTAAACAGAACCACATAAAAACTATACATCTTTTCATAATATTTATCAAATTGTGATCAATATACCAAAATTAGAAAAAGAGTTTTTTGAAATGATATTAGGCATTTGACAAAACCAATTTTGATTTTTTTTTTATGTTGAAAGACTTGTTTCAAATAAATAAAACAATAAAAAAACAATGTGAAAAAATGGACAAGTTAAGAAAACTTATATGGGATCTCGTGAAAAGAAAAAAACATAAGAAGATGTATATGAGATCTCATGAAAAATGGACAAACACACATAGAGTTTGAAAAACAGTCTGAAAAATGTATATATATAGTCTAAAAACATACATGGAGTCTAAAAAGCACACTGCTTAGAATTTTGTAATTTGGATTTTTAAATAAAATCGTACATATGGTCCTGAAATTTATACCACATATATTATATATGTATTCAAAGCATATCACAGTTATCAATAACAAAATAATATTTACAATTATAAATAATTAAATTGGAGGGTTATGAAATAATTAAATATTCATAATTTTTATCCAAGATAATTCATTATAAAATATAATATCATTTAAAAGATAAAATTTAATTCCTGAATTCATGTAATAATATATTTAATTTACATAATTTAAGAGCTCAGATACTAATTGTTAAAATTAAATTTTATAAAAATAATATCTCAAATTAATTCATGTGAAAAAAATAATATTAAACGTGAAAAAAAATTTATTATTACTTGATGAATCTATTGTGAGATAAATACAAAATTTGGATTTGCTACAAGCTATTTACAATCGATTTTGATCATGAATTCTAATAAGGATTTGTTACTATTATCGAATAACTTAATTGGGGTTTTTTTAACATTAATGAAAAGCGTACAAAATCAATCATAGAATTTAAGAGTAGTGACCCTTATTTATATTAATAATATTGGTAACTTGATATATCGTCAAGAATCATCTGTTACCACATCAATCAAATTAGATTATTATCGGACCTATACTATTCAGTCATTTTAATAATAGGTTATTTTTTTATCTTATTTTATTATTAAATTAATATATTCACAATAAAAAATCTTGCAATTTTTTCCTATCCTTACCTTAACACTGATAAATACATTGAGAAACACCTAATAAGGAGAGGAAGTCTACTATGCACAATAAAATAATGATGTATATTTAGAACATTATATATATAATGGTTAGGTGTTGAAATTTTGTTTTAACAAAAGATATAAAATTTTTAAAAAATATTAAATATTAAATATTAAGTAATCTTCAACATTTAAATCAATCAATTAATGGTATAGATTTTTTCATTCAACTTTTTTCGCGAAATGTGTACTCTTACATAATTATAAAGGAATTGGTAAAAAATGTTGTATTTAATTCAATAAATAAATAAATTTATAATTTATTAATTTGATCAATAAATTATATAAGTTATATTTTAAAGATATTTAGTGCATTAATTTATTAAAAAAAAGTTCTTATTTAATAAATTATCATGAGCATATTAATGTTGATAGCTTATAATTTATGAATTTTTTAAATTTATTTTTTAATTAATTGACAATACACATTTTTAATTATATTTTAATTAATTATATTCTTATGTTAAATAATAAATAAATAATAAGCACATAAATAAATAACATCATAAATATAATTAATTAAAATTTATGCAATTATATTTTTATTTTAAATATATTTATTATATTAATATAATTTAATTTAAAAATAATTATAAATTTAATTTAATTTATATATCTATTTATATTAATATATATTTTATATCATTTTATATTTTTAACTAATTTAACGGCTATTAAACATTACTAATATAATCAACTATATAATTATAAGTTATATTATCATTTATTAACTCACTTACATCGATCATTGGCTTTATATTAGGCTCAATACAAGCAGAGTCTAGAGAAAACAATCATCACATTTCATAAATTATATATCACTTTTAGGGATGTAAAACGGACGGACCGGTCCGTTTTAGCCTGGTCCGTTTAGGTCCAGTCCGTTTTACCCGTTAAAAAAATGGACTAAATGTAAAAAGTCCGTATCCGGTTCATATCCTTAAGGATACGGACCGGTCCGCGAATTTTAACTGTAAGTCCGCGGACCGGTCCGTGCGGATTTTAGTTCGCCCGGATTGGTCAGTATTACCCGTAAAAAAATGGATCAAATTTTAGGTGGTCCAAGTCCGTAAAAATTCGTAAAATCTGCGAACCGATCCGCGGACTTCGGTCCGTTTTACACCCCTAATCACTTTACCCATTTTCTAATTACTTTCCCCAAATGTCATATTTTTTTGCCATTTTGACAAATTTAATTATTTATTAAGTGATATTATGGAGAATTTAATTTTTTAAAGAATTAAGTATTTCAAAAGTTGAGTTATATATAATGCATTAAAATTCCTATTTTTAATTTTAATTTGCTTATTTTAAAAATTAAAAAATAATTAAATAATAAAATTTTTATAAATTCTTAGTAATATTATTTTAATATTTTTTTTGGTGCGCCAATTACGTCACTTGCCATAACTAGGCAGTAAAAGATTAAGGTTAATTGTGATATATGCCAAAAAATAAAAGATTGGTATCCTTAAGTTTAACGGGTAAAACGGGTTAAATAGAATTGAGAAATGGTGCTAAAATTTACTGCTGCATTATAGCCAAAATTTGGTAATGCTCAAGATCAATAAAATTTTTGGTTGTCTGATTTAGGAATTAGACTATGCGTGTGATATATTTTAGAGGGTAAAATAGATAATTATAATTATTAATAAAAAAACAAAAAATTAAAAATTTAATAAGTAATAAGTAATTAAAAAATAAATTTTAAACTTATAATTATTTTAATTATAATTTTTTATTAATAATTAATAATTATAATTATTTATTTTAAATTTTAAAATATATCTTATATTTTATAGAAGCCAGATATTTAGCATGGCTCTTAAATTTTACCACAAGCCTGACTAAAAAAAATGGCACATAATCAGTGACAATTAAGAAAAATAACTAAAATTTTCACAACTTCCTGTAATTAAAACTTAAATTATTCATATAATAATATTTATAAATAATTAAAATATTTATTATTAATATAAAATAATTTTACATACTATCATATATTTATGAATTATTATGTCAATATAAAATTATTAAAAAAAATTATTGCCATTAAATTCTTTTAATTAGTATTATTATTACTATTATTCAATAACATATTTTGTTCTTATTTATAAATAGTATAAAATAATTACACGAATCAAATTTAAACTTATAAATAAATCAGTAATTTAGATATATAAGTGATAACTTATGTTATTAAGCTTAGTCAATAAAAGCGGTTAAATGCACAACTTATGAGGACATTTACTTATATGGCCTTGTTTGGGAAACAGTTGATAGCTGTAGCGGTTAGTTGGTTTGATTAGCTGTTAGCTGATAGCTGATTATATTAGCTGATTTGACTAGCTGATTATATTAGCTGTTTGAATAAGAGTGTTTGATAAAATTAGCTGTTTATATTAGTTGTTTGTATGTAAAATGATATATAAGGGTATGAGTATATTTTATGAATTATTTGAGTATTTTTTATTTTAATATTTTTAAATTTTATATATTAGTCAATATATTAATTTTTTTATAAATAATATATTATTAAATTATTAAATAATTTTTAAATTAAATAATTTTTATAAATAATATTATATATTTATTCTATTAAATAATTTTCAAAATTATTATAATTTATTATTAAATTATTGGATATTTTTAAAATTAAATAATTTTTATAAATAATATTATATATTTATTCTATTAAATAAATTTCAAAATTATTATAATTTATTATTAAATTATTGGATATTTTTAAAATTAAATAGTTTTATAAGTAATATTATATATTTATTCTATTAAATAAATTTTAAAATTATTATAATTTATTATTAATTTATTATATATATTAATTATTATAAATAATATATTTTTCGTTTTTAACTTTTTAGGGTCAATCAATTCAATAAGCTGATTACCAAACACCAAAATTAACTTATTGTCAAGTCAATCAGCTGATTTTGATCAAATTAGTTAACAGTTAATGAAAAAGCTGTTTGCCAAACACTCCCTGTATCTTCATGGATCGAAGGGTTATATGTATATTGTGAATAGTAAACGGGTTTTGTGCAATTTGCCCCTTTTTCAAACCCACAAGATCACACGTGTCATTCAGCTGGAGATCTATTCTCTCTCTTCTTCCTCACGTTTCTCTCTCTTCACCTCAATTCTACTCTCACTCTGCCACCCTTCGCTTTGAAAATCCAGAGCCAAACCCGCAACCCCCAACCTCAATCGCAGCAAAACTTCAAACAAAGCATGTTTTCAAGCCTAAGCAGAACTATCAAAAAAGCGGCAAACTCCACCCTCCAGCGAATCACAGCCAAAGCCACCGCTTCATTCTCCTCCCATCACCACCGCTTATCCCCGAAATTCCTTAATCCTTCCCGCCTTGAACTCAGGACAACAGGCTCCATATGGGTCCACCAATATCGACAAAAATGGGACGGAACAACCTCGGATGATCGATACGATCATATCAGAGCTAATGTTAACTGTCCTCGTTGCTCCAGCCAAATGTCCGTCATCTTCTCGAACAGGCCCTTGTCGATTTCGGGTCGGGAATCGGGCATTTACCAGGCCGTGAATCTCTGCCCAAGTTGCCGAACCGCCTTCTATTTCAGGCCGTTCAAGTTGGTTCCATTACAGGGGAGCTTCATAGAGATTGGTAGGGTTAAAGGGTCGAAGGACATGGAAGGAGATATTGAGAAAGACGGGCAATTTTGTGAGAAGCGAAAAGTTCGAGCTGATTCACCAGCAGAATCAAGCAATTGTGAAGGGTCTTTGCCTAATGAGAATGGTAAAGGAAGTGAATTTTGTGGAGAGATCACTAATGGTGACTGTGGGAGTTTGAATATGGTTAGAGACTTGCCAACTCCGAAGGAGATTTTTAAAGTGCTGAATGAGTTTGTTGTTGGGCAGGAAAAAGCAAAAAAGGTTCGCACTTTGATCAAATTATCGTTGGAAAAAAATGTAGGTTTAATCCTAATGTGTGGACTTGCTAAGCTCATGCCTATTTGGTGTGGAAAATTTAAAATACAATGATAACTATGAAAGAAAGACAATAAGTTTCAGTGAAGTCAATATTGTTTCAGTTTACCCGCATAATTTATCATGGACCATATTCCCAAGTAATTGGTTTATTCATTGAAAGTATTTGGCGTTGGCTATTCATTTTGGGATAATATGTTTTTATTTCAGTTCTAATAAGAAACTTTGGTTACTATATTGGACTACCGTGCATACAACTACACTCAGTGCCTCTACTGATACCAGTATTATTCAAAAAGGTGCTTTCAGTGGCAGTTTACAACCACTATAACAGGTTGCGCCTTGCATCGTCGAAAAAAAGTTCAGAAGAAAATACAACAAAAATTGAAGATGGCAGTGATGAAAACGATCTAGTTGAGCCAGAGAAAAGCAATGTATTGATGATCGGTCCTACAGGGTCAGGTATGACGACAATGTTGTGGTTTTGCTCAGAGGGAGACTTTTTTTTTTTTGGTTTTTAATGTTTGCATATTTTATTTATTTATTTATTTTTTCTAGTGAGAGCTGACATTAATTTTGAAATCGGACTCTGATTATAGGGAAGACTCTGCTTGCAAAAACACTAGCCCGAATTGTAAATGTACCATTTGCCATTGCCGATGCAACAACATTGACACAGGCAAGTTAGTTGAATAATATTTTGTGCCTCTCTGTCTGTGTTTGTAAGAGATAGAGAAAGTAAGCTTGCATGGCATTTGAGGGATCTTTGTTAAAAATCTGCGCTGCTGATTCAATTTACCGTGTCTGTTTGGTCTTTAATAATTTTAACCGAAGTTTGGTTGCCGTACTTGAAGTCTGGACTTTATAACTGTTTCAGCTTCTATAGCATGTCACAAATTGTGAATTGACAACAATGGTCCATTGACTCCCTTCTTGTGTTGTCTTACTAGTATTACAAAGTTGAACAATTTCTTTGCGTATAAATTGAAAATTTATTTGTTGTTTATGATGTGATTCATCATCATAAATTAACATTTTCCTTGTTTCTTTTGTTGTTAAGAGGATTTCTGATGCTCCTGTTTTGTATTCCTTATGGTCTGTTTGGATGAGGGAGGATAGAGGGCTAGGGAAGAGGAGGTTATGCTTCACAAAAATAAACTGAAAGTGGAAGGAACCCTCAATATCCCTTGCTCCCAAATAAACTGTTTATGAATTTTTCTTTATAAAAACAAATTTATAATGTGGTTGTTCTTTTCTGGTCTGGGTCCCTGAGCTGATTTTTACCGATTATCTAATTCTTCTTTCTCAAATGCACTTTCACACCTCAGGCAGGTTATGTTGGTGAAGATGTGGAATCAATAATATATAAGCTGCTCGTGGTAAGTTCTTTGTCAGTGATGTGACCCCTATTGGCTATGCCAATTTAATTTCTCTTATCATTGTCTATATCTATCTCAAAAGTTTTGGGTGGCATACCTAATCGTTGACCAAGAATGCACTTATTTTTTAGAGTAAACCAAGCCTTGGCTGGGGCCTGGTCAATGGCTCATAACCTTTCCCATTTGTAATATGCATGTACACTGGGCATTCAGTTATAAGTTATGCTGCTCTTACATAGAGGAATTAGATGTTAGTAAGCCCTTTATTTTCTCCAGACTTCATAGATGCTTTTTCTGACAACCTATTTTATAGTGTTATTTGGCATAACAGGTATGAGCCACTGCACTTTACTTGTATAGTGATGTTGAGACAAACATCCTTAAATCTTGATACACTTTTTTTTAATACTCTATGTATCATTTAGAAGAATAATATGATTTTCAAAAGTTAACATATAGTTTATCCTCATAATGTCTGCTAGAATGCACCTAGAAGATTTTTAATGGCTATAGGTAATTATTATCATTCTATTCACTTTGTAGGTGCTTCATATCATTGTTTGGTGAAATCAGAGCCTCTTGGTGTACATATAAAAGAAGCTAATTGTTAAATATATGGATTAGTGCTTTTGTTGTCATAGTGGTAGAGATAGATTGTCTTGATATTCTGACTTTATGGCCCTTTTTAGGAAGCTGATTTTGATGTGGAAGCAGCTCAGCGGGGAATTGTCTACATTGATGAAGTTGATAAGATAACTAAGAAGGTATGGCATTTCACTGAAATATTTATTCTGAATTGGTATAAAAGTATGAGATATTGATTTCAGTTGAGTATTTTCTCAGGCAGAGAGTGCAAACATTGGTAGAGATGTATCTGGAGAGGGTGTCCAACAGGCCTTGCTGAAAATGCTAGAAAGCACTGTGGGTGAATTGTATTTTTCAAATTCTTGGTTTTTCCCCCCTGTTGCAGAAATTTATTTCTTTTCTGACCTCACTACTGTGAGAAAACACTAAAAAGTGGATTCAACATTCCAATTGTTCCATTTTCTTTAATAGTAGCACAGATTAAGCAGCTTAAGAAATCAATTGATAAGCTTTGTCAATATCTGCCTTAGCTTTTATTCTGAGTAGATGACCTTTCATTTACACATCATAAATATGTCATTCAACTGATAAATTTTGAAAGTGCTCTTTTCACCTTAGAAATTGTATGAAATAAATGGTCTTGGGTGTGGATGAAGTTAAAAATGTGTAAGAGCAATAACTCTGGAAATTGTTTAGAAATTGGACTAATTCACTATCTTCATAATTTTTGAACTGCAGAACTCGTGTCATCTGCATGGCCACCTTTGCATATGGAAAGCCTATTGCCATTTTGTAATTTTATTGCCATGGCATACACAAGGCTTTGGAATGCATAGAGCTCTGATTTATGTTTTAAAGAAGTTCTAACTCTATATAACAATAGTTTGATATATAAATCGATCTTTTCCCTTTTCAGGTAGTGAGTGTACCAGATAAAGGAGCACGCAAACATCACTCCTCTGATAGTTTTCTGGTATATGAGAACTATCACTGTTTACCCTCATTTTCTCTGTTGAATCAAATTCCTTCTCTTATGAATTTGCAATTCTTCTTTAGTGAATCTTTATTTTGGGATTGATGACTGAAAGGATGGTTCTTCACTTTCAATTATTAAAACTAGATGCATCTTTTAGAAGGGAAGAAAATACTACTGCATTAGTAATTGTTGAACTAACTACCCTTAGTTCTGCATCTCATAGAGCCTTGTATGATGGTTGACAGGTAGATACAAAAGATATTCTTTTTATATGTGGTGGGGCTTTTGTGAATTTGGAGAAGACCATTTCAGAAAGGTAAGACTATCTTCTAAAGCTGCATTTTGGCATGCTCTGCCATTTGCAGGAATCCAGCTAAAGTGCATTCCTTTTCCAGGCAGCAAGATTCATCCATTGGCTTTGGAGCGCCAGTTCGTGCAAACATGAGGGCTGGTGGATTCACTGATGCTGTAGTAACATCATCACTTCTAGAAAATGTGAGTCAAAAGCTCAACATGCATTATCCATTTCCCAGTTATTTTGTTGCCTTCTTTTGGGTTGTTACGGATCATTTGTTGCATTGATTTCTAAGTTCATTTTGCTTTGGTTTGTTATTCTTGGATTTCTACTATATATTCTTCAAATAGCTAATGCAGTGATTTCTGAGAATTTGCAGGTTGAAAGCGCAGATCTTGTTGCATATGGTCTCATACCTGAATTTGTGGGCCGGTTTCCGATATTAGTGGGTTTATCTGCTTTGAATGAGGACCAACTTGTTCAGGTATCCCATATTTTCACATCATATATAAATTATTGTAATTCTGCAGATTCTGTGATGATTGACAAGACCTAGCATGCTTACCCAGTAATTGGAATAGCAATTCCAGTATTTTTATGAATCTTCTGTTTGCTCCCATTTCTTCAAATCTAATTCTTACTATACGCATAGCTGTAGCCTGTAGCAGATATCATTGATAAAATATGGTGCATATGTAGATGTGGTTGCACGATAGCTACAATTTTACATGAGTCCAAAAATCAATCTTCGGTTTTGATCGTTCTCATCTTTATTTTCATTTTTCTTTTCATATTAATTATGGTGTAGGTCCTTGTGGAGCCTAAGAATGCCCTTGTTAAACAGTACAAGAAAATGTTTCGAATGAACAATGTAAGCTCTTTTCTTATTCCTAATGAACTTGGTAATGCTTTTTATTCTTCTAGTTCGTCATGTTAACCATTTGACGCCAGTATGAGTAGCCTTTCTGGAGTCACTCATTTGAGGTGCGGTGTAATGTTTCAGGTCAGTTTGCATTTCACCAATGATGCTTTGAGATTAATAGCAAAAAAAGCCATAGCAAAGAACACTGGTGCTCGCGGTTTAAGAGCCATATTAGAAAACATCCTTACCGAAGCAATGTTTGAGGTACCTATGGAAAATATCCTTTCATGAAATTCTTTTCATTATTGTTTTCTTTCCATTTGAACAGAAATCTAAAGTTTGGGAAGAGTTATTTATTGACAGATTCCAGACAAGGACGACATCCATAACATAAAAGGGGTCCTGGTTGATGAAGAGGCTGTTGGATCAGTGAATAGCTGTGGATGTGGAGCAAAATTTCTATACGGAGATAATGGTGCATTGGAGGGCCAAGCCAGAGCGTTTGGCTTGTGAATAATGCAAATCTTTGCATTTCTCACCCTCTTTTTTAGTTTTGGTCCTGTGAGGAGGCGTTGCACTTAAGCGAAATTGTTGTAAGGGCTTACAGTGAGCGTTCTGATGTTAAATTCAATTTGTACATTCTGATGTTTGTCTTGATAGAAATCATTTTACGTAGGAGTATAATTATAAAAAATTAAAATAGTGAGAAATAATTTATATGTACAATGTAAAATGTAAAGAGTTTAATGGAAGGGTATTCACTTACTTGTTTGGAAGTGTCATTTTTTTTAATTACAAAATATAAATGTAGATGACGCTTTAATTTTTATATGAAAATTTTCTATCAAAAATATCTTTGAAAAAAATAAATGGGGCTTGTTAATCGTAAACAAATCTTGACATTTTTTATTGGTTAATCTAAAAATGAAATTAAATGTCCTTTGATGTATAGTCTACGGGGTTCACTGATCCATGAGGGCAGTGCGAATTTGAAATGCAATTGCAAATATTTTTGGAATTTCGAAAATTTGAAAGTCGGAATTAAATTGATTTTATTAATATAAAAGGTTTCATGAGGCAGGAAAAAAAATTATGGGGAAGTTTCAAAACTTCTAAACTGTAAATTTTGATCGTCGCGCATATGAATTCACAACTGAGCCGTATGAAAGAACAGCTCCCTTGATGATGCCTAGGTGGGAACGAAACCTTCGCTAACTACAGATGGATGAGTGCAATTGTTAGTTGCTTCAAAATGACGGCAAATCAAAACCTGAAGCCCATAATTCAAAGGGCAAAAAGGTCACGCTACTTCCAATTAAAATTATGGTCTACATGCATTCTTCACCCACTTTCAATGATCAATTTATTAATAATTAAATTTTTTGCAATGGCGATTTATAAATAAGAATAATTTATTTAAAAAAAGGTTAAATTACGAATCTTGTTCATACATCAAGATAATGTTTGGTATAATTTATAGATAATGTTTGGTATAATTTATAGAACGAAAACAAAATGAAATCAGATAAAAAGGAATAAGAGAATAAAAACTATTATTTTTTAAAATTGTTTGATTTACTCAAGCATAATTATATTATTTGTAATTCTTTTTCTTATTATTTAGTCTATTAGTTTGGGAATGAATGATGATGACAATGACAATAATAGCATTTGCATTGGTGGTGATAGTAACAATAATGGTGGCAATGACAAGAGTGGGGGCAAGAGTTATGATATTGGTATTAGTGATGCAATAGTAATAATAGCGGTAGTAACAACGACAATAATAATAACAGGTAATGGCGTGATAGTGACTATGGTGATAGTACAACGATAGTAGTGATAATGCTTACGGTAGTAATAACAATAATGATGGCACTAATGTTGGTGGTGTAGTGGTAGCAATTTTGTCAATAGTGACAATAGCAACGGTAGTGATAGTAACAATGATAGTACAGTAGTGGTTATGAATGGATTAGTAGTGGTGGTAGAGATGATGATGAAAGATTAGTATATTTTGTTTCCACTAGATAACATAATCTAAAATTTCAGAAAGAGAAATAATCAAATAGGGAAATTTATTAGAAACAAACAAGGATGACATATTATATTATATGTGAACCAAATGCTAAACAAGGGAATCGATTTTTTGATTTTGTTTCCAACTTTTTAAAAATTTTCAACCAAAACACTACCTAAATATTTACCTAGCAATACTAAATAAGAGGCTATTTTAATATTTTTTTAACTTAAATGTCTTTGGATGAATTTTTATCTCTTTTGATGCTAATTTTTTATACACTCTTTGTGAGTTAAAAAAAAAGAATAAACATAATCTTTAATCTCTTATCTATAAAAGTGATGATTATTATATCTTTTAAATTTCATAACTAATATTTTTAGTTTCTTATTTTTACATTTGTTGTAATTATTCATTCATTTCTTAACATTAAACTAAACTAAATGATAAAAAGAAATTATACAACTAAAAAGTAAACATGTATTTAATATTGTTAAGGTGATATTTAACAATTAATTTTAATATTTTTCATTTACTTTTACATCATAAGTGAATAGAGGGACAAATAATTATAATATAAATATAAATAAAAGGTTAATGATGCTAGTTGTAAAATTAGAAGGATATAATAATTACTGCCTTTATAACTAAGAGATTAAATATTATGTTTATTCTTAAAAAATATAATTTTTTTCAAACTTAATGGTAGACATTTCATTAAATTTTCATCGAAGAAGGATTAATAAGAAACTTATTAGGAATAAGGATAAATAATGCAAATTATCTTGCCAACTTCAAAGTGATTACATTTAACACTTAATTTTTACTATCAACTTCTTTGATTTTAAATAAGTGATAAATTGCACCCTCATAATGCATTTTCTCATTATTTTAGAAGGAATGTAAGTGCTATATTATTTTGATGTGAAGATAAAAATGCAAGGATTATGATCAGATATTTTTTTAATTGTACTAAAAAAGTAAATTATGTTAAAATGATCAAAATACTTTAAAAAAAATGTAAAAATAGTACATAAGTTAAATCAATTTTAAAGCTGGATAACAAGACCTTTGCATAATACTTATTTATTTCACAAAGATTCATATTAAACTAAACACACTTAGGGCTTGTTTGGATACAATTTTTAAAAATTATTTTTAATTTTTTTGTTTTTAAAAATAAAAAACTGTATTTGGATAAGTGTTTTTGGTCTTTGTTTTTAAAAATTGCGCTGAAAATATGTTTTAAAAATAATAAAATAAGGATAATTGAAACTTGTTTTGTTAACTTTGTTTTCTAAACATAGTGAAAATTACGGATCTGTGTATTCATTAATGATAATTCTATAATTAAAATTATTTTTAAAACTTATTTTACAAAATTATTTTAAAAAATACAAAATAAAAATAAATCCAAGTACATCCTTACTCTCTCATAAGACGAATATTAGGCATTAAAGGGTATTATTCCAAAATCAAAGAGGTTTATTTGTAAAAAACTAATATTCGTGAGTATTAAATAAAACTATCCCAAAACTAAAGGGGAGTTTGCATTTTTACTAATAAATAATTATTAAAATTACTAAAATTGTTATAATAAGAAGAAATTAACATTTTTTTGGTCAAAAAATTAATTATTAACTCCGTATAAATAAATGATTATGTGTTGCGAAGTCGTTTCGTATAAGCCTTGTTACAGTGATTGTGGTGAGTAAGACGCACCATAAGCACAACTCTCGGAAGCTTGGGAGTGAGTGGGAGAATTCGACCTCAGCTTCGGTGATCCCTCTTTTGCATAGGTATGTTGGCTATTCTCTTCGATTTTACGCTCTCCTCGCCATTGTCGTCACCTCACAGCTCAATCTGCAACTCGTTCACGAAACCTTTCTTTCTTTCTCCATTTCCTTTTTATCACAAATGCACGCGCTCTCACTCTCTCATCTGAGGGTTTAGCCAAACCTGGATTCATGATTATCCGGTTTCATCGATGTATTATCGGTGAGTGCTGGTTATTTGTTATAGAATATGAGTTTTCGTTTTCAGCCACTTTCGCAGGATCATCAGCTCCGTTTGCTGTTTAGCTATGCTTCAGGCGGTCGTAATCGATTATAATTTTTGTGTTTGGTCCTAGGGTTTTGAATTCTATTATTGTACTTAAATTTAATCTAAGTGTTAGGAGATTTGATTTTTCGAGATTGATTTTTCCCTGCCATAATGAGTAGGTCACTTGCTTGGTAGCCATTGGTTGATGCTATGCAGACCTCCACCTCCTAAGAAGTTGACTATTTAACTATTAAATTGCCTTTTTTCGAATCTCAAAACAAATGAATTAAAATTAAAAATATAAATTTTAATGCATTAAATGCAATTCAATGGTAACAACACTCAACCTCATAACTACTGATGAAGGATTCCTCGAAAAGTTAAGGATTAGTAATCCTTTTTAAAAATCGAACGGATTTGGTCTTATACATACGCGAGGAAGGTAATCAAAAAGGAAAGAAGAACTCATCTTCGTTCTTTTATCACTTAGAATTCGTGTGAGATGAAAGAGAAAGCTTGAATGGATGTTAAATTAATTTTTTGAATATGAATACTGTGTATATTTGATTTCAGTTTATAAATTCAAGGCATGTTGTAAAGAATCAAGGTCTAAAGTGCCAGGAACACATGCTATTGTTGAGGAAGAATTTGTTTAAATTGTCAATGGAAATTAATTTTTAATGTTACGGCTTCTTTGGAGTACAACTATAGAATTGTGCTTTAGTGCTTATTTTTGGCAAGTGCCATCTTTGGAAATAGTGGGCAGGTTTGTTGTTCCCTTTGTAAGTAAATATTAAATCAGGAGATGATTTTTTTACTGGGTGATGATATGTGGCACTGCATAAAGAGAACACCGTTTTCTTTCCTTGAATATGTGTGCTATTCATGGATGTGCTTGTGGACCAGACACTTAGGTTGGTCCAAGGCTTTCGTCTTGGCAGACAATGAAACAACTAGTTGCACCGCATATTTTTGATGGAAAGGGAACTTAACCGTGGCAGTGTTGGCCCAAGTAAGCCGGGGGGGGGGTATTTCTATCTGTTAATAATGACTTTTCACTTTTAGTAGGTCTTTTGGTTAGTAAGTGTTTTCCAATAATTGTCCTTAGAATGACACTATGATGTAGGAGCATGACTCCTACATCAGCTGGGTAAGACACGGACTTCCCATAAATAAATAGAGGATTGGAGACTCTGCTGTCTAGACAGCCTGTCTTTTAGGAGTGGGTTCTAATCTGTCAAATAGTATAAGAGCCATGTTTGTCCACCCTCAATATGGTGGTGTGCTTCTCTATCTTGCAACACGTGTGGAGGTGTATCATTAATCTTATTCTGTGGCGTAAAATAATAACATTCGGCTGTGTGCGTAAGATACTTAGGCAGCGAGTCGGTGTGGTACATGCGGGGTGAAAGTGCTTGGTTTCCACACCACATTTAGTTGGACTATATTTGTAAAAATATGTAGATATAGCATTTTTTTTTCTTAATATCAATATTTGTGCATATAGTGACGTGGCTTTTCTCTTCTCCTTTTATATGCATTCCAATTAGACAAATTCATTATGTTTCAGTCATTCCTTCTTCAACCCTTTCCTTGCTTTCTTACCATATGGTTAACTGCCTACTTTATCAGATGTTACCCTATTTCTTCCTATTTAGAGGGACCATCTGACTAGTTGGACCTAGGCCTTTTATCACAAAACTAACAGTTGCTGAACAATATGTATGAGTTGTACTACTCTTAAGTAGGCCTCTAAAAAACTGCTTGAGAGGGTATTTTATCATTGAACTTGAGTTAAATGTTTCAAGTTCATCATTTAGTTTTCTCCCCACTCCTCAGGTTGCTGATATTTGGTGAGATTTTACTCCAAGGGACATCAGCCATATACTTGTGCAAGCATGGCGAATTTAGTTTTGACTGGCATTTTAGAAAAGGTATGGTTGTTTTTATGCATATGCCTAGATAGACGTGTATTAAATGACTTGTGGATTAATGTTGCCAAATTTCCTCACTTTTCTTGCAGATGACTGGCAAGGATAAAGACTATAGATATATGGCAACATCTGATTTGCTAAATGAGTTGAACAAGGACACTTTTAAGGCTGACACTGATCTAGAAATAAAATTGGCAAATATAATTATACAACAGCTTGATGATGCAGCTGGCGATGTTTCTGGACTTGCTGTGAAATGGTATAGCATTTGTCTGTGGTCACTTTTTTGTGGATGTGGGTCCTGTATTTGTGTGTGCATGTGATAAATGACCTGGTTCTATGCTGTCTTTTTATACTTATATATATATTGGCATTACTGTAGAATTTTCATTGGCCAATTAAACTTTCATTGTAGATGACAATGAGACCAACAGAATAGCAAGGTTATAAAAGTAGCAACTTTGTTTCAGTTTCTTACCTTTTTTCTCTTTAATTAAATATTTGCAGTCTTTCTCCATTAGTGAGGAAGGTGAGTGAGCCAAGGGTTGTGGAAATGACTAGTAAACTATGTAACAAGTTGCTAAATGGAACGGGTGACATTGCTAGCATAGCTTTAAAGACGGTAGTTGCTGAAATTTCTACTCAGTCTCTTGCACAATCTGTCCTTCTCTCTCTCTTGCCAGAATTGATAAAAGGAATTACAGACTCTGTAAGTTTATAATTATGCTCATGTATCTCACTTCAGGAAACTTGACACTTAACCAAGCCTACATATGGCAGATTTCATTTTTTTTCCCACTCCTGTGCTTATCTAGATCATGATCTCTATGTAGTGCTTACTGAAGTAGAAAGTGAAGTTCTTCTAATGATGCCTTTTTTTGGGCTGGTAATGACACTCCTTTTTTTCCTCCAGAAAATGAGAACTGATATAAAGTGTGAATGCCTGGATATTTTATGCGATGTTCTTCATAAATTTGGCAATTTAATGGCAGCTGACCATGAGCTGTTACTAGATGCTCTATTGTCTCAATTAAGTTCTAATCACGCCAGCATACGCAAGAAGACTGTGTCATGCATTGGTAAGAATCATGTAATTGTCTGAGTTGTACTGCAATTCAGTTTTTGTCAATATTTTCTTGCCACCTGTGTTTAATCGCTGTTGTGGAAAATTGTTTCTAGAAATCTTTCACATTTTTACTATTTATAATTTTGATTTCAACTTTTTGAAAAGTGATTGGGAATCTGGGATATTCACAATAATTGGCATTTCAGGATATATCATGGGTGTTGATTAAATAAGCAATAGCTGCAGGTAGACTAGGCTATTATTGTAGCATGTCTTTCCAAGGTTTCTACTTTGATAACTAAAAGTGGCAGTTATTCCAAGGGCAGCAAACTTTAGAATGTTTGTCATATAAAGACTTCCAATTTTGAGATGTCTGGTGTTCCACCATGCAACTACTAGATGTATATTGTCATGAAAAAATGAACTGGTTGCCTTCTAAAAACATTTGGGTGTAAATGTTGCTCTCGAAGAAGAAGATGAAGCTGAACTGTCCGCCTCTAGAAAGAAATTTAAATATCAAGTTGCTTGATGAATTTTTGTTTAGAATGGAACAAAATTTGATTGGATCTGGTGGAGGACGTGGAATCTTGACAATGACAGTAAAGTGTATTCTGTTTGATATATTCATTTTCACCTTTTCAGCATCTCTTTCTTCAAGCTTGTCAGATGATTTGCTGGCAAAGGCAACTGTTGAAGTTGTTGCTAACCTGAAATGTAAGGTTGCCAGGTCAGAAATGACACGGACAAACATTCAAATGATTGGTGCTTTGAGGTGAGTGATGTCTTTTGCATTATCGTCACCCTGCTTCTATCATCATTTTCTTGTTATTAACAAGTTACAATTAATTGGTATTTTAGTCGAGCAGTTGGTTACCGATTTGGACCCCATCTTGTAGACACAGTTCCAGTGCTTATTAATTACTGCACTACTGCATCAGAAAATGACGAAGAGCTCCGGGAGTACAGTTTACAGGTGCTAATTAATTATTTGCTGGTTAACCTTAGACTTGTTTGTGCGTGCACGTGTGCTTCCTTCTCATACATCTGTTAAATAATGGATAATTTAACTGTAGGCACTTGAAAGTTTTCTCTTGAGATGTCCAAGAGACATTTCTCTTTACTGTGATGAAATTCTTCATCTTACACTGGAATATCTAAGTTATGATCCAAACTTCACTGATAACATGGAGGAGGATACTGATGATGAAGGTCATGAGGAGGACGAGGATGAGTATGTGCTTTTGGTTTCAATTGATTGGCACTATGGAAGTATATTCACTGATAATCTTGTAAATGATGCCTAAAATTCTGTATATTGCAGTGAGAGTGCCGATGAATATACAGATGATGAGGATGTAAGCTGGAAAGTTCGAAGAGCTGCTGCCAAATGCTTAGCTGCATTAATTGTTTCTCGTCCTGAGATGCTTGCAAAGCTATATGAAAAGGTCTCTTTGCTATCATTTTTGAATTCTTCCCCGATCAATAACATATATCTCTCTTTCTTCCTTGATTTGTGTCTGTTCTGGTATCATGTTATCCTTCATTGCAGGGTCACGGTAGTTGTTAATTATTAAAGATATATAAAAATCATTTTCCTTCACTTGAAAATGGATCCACCAAATATAGTAATTGTTTGTGTTGGTGTATCTGCAGCTGCTTCCTTTATATACAATCTTTAGGTGTACCACTTGCTGAATGTGAGCTGTGTTTTGCAGGCTTGTCCAAGACTGATTGATCGATTTAGAGAGAGAGAGGAAAATGTCAAGGTAGACCATAGACCAAATTAGAAGATACATCTATATTCTTTTTATTTAACTTGCAGAAATAAATGGTAATCTGGTATGGATGTGTTGCAGATGGATGTATTCAATACTTTCATTGAGCTTTTGCGTCAAACTGGCAACACTACAAAAGGGCAGATTGATACGAATGAATTGAGGCAAGTTGACCTTGTATTTTCCAGTTGTCTAATCATATCAAATTTGATACTACATAATATTGGTTCAACTAGTGCATGTGGATACTCAGGTGCTACTACTGTCATATAACCTGCCATTTATTTACTGTCTTATTACTGGCATTTGGTGCAGTCCTCGATGGTTGCTGAAACAAGAAGTGCCAAAAATTGTCAAATCCATAAATAGACAGTTTCGTGAGAAATCCATCAAGACAAAGGTAGGACTTAGCAGAAGCAAATTACTGACTGAAGTCTTAACAGAAACTAATCAGCTTCTTCTATGCAGGTTGGTGCCTTTTCTGTCTTGAGGGAACTTGTAGTTGTTTTGCCAGACTGTTTTGCAGACCACATTGGGTTACTTATTCCAGGAATTGAAAAGGCATTAAGTGTAAGAAATTTGGTCTTAGATTCAAATCATATCCTATCCCAAATTTGGTCTTTTAACCAATTTTTTTTATTACTTTCCAGGATAAATCTTCTACATCAAATTTGAAGATTGAAGCCTTGATATTTACAAGATTAGTGTTATCTTCACATTCCCCTGCTGTTTTTCACCCCTATATCAAGGTAATGTGTAACAGTATCTTAGTTTGTGGGCTTTTGTAAGTTAATTTGTTGATTTGTTTTTTAGTTTCTAAAAATTCTACCAGTTGAAGCTGGAATATGGTGCCAAAATGGAGAAATTTATTTAGAAGTTCATTAATCTAGTCCTTACTAATTTTCACTTGTTCTGTCATCATCCAACAAATCCTCCCCTGCTCCCTTGTCTGAAGAAAATAGAGGAAATAAGACGTGGGAATAACAGTTAGTGTCATGGTTTTTTTGAGTTGCAATACTTCTGGTCTATTTTATGTATTTTGATTGTGGAAAAGAAAAAAAAATTGAACTATCCCCGGTTTTCAGTCAATATGGTGTTTTGCCTTTGGGAAACTATTTTGCTTATTCCTTAGACACTTCCAATCACCTGTCCCTTAAATTGTGGTCTGAGTTTTGATTTTGCCTTCAATTGTTATTAACTTGTTAAGAAACATGGTTAGGGTTTTGAGGGGAAGAAGTACTGAGAGGCTAGTTTAGAGAAAATTAATATATTATTGAATGAAAATAAGATGGCTGAATTGTTACATAAAACGTAACCCTAATGTTCTATTTATGTAGAGCTACCAAGAAACATAAAGACTCTATTACCTTTTAACTTTGGATGTAAGACAAGCAAGCCTATAACATAAGCTAAACCTAACTAGGAATATTACTCTAACATAACTTATTACCAACAATCATCTGTCTCTCTCTCTCTTGTAACATAAATTGATTTGTACTGGAGTACATTGACCATCTTGCTGGAGTTATAAATTTCATTCTGGGGCTTTTACTAGAATGTTTTTGGGGTCAAGTATTATATTGGCATGGTTTTATGGCCTAGTTAATCTCTTTGAACTTAACTCTTGTTACCTTTCAATCTTATTATTCAAATATCAGAACTGAGTGATGTTTTCAGTACATTGTTTTGCTTCTCTCTCTTGATTAAGCCTTATTCTATTAGTAAAGCTTGGTTTGAGCAAACAAAAGGTGTAAGTGAAAATGTGTGTTTGAGTTGTAACTTACTAGTGGCTATTCTTGGGCACTACTTAAACTTTTAGGCCTACTTTTTCATTGATTCATGTTGCCTTGGGTCTTTTTTTCAGTTACACTCTTTGATGCAAGAAGTGTGGAGCTTATCTGCATTGTAGACATGCACATCTATTGATAATTCATGACAAATATATGTAGTTTATTGTGTGTGTCTGTTTGCAGGCACTTTCTGGCCCTGTTCTATCAGCTGTTGGTGAGCGTTACTACAAGGTCACCGCGGAAGCATTGAGGGTATGTGGTGAAATTGTCCATGTTGTGCGGCCAAACATTGAGGTGTGTATTTTACTATTGATTGGTGAAATGATATATTTTGATAAAAAATTGTGTTGGTAATTATGTTAGACATGTTTCTAATAATCAGAACGACAATGGTGTAGGAATCTGGTTTTGACTTCAGACCATTTGTTCAGCCTATATATAATAGCATCATGTCACGTTTGATAAACCAAGATCAGGATCAGGTTAGTAGGACATAATATATGATTTTCTTTTTCTCCTTTATTTTCGTGAAATTTTAACATGCATAACTTCTTTCATCCTTCTTCTTCAGGAGGTCAAGGAGTGTGCTATCTCCTGCATGGGTCTTGTTGTGTCAACATTCGGCGACAACCTCTCTGCAGAATTGCCAGTATGCCTTCCAGTACTTGTTGATCGGATGGGAAATGAGATTACCCGGCTTACAGCTGTGAAGGTGGCAAATTGAATTTTGTAAATTGAAGTGTACTAGTCTAGGCATTTTCCTCTAAAAAAATTTAACTCTTTATGAAATAGTAAAATAATTTGGCAACCTTTTGTGATGCATTACTTGATATCAAGTGTTGATTTTCCTGACACCATCAGAGTGTTATTGTCGTTGTTCTCCCCCCCCCCCCTCTTCCTTTTTTACCTTTTCTTTTTTGGTAGTGTTATCTTGAACATCAGAGTTTCATATGCAGGCATTTGCTGTCATTGCTGCCTCTCCACTTCGGGTTGATCTATCATGTGTTCTAGAACATGTAATAGCAGAGCTGACTGCGTTCCTGAGAAAAGTATGGAATTGCTCTCCATTACAACTTGTTTATCTTATGATGCTTTCTATCATTTATGATGTATCCTGTTTTTGAAGTCAACTTTTCTTTTGATTTTCTCGGAATTGATCAATAAAGGTTGGTATAAGATTCTAAACTTCGCTTTGCTAATTTGGAAAACAGGCTAATCGTGCTTTAAGGCAAGCAACCTTGGGAACATTAAATTCTCTAATAGTTGCTTACAGTGATAAAATTGGTTCATCTGCTTATGAAGTTATTATTGTGGAACTATCAGCTTTGATAAGGTATGTCTTACTGGCTTCTTTATGGAGTTCTGTGTTATATTGGCATGGTCTACGCAGATAAATTGACCAAATCTGTCCTTTTTCCTTTATCATTTTGCATATCAGCGACTCTGACTTGCATATGACGGCTCTTGCTTTGGAGCTCTGCTGCACATTAATGGCTGACAGGAGTTCCAGTCCAAATGTTGGTTCAGCTGTTAGAAACAAAGTTCTTCCTCAAGCTCTAACATTAATTAAAAGCTCACTGCTGCAGGGTCAAGCTCTCTTGGTACTTACTCCGCATATGCCTAACTTGTCCTTCTTTGGTGATATAGTAATAATGTTTAGCAATGTCTGTGTTGATGGTTCAGGCTTTACAAAACTTCTTTGCTGCTTTAGTCTACTCTGCAAACACCAGTTTTGATTCTCTGCTGGAGTCACTACTTGCAAGTGCTAAGCCTACTCCTCAATCAGGTGGCATTGCAAAACAGGCATTGTACTCAATAGCACAATGTGTGGCCGTTTTGTGCCTTGCTGCAGGTGATAAAAAATGTTCATCTACAGTAAAAATGCTTACGGAAATTCTCAAGGGTGACAGCAGTTCTAACTCAGTGAGTTTTCTTCCTAGAATTCATTTATTATTTTTGCAGTGAAGTGAATTTTTCATAAATAACCTTGTTTCTTGATGTCTTACGCAAAGTGGACCTTGCTTCCAGCCAATTTGATTCTGTGGCTTTTTGGTCAAGGACTTGTAAAATTAAACTTATTCCTGCTTATAGTTTTGTGATGGAATGTAACTCTAAATTTTTTACATGACTTTCAGCTTCCAGTTGAGATAGTTTCCCTTTTTCTCCATGCACTAAACATTTTCCTTGTTCCATTTAAAGGCCAAGCAGCACCTTGCCCTTCTTTGTTTGGGAGAGATTGGTAGAAGGAAAGACCTTAGCGCCCATGCACATATAGAAAACATTGTTATCGAGTCTTTCCAATCTCCTTTTGAAGAGATAAAGTCTGCTGCCTCTTATGCTCTTGGTAACATTGCTGTGGGTAATCTTCCCAAGTACTTGCCTTTTATCTTGGACCAAATTGATAATCAGCAGAAGAAACAATACCTCTTGCTTCATTCTTTGAAGGAGGTGAGTTCTCTCTAAGAAACTCTCTTGCTTGAGGTTGATTGTGATTACTTGATATTATCACATACCTGTGATTCTCTTCCCTCTACCTTCCAGGTAATTGTAAGGCAATCTGTAGATAAAGCAGAGTTTAAGGAATCAAGTGTTGAGAAAATACTGAATTTACTATTCAATCACTGTGAAAGTGATGAAGAGGGGGTTCGCAATGTGGTGGCCGAATGTCTTGGAAAAATTGCTCTTATCGAACCTGCCAAACTTGTTCCCGCACTTAAGGTATCTGAAATTTCTGTTAGAACCTATGCTTGTGCTTGTTGCATTTACATGTATATTTGATGTTTGCTTTTGTGCTATGGACAATTTTTAGGTGAGAACAACCAGTCCGGCTGCATTTACTCGTGCTACTGTTGTCATTGCCGTGAAGTACTCTATTGTTGAGCGTCCTGAGAAGATAGATGAGATCATATACCCTGAAATATCATCTTTTCTGATGCTTATCAAGGATAATGACAGGGTGAGTTGGATTTTGTTCCACTTAGTGATAAAAGTAATGTTAATACTGTCTATTCATCTTGCTGTATTTAAATTTGTGCCAGAAAATGCACTTTCCTTGGTTGAAAACTCTGAACTTTAGTTATTACTGAATGCTGATTGTTATTAACGTGCAGCATGTCCGACGGGCTGCTGTGCTGGCTTTGAGCACATTTGCTCATAATAAACCCAACCTTGTCAAGGGGCTTCTTCCTGAACTGTTGCCTCTCCTTTATGATCAAACTATTGTTAAGGTAACTTCTGGCTTTTTTATTATGGAATTCTGCTGTAATACATGGCAATACATGTGAACCGAACTGTCTTCCCCCAGGAAATTTCAAAATAATTTTTATCTTGCTGGTTATGGTTTGGGTCCAATGCATACAACCCCCTCCCCCCCCCCCCCCCCCCCAAAAAAAAAAAAAAAAGGCATATTCTATAATGCAGGACATGGTCTGATTTTTATAAGTTGTCTATGACAGAAAGAACTGATAAGGACAGTTGATCTTGGTCCTTTCAAGCATACTGTGGATGATGGACTTGAACTGAGGAAAGCTGCTTTCGAATGTGTAGATACATTGCTTGATAGTTGTCTTGATCAAGTGAACCCCTCATCATTTATTGTTCCTTATCTTAAATCTGGTTTGGAAGGTTAGTATTGGATAGTATTTTTCTTGAAATTATAGTTTTAAAAAGGGGAAAGAAGAGTAAGAGAGAACAAAAATATTTTTATTGAACGGGCTCAAGTTCATGACATTTAACCCTAATCCTCTAATATAAGGGTTCTAAGACAGACTCTAATACCTTCTGCTTTTGGAGCAATTGGAGTAATCCTATAATCCTTTCTTAAATATTAAAACATCTATTGTTGATTACAATTCATCAATCAAGCCTTAATCCTAGTAATTATAATCCCACTAACCACGCCAAATTCCTGACAATATTTTTCTTGCTCACTATTTTGCAATTTACAATTCCAATCATTGCTTGATAGTTGTCTTTGATCAAGTGAAACCCTCATCATTTATAGTTCCTTATCTTAAATCTGGTTTGGAAGGTTAATATTTGATAATATTTTTCTTGAAATTATAGTTTGAAAAAGGGGACAGAAAGGGTAAGAGAGAACAAAAATATTTTTTATTGAATGATGGCTCAATTACGTAACAGTTAACCCTAATCCTCTAATACCTTCTGCTTTCGGAGCATTTGCAGTAATCCTATGATCCTTTTTTAAATAGTAAAACATGTACTGTTGATTACAATTCCATCAGTCAAGCCTTAATCCTAGCTAATCATAATCTCACTAACCATGCCAAATTCCTGACACTCGTTTTGTTTCAATTCTGAGCATGTTTATTTTACTTAAAACACTTTTCATTGAGATTGGCATTTGATTAACTTGGCCAATGTTGTGGAGATCAGATCACTATGATGTCAAGATGCCTTGCCACCTGATACTCTCAAAACTAGCTGATAAGTGCCCATCTGCAGTGTTGGCAGGTTTGTGGCCTCTCTGTTTAACTTGGTACTCAAGCTGTATTTCATTGCAGTTTCCTAACTTGGATTGTGTCTCAGTGTTAGATTCGTTGGTGGATCCTCTTCAGAAGAC
Organism: Sindora glabra; assembly: GCA_020226215.1. NCBI lineage: Eukaryota > Viridiplantae > Streptophyta > Magnoliopsida > Fabales > Fabaceae > Sindora > Sindora glabra. The sequence continues at coordinate 9,559,709 of CM035225.1, forward strand.
TGTCAACTTCAAGCCAAAGCAAGATGCTGTTAAGCAAGAAGTAGATCGGAATGAAGACATGATCCGAAGCGCACTTCGAGCTATTGCATCCTTGAACCGCATAAGGTTTGTAATTTATACTGCTTTTAGATCTTCTCATTCTCCGACAACTACATCCTCTCTCTCTCTCTCAGTTTCTTCCTTTTTTCCCTCTCTGAATTATAGCCTTATCTTCTTTCTTGAATTTTCATTTTGTAGTGGAGGTGATTGCAGCATCAGGTTCAAGAACCTTATGAGTGAAATAACAAAATCACAAACTCTCTCAGAGAAGTATTATTCAATCCGCAATGAGTGATTTAATGGGCAGGTCTGTTTGTGCCTTAATTCTGGACGGACTGATACAATCAACTTCCAGTTAATTTTATCCTACTGGGGAGAAGGGGTACGTTGGTTTAAATTAAACCCATTTAGGCAACGTCTACAAGGGTCCCAAGACTCGGAGAGTCAAACCAGTGTTATGTATTATAGAAGAGTCCAGTTTGTGATTTACCGCGGAATGCTAATGGTGGTTTCCTGTATAGGTTAAAAGATTTTGTTCTTTTTCTTTTTCTTTTTTTAACCTGTCCTCAAATTGTCATTCAGGATTATCTGTTTACCAACCCCCCCCCCCCAAAAAAAAAAAAAAAAAGAAAAAGAAAAATAGGCGCCAGGGTTATTTGGAAAAGGTACAGTAACATTGTTTCATACATCAGTGACCAGTCAGATTTATGTTACTGTATCCTTGTCACTGTTTGTCTTGCGGACTCTGAACTGATTTATCTCCAAGATCATGAGAAATGTATGGGCAGTTGATTGCAATTTTTTTTTTTGGGGGTATGATGTGGTAAGCTTGTTATTTTCTAGGCTTAAAAAGGATTATTGTCTTCTAATTCATTAAAACCATGAGATGAGCAACGGTTGATGTTAGTTTACAGAAATGAACATCTTAGTCTAATCGCTGTTAGCTTCATTTTCACTTATTGTTGTCATAGCACCATCAACTTACATGACCGCACGGAGGTCAGTGGACAAAACTGTGGTAACCTAAGTGCTCAAACTTCTCTTAAGGTGACAGCGATCTTGTCTTTTGATGCTTTAATCGAAGCCTTGGAGGAGTGAATGAGAGAAGAAAGAGTAGCTTGAAGCAAGTGGCAATGCTAGAAGGGCATTTCTTCTACAATGACTCTGTGAAAGCCGCCTACCTGAGTAGTGCGTTGGATCTATGGTTGGGAACTGCAAATGTTATGCCAATTACGCGTTTGGATTTGCCAGAATTGAGATGGACCACAATAAATGATGGAACAAGCGAGAATTTTACTTACATATTAAGGTTTTAGATGAGGTAGCTTTCTGGAAGATTATAACATCAAACCCCAACAAGCTAGTTATCAACTTGTTAACGATATTAGTTAGGCATAAAGTCATTTAACTAGGGGGAAAAGGGGTTAAAACACGGCAAAAAATTATATTAACCATAAAATCATAACCCTAGAAGTAAGTGTCAAGTTTGAATGGCATATGCATCTAAGTTTAACTGCTCCGGACATAATACATACAATGATAAAGGCGAACGCCTGCATGTTAACCTATTCATCGGTTTCGGCAGAGCCACCCTTGAGATGGAAATGCTTCTCTCTCTTCGCAAACTCAGTTAAACCTTTCCCACTTCCTGTCACACCAACTTTGCCATAATGATCATCCGGGGACTTGAAGATACTCTCACGCTTTCGTCCAGAGAAGAAACCAATCTGCGAGCATCATAGTTAATGCAAAGTATTGTGCAGATCAGAAAATGCAACAGTTTAAGCATAGTAAGCAACAAACTGCATAAAAATATCCCTCGATCTTGGATGAAAACACGATATCAAGTTTACAACAAGTCAAGACCGCCAACTTTGAATGATGTTTTGCTTTCTCCCTTAAACCTTTCCTCTCTCCCTCCCAAATTTCTTAACAGTTTCCAGTGCATAAATTCTTTTAAAGCAAAAAAATATATCATCAGCCTTCTAAGGGAGAAAAAGTAAAACCTCTAAACTTTGGGATGTTGAATATTATCCCCTACAATTATAATCTTGTACAACACAACATACTGGAATTAATGACTATTATCAACCTAGGCATGAAAAATATCTTCATAGAAATATAATCATAAAATATCAATAAGGTAAAAAATAACCTATATTATTCACTATTTCAACGTAAAATGTAAAGAGTTTAATAAAAGACAAGTTACCTTTTTTTTTAAAAAGAAAGTTATTTTCTTCTACTATTAGGACTCAAGGTATCATTTTTTTAGGATGCACATGGTACTCTTTCATTTATATATAAGGAAATAAGATTTTCCTATAAAAAATACCTTCATTTAAATGTTTTAAAACAAGATTACAATATTATTCTCTGCTAGCACTTTTTTTACTACATAATTTTGAACTCATTTTAAGTGTTTCTAATTTAACTTTTACATATTTAATTTAATTTTAATTAATTAGATACATAAACATTGTTTAATTAAAAGATGATGTGATAAACCGACATTTAATTTTTCTAATATAGTTAATTAAATAGATGATGGTATCAATTTCAACGTTATGTATAGTTCAAAATTTTGATTTCAAGTTTTCAAAACTATGGGGGCAAAAATCCAACTACTCTAAATTTGAAATAAGTTTTGTGCATTTTTCCTTTGATTATAAAACTATTGCAGAGGCACCAAAACAACAGGAGAAAGGTACCTTCTTTGTCTTCCCTTTGGATGACTGAAACTGCTGCCAAGCATTCTGCCGCTTATTTTGTGTGACTTCAAGTTGCTCCATTCGCATCTTTGACTTAAAGGCATGTATTTTCTTACGCTTGGCAGCTTTCTGTAACAATTTTGAGTTAGCAAATATCTCATTGGTGACATTCTATTCCTACATAACTTGCGGATCAATTCTTGAGGAGGAAAAAATTTCCAGACATCCCCATAAACAACTAATTTCCTGTGTAGGAAAACAGATACTTTGAAAAAGGCAACCCAAGGACACACCCAAATAACAGAAACAGCAAATTTACGCACTAGACTGATCTTAGAAAATTCACTAAATAATCTGGAAATTTTATTTTATATTCAAAGATAAAAAAAATCAGAACTTACCACATCCTCGGGGTCATCAGGTTCTATGCGAAGCTTGGGAGGCAAACTCCGAGACTGGAAGTCAATGGAAGCAGCTTGTGCAATTTTACGTTTGATTGCTTGCTTTGTAGCTTCAGCAACTCGCTCAGCTTCTAGCAAAGCATTGACAGTATCGTCTTGAATTGGCCTTACATTGGCAGGATCCACCTAAAGTAAATAACCATCAACATTAACACATGAAGATTAATTACGCATGAGATACAAAAAGAAAGGTTTCAATCTTTTGTTTGAATGCTTCTCTAGAAATAAAATGATGCTTCAAACAGGATTATTGACAGGGCACATGCCTCTGCATTTTGGCATGTATCATTGATCTATTTCTTGGTTTTGAACATTTTAACTTGAAAACACCCCACACGCCAGTTTTCTTGTACCAATGCTTCATCTTTTCCTAATTCAGCAATTATCCTATTAAGTTCAATGCACTCAATAGCATACAAATTACTTCAAAAGCATAAAGCAAGTTTTTGGATCTCCAGTGGAACCAACATTGGGAAACTAGAATCATGTAGACTCCATGACTGGACAAAAACTAGCTTTTGCTTAATTGGGGGAGCCAACAAGACTTCAGATCCACCAAACATGAGATAGGACCCTTCACTAGAATCTTATCCTTCCTGCATCTCCTTACCATCTATTAGCAGTACCATACAGTGAGCGAAGTAGATGCCATTTGACTGAATCTGAAATAATTCTAGAAACCATACCTCTTCTTTGTTACCCCACTCATTGTAACAAACATAATATCCATTTGGAGTATGAGCCTCAATTGTTGCATCATACCTACAGAATCAACTAATCAACCACGAAGAAAACACAGGTGAAAGAAATGGAAGTAAAGTGCACACAGAATGACAAAATTATACGGAAGAAAATAAGTTTAGCATACCACTCTCCATCATCACTCCAAACAGCCTGAACTTTAGTACCAACAGGAAATTTCTCTTGATGATCAGAGATGCTCTCAGGTTCCTAAAGAGAAGTAACATACATATAATGATATTAATTGCTATTGATAGAAACAATGATATTAATTATGGCTAGAGAATTATAACATTGTGCAGAGGAGAGATTGTTTAATTTATTTCTTCACAACTGCCAAATTTTAACTCTGAAAGTAGCGAGTGGAAAGTAGCAGAATATACACACTGACAAACAGGCACAGCAAATTGATCCACCATTTTTATAACAGACAATATGATCAGAAAACCCAGTAGAACACTACAAACAAAGCAAACATTTAAAAAGAGCAATCGCCCATGTAGTCTCAATTCAGCAGAGGCACCCCAAATGGTGTCAAGTAGAGCTGTCAAAAGAAAAGCGAACTACATATAAATATATGAAATATGAATGTATAAACCATTAGTCATAGTGTTGTACATAAGCAAATCTTTCGACATCCTGTTTCAAATTTTCAACGATAGCAAATACAAAGCAATCTACCCACAATGATAACTAAGTACACAACACAACTGAGAAATGAGAAAAACAAGGTCTTACCACTTCTTTCCCCTTAGATTTTGACAGCACTGGTGATGCAGTGGCATTTGGACCAGCATTTGATATGGACGTGTCATTTTGCTTTGCAGTTGCAAGAAGTTCTTCCGTCAAAGCAATGACCTGTATCACAGATTTTTAGGCAACATCCAAATTCAGAAAGCATATGTTATAAAAAGTCTTTTACATGACAAACCAAATTTATGTCAAAATTCTAACTTAGAATCTCAGTGAGAACATCTCATATCAGGTGAGAAGAAGAAAGCAGGCTGGACATCACGACTCAGAGCACACCTGCACAAAACCAAGACAAATGCTTTTGATGAGGTTGGCTATTATTTTTTGTGCATATATCTATCATTCTCCCCCCCCCCCTTCCCATACTCCTTGAGATTTGCAGCTGGGATTCATGTTATTAACTGCACTTCAAAATGAAACAATATCCTCACCATTTTCAAAATGAGAATTACTTTATACTAAAGCCACTGAGATTTCAGTGAATGAGAAATCAAACGGACCTTAAGGCTCATGGCAAACCTAGACATCCATAATTGGTCCTCTCACCTCTGATGTCTTAATGCTAGGTAAGAAGGCGGAGTCTGCTTTCTCAAGAAACAACCAACTATATAAATGGCAACTTACAACAACACAATGAATAAATTGCCAATGTGCCCAGTGGATACAGGATCAGAGAAGTTTAAAAAGAAAAATATATACCTCAGTAAGCTCCCTTTCCATGTCCACATATTCTGAATTTCCAGGTTCATCATTCAGAAGTCGTCTGACCTGAGACAGACATGGCAGGAAAAAGGTAATTATAAGAGAAAATAACCTTTCATATTTGCGCATACTGCAGCATCTAACAAGTATATATGACCGTAAATTTGAGATCATAAGGATTATCAATAGTACTAACCATTTATCTATGATGTCAAAACACAAACATTGTAAATACGCTGATTATCATATTAAAAATGCGAAAACTTGTAAAGAATCCATTTTACTAAACCTAGTACACATCCAAAAATTTAGTACCTAAATTTTCTGCATGCACCTGCCTCTATAGTTTAGTACCCGCCAAACATAAGATACGGAGGTAAAACCTAATTCTTGGATTACTAAGGTTATGTTGTTGAATTATGTGCAATAAAATTAGTCAAACAGAAATCATTCGAATTCAAGAAAAGATACGAAGATGTTTGATTAATTAATCACAGTATTTTAAATCAAATTGAACAACCACACACAGAAGGGAAAAAAAAAATCAATCAAATCGTTCAAGGAAGATGAGAAATGAAAAAATCGAAACCTGGTGAAGTTGCTGTTTGTAGGTTGAGAGATTGGAGGCAAGCTCTTCTATGCTTACTTCTTCGCTGCCTTGCATGGCTGGTATTGTTCGATTGCTTTTCCCTTCAGCGAGGTCGGAATCACCTTTGGAGAGAGCTGAGACGAACTGCGAATGATCCGATCCAATGCCGACAGAACATAAAATCGAGAACCAGGAGCGCGGTGGTATGGTAGGGGAGAGCGCAGGCTAAAACCCTTGGATATTGGGCTAGATTCGAACCTGAATGGGCCCAACGATGAACGGGCTTAGTTTTTCATGAATGGGAGACCATGAATAAAAGGAATTTGAGCAAGGCCCGAATATTAATGACAAAAAAGCCCGTGATTCCCTTTTGTTTTAAATTTTTTTCTAGATGAAGAAATGGGCCTCCACTAGTAACTCTTTTTAAATACATTGACCTAGTATAGGCAAAAGCAAATTTTTTACAATTTTTAAATGAACTTTTTTACATGATATTTGACTTTAAGTAAAAGAAAAATTTTCATTTAATTTATAATTTTTATTTTAATTATATTTGTGTTATTATGAAATTTTTCAAATTTTTATCAAGAATTTCTCTAAAATCATTTTATTCGACTTAAAATTCAAATTATATAAAAAATTTACCTCCTTTTTAATATTATATTTATCATGATATCATCGAAATTTACTTTATAGTTGAATTTATATATTTTTAATATATTATAAATAAAAAATTATTTATAAATAAATTAAAATTATTATTTTTTATATAGTTTCAAAATATTAAAACTTATTTGTAAATGAATTGAAACTATTTCTATTAAAATAAAATAAAATTAATTCTAAAAATTTTGATACCAAACTAACCCTTACAATAAAGAAATTTAAATTTAAGACGCCCAATATACCATCTAATTCTCTTGTGGCTAATTTATCCCAAAAAAAAATAGTATTACACCAATATTAAGAATTCAATGTTATTTTCATACAATTATTATTAAATAATATATTATTTTTTTAACTTAACAATTTCATAGGACGGAAAGTTATCTATTTTTCACAAAAAATTAGTTATTTTTAAAAAATCAGATTATAAAATTAAAAAAATAATACATTTAATAATATTTATATAAAAATAGCAGTAATTTTTTTTTCCTAATCTATTACCTAATATGTTGCACAATGCCATTGTCCTTATCCCGCCGCCAGCTTCTTGCACTAACAACTTATGCGATATTCATATTATAAAGAGAGAGATTTTGATATAAGAGGACTCAATTTAATCATTAAATTTTATTCATCTTATATAATATTATATATAAAAATAAACTTTAATGATTTAAATTAGTAGTACACCTATATAATTGATGTATCATAATCATTGCTTGTTAAAAAAATACCATACTTCATATTGAAAATTAAACATGTTTGTAACATGATTTCAAAGATGCTTAAATCGAGTTGGGTAAAATCTTTATTAAGAGAAAAAAAAAACTACAAATTCACAATATATATGGCTTAGCTGCTAATTCTACTCAGAAAAAAAAAGTGTATCTAGATATATATAAATAATTACCACTATTCCACCGTAGTAAAAACTTCGTAACTACACAGCTCAGTTCCACGAACCCAAATTAGCTCTAGTCGGTGTCATTAAAATAGGAAAAAAATGTAAAATATATCTTTCAAAATTGAAATAGTTACATTTTACTCTCTTCTATTTCACAAATTTGAAAATTACCTCTTTAAATTTCACAAAATTTGAAATTAACAATCATTATTATCTTAGTTTACCATTTTATCAAATTACATAATTTTTTAATAAAATTTCTAAATAAAAATTACAATATTATAATATATTAATTTATTTCATATTTTTTTACATATAATTTAGTTTCTCATTTTTTATTTGTTAATTAAAACTTTATATATCTAATTTAATTCCTATTAAGTATTTAACATAGAAATTGTTGTGAGAAAAATAATAAAATAAACCAATATGCTATAACATTGTGATTTTTATTTTACAAGATGATTAAAAAAATATGTAGTTTATTAAAATGGTAAATTAAAGATGACGACTGTTAATTTTAAATTTTATATAATTTAAGGGATAATTTTCAAAATTTTAAAGTTAACATAGATAAAATCTAACCATCCCAAAATTGAAAATGATATTTTACATTTTTTCCATTAAAATATTTTCTCATATCCAAATAATATAAATCATATTTGAGAGTGCTTGACAAATAGATATTTGATTAGCTTTTGATTGGTTTAAATAAATTTAAATACTTTTAACTGATTGATAAAGTTATTGACTTAATTTGAATTTTCTTTTTATAAGTAGCTTTGCTTTCAATTAGACATGTACATGCATAGGTTGACTTGTTTAGCCATTATGTATAAGAAAATCCACAATTGGCAATAATTTTAGTAATTGAATTACTATTGTTAAATAAAATTCCAAAAGTGATATTTATATTGTGAATTTAGTGGTGGTATTTTCATGGCTAATTTTTAAAAATTTCTAGAAAATTTTCAATTTAAAGTTATATCCATCTTTAAATTTGTGAGTAAAATGTATCAATGGACATAGCAACGGAATAAAAAAAATTTTAAAGTTTAAATTACTAATGGATTTACTGACATAAGTCTTATATCTGTCACTGATTGAAACATACTATTATATTAAAATATTCTAACAATGAACTAATCCATCACTAACCTTCTATATATATAAGAGCTTAATGCCAAACCTTCATTTTTCCTTTTCCTCTCTTCCTCTTCTCTCCTCCTTGCCATTGCCTTGCTTTTTTATGTCTTTCTGCCTTTCACTTTCCATCTTCATCTCCTATTGTGCTAATTAATCCATGATTTACTTGGTTAATTTTCAATTAATATTGGTTTCTCCGATCTCTATAAATTGATGTGGTTTTTGATTTATTCCTTGTTTTTAATCCAACAGGTAATTGTATTTTAATTTGAGTGTATGTGATGATAAGGAAGACTTGAAATTACTTTTGATTCCATTTTTTTATTTATAGTTATTTATATATGGAGGATAAATTAGAAAAAATGAACTTTTGATTCTATGTACTAAGTTTGGTATGTCAATAGGTTAGTTTTTATTATTGTATCTTATATATATATATATATAATTATCTCTATTTGTCTTTAAGTTTGTCTTAAGATTTTTGGAATTAATAATTATCTTTATTCTTAAATTTGCAAGTAGTAAGTTGCTAACATAAAAAATAGATTTTCACTAATTTTCATTCATTTCTTTGATGATTTTTGACATAAACACATTTCTATCTTATCCTTTCTTACAAAATCTATTTTCATTACCTTTGGTAGTAGCTCATCTTTTGAGGCTTGATTTACATCTCCATTAAGTAATTTTTTATCATTTTATAACTAATTACATTTATCTTTTGATCAATTTTTCTACTTTATTTATTTTAATTTTCACCTTTTCCATGCTTACTTGACTATTTACTCATATGCTTCTCTTTAATTGATCTTATACTTAGTCTCATTTTGGTATCTTTATTGGTTTCTTTTGTTCTAATATACATTGACTTATTTTATTTGGTTTGATACATTCTATGTGATTGCTCTTATGTTGTGTTAACTATTAGCTTATTTATCCTAAACATTTATTGTTACATGCATGCTTTCTTACTTCAATTCAATGTTTGCTTGCTATTTTGTTTCTTTCTTCTCTCCTCTACTACCAAACTAACTATTATGTTATTATGCCTATCTATAATGTTGTCTAATATTTTGCTCATTTGTTTCCTTTAATAATTAGTTCTCTTCTCGAATGCCTGTTAGTTTATTTTCTTTCTTCCTTTTTATCTTACTTGCTTGTTGTTTGCTTTGTTGGTCCACTGTTCAATTTAATCCTATGTTACTCTTTTATTATGCTATATTATTTTACTTTAAACCTCTTTTATTGAAATCTCTAGTGACAAAAAAAGGAATAGAAAGGAATTTACAAAAGATTTTCATGCATGTATTAAAGTGGAGGTAGAAGAAGCATAATTTTGGAGCTTTTTTTAAAAGAATATTCATATTTTGATTAGGAGTTAAATCATTTCCATATATAAAACTCTAATACTTTGCTCTAAATCCTCTCTTATTCCAAATATTTCTTTAATATAAAAAGTCCTTAACGTGCTTATTCTAATACTTCCTTACACTTTGTTTTTAAATTTAAAAATCTTTGTGAAGGCATTAAGAATCTTTAACTTAAACAACATTTAATATTTTTTCAAAGCTTTATATCTTCAATTGCATCTAAAATTTAATTTTTTATTTTTATATGTGTGACGTCTAGTAGTTTAATTACTCTCATCATTATAAAAAAAAAATCTTTACAAAGGTTTGTCATTAAAAAAAGAGGAAGAATGAGCAGCCAAGTGAGCAAATAAAATAAAGTTTAGGCCAATATATTATAAGTTGATTTTTGGACTCAATAACCATATTTGTAATTCAACTTATTTGGGCATAAATGTTATGGATCATTACTTGTAAAGCCCATCAACTTTTTATGAAGAAATTTTGTGTCACCACTTTTCATCCTTTAAAAGTCAAATTTGTTTACCCATTAGATTCCTCTTATAGTTGAATTACATTTGATTATTTCATCTATTTTAAAAATGGCAAAACTTGATTATCAAGAAATATTTCTATTGACTATATTTTTAAATTTAAAATTCAAATATTTTGAATTAAGTCAAATGGCCAATTTCAAATATAAAATCATTCTTATCCATTGAATTAAACTTGACAAGGAAATTTCAAATTAAAAAGAGAAAAATTCAAATTCAAATTGTATCTAACATGTATTTAAATTGAAATTAATAAAAATTGATTTTCTTTATCAAAAAGTGTAGTTGGCCAGTTAAGGAAAGTACAAGATACTATTCATAACTATTTAACTAAAGATAAAGACCAAATTTGAATTTTTAGCAAAATAACAAATAGGTTGCTATCTTAAATGAAAATTAATTTTGCTATTATTAAATGTCCAAATTTGGATCCACTTAATTTTAAACGTGTAATTTCAGCATATGAGAGAATGAAGGAAGCTTGTGGAAGAATATTGCTTGGAGATCAAGTTGCTTTCATTAAGTTTTTCTTATAAATAAGCTTCATTCCTGTAAAGGAAAATACACCAAGTCATTTGTACTACAACTTGCAATTACATTCTTGCTTTCCTCTTTATAGTCAAAGTTTTTCTTCATCTTCTCTCAAGTGATAACTTTTATATTCACTCATTAAGTATTTAGAGTAAATGCTCATAAAACTCCAAGTGACATTATGAGAAAAATTCATTCTTGTAAAGTCAAGCAGTGTTGGAAATCCAAATGGAAAAATTAAGTGTGATAAAAATCATAATGAAGATTAAGGAGATCTTATAAAATTAGATGATGATTAAAATCCTAATAGAGATTAGGTGAATTTTGTAAAGTAAGGTGTTGTAATTTAATAAAAAATAGTGGAATACCCCAATTGATATTTAGTAGGTTAAGAAGAAATGAGTAAACTAAAAATACATCTTTTTTTTACAATTAAATCTCTATAAGAATTCTTGATGTTCAATCATCTTTGCTATTCTTTTATATTTTCTAATCTTATTGTTTCCAAGCATTTTATCTTGCATACAACATCAAATACATTGATTTCATACAAAAGCAAAATTAATAGATTTTTATCATTTTCTTAAAAAAAAATACTTTTGTAATCTTGAAGATTCATACTTAAGGCATTCCAACTTCTTGTAGAGGTATTTTTATTTTTGAAATCATATATTTATAATTTTATACTCTTGAATCTTATTTCTCCAAGAATTTTATATTTCATTTAATTTTAAACATTTTAAATTTTTGTCAATACACACAAGGGGTTCGCAGATATATTGGAAAGAATAGATTTATGTTTTTCATACTCATAACATTGGAAATATTTTAAAATAACATATTCACCATGCTAACAAAATAAATTCCATAAAATTCATCTTGCATTTTCATAATTTCTTAACAATGAATTCAAGATTTTAATTTTTAATAATATTTGTTAAATTTTTAATAACTAATTCATCCCTGGCCCATGAACACTTTTCATTTCAATCAATTAAATTTCAAAAAGATATGAAAGCCAATTTTTTAAACAACTAATTTGAATTTAGTATAAGAAAAGACACTATAATATATGAGTTATATAATTTTTGACACCTCTATTTTTAATAAATAAGAAAGTTTTAAATTTTAATTAATTATTTTTTATAAAAATAAAATAAATATTAGAAATTATATTAAAATCTCTACCAAATAAAATATTTATGACTATAATTATAAATTTTTTATTAAATAGTATAAAAAATAGAGAACATTTCATTTCATTTTTTGAAAAATAATACAAATAATATAAATATATTTAATTTTCTAAGAATCTTAACTTCTTATAGAATTACTATTAATATTAAATCATCATTGCACAAAAAAAATACAATTACATTAGCTAAATCTAATATGACCCTCGCCAATGATACAAAACCTATCAACAATTTCCTTAGATTTATGTGCTTCGAATACATCTCATACTCACCATATTATTGATCTATAACACACAAAGGATCTTTAAACTTTCAAAATTTAGTGAAATGTCCATATAAGAACTATATGAATCTATTATTCCAAAATTTAGGAACATTAGAGGGAACCTTCTGCGTCGGTCCACTCACATTCTTTTGTAGTATAAGGCATCAAATATCTTTTATAACTAACCATACTTATGTTGATTATCTATTAAATATGATTTTATAGTATTAATACTTTTTGTTATCCATCAAAGCTGCAACTTTGAAAAAGAGAGATCTGAATAGGTTCTTAGGCTGCATGAAAAGATGGAGAGAAGCGGGAGGAGACCAGTGCTTGTACAGTTCAATACTATTGGTATATGGCATCCGGTTGGGGAGAATGCTAGTCATATCGCCTATGACATAAGTAGCATCATTCGAGCGCATATGTTGCCTTATTATAATTTATGGTAGTCAGTGTTCCAGCAGCTGTGAGATAGGGTTATGTAAGAGGTTTGCGTAAATATCCATCTCCTCCTTAGTTACAAGATAGGGTTATGTAAGAGGTTTGCGTAAGTATCCATATCCTCCTTATTTTAACTTAATTATATTTGGTATTGAAATTTTTTAACATAATTCTCACTAATTTGTTAAATATCTTTTACTACAATTTCACTTTGACTTCTTAGGCATCATTGAGGCCGAGTGGAATAGAGCGCTCAATGGCTTGATACAGAGTGTTGTCGACCTGTACAGAGATTAGGAGTACAGATTGAACAGACGCTTTATAGAGCATGGGGGCAACCAGGATCAGGATTTCGACTTAGACCGTGCTAAGCGCTTTGTGCCACGATTTGTCTCGCCTCAAATGTAGCATAGGTGTGTGGATTTCTTCGACAACGACAATTACATGGTAAGTATGGTATTTAATAAAATTATGTTAGAATTTCATATATTTAAATTGTAAACATAATTATATTATATGATTAATTCTTAATTTGTAGGAGTTATCTATGAAAAATACAAATAATTGAACAAAGAAGGTGGTGAATGATTGACATGAATTGAAATTCATTATTGCATATTGTTATGATAAGGTAATTCAATTTATTATTCATTATTTAAACGTATAATCTGTTACTAATTCAATAATTATATTTATCCTTTCTTTTTTTGTAAAATATGAATAGAGAAAAAAGGAGACCGGTGAGTTACAATCGGTGCTAGAAAATTTCAAGGACTAACAAACATATAAGATAAGGGAGTGGGTGCATCTAACCCCCACGAAATAGTATATAAGTACCCTAAACCTTGTAAGTTTAACAATACAAATTTTCTTGTAGTTTGTGTAATTAATTCTTATTTTAAAAATTCAAAATGAGGATAACTGAGCTAGTGACCTAGCATACGTAGTCTAGTATATCATCCATTGACTTAGCTAGCACTCCAGTGCAAATTGACGAGGCTGCCATTGCTGATGAAGTGCTTGACACTTATCAAGGATAAAGGAAGGCAATTGGTCGTGTGCTGGCTGGCCAGACGTGTCGCTCGTCAAGCATTTCCAGCTTAGGTGGAGCTTGCACTGTATGTCCCAAGTGGGTGAATTACAGTAGCAGCTGCAACAAAGTTAAGAGGAATTTCGGTAGAGTCAGTTGTTGATTTAAGAGCAATAGCAGCAACAACAGTAGTAGCAATTTAAGACATACCTGATGGAGCTAACATCCATACCCAAATAGTAGGGTTTCATACTGCCTATGCCACAATTTGTCATTACACTATAAGGGTTAGGCAGATTTACACCTGCAGTTGTTACCCAGCCTACTGGTCCATCTCGGCCGCCACCCTTTATGTATTATCCACCACCCTAAACCCTGGCATGGATGACAATACATCGAGTTATTTACGTTTTCTTTTTCCCTAGATTTTGTAATTAAGATTTTTTTATGTATAGATATTTGCATGACTCATGTACATAAAATTTTTTATGTGTATAAATAATTTTACAATTATCTTATAAATATTTAATTTTTATATTAATTATGTGATTCTATTATATTCATACAGTTAGCATGTTTGAAATAAAAAGTATTATTATATAAAATTATAGAATTTAAGTTATAAAATTTAAATTATATAAAATTAAATTAAAAATTATCAAATTAACTCAATTGATTTAAAATATAAAGTATTATCTATATTATTAAATATAAAATACTAATTGTTACTCATTTAAACAAATATTATAAACTTTTAACAATAACGATGACAAAATATTATCATTAAAGGTTTAAAGAAAAAATAAAAAATATAGAATTACTTTTAACAACGACAAAGTTATCAATAAAAAGTGATTCTATTTTTTCTTTTGAAGACTTTTAGCAACGATAGAGTTGTCGTTGAAAGTTAAGCTTTATTGATGACAATTGTCGTCGGTAAAGCTTAACTTTTAGTAACGACTCTATCATTTGTTGTCGGTGAAGCTTAACTTTCAGCAACGACTCTATCGTTTTTAGGCACGACAAATTCATCACTAAAAGTCAATTTTTACTGACGATAAAAATGTCGTTGGTATAGGTTGTTTTAGCAATAAACCTATATGGATAACATTTTCAATGATGACTTTTATCTTTTCTTGTAGTGATAAGAATTTTTTATGTTCAATCTTCTTCGCTATTCTTTTATATTTTCTAATCTTATTGTTTCCAAACATCTTGCATACAACATCAAATACATTGATTTCATACAAAAGCAAAATTAATAGATTTTTATCATTTTCTTGAAAAAAATACTTTTGTAATCTTGAAGATTCATACTCAAGGCATTCCAACTTCTTGTAGAAGAATTTTTATTTTTGAAACCATACATTCACAATTTTATACTCTTGAATCTTATTTCTCCAAGCATTCTATATTTCATTTAATTTCAAACATTTTTACTTTTTATCAATACACGCAAGGGGTTTGTAGATATATCGGAAAGAATAGATTTATGTTTTTCATACTCACAACATTGGAAATATTTTAAAACAACATATTCACCATGCTTGCAAAATATATTCCATAAATTTCATCTTGCATTTTCACGATTTCTTAACAATAAATTGAAGATTTTAATTTTTAATAATATTTGTTAAATTTTTAATAGCCAATTCATCCTTGCCCCATGAATACTTCTAATTTCAATCAATTAAATTTCAAAAAGATATGAAAGCCAATTTTTTTAAACAACTGATTTGAATTTAGTATGAAAGAAGACACTATAATCCATGAGTTATATAGTTTTCGACACCTCTATTTTTGATAAATAAGAAAGTTTTAAATTTTAATTATTTATTTTTTATAAAAATAAAATAAATATTAGAAATTATATTAAAATCTCTACTAAATAAAATATTTACGGCTATAATCATATATCTTCTATTAAATAGTATAAAAAATAGAGAACATTTTATTTCATTTTTTGAAAAATAATACAAATAATATAAATATATTTAATTTTCTAAGAGTCTCAACTTCTTATAGAATTACTATTAATATTATATCATCACTGCACAAAAAAAAATATACAATTACATTAGCTAAATCTAATATGAGCCTCGTCAATGATACAAAACCTATCAACAATTTCCTTAGATTTATGTGCTTCGAATACATCTCATACTCACCATATCATTGATCTATAACACACAAGGGATCTTTAAACTTTCAATAAATTAACAAGGATAAGATGAAAATGAAAAAAAGAATTACCCGTTAATAGATGGTAATTTAAATTTTGGAAGTAACATCCAGAGAAGTTTATTAATACTATAATTCTCGAAGTAATTATTTATCGGATCCATTTGTGATTAAAAAAAATTGAAAGAAAGAATAGTGGTGCAATTTAACTTAAACCTCGAGAATGTCAAAATATTTTACCCATATATTTTCTAAAGATTAAGTGATGGGTAGTGGAGCAAATATCATCAAGTTCAAGACCAACATGAAAGGGCTCCATATGTGCCATGACAATAGCTGCTTTTGTTGGGAAAAGGGTGGGCAAAGCAAATCTTTTGGGCAACATTTTGATGTAAGTTCTGCAAATTGTCTTAGAAGGATGCCAAATTGAAAGGGTTTTGGTGGAGGGGCCTAGCATCAACAGTAAAAACATGTTGGAGACATGTCTCTCTACATAAAGATGCATGATGCATAGTAAAAAGAACAAGAAAGCAACTTATATGACCTAACAACTTTTTGAATTATAAATTAGGATTATATGTGATTATTATTTTTAGGAATTTCTTTCTTCTTAAAGAATTTCTTTAAAATTCAAATCCCTGTTTCATGATAAGTAAATTTAGTCAAAAGTTAATATATTTTTTATTGAACTTTCTAAAATGTATATATAATTTTTTAATAAATTATCCTCGCATCTTTATTCTCAATTTTCATCCACACTCTTCCACCTACGGATGAAATCCTAAATTTTAAATTTTATTTACATGTTTGCATGTGAGAGAATTTGAGTAAGAGAGTGAAAACAAGAGTAGGAACAAATTATTGTTGTTTTTTCATCTTTCAGGTCATCCCCCACTTGTTTATCTCTTATAACCAATCAAAATTGCTTTTTGACTCTAAGTGTATGGAGCTTTCATTATGTTTCATGCGCACAAGCATCGCATCATAGTGGTTGGATTTCCTCCAAAAGTCTCTCATCTTTGAGTGAGTGAACCACTGTCCTCTCGTGTAAATATTTTCTTATTTGTTCATCAACTTACACAAACTTAAAATGATGTTTGCAGAGATAAAAATTTCCGATATATATTGGTCTGAATGGTGAGTGAGTTTATTTATTATTATTTTCTAATTATAATCAATTTAAATCAAATGAGGGACTTGCTAAATGGTGCTCTATACAACGTGCATATCGAGTGTCACGTAAGAAGTCGCCACTGTTAACGGTGTACCAAAACTAATTTTAAGTTTAGAAATTTCCCCTTTTTATGTATTGAGTTTAAATTTAAAACTTTATAATTTTTGTGTATTAAATAATTTATTACTCTTATTTTTATAAATAATAAAAATGTCAAGTGTAAGAACTGTACTCTTAGACTTGTTTTTAAAATTTAATATCGCCCACAAAAAAAATACTTGCAGATTCAATTACTTATCGATTTAAAATAATACAAATTTGTCTCAATTGAATGGGTCTTA
Organism: Sindora glabra; assembly: GCA_020226215.1. NCBI lineage: Eukaryota > Viridiplantae > Streptophyta > Magnoliopsida > Fabales > Fabaceae > Sindora > Sindora glabra. The sequence goes on from CM035225.1 coordinate 9,577,486, forward strand.
TTACTTCACTGGTTTTCCAACGATTATGAAAACTGTATTCATATAATTGTATAAAATTTGTGAAATTCTTATCATTAAAGGGGTTGATTCAATAATAATAAACCATTATTTTATCTTAATGATAGTCGATTCAACTCGAGTGAAGATCAATCTGTGCTTCTACTCACTCTTTTTCTCAAAAAGAAAAAAACTTATAAATTTTTTCATATATAGCATTATTCATCATCGCTATTTCAATTTGCCAGGTTATCTTTCAACTATTAATAATAATAATTGAGTAAATTAATAGATAATTTTAAAATGCTTTTTTCACTTGATAGTACCATTATTACTTTTGCTATTTATTTCATGGGGCAAAATTGAAAATGAGGAAACCCATGCCAAGGAATGGCAGTGTACATGCGGTTTACTTGGAGGGGAAACTGGAACACAACAGAATGCAGTGAATCTGGCCATTGGGTCCGTGCTCTGTCCCTATTGATAGGTGGACAACTAGAATGTCCTTTGGACAGTTTTTTGGTGACACTTGGACACTGCACACTTAGTTATTATCACTTTATCAAGTGGAGCCAGGTGGGCTGGAGACCCGCCCTCAAAGCTTCATATTTTCTTTATGTTAAATTCTAAGGTGAACCTATGAATTTGGTACTCGGGGTGGTGTGGTAAAATACAGGTCATTAGATGAGATTAATAAATTAATGTTAAAATTTTTGTAATCTCATCCAGTAGTTTGTATTTTGCCATACCACCCTGGGTACCAAACACTTAGGGGCACCATAACAAGCACCTTTATATATATATATATATATATATATATATATATATATATATATATATATATATATATATATATATATATATATAATATTTTAAATTTTTTAAAATTTTAAAATATTTATAATTAAAATAAAAATATATAATTATATAATAAAAATAAATTTTATAAAAAAAATAGATTTAAAAATAAATGTGTAATACTATAATTAACTAATTACAAATATTTTATATTTTAATTTTTTTATATTTCTCTTTTCTTATTAAAAAATAATTTTTATTATTTTATATCTTAAAAATATTTTATATAGAAGTATATATATTTAGTTTAAACAAAAAATTTACATAACTTAGAAAATATTTTTTAAACTTATGTTTAAATATAATTTTATTTTTTAAAAAATATTATGCACATTAAATAAAACTGACGTGCACTCATTTACATTATATATATATATATATATATATATATATATGATTGCACTAACACTATACTAACCATTTTGATTTTGTCATCATGAATTTTTACGGTCCTTTATACATATTTAAAAAAAGTGTATACACATATAAACTTCAATAATTTAATTATATTTTTTGCAGATTTTATAAATTTTTATTGTAATTTTTCTAATAAAATTCTAAATAATTCGTTTTTACAATCTTTACAAGAATAATTTTATGTTTTTTACATTATACATATAATATAATTGCATTAGTGTTGCTTACTTACTATTTGTTTTAATTTTATTATCTAAAAATTTCACAATGAAACATTTATGCATATCTAAAAAAATATGCATTGAAATGGAATTTATTAATTCAATTACATTTCTAAAAATTTTCTAGATTTTTATCGTAATTTTTTTTATAAAAATTTGAATAATATATGTGTTACAACATTTATGAATAAACTTCTATAACTTTATTTAATATTTCATAATTTTTATATTTTATTTGTAAAAAAAATTACAATACCTTAAATCAAAATTATCAAAAAACATAATTTTCCTAAAAAATTATAAATTTTTTAGCATACTTCAAAATAAAATTTCATCTAGTTATAGTCCACCTCTAAGCAAGAATTTCTAGTTTTGTCATTGACTTTGATAATAGCAATATATGCCCTACATTCTATTTAAAAATAATAATGACAAATAAATAATGTAAATATTAGAATGTTATTAATTTCAAGGGCCTGTATTTTAATATAAGGTATATTTCCATTGAATTTCTTAAAATTCTATATATAATTATCTGTGTTTCATTCATAATACTTTCATTAATTTTTAAATTTTTTTCTATACTAAAATATTGAAATACATTTATTACTATTACACTCAAATTCTAGCTCCATCATTAATTAATTTTCATATATTAACAATTACTTTCACTCTTGTATCTACTCTCATAAAAATTCAATCCCTTTATGAATTTCACATGACTCTTTCTGATAGTAGTTGTAGATCTATGTGTTTCAGTGCGCATGGTTGTGTATGTCAATTGACTTTCTTGAAATTCTATATAAAAATATATTTCATTCAAAATACTCCAATTATTTTAAATTTTATTCTTACTAAAATATTAAAATATATTTACCTCGTTAATGTACAAATCCTTACTCCGCCACTGATATAAAAGTTAGGTGTAGACGTGTAAAATGTATTGTGCTTTTGGCTCTAGTTTCAAGTGTAATTTAAAAAATCATTGTGCAAAAAAGTATTTTCTTTATATCTAAAAAGGAGTAATTTAAAAAATTACTAGTATTTTAATTATTAAAAAATGGATAATTCTGTGTTTTTAAGTAATACATACACGAATCTTGGAAAAGTAGGATATGCCCTTATGACACATTCTTCATTTTGATAAAATCATTTACAGGAACTATAAGCCTCAAAAGGAGACCTCAGATACACATATTTTTCTCATATATATCATTACACTTCTATTTGTCATACAATACTCATGATAATATTGAATAACATAATCTCCTAAGGAATGTTCTCATCTCCACAGTTAACTCTAGAGCTGAGGCCATAATCCTGGGATTTGCTTGAAGATGAAGAACTGTAAGAATACCACCTTGACCAAAACAAATAATTGAGGAAATTCAGGAAACTTAGGACAGCCAGCAGCCAGTAGAAAAGGTCAAGCCTATCTTTGTTGAGATTGTTGTCATGAAGCCAGCCACCACCTGCAGATTTTGCAGTGATCTTGTTCACCAAAGAGACCAACACAGAGCTTAAGTAAAACCCAAAGGAATATGAACAATAAGTAATGGCCGTCAAGAATGCCTGCATGCCCTTCAAGGACTGTTTGTAGAAGAACTCAATGAGGCCAATTGCTGTGAACATCTCTGAAAGACCAAAGATCAAGAATTGTGGGGTGATCCAAAAAATGGACAAAATTTTGTTTGAATCTACAGCTGAGTCCCTTCTCTTCTTCTCCATTAGCGCAGCTGCAACCATGGAGAAAGTGGCCAGAAAGAGGCCAAAACCTATCCGCTTCAACGGCGAGATCCCGGACTCGTGGCCCGTGAATTTTCGTGCAAAAGGGACGAAGAAGGTGTCGTAGAGAGGAACGAAAATGATGAGGAGGATGTAGGGGATGGCCTGAAGTGAAGCTGGGGGGATGTGGAAGGAGTTTGTAAGCTGGGTGTTCATGGCACTTCCTTGCTGGACCGAGAATGTCTGGAGTTGTGCTAAGATTGTGTTGAAAACAATTGTGCAAGCAAATATGGGAATAACTGAGAGTAGTATCTTCACTTGTTCAACTTGTGAGACAGTGCATAGTTTCCATGGGCTTTCTTTTTTGTTGCTGCCATCTTGGACTCTGATGCATGCCTTGTCCAAGAACCTGCAAGTTTTTAACAAAATATTGAGTGTATAATAATTAATAAAATTTTTTATTAGCAGAAAATTTTATATGTTTCTCCGAGCAGCAGGGAGAAATTCTAACATGCTTGTGGAAATAAAACAAAATATCCTTAGTTTACTACAAGTGAGAAAGACGTAGAAATTTGAGGTCCCGGCTTATGGATTCGGCAAATTAATCCACCCATATAAATTTCATACTCTTTTTTCTTTCTGTGGTCACAAAAAAATTAATGATGAAAAAGAGGCCGAATCAATATATTTGTTTGAGAAGGTCAGATTTACAAACAAATATGAATATCTTGAAAAAAAAAATTACTTGCTTTTCTTTTTATATTTTATTTAAAAATAATGTAATTTATAGTAATATTCTCCAAAATAAAATAAAAAATAATTTATTCCCTACTTAAGCTTCATACATAAATATAATTAAATATGTCAATAAAAAAATACATAATATTTGAAGGAGTAATGTTAAATTTTTAAAGAGTTAATATTTATTTATTTAATAATTAATTAAAATATTAATAAAATTTATTATTTAATATATAAAATTAGATTGAGGTTCGGGCCGTACCCCTCACCTCTACTCCTAGTTGGGTCCACTGATGAGCATATCACTTTTCAAAACGATGGAATTGGAAATGATGAAAATAATATTATTGTGGTATCTCTCCCTAAAGAAAAGCGAAATTTTTTCTAAAAACACGTCTAGGTCCGTTAGGAACATACGTTGGACTGAGATAATCCTCATTATTATTATTTTCACAAATGTAATTAAATCTTGTGCGAGACTAGAAAGACTGAAATTTTATAGATTCGGAGCTCAATTTAGAGGTAAATCTATTTAAATCAACTTAAAAAGAGAATACTAACATAATACGCTTAATTTAAGAACCACTTTTGGAATGAAAGAGAAATAGTGAGGAGAAATAAGTAAAAGTGAAAAGACAGAAGTACCCGAACTTATCGGTATGAAGCAAGCCACCAACGGACTGAGGAGAGACACCAACGTTGTCTTGGCCACCATGAAGCATTTGTGGATTAGACGGACAGATCTGCCTTCTTTTGGAAATTGCAGCTACAAAAACCTGATGATAAGAAAGATAGTTATCTTGATGTAGCGAGCCCGATAACCCAACCCAACATTATCCAGAAAAAACACTTTGTAAAAGTTAAGAATTTCGTAGTACGTGACTCAGATGACACTTGCAATGGCAATGTGACCATATATTATTCTACTACCCACGTGTCAGTTTCTAATTTCCTGAATCAACAGCCCCCCTAAAGAAAGAAAAGCATGTAGAATCTAATATGTAAAGTTCAACTTTTAAGACGTTACCAGGCTTTGGTACCAATCCAAGAGCTAAAAAATTAACAACACATAATTGTTCTAGATTAATTAATTATAGTTCCTGAATTTCCATTTACGAGTTCCAAGACGGGATTGTTACCATGCGAATTAAGCTGGAAGCAAGTAAATTAATGCATGTATATCTTTGGGCTATTTTTTCTTCTCTGTCTCCCAAAATTTTATCTTACCCTAAACCCTAAACCCTATATTTTCTTATTTTAATAAAGAGATAAGTAAAAACAGCTGATGTGTAAAACATAGATTCACGTGAATCCAAATTTTTTAAATACTAATAAAATAATACCCTCAAGAGGGAAAAATATGTATAGCTCTAAAATATAATTTTCTCACTTTGAGAATATAATAAACTTTAATTCCATTACATTTATATCTATTTAAATACATAAAACGAATAAAATTCAACTTAAAATATTTTTTAATTAGATGTACCCACGTAAAAGCTTAAAATTGAATTTAAAATATAAAAAATCATAAAATTTTCAAATAATATTATATAGACAAAACTTTCAGATAATATCATGCCGTAAAACTTTCAAATAATATCATATATGCAAAACTTTCAAATAATGGTGAATTCTAAGGTGCCCTTAGGGGTTTGGTACCTGGGGTGGTGTGGCAAAATACAGGCCATTGGATGAGATTACTAAGTCAATACTAAAATTTTTGTAATCTCATCCAGTGGCTTGTATTTTGTCACATCACCTCGGGCACCAAACCCTTAGGGGTACCATAGCAAGCACCTCAAATAATATATTAAAGTTAGTTTTAAGAGAGATATATATACCTGAGCAATAGGAGTGAAGATGCTGCCTTGTGGGCGCTTGTTCCGGTAATATAGAGTCCCACAAATCACGCTTATCAATCCCATTGCCATGGCAGCTGCTGAAACTCCGAACCCAACGTCCATTCCAGAATGAGTTTGGACCCAAACAAGAACTGTTAGGGCCACAAGTTCACCAACTGAAAATGCAAAATATGCACCATTGAAGTAAGTGGAGAGCTTCTTCAATTGCTTGGGGTTTTCTTGATTGAACTGGTCACCACCGTGAGCTATCATATTAGGCTTCAAACAGCCACTCCCCAATGCCACCAAGTATATAGCTAGAAAGAATACTAAAGCCTTGAAGCCCTTTGCTTCTGTGCAAGTTTCACCATCAGTTAGCATATTGCATGGTGGTGGCTTCAGCTGAGGAAGATGAGCCTGGACTGAAAGCACTATGAAACCCTGCAATCAGGTCCAAAAAGAGAAGCAATTATGTGAGCAAAACATGATTTTTCAAAGTAGAAGTGACGAGTCACTTAATATACATGTAAAATCTTGTATTTGAATGAAGAAAAAAAATATAATATAGCATTAATATCAAATGTTACTATATCACTGCACAAAGAAAAAAAATACATGTTACTTAATTAACATATTCTCTCTCAATCCCTCTCCTTTTAAATGTATTTGACTTTATATGCTTTATGCATAATTGATACATATAATATGAATAATGGGGTCAAAAATAAGTAAAATGAATTAAAATTAAAATTTGTCAACAATCTTATAAGTGACAGTTGCTCTAAAGAAATTAAAAAAAAAGTGATGAGTGTAATAAAACTATTCTGGATAACATTCTCAAACTTTTGTGAGTTTTAGTAGGGGCTAGCAATAATGGTGCTGGTAAACTATTCTAACTGGCAATTATAGGCAATAAGAATAAAAAACAGAAGATTCCTTCTGAAGGAAAGGCTGGCTGAAGTCTGAAAATATCAATTGAAAAGCAATGAACGTCATCCACTTATATTGATGTGGGTTGAGAATTTAGAGAGAGACAAAAAGCATAATAAATATATAATTGAAAAAACGGAGAAAAATCTTACAGAAAGTTCCACGAAGCCAAAGATGAGGATGGTCCAGAAGCTCCCAAGATAAGAGTCTGAGAGATAGCCTCCAAGAAGGGCCAAGAGAAAGATAGTCCCAACAAAGTTAGTCACTATGTTTGCAGACTTTGACAGAGAAAAGTGCATCTCATTTATCAGATATGTTATGAGGTTGTTTCCCACCGCTGCTATTCCCATTATCTCAAATGCCTGAAGCCCTGAAATTTTGTACAATGAAATCAGAAAATAATTACATGAATGATAAAATGGTAGTCAAGCGAACAACCATCCCGGAAACTAGATCTTCTTTAAGATTTTAACTTTTGTTCATCGATGAATAAAGTTCGTTTAGATTAACATATTTTATTACTGAACCAACGTCATGTTGGTAACTACTTGGATAACTGATCAAGAGAATTTAGAATCACTGGCCGCATGCTTTTGTCATTTTCTCTATCAATTTCGGCTGTTAAGCATTATCTAAGAAATATGTATTAATTGTTGTCTGAAAAGCCAGAAACTGTCTCATTTGGCTGAATTCATTAACCGCTGCTGCGACTTGGAAAAATCTTTAATTATCAAGAAGTTGAAGTTGGCATAAAAAAAATTGAGTTTTAGTTGTTTTAATTATCAAGACGCTAAAGTTGGCATAAAACGACAGAGCCCAAATTTCCTTATTTCTGCCACTCAATCCACTCTATTTTAATTCCAGAAACATTTATTGCTGGTGTGTTTGGATAAGAGAAAGTTTTGAAAAAGTGAAGGAGAGTAGAAAAACATCCGGAAAAATGTAATAAAATAAATTCATTTCTTTTTCTTCTGAATCATCCCCTTCTTACCAAAGGAAGAGTAGGAATAGGGAAAAAAAAAAGATTATCTTTATTTATGAATAAAAAAATAAATTGAATTAAAAAAAAATCCTCCTCTCTCTTTCTAACAAACTAGAAGAGATCATACCCTCTATCAAGAATACACATCACACAGAAGAAAAATGCCATAGACAAGAGAAAAAGAGGATCGTCATCCTTAAAAAGAAAGATTAAGAGAGAGAGAAAAAAAAACATACCAAGAACAAAAGCAGCAGCTCTCATTCCACCATGCTTGTTAGGATCGGAGGGTCTGCCTCTCCAATCCACGGTATTATCTTTACTCACACCAAACATGTTGCTCTCACCTTCCCCTCCCTTTGAATACTCTCTCTTTCCCTCCATTTTTTGCTTTTTCTCTGTGTTTCTCTCTCTTTTTCTCTCTAAAGCTTTCTCTCTCTTCTGATTAGAGCAGAGAAAGAAAGAGAAGTGAGAAGGCTGTTAGTGTAGGGCAAATGTTGAATTTGAGGCAGGTTGAGGATTGCCCTGAATTTATAGGACGCAGGCAGCAGTACTGTTGGATTCGAAGAAGAAAAATTTTGAGGCCCCAAACAGTAAGAGCAAATTAGGAGAGCCCCCACGATGATTATACTCTCACGTGTGTGGCGCTCCCACCAGAGAAAATGTTGAGTAAACGTATTTCTATACTCCGATGTTCATGCTGCATTTGTGCGTGGGCTACAGCAGAGTTGGCATTGGGTATTGGGATTGTGGTCCACGGATATGGACCCTCTCTTGGGTGATAGAACTTTATTGACCGATATATTACTTGATCTTTTATCAAATTGGTAATTATCTAACGTATATTATATAATAATATATTAATAATTAAATTTAAAAATATTATAAGTTTGAAAATAAAATTTAAAATAAAATTTTTTATTTTTTATATATATTAAATTAAATTTCATATATTTATTTCATTATTTTATATTCAATAATACTCATCAATTTATATTTAAAATTTAATTTCAAATCTCATTTTTATATATAAAATATTATTGTATTGTTAATATTTATAACTAAATTTTACGGTGAACCTCATTTCATCGTATAATTAATAAAGATTATACTGAATTCGCATATTTCAAATGTGAATTTATATTTCTTTATTTAGAGAGATGTTATATACACACACTGTTATACATCCACAAAATTAAAATATTTTGTGAGTAAAAATTAGGAGGAGATTTTGGTACATAAGTACACTATTAAATTTAATTGTTAGATTTCTTTCATCATAATACTACATAAATAATTGAAATTCAACTATTAGATCTATTAACGCATTGATGCAACCGATATGTCATTACGTAAAAATTATATTATTTTAGAGCATTGTCTATATACCCCCACTAAAACAGTTGAATTAGTGATATTGAATTTTTTTTATACATTCAACGCAAGAAGCATCAGCACTTGATGAGTGGAAAAATGAAAAATCTTTGAAATTATAAGTTTTTTTTTTTTTTTTGTTAAAACTTTGCAACAAAGGATATTTTGTCTAATAATACTTAGGGAAGGTAGAGGAGTGAAAGTTAGGAGCCACTTTAGCTCTCGTTGTTTATTGAGGGGGGAAAAAAAAGCGCTTCGTATATATAATAAATGGGTACTGACAATGCTACCATCTTAATAGTAATATTCAATATTCAATATTATTTCAAATGTTTTATCTTTCATCATATTTAAAATTGAAATTCAAAATTTTATGTGTCTTCATCATAGTTAAATTTCGAATTTTAAATTATATATATATGTATATCAAATAAATGATCATTCTTGTATTAAGAAAAATACCTAATATTTTTCTTCTATTGTTTATAGGTATTTGTTTACGTCCCTACGCTTTCAGGGTCAGAAAAGTAACTTCATACCAATTGATGATGCCACATTTTATCCAACGGCAAGTGTTTGATATTGGCCTTTGATGCTCCTTGTGGAGTTGATGTAAACCTTTCATAGATTTCCATAAATTCTACGCAAAATAGGATAACGAATGAGATGGTACCTTTGTCATTTCATCCGTCAAAAGAATCCTTCTGACAGAAGACCAATTGATTTATCTAAAGAACTTTTATGAATTCCCCCTTGGATCACTATGCATCCCTTGGTTTTTTTTAATAGAAAAATGGGTTGAGAATATGACTTTAAAAAAGAATAATTACTGAAATTTTTTTAAATATTAAAATAGTGAATTTCAGAATAAAAAATTATATTTTTATTTCTTTAAAAATTGAAAAATTGATAAATGTAGATACCATTTAAATACTTAACTTACATACAAAGTGGAAGTGGGTCTAGCTCTCCTTCTATCTCTCTATTTTGTACATAAATATGGAATGAGTTTAGGATTTTCCATCATATAATTTCTTTTCTTTTTTCAGTAATATATTTGTTATATATAATTTCATATAAGTAGGCTTAGATCAATTTAACAGTGGTATTAGGAAATAAAATAATTGAGTTTCACCAGCCCATGACCTCAAGTGAGCACAACATTTTACTGCTAGAAGTTCATGACAGAACTTATTTATTGTGGAATTAGTTTAATCGCTTTCTTTCGATTTAATAAAATTTAATAATGAATTTTATTAATAATTTTAGCTTATTACTAGCATTCTATTTGGTTAGAATGAAAAAAATTTCCTTCCTATCATTTTTGTAAATTAAAAAAAATTCTTGTTGGTTGCCAATTACACGGTTAATCAATGCAAACACACCGTCACTTTAATTACAGCTGATAGACTTATCCAAAAACACATGGCTAACACCTCAACATTTCAAATATTGTAATAGCAAATTGTAATTAAGAATAATTATTTTATCGGATTCATTAAGAAATCTAGTCATACACGTAACAGAGGACATGCCAGAATATTTGCCTTTTGGTACTAAATGCATGAGAGGAATATAAAACCAAATCAACCTGGCACCCGCTGCAATCCTTAACGACACCTTATCAGTTTTGCTTCCTTTAAATATTTTTTTAAGAAATAATTATAAAATAATAAAATAGAAAACATATTTTTATTTAATATTAAAAATAAAAATTTTAAAAATAACTTCCTTTATTTTATAAAGAAATATTTTTTATTACCATAATTAGTATATATATATATATATATATATATATATATATGGAAATAATATTTTTATATAAAAGAATACTTTCCAATAAATAGATTCTTATTGCTGTAGGCTTTGCCCTTTTTATTAATATTATGGATTGAATTCAAAAGTTATGTATTAAGTAACTTATCACATATATTATATTAAATAATTTTGTGTCGGCACTCTTATTATGTGTAGTGTTACAAGATATAACTTTAGGCTTTTTCTCTCATCATATTTTAAATTAGTAGCCGGTGCCCTATATATGTACATCGAGGATCATATTTTTTTAAGATATTTTTTATAAAGATTTTATTTTTATATATAAATATAAGAATTATATATTTTTTATATTTTATGATTAAAAAAATAATATTTAGAGTTATGATATTGAAATAAAATAACTTCTTTTATAAAAAAGGGGGAAATACTTTTCATCAAAATTATTATATTTGATATTAATTATATAAATAATTTTTTATTATTTTAATAATCTGTAATTATATTTTTATAAAAAAAATTCCATTGAAAAAAATGCTAGTCAAATGACTTGTTATCCTTGTTTAAAAAAAAAAAAACTTGTACCTTAGTCAAATATTTCTGTATCTCTTTCATAACATAGACATAAAAAAAACTTGATTTAGTCTGCATATGAATCCTTTGTCTTATTGTTTGTATCATCTTCTATGATCATTCTCATTATAATAAGGAAGATTCTTGGCATTTCATTTCCTTGAATTTAATATAATTGAAAATAATATTTTATGCCCAACTCCATTGTTGAATAATTTGTTACCCAAACAGGCTGACACATACTATACATTGATTCCCCTTCAATTTCTGTGCGTTTAATTAGTGGAATCATAATACTTTCTCAAAAACACTCATTATAAAACGCAATTTCCTAGTAACTCCTATGAAATTAAGTACAAAATCATTTTAAAAACAAGTAGATAAACCAACTACTCAGCCACTATTTTTTTCTCTTAAAGGATATACCGACCATTAATTTAAAAATAGCAAAAATGGAATATACTCTATCCAATTTTGGAATGGTTGAATTTTATTTTCTTTAATTTTAGAAACTTAAAAAATTATCCTTTTAAATTATATAATACTTGAAATTAATTCACATATCATCAATTTAATTTATCATTTTATCAAATTACATGTCTTGTATGAACTTTTTAAATAAGAATCATAATGTTATAGAATGTTAGTTTACTTTGTCATTTTTTTTGCAAATAATTTATATATTATATTATTAATGAAAATTAAATTAGATATATAGAGTTTTATTAAATACTTTAAAATGAATTGTAAAATTATGTATAAAAATAATTAAATAAATTGATATATAATAATCTTATAATTTTTGTTTAAAAATTTTATTAAAAATATAGAATTTAATTAAATAATTAATTAATTAAATTAATAATAGGTATTAATTATGAATTTCATATAATTTAATGAAGTAATTTTTAATTTTTTAAAATACAAATCATACGTTTTCCCTTTAAAATTATATCGAGAGGAAGAAGATAATAAGGGCTCGGGAGATTATAAAAAATTGAGGGGGGGGGGGTGGGAGGATTGCACTATCGTGATAGAGGAAATAATAATGAGTTGGAAATGAATACTTTGATAGTGCAACACACTTTTTAATTGCTTATTTGTAATGCAGTTTGGTATGTGTTAACCAAGACAAGGAGACCAAGTCAAAAGCCTGTCGGTGATAAATTAAAAAACAAAATGATGTTTCACATTTTTCGATTCATTGGCCAATTCATTTCTTGTTATCCCTTTGGTCCATTTTGTCTCCAATGCAATGCAGAAGGAGCATTGTTGAAGACAAGTTTAATTTAATTAGCACAAACTCACAACTCTCAAACACACATAAAAACCTATGAGAAATTCGGGCTCCGGTCCATTTTTGGAAGATATTGTTTATAAAAAAATTGTTTTTTATATATAATTGAAAACTATAATGTATGTTTAAAATTTATTATTAAAAGATATAATATATAAAGATATAATAATAATAAAATATTTTTTAAAAAATTATCTTTCATTAATTTTTTTATATTTAATATTAAATATTTAAATTATTTTTTATCATCTTAATATTTTATAATTATATTTTTACTGAAAATATTTTTCACCAAAATTTACAATACATTAAATGCCTTTTTTTACATAAAGACATAATAAAAGAGAAAGTAGACCTAGCTATTTATTGTGTTTTATTCTGCCGTGTTAGCACATGTATTAGGAAAGCTTTGCGGATCTCACCAATAATTATAGTTGTAATTATTGCATTTAAATATTTAAATGAGTAAAGGTTTTTGCATTTTAATGAAGTTTATGCTAATTAATAATTAATATAATAACTATAATTGTAATAGTAGAAATCATTCAAACCCATTACAATATATATCTAATTTCTAGAGCCGACTGGACTAAATAGAGCTGCATTAGAAACAACCATGAGCAAGTAGTCAACAGAAATAATATTTGAATACACTCAAATGTTCAAATTAGTTTCACTCAAGTTAATTCATACAATCAATTATTAATTAACAATTAATTTTTAATACAATAAATTAATTGTCAAACAGAATTTTAACATGTTTAAAATAAATATAGTAGTTTAAAAAGATGACGCCTTTATAATTTTTAACAGATAGATTGTGATAATTAGTGTAACTTCAAGACTAATAATAAATGTACATATAATGAATTAATAATACAATTTTCGCACTTACAAAATGATATACAAGCATCGTAATTTTTTAGTGTTCTTGATAGTAAATTGAGTTGTTTCAGTATAGACTACGCGACCGCAACCATTTTCGAGTGGACCTTCATGCACAAATTGAATTTTTTAATATGGATTGGATTGATCCGAGTTGCAAGCAATTATGATATTTTAATAATAATATTTCACTTTTTTATTCACTTTTTTTTGCCATTTTATTCACATTTTCTCTTTTTTTGGTTAAAATTTTATTCACGTTTTCTCAAAACTCAAAATTTTAGACCTATATAAATGAAAGGGACGTAAGGGAAACATTATCACTAGTACCTTAGACATTCTTCCCCACATTCAAGACGCAGCCTCCAACTTTTTTCGATAGACTGCACTGCAAAAAAGAGACATGCAATCCCCTTTTTCAAATACATCCCCTCATCTTTCATGTACGGTGAACATAGAAACGAAATAAATATAAAATTTTTATTTAAAATCGAAATTTTTTATAAAAAGTAAAATAAAAAATAACCAAAAAAAAAAGAATTAAGATGGATTCAAAGTATATATATTGCCGATAATGTACCAGAAATCTTTTAATTTTTATTTTTCTCTTTGCCTTCCAATGGACTAGAAATCTGTGATTACTTAACTATTTGTCATTCTGCCAAGTAACAAGCAAGTAATGGATTTCAACTAAAGAATCAAATGCAAATTTCCAATTTTTCCTCCTACAATTGGAAGTCTTGAGTTTATATGGAAGTATATTGCTATTCTAGTTTATCTGTTCCTACTAACGGTAGGATTTTCTTTTCTTAAGAAATAATTAAATTATCAAACACATAAAAAAATTTAAAATTAAATATAAAATATAAAATATAAAATTTTTAAATAATATTATATATTACTTAAATTAAATACTATTATCGATCGTGGGACATTTTTTATTGAGAGTCTAAATTCACTTATGCTATGTACACGTGGAATTACTTTAATGGCTTGCCGGTATGAAAGTCAATGTCTAAATGCACGTCATCTTTGAAAGGAAGCCCACATGATCTTTGTTATGCTTTGATTTTGAAGTACAAGAATAGATGTTTTGTGAGCGAAGTGGGAGGCAAGTGGAGACAGAACATATGAATCCTAAGCGGATCCCATAAACGCCTATTTAATCCAATCGAACCCAAAAGATTAAAAAGGAAAAAAATCTACCACACTCACCAAGTAAAAAAGAGCGAAAGCACTCCTAGTTTTCAAAATTTTTTTAACATTTAATTATTATCACATCATTCTTGTTAGATATGAATTTAATTTTATTCAAAGACAAAATATCAGACAATGAATTTCTTCTAACATAAATATTTTTTAAGTTCAATCTTAAAATCCCATATTAAACCTGAAATATATTAAAGGAAACAAATTTGGTATATTTTTAGAAAATACATTAAATGAGTTTTGATAAGAAATAAATATGAATTTTTATTTACAATTATGAATTTCAATTAAAAATAATAAAGTTTAAAATAAATTTTATATTTTTATTATTTTAAAAATAATAGAAAAATAAAAAAAGAGAGAATCCAGATTTATATTAAGATTCAACCTACTACAATTGAATCAACCGACTTGGCGAAGGTATATCTGCGTACGGATCCAAGGCCATCCGATTAGATAGATTCTACCATTTCTATAATTGAGTCATTCAAATTCGAATGGATAGTTTAAAATTTTAAGTACGAGTTTTTAATAATATAAGCTGTTAAAGCCTTTGCCAATAAAAAAGCCTTTTTCTTAAAAAGGGAGAAAGTTAAATTACTTTGATACTCCATATAATTTTCACTCCATCTTTTATTAGATTTTTACAGTGTAAAAATTTTGAATTAAATCTTTATAATTATTTTGATCCTTAAAAATTGAGTGAAATTGTAGGAGATAGTAAATAAATTTAACCTAAAAAAAAATACCTTGTAATTTGGATAAGGCTCGAGTTATAATATGAGTAAACGAAATAATTTTCTCATTTATAAAAATGATATCTATTATATCATTCAAATTTTATAACTAACATTATTAACTTCTCAAATTTTATTTTATTATAATTTATCCTTTTATTCACTTATAATATTAAAATAAATAAATAATATTAAATAAATTATTAAATCTCATCTTAATAATATCAAATATACATTTACTTTTAAGTTATATTTTTTATTATTTATTTTAGTATATGAGTGAAGAGAAAGATAAATAATAATAACAAAAATAAGAATATAATATTAATGATGCTAATCATGAAATTTGAAAAAATATCATAATCGTTACTTTTATAAATGAAAAATTAGTTCTATGTTTGCCCTCGTAAGTTTTTATATTCTTATATCTCATTAAGGTTTACCATTTTACAGATGGCATATTAAAATCAGATCCGCTATAAACGAAAGTGATATAAATTATAATTATAATTATATTCACACAATTACACATAAATGGCAATGTCTTCTCCTCTTACATTTTCTGGGGTTAACGAGGCTGCTTGGATGGGTGGAGCCATTTCAAACTTCCATTGCAGAGAGGAGACACAACTTCTATTGATTCTTTACTCCAGTAATAGGCCCTGCACCAGTTATGTTTTATTAGATTGAATCACTTTCTTAACATATCTTATCAATTGTTAGAATGTTAGAATTTTTGTTTGAATAAATTATAAATTTTTATTTTTTTAAGAGTCTAAGATAGTATAAAAATGAAGGATCTAGTTCCTATGATAATTGGAATGGGACTTCTCCTTTTTCCGAGGGCAACAAAATTAGAATATAATATATAGATATTACTATATAATTAACATAGATATAAATTAATTGATTGATAAATTAATTGAATTTGATGTAGATTGTTTTCTTTCTATTTTTTATTTGATTTCTGTATTCTTTCTAAATTCAAGGACTAATCTAATATATTAGATATAATATACTATATATCTATATATAGAGTATAGTTTCTAACTACTCTAATATCGACCAAATATTTTGGGGGGATTCGAATCTTTTTCTTTTATCATCAAAACGTGTTTTGTTAAAACTAATATTTATTTATGGAGTTTGAAACCCCTTTTTTTTTAATCCTCCTTTTGTACATAAAAAAGAAAACAAAACTAAGAAGGAAAGAATCAATTAATCTAATTAATATAATACAATTCCAAAACAAAGATAAGTTCTGCAAGTTACGAATGAAACTTTGAGCTCATATTGGTGATGGGTTGAGTACGGGAATTGAACTCTATGAGATCTAATTTCTCGTTGTTTCTAGGTTACTAGAAAATTGAATATATTTAATTTGATTTTATTTAAAAAAATGTAAAAATTAATTAATGGAAGGAAAATTCTTACTTAGATCCAAAATATATCTATATGAAAATTTTATTTAAAGAAATGGTAAAAGTTTTGAGCCATCAATTTCAAGACATCCTGATTACAGTAACGTCTATTTATTTTGGAATTTGTATGGTGAAGTGTATTTTATTTGACAAAAAGTTATAGCCGTTAATTATGGGACAGTTTTATTTCTTTATATTATGAGGGATTTTATAAAATACTATAATCGTCTCAACAGATTAAACTAATAAGTATCAATATCATATTCATATATGATATAAATTTTTAAATATGATTGCTGATATGTTATATGACCAAATGGAATTAAATCAGTAACTTATTTTACCTACAAAGGAGGATATTAAAGTATTAGATAGCCCCTCGAAAACAAGATATTAATAGTTGAATAATTCTATTTGTACTTGTTTTGGTGCATAAAAATAACCTCTTAAGATATACAGTGTGATATACAGTATGCATAGTTTATATTTTAATAATTTTATCAAAAATTATTCCTGACCAAAATAAAAAAATCAAAACCTATTTTTTTTCCCTCACACTCTTACGTACGCTGTATGTTGTGTACATCACAGTTATGCTCCTTTTCTTCATCATCAATGCCAGAACGTATAGGAATTTCAGACTCTAACCCCCCCCCCCCCATTCTGTTTTTCAATCCTTGTTCCTTCCTGTAAATGAAAAGAGGAGTGAGAAAAAGTGAATCAATTGCTACTTTTCTTACACATTAAGATGTAGATCGCATGCCAATTACTGGCTTATACCTTCTACAAAATCACTTGACATAACGTAGTTTAGACTTGCGGGTATTAACTTTGCCTAATTTTACTATAAGCCAAATCTTTTAAAAAAGTTGAATATTTTATTAATAAGTTATTTTTTATAATAGTAAGATAAGTTAAATAAAAAATACAAATTTTAATATAAAAAATTAAATGAATAATAAAAATAATCAACCTCTGAGATTTTTATAAAATTACGCTTTTGTTTTTATTAAAAGAAATGGATAAAGGCCATCATATATCATGAAATCCTGTGAGTATTGCACCACTAGTCTCATTCACTGCAAAAATCAGTCATTATGAGTAATTAAGCAGAGTAAAAGAACAGCTTGGGCGCAAAAGATTTTAGTAGATGCAGCATCCTCTTTTATCTGAAAAGGGAAAAAAGCCAAACCTACTTTAACCTACTGATAAGAATTTGAAAGTATTTAGGCATAGAAGTTAAGATATTTTTTTCCTTTTCCAACTACCGATCGATTAGATCAACAAATAATATTGCATACGTAATATCTTATATTCGAATATAAAATAACAATAAAATGAAAAAAAAAATAAAAACAATATCAGATATAAGATACCATTATGTTAATAAGAGTGACAATAGAATTAAGATATAGGTTTAAGTTTAATTCCTTGTATATAAAATTTTTACATTATTGATAAATAAAAAATAATAATTTATTAAAAATTTAATATTAACTAAAAATTTGTACCAACAATAAAAGAATTTCAATAATTTATTAATAATGTGATAACACATTAATAAATAATATATAGTATAAAATTAATTTAGAATAGTTGATGAATTTTAAATCCTAAGATTCATTATATTATTAAACTAGACCATGCTTATGGCATCCTCTTTTTCCCTACTTTTTCTTGACTTGAAACCATTTCTACCGCATGACTGTCAATAAAGCAAAGTAGGTAGCCTGCAATTCCTGTTCCCCCTTTTATTATGTAGTTTGGTAGTATTATTTATTAGGATTAAATTTGATTAATTATTCATGTAATTAATTTTATAATAGTATTTGTTTATGTATTATTATATTAATAAAAATTATTAAAATATTTTCATTATTAGTAAAATTTATTAAATTTTTAATAACATATAATTTTTTATTTATTAATAATGTAAAAAATAATACATTATTAAATAATTGATTAAATTTAAACTCTATTTATTATATCTATCTGAATTATCGGTCAAAGAAATCCCAATGCAGTATGCATGTTTGAATGAAGAAGTCAAATGAAGAATTTCTGCGAAGGCATGCCAGGTATCTCTATATTCAACATTTTTTAGAAAAAGAAAAGAGAAGATGATGGATCTTCAATTAGTTTGTGCCTAAGTATATCCAGTAGGTTCTTTTTGAACATAAAAAGCTCATTTTGCCTTGGACTCACTCTTTTCTTTCCCAGAGTCTTATTGTAAACACCTAAGAGACGGTGGCCTTGAACATCTGCCCCTCCAACCTTTTGAAGCACGGGTTGTATTGTCATGCACATTATTGGATGGTTATTAAAAAATAAAACTCTTCATATAAAATAAATCCACACTACAAGAAAAAAGGCTTTTAGCAAGTATAGGCTTTTTAATCATTGCTAAATGAAATTATCAACGTAAAAAATATCATCAATAAAAATTCATCACTAAAGAGACCAACAGCGACGACATTATGATCGTCAGTAAAAACTTGAATTTCTACAACAACAAAATCTTTATAGCAAAAATTTTCAAAATTCAAATTTTTTTGATTTCACTCTTTAGCAAGGACAAAATCATCGTTAAAAATAAACTTTTAGCAACAACATTTTAACTTTTAGTAATGACAAAATTATTGCAAAAAATTTTCAAATTTTACAATTTTTTGAATTTCACTCTTTGTTGTCATTGAAAATAAACTTTTAGCAATAAAAATGTTATCGTTAAAAGTTCAGATGAAATTTAAATTAACTTATAATTTATTAAATTAATTAGTAAATTATAAATTAATTTTTAAAAATATTTTATGTATTAATTTATTAAAAAATTAATTTTATAAGTTATAAATTATTTTAATTTATATATTTATTTTTATTAATATATTTTTATATCACTTTATAATTTTAGTTGAATACCAACAACCCAGCATGACATTCATCTGTAGATGCACTTGCACCTCATTCTTGATTTATCTTATTTTCTTTGTCAAAAATTTGGATTAATTTGAAAGAGAAAATTAATTAAAGTGCAAGTGCAAATACAAATAAAGAAGACAAATTGGCCCTTTCAACCAGTTTCATCAATTTCCCACAATCTTTGCTGCTCAAACAATTTTATGTTTTGTAGAAGAAAAGAACAAAAGATATTTTAAGCAAGTTGGAGATGAATTCATGATTATATTATAAAAATATATAAATAAATAAATAAATTATAAAAATTATATAAATAAAAAATAATACATTATAAAAAATAATAAAACTAATACTTATCTAGTCTCTCTCTCTCTGTTGATATCCTTTTTCTCTGTACAAAATGAGAGTTAAATAGTGCAAGGAAGTATTTATAGATAAATCCTTCAACAACAACAAAATTCTCGATTATCATTGAAGGGTTATCGATAAAAATTAAAAATATTTGCTAACGATAAAGTCATTGATATATATCATAATATTTACTAGCATAATTTTTTGTGCCCCACTTTAGCGACAACAGTATCATCGTTAAAGAGTAGCATTGAAAATAGTGCTTGACTTTTCAGTAATGATAATTGTTGTCACTAAAGTCACTGGTGAAAGTTTAGACTTTTAGCGATGACATAGATTGCCATAAAGTATAAAGTAAGAAAATTTAATTTTTAGTGGTAACATTTGTCATCGCTAAAGACTACCCTAAAATATAGAGTAGGAAAATTCAATATTTAGTAACGACATTTGCCATCGCTAAAAATCCAAACTTTCAGCGATGATAAAACTCAACGCTTTTAGCAATGATATTTAAAGACTATCCTAAAAAATAAAGCGAAAAAATTCAAGCTTTAACGACAATATTTGTCGTCGTTGAAAGTTCAAACTTTTAGTGATGACATTAAAATATAAAAAGGGAAAATTTAGCCTTTAATGGTAACATTAGTCATCGCTAAAAATTCAAGCTTTTAGTGACGACAACTTTTAACGGTAATAAATATCATCGCTAAATACTACCCTAGCATTTAACAGTGACATTTATCGTTGCTAAAAGTCCAAACTTTCAATGACGATAATGCTCAGACTTTGTTGTCGCTAAAGATTACCCTGAAATATAGAACGGAAAAATTCAGTCTTTAACGGCAACGACTATTGCCACTAAAGAGTTGTACTAGAAATATTGCTTGACTCTTTAATAACGATAATTGTTGTCGCTGAAAATTTGAACTTTTAACAACTACAAATGTTATTGCTAAAGACTAAATTTTTTTGCTTTATATTTTAAAGTAGATTTAGCAACAATAAATGTAATTGCTAAAAATCAATTATCGTCACTGAAGACTATTTTTTCCAGCTAAAATTTTTTCCACCTAGAAAATTTTTCACCCATGGATTTTTTATGTATCAACAACGACTTTGTCAACAGTAAAAGTCTAATAATGCATCACCAATGACTGAATTTTTATCATCGCAAAAGGGTCATCAGTATTAGTATTATTTCTTGTAGTGCCATACAATAATTAAAAGAATATTATTCCAAGTTATTAAATAAAAAATTCACATATCATTTTCAAAGCTTTTTTTTACCAATTTCTATTTAAATAAAATAAAAATTTTTACCACCAATCACGGATTTATTGTTAGCTCATCACCTTCTTCATAGTCGAAAAAGAAGAAAATTTCATATGGTAGTAGCCAATTTTGAAAAATAATAGGATTTGTTGTTGAATTCTTAATTTACCGATAAAACTTAGATGAAATATAAATTAAATGTGTGTTAAATGCAAATGTAATTGCTAAAACTCTCTTTATAAAATCCAAAGCAATTTCGTTAAAGAACACATGAAAAAAAATTCAAAAAAGATTGCAGAAAAAAAAAAGAACAATTTTTTTTTAAAAGAATTTCTAAAAGAGAAGAAGAGCATAGCAAAAGGAGCAAAGAGGAGCAAGCAAAAAAAGGAAGAGTGTAATAAAGAAAATTGATTAAAAAAAATTCTTCCTCACCAGGTACCCATCTTTCACTCTCTTTAATTTTGTATTTGGAATGCTGGAACTTTCATTATTTTAAAATTTCAAATGTATATTTTGAATACAAAATAAATCTTAATTATGCACTTTAAAATAATAATTGTTATTGTTATTTTATCTATATCAAAATAAAAAAAATAAAAAAAACCTCATTCCTCAACACATAAACATAAGTTCCTGGAAAACATGAGAAATGAAGTTGTAAGGGATAGTTGTAGAATAAAAATAGGCAACATTATTAACTCCAAAACAAAATATGATGAGAACCACATATTTAAAATATCTTACCATATTATACCTTTTTATTTTCTATTCTATTTATAAAGAATAAAACTTAAATTATAAAAAAATAATAGTAACAAAGGACGCCCTTCACACGAGGAGACGTCCTTTTATAAAAAAAGTGGGATGTTTACTAACCGTCGCACTCAATTTTTTTAATTTATTATTTATTTATTTATTTATTTTAAAATTTAATTAACTAATATTTATTTAAAATACCTCATGTGTTTTTTAAAAAAAACTTTAATTAATTTTTATTCTAAGATATTATTTTTATGCAACTCTTATGACGGAATAAAAATAAAATAGTTTAAAAATTCAAACTATTTAATATTCTTAATATGAAATATACTTTTAAAGATTAGGTGAGCTGATTAAATTAAAAAATTTTAATATTCTTGCATATAAAAATTTTCTTATATTTGTCATGTGCACTTATAATTTATATGCATATTTAGAACGATAAAATAATATTAAAATTAGTTACAAGTACAATAAATATAAGTTTAATTTTTTTAAATAATTCTTTAATCAAATTTAACTATAAAATTGAGCAAATTTGATATTTTAAAAATTATAAAAATAATATTAAATTATGATTTTAATTTTTTTGAATAGTTATATATTCAAATTTGATCATAAAGTTGACAATTTAATACTTTAAAATTATGAAATAATATTGAAGTTATAATTTCAATTATTTTAATTTTTTATTTTAGATTTGGCTATGAAGTTGAACAAAATTGACAATATAAATAAATTTATTAATATAATATTTTTAAATAAATAAAATTACTTTAAATGATTTTTGTTACCTAAAAAAATTATATTACAATTATTTTATTAAAAATATTCCAAAAATGATGAGATGAAATCTTTATAAAAAATATAAAATAATAATATTTTATCAATAATAAAAATAAAAATTCTTTAAAAATACTTTCAAATATAATAAATAAAAAATTATTCAAATAATAAAATTTATACTTATGAAGTATTGAAA
This sequence comes from Sindora glabra, assembly GCA_020226215.1. Lineage (NCBI taxonomy): Eukaryota > Viridiplantae > Streptophyta > Magnoliopsida > Fabales > Fabaceae > Sindora > Sindora glabra. Next base: position 9,600,750 of record CM035225.1, read on the forward strand.
TTAAGTAATCTGATTGTAGATGTGATCATAATGGTATTTAATATTATTCAGACATGTTATTTTATTTAAATTCTATCATAAAGTTGAAAGGATTTAACAACTAATCAACCAATTATTTAAAAATCTAAAAAATAATAAAATAAAAACCCTTCAAAAATAATAAAATTCTTGCCTATGACGTATTAAAATTAAGTGATCCAATTATAGGTGTTATCATAATGGAACTTAATATTATTAAGGTATTTTTCATTTGAATTCTACCATGAAGTTGGATAGATTTGAATAATCAGATCAAAAAATTAATCTAAATTAAAAATTATATTCTCAATAAAACACATATGTAATATAATAAAGATCATCATAATTCAACTCATAAGATAGAATTAAAATAAATAGACAACCATTCTTTGAACAGACATTGTAAGGTGTTAATACCTTCCTTACACATAACCAACTCTCAAATCCAACTCTAAAAATGTAGACCACTTTCGGTATTCCAATCACACACAAAAATTGATTGGTGGCGACTTCTTTGTCTTTTTATTCACACATACCAACAATCACGTTTTTTGCCGCAAGGCATGTCGTAACACACTGGAAATAGTATCTAACTCTTTAGCAATGATAAATATTATTGTTAAAAATTAAATTTTTTCGTTTTATATTTCAGAATAGTTTTATATCATCACTAAAAGTCAATTGTGGTAATTGAAGGTTATTCTTTCTTGCAAAATTTTTTCCACCCAAAAATATACGTGTACATGGATTTTTTATGTTTCATAAAAATCTAACAATGCATTACTGATGACCAAATTTTTATCGTTGCAAAAAATGTCATCTATATTGGGATTATTTCTTTTAGTGCCATACAATAATTGAAAGAATATTATTCCAAGTTATTAAATAAAAAATTCACATATGATTTTCAAAGCTTTTTTCTTTACCAATTTCTATTTAAATAAAATAATTTTTTTTCGTAGTCACGAGTCACAACGCTCGAAAATTTTCTCCTAGTTCTCTTCAGCTTACCACATTCAGAGAACCTTATCCTTGCTTTTTTGGGTGTTGAAATTAAGCACCTTTTGGGCAAAGCCGCCAAGTTATACCGGAGTTCAGGAGTGGGCAGATACTACCACATTGTGAAGTATTATGGAACTCGAAGTTTGACCTCTGAGGCAATAATCACCAAAAAAAAAAAATTGGAAAACACATCAGACTATCAATTAAGATGCAAAAACTAGCTTATCAGGATTGCGAATTATCTCCACAACTCTCTGTTAGGAAACTTTCGGGCCATTGTGTTTTAGTTCTAAGACCATAATGGTCTGCATACAGAGTACAGAAGTCTCTTTATATTTGTCTTCTCTGAGATGGCAGATCCTTGTTAAAATGTAAAGACGACTTCATCCACCAAATGTCTCCCCACTCAAAACAGGAAAAAGCATAAAGGTCCATGATTATCCACGAATAACATCAATCATAGTCATTTTTTTCCCCTTCAACTGTAATACACAATCGTATAAATCAAGGGAATAAAAAGTAATTACACTATAGAGCACAGAAAAGAACGGATATATGAATATAGTAATTTTGAGCAATTATACTCTCTACATCTTTTATTTTAATTTTTAAAAAGAGAAACAATCATGTTTTTAGAAAATAGGAATAAGAAAGAAAAATTTTATAATAAATTGATAGTTGATGTTTGGTTGACTTTAAATGGTACAAAAAATAAAAAGTTGATTAGATTATATTTCTTTCCCTTTATAACACATTACTTCCTTTAAAAAAAAAATCAAAATTCAAATTTAGAATGAATACTTAATCGTATAAAAAAAATGAATCAGAGATGTATTTTCTACCAATTAAAAAAATCAGTGCTACACGCAGCATTCGAAATTAAAAGAAGATAAAAAATTATTGATTTGATTCTATTTTTTGATGCCAATTGAAAAATATTCATTAAAGCTTCATTTATTCTATTGAAAAGTATTTTCAGTAATATATATATATATATATATATATATATATATATATATATATATATATATATATATATATATATTAATAAAGAAATAATATGTTATTTATATTGATAATTAAAAATAATAATATTTAAAATTTTGAAAATAAAAAAATTAAATTTAAATTATTTTCTATAAATTCTTTACATTTAATATCAAACAAATGAAATATATTTTTTTATTTTAATATTTTATAATAATATTTTATAAAAAAAAATTCTGATTAAACAAATAAAACCGATATTAAAATTCAACATTGTTACACTCCTACTCTACCGTCAACGAGGAATCCGTGCTCCATAGATTACGGATATACTCAATTCCAACTGAACTGTCACATACCATGAAATTATTGATATAAAGAAAATAGAGCCCAAGGCTCTTTTTAGGCATCATTTTTCTGCTGGGTGCCTAAATGACTGAAAAGCCTATCGGCTGCACATAATGCAATGCTAAATTCTAGGGCAATAAAACTGAACGTCAACCCTGATCGAATACGAATTAACTGACCAAAATTTGGGGTAGGTATTAGATCAAATACTAATTATCAAGATTGACGTGATAGATTTGTACGAAACACAAATCATATTGTTCCTACTAAAGGGCAACCAAGACTATGGAACAAATATTTCAACTCGAATCTAGGACTTTGGATTCACTTTGAAGATTAATTGCAGCAGACCAATACCTGTATGTCGGCGCTAACAACGCCATTGGTTGTGCATTTGTTATTATTTAAAGGTCTACTTTGTCCCACCTTTCCACTAAATGGGGCATAATACCCACACCAATACTCCCGTTTCAAGTCATTTGCTAACTGACATTAGTTGTGGCCATGTGGGTGAGCCTCTGTGGCCTATAGAGCTTATTTCCCATGTATTAAGGAGTGGCATTCCTATTTCTGAAACAAGAACATTACTTACTTCAATAAAAAAAAAAAAGAGGTTGACCCATGAAAAAGCATGGAAATTTTATATTTATGAAATTTACAAACTTCAATTTTCTAGTTGTTTCTATCTCGAGTAAGAAAAATTATTGTTCCAAAGAATAAGATAGAATTTCTCGAAAAACTTTAGCCTTTGATACCTATGTGGAGAACCAAACAATTGACACATGTTGCCGACTATTTGACGTGTTTCTCCTTGCATATATGTTAAGTCAACTCATACACTAAGTCAGAATTAACTTGGACACAGAGACCATGCACTCAGAGCTTTTAGCAAAGCACGATTGTTACAAAGTCAAAAAGGACCATAGTTGGGAGTTGGTGGCCGGGTCACTCGGGAACGCTCATCTACGCGTCCCTTTCTTATGGGAATATGCGTTCCATAATTCAAATTTAATAGTGTTTTTTAGGCTAATTACAGGGAAAGTGGAAGGTTTGAGGAGGTTGAGCGCCTTTTTCAATTGGACCATTCTAAAACTTTGGATTGTGAAAAATGCAAGTTACATCAATTTTTTTTTGGAAGTTTATTTTATATTATATAAGTATATAGATATTTAATTTATGCATCAAATTTATTTTAAAAAATATAATTAAAATAGGATACCATTATATTGTATGTGTATTTACCCTGAGTTTGAAATTCACTCATCCCTGTGTGAGAAGTTTTGCTCTCATCTGTATTCTGCTTCAGTTCAGAACTTTTTGAGTAACATAATTCCCTTAAAAGGGGTTAGAAAAACCATTCTTACTACAATATTTATTATCTTCAAGAAGATAATTATATTTAAAGGGGAAATGGAGATTGAAGCACGCTTTTATGGAAATTCGGGACAAACATGCCGTCTTCGGCTTTGGACCACGGCCGCAATTTGAGAAGCTTTCTTATTAATGGAATCCAGACAGAAAATCAACCATTTGTCTCTCTATTCTAATTTTCACGCTCTGACTTCCTGTAAGTACAGATAAGTGTATAATTGTACTTTCCAAAATGGCAGTAATGTCCCATTTTTCTTTGAAAGAGCAGTTTGTTTCGATTAAGATTCGGTTACTGATTGGAAAAAAAAATTTTAAAAAATATTATTTATATATATTTAAAAAAAAAGAACAAATTATTTTTATTTGTAATTAAAAAATAAAATTTAAAATAAAAATAATTTTATACAGAATATTTTTTGAATTTTTTATTTAATATTAAATAAAAAATTTTATTTTAATATTTTATAATTAAATACTCAAAAAAAACATATTTATCATTTTTCCACGGGCTGGTGTACAAGTTATAAATCCTGTACACTTTCTCTCTTCTTGTTGGGTTCAATTCAACTTCTTCCCACCGTTATGATAACTACATTGTCAAACCACCATTGCCAAAATTTTATGCGGTGGCGGTGTGTGAAACATAAATGGGAAATCTTACCCTACAATATTAAAAAAATAGTTGGAATGAATTGATATCTCAGGATCATGCCTAGAATCCATTACCCATATTTTATTTTTTATTTTGACTTTCTAGCTGAATTCACGAAAACAAGAATAAACATAATAATTAATTTTTATTTATAAATATAATCATTATTATGTTTTAAAAATATATAATTAATATTATTAATTTTTTTATTTTTTAAAATTATTCATTCTTTTCTTTATTCTTGATACTAAAATATATCATAAAAAAATATAACAATAATAGGTATGTATTCATTATATTAAGGTGAGACTTAACGATTAATTTTAATATTTTACATTTATTTTAATATTATAAGAAAATGGAAATCCAATAATTATAATAAAAATAAAAATAAAAATAAAAAATTAATAATTATAGTTATAAATTTTTAAAAATGTAATGATTACTATTTTTATAAATAAGAAATTAATTATTATGTTTATTCAAAAATATAAAGATAAATTCATTTTTAATTAAAAAGTGGATTCTAACGAAATTATAATTTTCTCTCTAAAAATTTAAAAAAGGATCATCAAACTATGAAACTAAGAAGATTCAAATCCCTAATATTAGTGATTTTCAATTTCTATAAAATGTTAATTCTATTTTTAATAATAATAAAAGTAATAAACCTTTAACACTCACTCAACGTCTTTTAACTTCAAACTCAAATACAATAAAAAGAAATTTACCAATAAAAAATAAAATAAGGAGAAGGAAACTCTGTAGCAACAATGAGTACCATTGTACCCCAGCACTCGTAGGGGATCCGACTGTGAAATGTCAAATTTTGTACCGCGATAAAAGTGCTGTACTGACGTGTAAATTTGGGCAACGGTAGGATAGGGGTCAATGAGAAACACGAGGTGTAGCTACAAGGAGGCTCGAAAGATTGTTCATCGAATAAGTGCATTTAAATTTAAATTATATCTATTAAGATTAATTAGGAAAAAATATTATTAAATCACTCAAGCCTTAATTCAAGTAATAAGAACTTCCGCACCACTTAAACAAGATTTCAAATTCGACTTACATGGAGAAAATGAATATTAAAAGAGCTTATTCCCATATTAAATTAAAAAAAATATAAAATACTCCCTTTAATTTTGAAATAGTTAAATTTTACCTCCTTCTACTTTAAAATTTTGAAAATCACTCTTTAAATTTTATAAAATTTAGATTTAACATGTATTGTTAATTTAATTAATTGTTTTATCAAATTATATGATTTTTATGAACCTTTTATCAACAATCACAATATTATAGTATATTAGTTTATTTTACAATTTTTCACATATAATTTTATAATCCATTTTTATTATTTAATTAAAATTTTATATGTCTAATTTAATTTTCATTAATCATATAACATAGAAATTATTTATTAAAAAATAACAAGATAAACTAAAATGCTATAATATTGTGATTCTTGTTTGAAAATATCATAAAAAATCATATAATTTGATAAAATGATAAAATAAGTTAATTGTAGTTGTTAATTCCAAGTTTTATATAATTTAAAAAAGTGATTTTTAAGTTTTCAAAGTAGAAGGTGGTAAAATCCAACCACTCTAAAGTTAAATGAGGCATTTTACATTTTTTCCTATCAAATTTAATTCAATTTGATTTTAGTAATTAATCAACAATTCAATAAAAATTGTTGAACACCAAGAGATTCAAACCAACAAAAATATATAGTATTAAATAAAGTATAATGTAATAATATGTAATAAAAAATTATCCCTCTACTTATTTTGATGCACATAAACAAATAAGCACATATAAGTAGGAAACATGCTGCCTGATCAAGTTGTTTTGTGAGAAGTAAGAAATTTTGTTTTGGGTGAGATCTTTCGTATATAGTGTATCAATAATTTGTATTAAATTCTATACTTTTTTAAAATAAAAATATTTAACTTAATAATTCACAATTCATTAATAAAATGAATTCATACATGCAGAAATTTAAAGCATATTTTGTTTTTGTGAAATTCACATTATTGTGGATTCATCTATTTTTCCAATTTTACTCACTATCATTTTTTCTTGAAGTAAAAAATATCACTAAATATAAGATAGCATTACTTGTGCAAATAAAGGGCGTGACTATGAATTAACTTCTTATGAAATCAAAATTGACTGTCATTGGCTTAGACTTCTTCATTCAGGATGATTTAATGATACTATCATTTAATATTATTCCTTGTTTGTAATAATATTGCTGAGTATAAATTAATTTAACTTTAATTTAGAAGAATCTTAATAATGATATAATCCTAGTAATCATTTAACCTAGCATGATTCTTGAAATCATACATTTTTGAAAAAATTCTTGAAAATGTAATTCCTATAAATGTAACATAATGTTATCGTATTTAATTTAGTTAAAAATATTTATATAAATAATATAATATCATAAAAAATATTCTCATAGACTAGGCAATCAAACACCAAAATGTTGATCAGTTGTTTGACAAGAGCAAGTCATACTGAGCATGATCGTGTTCATGTTTGTTTAAAAAAATAATAAATTTAATGGTTGCATTCGTCTGAAATAAAAATTTGAAATGTGTTTATTGGGAAGAAACTATAATTATTATATAATTACTACAATTGTGCTTTGTAAAAAGTAATGTCTTTTGAAATATGAATTTTGTCTTTCCACATGTTAGAGTTGTGCCTGATTGATGGATGAAACACGTTCAATTCAAATTCAACATATATAGAAAAGTTCAAACATCTTGCAATATAATAAAATTACAAAAAATAAAATTCTTCATTTTTTTTTCTCTCGAATGTTTACAACCATTACAAAAAAATTGTTTCAAAAAGGAATATAGAAACGTTTCAGTAAAATCAATTAATTTTAACCAAGATAATATAAAAAAATTTAACTTTTTCATAATAAGATAAGATAATAAAAACAATATATTGCACTCTTATAAATAAAATGATAAAATTTCTATCTAATTCAACTTTGGACTATTGTCTGTATTCAGAACTTTCTGAAAAAAAAAATGCAAAAGCACTAAATTTAATTGATGCGCGCTATTATTCAAAACTCACTTTTCGAAGTTTTTTAAATTTTGGTTAAAATTGCTCTATCCTTCTTACAGTTTCACTCAATTCTAACTTAAATACTTACATTAATATTTTGAATTCGATGATTATAATTGTACTTCTCTAATTTGAAACTTTTGAAGTATAAATATTTAATTTAAATTTAAATAAAAATATTGTCAATGAAAAAATAATTTAATTATAAATTTAATAGATTTAATAATTTTTACTTTTATTTTAACTTTTTTAATACTTGTGTGCATTAATGCAATACAAGTCACAATTTAAAATTTAAATTTGATTTATTATTAATATAAATTAATTTTATATTATTATCCATTTAGATAATGTTATACCGATAAAAAATTATTAAAATTCATCTACTTTTTTTATAATGTATTTGCTTCCCAGTCAAACTCTATGACTTTATAGTGAGAACAAATGAAATTTGAAATTTAAAATGAGTAAAAGGGAAAATAATTTCAATAATCTTAGCAACGTAAGTGCCTTAGAGTAAATGACTAGCCAAGTATCAGTTAGGCAATCCAGCAACAACAGATTATGCATAGTTAAAGTTAGGTTTCTAGATTACAGAGAGATGTACAATTCATATGTGCATCACATTCAAATAAACAAATTTGTCTTTTCAGATATGGACGATAGTTTGACATATAGAGGGGTTTAAGGAATATGGTTGACATGGATCAGCATGATGTGGATAGTTTTAGAATCTTTCTGGGGTCAACGTTAAGCATTACCAAGTTTGCAACTTTCCATACTCCGTGGCTAAGGTCGTAGTAGAAGTATCCTGAACATTTATTTTAAAATCATAGGACCCAATTGTGTGGTAGAAGCACTAAGCAATTGCTCACTGAACAAAAGACGAGGAAAAGAAAAGAGGAGAGATCATCTACAACATGTATAATGAGCATTTAAAGAGGACGTTAAGTTCAGTAGAAGATGAGAACGATGATATATGTCAGAACTGGAGAAAAGGAAATATAATGTTTCAAACATGGATGATCAATTAATTATTAGAGTTATTTCTTATCCTTTCCTATAATTGCTTCTAATTAAATCCAAAACTATCTAAACAGAATTCCCTGAGGCTTTCTAAAAGTAATCTTAAAACTGACATATCATTTATTTCAGACCGAAGAATTAATATATCAGTAATTGCCAAAACCGAATGTTTTTATCGTTAAACTTTTTTTTATAATTTAAGGGTATTATTACTCACATGTTACCATGCTAAATTTGTCTACTCCCAAAAAGAGTGGAGAAGGATTCGAAAATGAGTGACGATATTGCGGTAATTAAGGTAATTTATAATTTAAGGGTATTACTCCGGTACTATCACGAATTATACCCGATCTTTCTTGAGTATCAGGAGGGTAAAAAGAAGGGAGAAGGAGAGAAACTGACAGTTCATATAAGTTGGACTATCCTAACTGGAATCTTCTTTGGCCAATGTTTTCGAAACTAAGAGGATGCCAAAGCACCCGCTGGCAGTTATTTTAACTCCGTCTCACGTAACTAATTAATAAATTAATTAACAACTAATAAATTATTTAATAACTAATAAATTAATTGATACTTATATTTTATAATTAATAACTGATAAATTAATTAAAATATTTCAGTAAAATTAATAATTAAATTAACTGAAATTATAAAATAATATAAAAGAATATATTAATAAATATATATATAATTAAAATAATTTATATTTATTTAAAAATTATATTATATTAATATAATTAAAAATTTTAAAATAAAAATATAATTTCTAATATTTACTTAATTATATTTTATAAATTTATATATTTATTTACTTGTATAATTTTATTTTATTATTTAGTATAAAATTATAATTATTAATTAAATATATTTTTTTAAAATTATTTATATTTATATTATAAAAGGTATGGATTGTAAATTAATAAAAATAATAAAAATAAATTTAAAAAAATAATAATTTATAAATTATAAATTATTTTAAATAATTTAAAAATTAATATAAAAAATATTTTTAAAAATTAATTTATAATTTATTAATTAAATTAATAAATTATAAATTAATTTATTTATTACGTAACTAACTGAACCAGGCACGTGAAACAGAGCCTGGCAGCTCTTAAATGCTATTCCAACGATCTCACCACTTCTTTAGCCTCCTCTGAATATGCAACTGTCAGTATCACTTCATGATAACTTGTCCCTTAAGTTTGGTTGGCACAGAAGTACTAGTCTATAAAAGTAAATGGTATGGATTGAAACTATTGATTAAGTGACATATAATTATTACAAATAAAAAAATTTTAAGATACTCTCTCTCATAGGTAATATTATGTATAATTTAATTAATAATTTATTTAATTTTAAATTATATATATAATTTTAAGAATCTAAGATGTACACATATATATCAAAGAGTCTCTTACTAATTCATAAAACTCATATCAAGAAAAATATTTTCTCTCTCAACATATAAGTGTCAAAAAATTAAATCTATCAAAAAATATAATAATACACAAATAAATTTAACATGAAAAATTTAATATTTAGAAGAAAAAATCACAAATGAAAAAAATTTATTACATTATTAAAAATTATAAAATAATTCATGTGATAATTCTCAACTATAACACTATATCTTAGAAGCCACTATTTTTGCATCTCTATAAGAGTTTTCATATATATTTACATAACATCTCTTTCATATCCCAAAGTCTTTAATAATATAAATATTTAAAACTCAAAAATATTTATTTAATAAAAAATTCATTTTCACTTTAACATAAAATTATAATTATAATTTGAATAACAATAATTTATAAAAAAATAATCATTAATTAATAATAATTTGAATTTAAGTTAAAACAAATAACTTGAAAGTAAAGAATAAATCATGAGGACATCAATTCTAATAAAAATTCAAGGATGATAATTATTGTGAAGATTTATAACTTAAGGTTTACGTCACAAGGACGGTAAACGGTTCAAGTATCGACGTGATTGGAGATTAAGGATTTGGAGTTTACGGTTCAAGGTACAGGATTGAGGCTGAGTTCATGATATGTTTCTCACGTGATAATCTAATTAATAATTAATAAATTAATTAATCATATTAAAAATATTTTGTAACATTAGTTATTAAATTATTTGAAAATATAAAATAATTAAAAAATATTAATATAAATAAATATACAAATTAAATTTATTTATATTTATTTTGAGATTAAATAATATTAACATAATTAATATATTTAAATAAAAATATATTTTTTTAAAATTTAATTAATTATATTTTTTAATATTATATATTTATTATTTAAAATAAAAATATAATTATTTATTAAAAGCAAGGATCATAAATTAGTAAAAAGAAGAATAAATTTTAAAAAATTTAAAAAAAATTATCAATTTATAAGTTATTTTATGAAACTTATTAAATTAAAATTTATTCTCTAAATAAATTAAAAACAAACTACAAGATAATTTATAACTTATAAACTAATTTTTTGAAAGAAACACAACCTTAAACTTTGGTGTTTAAGGTTTAGGATTCAAATTTAAGTTTTGATGTCTAGTGTTTGGATATTATGATTTAAAGGTTTGGGTTTATAGTATAGAGTTTCAGCAATGCTATAATAACTAAAAATAGAATCTGAAATTAAGTTTGAAATAAAAAAAAACTATCATTAAATATAAAATAGTTGAGTAAATTTGTAAAAATTAATTCAATGAATATAAAAAACACAATTTTTAAAGGACAATTTATAACTTATTTTTAATAAATTAACATGCAAAATACCTTTAGAAGATAATTTATAAGTTAAAAACTAATTTCTTTTGAAAGAAACACAACCTTAGACTTTGGTATTCAAGGTTTAAGATTTAAATTTAATTTTTGTTGTTTAGTGTTTAAGTATTATGATTTAAGGGTTGGAGTTTATAATAAAGTTTCAACTACACTATAATCATTGAAAATGAAATTCGAAATTGGTTTTCAAATAAAAATTAAGAGTTATCATTAAATATAAAATAATTAAGCAAATTTGTAAAGTTCAATTCAATGGATATAAAATTTGAAACTCAATTTCAAATTATATTTTCAATGCATATAGTATTTTCCATAAAATTTTGGATAAGAAAATATTATAAGCACTAAAAATGAGTTTCAAAATTGAGTTCTAAATTTTTACATTTATTAAATTTTACAAATTTGTTTCACCACCTTATATTTAATAACAATCCTTGGCTTTTATTCAAAAGCCAATTTTCAATCTTATTTTCAATATATATAACACTATCATTTTGAATATATTGAATCCAAAACCTGTATAACAATTTCATTTTGAATAAAATCATTTGTTTAGAGTATGTTAGTGGGTTAATAAATGCTAGATTACGTTTTGGTTAATTTTATTTCAATTTTTATCGGGGCAGGTATTGTCATTGTATTTGTTTTCGCTACCAAAATAACAGTGTGAACATAATTTCATCAAACAATCAAATTGGTTAAAAGTGGAGATATTGCCATATGTAATGATAAATTATGATGCAGTATGTTCAACCATACAAATGACAGAAGAAAGTGTTTTGAGCCTAATAAATGAAAGCGGCAAAATGCAATCGACATGGAAAAAATTAGAAGACTCGACCTTATGGCCCCTACTAGGAGAAAATAAGGATACAATACATCCCACTTTATTAACTTTTTCTTCCTCTAAATTCCACTTTATTTGGTTTACTATCCAACAGCATCCTTTGCATCAAGGTGATGTCTGCCACCGGTGCCTCATTCGTTGGCTCATAACTTGCCATGTAGACTATGTCCTTCAATATCTATATCCAGCGTCATACCATGCAACTTCTTCCAATAATTTCTTCTTTGGCGGCAGCTTAACAACGGGTCCTTATAACGAAAAGGAAAAACCTATGATGCTTAAAAGACTTGTGCCTAAGTAGCAGAATTTATAACATCTACGTTTGTCTTGAAAATGTAGGCACCTTTCCTTTCCAAGTTGGAGCTTAATGCTCACAATTCTTGAAATTAGCTTTTTGTGTCAGCTAAAGAAATAATAAATAAATCGGAGTGTAATATGGTAAATGCCTCTATACACGGAGAATTCTAATTCTGGACACCTTTCTGCAACCCTCAAGCTTCACCCAGTATTTCAAGAAAATCCATTATTTCAAATGCTTTAGGTTCAGACTTGAGACAATAAGAACACTCTAAATTGGTTTAGTGCAAACTATTTCACGATAAATCATCATCTCACTTTAATACGATGAACGTAGAGAAGGCGCGTATTGAAAGAGAACAATAAGCTTCATAATTGAACTTCTGCATGTCTTTACTAAGGTTTGTTTGGACACTACATTAGTTCAGGCAATAGGACGGTTGGATGAAATATGCCTCATGCAAATGGAGAAAGAATGTTTTATTTTGGAAAAAGAGCGGGACCCTGAAGTAATTAAATGTGAATCACACACTAGGTTAATCATGGATATAGTTCCACATGTACTATGTACTTCAGCCAACCATTTTTGTGGTAATTTCAGCTGTACCTAGGCTGGTTTGTACAATCTTCTCCCATTTAAGGAAGAAGACCTGGTTCATAGTCACTGCAATTTCGATTGTCTATCTTTAATGTGATATCAATTTCAACTCAAAAGAAAACTAAAAGGATAGCCAGGTCCCGTCAAATCAAAATGACTATCGCCATGGCATAGCCATCTAAAGGGAACGAGCTAAATTTCTGCAGCCTAAAAATTTTGAAGCAATACTCAATTGCATCCACAAGACCTGGAGAGCACAGTAAGCTCCACAAAAAACATCCCACTCCAATTGGTTGACAAAGCACATTTGAGCTTTGTAATCCTATCATTCACTGAAATCTGGCAGAGATGGCACTTAAGTCCTGCTCCAAGGGTTCCTCTCAATCATGCCCTATCAAGTTTGTAATCCACTAGAAAACTAAGATTTTAGGTCCCTACTAGCCTCGCATACGAAGCTCAGAATCCAAAGGCACCCCCACAGAATAGCATTTTTCACATCAATGAGGGGCCAATAACGATAGTAAAAAAGAAATAATTGAAAAAAGCTGACTTAATGGTGAGACCCACAAAAGTTCAGCAACCATAGACCAGAAAGTAAGAAAAAATACACCACTCAGTAAAAATTAGTTGAGGTTTCCAGCCAAGATAAAAAATTTCAACTACCATCATAATGAGGCTTGTGACTTCGGTACCGTTGCATGCATAAATGAACACTATGCAATTAGGGTGAAAGTTAGGTATATGAAACTTACGCGTTAAAAGTTTGGTTGAAACCATCTAGCTCTCAGTTTTTTCCTTGTAATTCTTTCAAGCAGCCTGGGAAATGATATATGAAAGATGAATATACCATCAATTGTCCCTAGGATGCAAGCATAAGCCAAAATAAGCTACGTGTATTTCTCACAACCGTCGGGGAAAAGAATCTGCCTTAAAAGAAGAGGAAAAAATCTAAATAAAAGTCAGGGTGGAAAGCATTAAAGAACTGAACGTATCATCTTCTTTCTCTACATCATGAGAACTATGTAAACTATCATGATTTAAAACATAACAAGCACCTAAATAGAAGGAACGGTGATGAAATATTAAGGCTCAGCATGGAATAAAAGGAATGTGTAACCTTAATAGTGATATACACCTCATTACCAGTCCGTATTCCTTCAAACACCACCGTGCTTTTGAATTATGAAGAAGAAAAATCCGCAACATAATTTACATATCGTAAGAGAAAGCAGAAGCGAGCTATCATTTAAGCACCAGACTGTAGATCAATGCACACTGCATGCGACTTATCCTGCTATTGCTACACTAGTTCAGTAACACAAGCAGAAGCCTGGGATGCAAGACGTGACATATGTGATCACCGCCTTGAAAGATCTTGATATTCTAAACTCTAGCCTAGACTAGTTTTTAAAATCCAAGACAATGTTCTCCCATTAAGACTATGCTGTCAAGTTAGCAGTGAAAACAAATAGAGCTCATCCTCCAAAGAAAAATCTCAACCTGAAAACAAAATTGTCAACAATCACGTGTATGATGGCCTCTTTCTAGTTCCCCACAAGTCTTCTTTCTGTATTTCCTTCTTTCTTTAATTAATGAAACTAGTGACCAGGTGTTGCATATCCAACTCTAAAACCCATTTTTTTCAGAGGGTTGTAGATTATAACAGGGAGAACATGTGTTTATTAGTCACAAATATTAGCCATTGCAAGTAATAGAAAGGTACAATATTTTTCCTCTGCATCAGATCAAAGAAATTAGTCCAAACACCTCAAACTATGCCTGATGTATTTATTGACTTCCTTTCATCAAATATTGAAAGAAAAAACATATCAACATCTTTTCTTTCATGTTGTCACCGTAAAAACCTTGAAAAAGATTCCTGTAAATTCCTTTTGATGCTAAAATTTTAGAATTATCATTTGCAAGGAAATCCACGTTGAATATTAATAATTAACCAAAATTGAATCATTCATGTATAATAAATTCATTGAACTAGTGTAGGGGGCAAATGAAGCAAAATTTCATAAATTAACTCTATCAAGTCCAGAATTCAGCGCCCTGCCAAAATCTTGGTATTCCCCATTTCATATTCAAGCTTCTTGCCTTCAGACTCATCACTTTCGGTATAGTTAATTGTAGGGCAAATGTTATCACCAGAATCTCAGGTGGTTAATGATGCTTACACGCTACAATCTGCCAATATTTTACGGATAAGCTTTCCGAAGTTAACAGAAATGGAATTATTATGTTTTTAGAATCAATGGTGAGATTTCTTCTTCTTCGGAGAGAATTCAATGATAAAGCATTATATTCACAAGAGTTAGAGAAAGCCAAGCACACCTCATAATGCTGAGGCTGCGTTGCTGCATGCCCTCCTGATGAATAGTGAATTCTATCTCCAATGACTGTCTTGTTCATATTGATGTTTAATATTCTGTTATTCTAGCATCATTATATAGATACCTACACCTCATAATGTGCGTCAGAGTATATTACACATATCAAGAACTTGCCTTTCTTCTCCCCTCTTGTGTTGCAATCCGTTCTCTTAATTGCTTTATCTTGGCTGACATGTAGCTATACACAAGATTTTGAGCTTCACCAACATTCAACAGTCAACAGTGATGAGGAAAACTGGTACATTTGGAAATTATTACTTAATGGTTAATAAAATCATAATGAGCCTCTTCCACCAGCCTTACATTCATTGACCAACCGAATTTTAAGGAGATCCAGCATAGCTTTTTCGAGTTCCAACACTATATTCTCATTAATCTGGTCTGCCAAATCATCGGATGCATCATTTGATAAATTGACAGACATAGAAGTAGCACATATTGACATAGAAACTGATTCTATATTTTTATTTTAATCTGCATTTTTTTGTAAACAAATGCACGCAGCGTAGAAGTTTGGAAGTAAATGCGATTTTGTGGAAACATATACCAGTCAGCTTTGCTGAAATCATCATTCAAAGTTTCCGATCTATATTGCTAATCACGAGGCCGATACTCAGCTCTGCCTACGGCATCTATAAATTTTTATTTTGCCTTCAACAATTTGGCAACAATTTAGAAGCAAATGACTCCTGATGATACATTATTAATCCAGAAAATTATTAAATTGTCATGTCTACTAACTTTCCAAACACACAGCCGTTGCTCATGCAGAACTGCATTTTCTTTCTCATACACTTTATCTAAAAGGCCCAAGACAAGTACCTGTGTGGTGTATAGTTTAAGTAATTCTTTTGCAATCCATGAGGAGAATAATTTCAAGTGCAAATTGTCCACAACAATTAAAACAAACAGGACGTAAAAACTAGGAATTTCAAACACCTCACGAGCTTTAATCTATGAACTTGAATTATTTTCATTTAGAAGCTAATATCTTCTTTGAGCCACAAAAAAGTCAGAATCCTAAATCTTAAATACACAAGCAAATAGATGAGCTAAGTGCATTTCACCAAACAGTTACTAACTGAGAATTTGCATCACAACATTCAAAGTTAGGCAAAAACTAGGTTTGAGAATTCAATGCATTCTACCGTTGCAGAATAGGAAATCGATTAGATCTTCGGAACAATAATGAAGGTGAAAAGCAAAAGCTTACAAACAATTTGGAGGCACCGATAAGATCGACTGTGATCAGAAACCGCCAGCTCCTCCCACTAGTCCTCTTAGATAAAGGAGATAAAATCCGCTGGAAACTGAAGGCCCCGGCGAATTCGTACCAGAGCGTGACCTCTTCCATGACAGGAATCCTCAGCGTCAAACATTCTTCTTTCCATTCTTTATTTTTCTCTTCTCCTATGGCCTATTGGAGAATAGAATATAGGAACAGTGGCGCGGGAAAGCTAATTCAAGCGATGGTGCGGAAATTTTCTCTTCCCCTTCTGAGTACAACAAAAGGTCTGTAAAGGTGACTCACAGCCGGTGTCGTGGTGTAGTTGGTTATCACGTCAGTCTAACACACTGAAGGTCTCCGGTTCAAGTCCGGGCGACGCCACGCTGAGAAATGTTTTTTTATTTTAAAGTGAACTCTGCTGCTGGTGCTTGTAACATGGGCTCACCATCTATAAGTGAACGGAGGCCCAAAATTGAGAAAAGAGGAATTGTAAGGCCCAAGCGTTTTGCACCAAGTTTGCCCTGTTCCTCGTTAGCACTGGGAGGAATCTGCCCTCGTGCCTTTCTCTTTTCGAAAATCCTAAAATATCCCTCCAATTTTGGGTAGTTAATTCCGGCTCCATTCACCTTTAAAAATTTGAAAGATAAAATTATCAAATTTGCCTTTAAAATTGTAATCGTAAAATATATAAAATTATAATTTTATTTATAAATAAAAGTTTATATATATAATTTCAGACAACTTCACCTCAAATAATACAATTAATGATAAAATTTTATGTAAAAATTATTGTTTTAAAATAAAATTACAACTCTATATAATTTAATAATTACTTTACTATTATTAATTTTGTCACTTAAAAATTAAATTCTTAAAATATATAAAATTTAAAATTAACACTCATTATTCACTTAATTGATTATTTTATTAAATTATATAATTTTTAAAAAAATAATAAAAATTACAATATCATTATATATTAATTTATCTCACAATTTTTTTGGCATATAATGTCTATATTCACTAGGAGATACCTGCCCTTACATGGGCTTCAGCCCATGTTATACGTGCCTTTCTCTTTTGAAAAATCCTAAAATATCCCTTCGATCTTGGGTAGTTAATTACGCGTCCATTCACCTTTTAAAAAGATAAAATTATCTTTAAAATTGTAATCGTAAAATACTGATAAAATAATTCATAAAATATATAAAATTATGATTTTATTTATAAATAAAAGTTTATATATACAATTTTATCTCTCTCTTCACCTCAAATAATACAATTGATAGATAAAATTATATGTAGAAATTAATATTTTGGAATGAAATTACAATTTTGTATAATCCAGTAATCATATTACTAGTATCTTATAATTTTATAAATAGAATTAATAATTTTGTCGCTTAAAAATTAAATTCCTAGATTATAAAAAATTTATAATTAATTCTCATTATCAATTTAATTAATTATTTTATTAAATTACACAGTTTTTAACAAATTTTTAAACAAAAAATTAATATTATTTTATCTCATAATTTTTTACATAATTTATATGTTATATAATTAATGCATATTAAATTAACTGTATAAAATTTTAAATAGATACTTAATAATAAGTTGCAAAACTATATATAAAAATTATGTAATATTATGATTCATGCTCAAAAATTTATTAAAAATAAACTAATTTAAGAAAATGATTAATTAAATATGACAAATATCAATTTTGAATTTTATATAATTTAAATGATTGTTTTTTAGATCTTTACAATTGAATGGAATAAAATTTGATCATACCAAAATTGAAAAGGATATTTTCTAGTTATTTTTGAAAAAATTGCAAAATTCTCCCATTAATTTTAGGGTGATTAGATTTTGCCTTTTTCTACTTTAAAAATTTAGAAATCACCCCCTTTAATATTAATTTCCTAAAATTCAAAATGTTTTTCATGAAAAATAATTAATTATTATGATAAAATTTGAAATAAAATCTTATATAAAATAGTTGAGAAAAATAATAAATTGAAATGTTAAAGGTTATGTATGATTAAAGATGAGGAATTAAATGTAGAGAAGACTTATGACATTTTTTTATTTTGGTCCTTGACCCTATTTTCCCTTTTATCTTCATCTCTCCATTTTTAGCCAATTTTCTCATTTTTGTACCTAAAACATAGCTTCCTTATCTCTTCCTCCTTTTTCTTCCTTTCTTCCATTCATTTAGCAAAGGCATTAATGTTCACCAAATCGCACCTACTTTTCAAAGCCAATTAAAGTGAAGCCTTCTAAACCTCAATCTTTGGGGATTTTTCTCTTATTTTCTCTTGAGAATTAAAAAATTAATAACCTTTGTTGAAAAAGGGATTTTAGAACCCTAACATAAAATTATTGATTTTAAATGATTAAAAGTAAGCAAGTCACAATCTCATCTTACTAGTATCTTCTTTATACAAGATAAGTAAGCATTTTGAGTAAATTTAGATGTTTTTGAAGTATTTGAGTGGAAATATGCTAGGTTTGATTGGCTTTTTCGTAAATTTAAAAGAAATATGACGATTTGTGTGTTTGAACTTAAAATCTTCCATGGATCTAGCTTGAATGATTTTGTGATGGCAATATATAGTGTATTATTGAAGTATTATAACTTGTAAGATCAAATCTTAAAGAGACCATCTCAAATGAATAGTGAAATTTGCATGAATTTTGCAAAAAACCTAAGCCATAATTCATTATATAATTGACTATGCCCTGTAAATATGTTTTTTAGAAAAAGCATAATTGATTATACCTTTAAGAATTTATTCACTAAAGGTTTATATTGGATTATGTTCAAGAGCTCTACTATATGGGATGGCATTAATGATTACATGATCAATTATACACTAAATATCTTACCTTATGGACCTTTGTAATTGATTACATAATTAATTATGTATTATGAAATTTTAAATATTATGTTATATAAGAGTTTGAAGCATGAAGTCTATTATATGATAAGAGTATGAGATAGTATGCATTAGATGTTACTGAATGGATCATCAAAGATCATGTAAAGAGATATGGTGTTATTTTAACATATGAAAATTTGTTATAAAATGGTCATTATGATATTTGAGTTTAATTTGCCTATTTGTTTATGAGAATTAAGATGAGGCAATAAGATACTTTTGCAAATCAAACACCAAGCTCAATATATGCTTGTAAAGGATAAAAATAACTTGAAAGGATAAAGATAAGTTTGTGAGAAATAAAGGTGGATGAAAGTTACGAAGAGATTTACTTGCTTTGCTTTTGATTTATTCTTCAAATAGTATTGATTTGCTATTTTTGAATTAGATGAGCTGTGGAATTGAACCGTTATTATTATACTATCATGACCTAACCTTAATCATGGTTGGCCTAAGACTATTTACCTAATTTCCACTAACTTAAACTACGTTTTCCAATAATATATTAAAATATATATAAGAACTAAGGAATAATTTTCATACATTAAGAGAAATAGATGAAATTTCATTTACTAAATATAACTTAATTACAAACAGTTAAGTTTGCTTATAATCTATCTAACTTTAAGGATAAGACTTAACTAGTCTAAAAAAGATAAGAAGTTCCTATTTGTCCACCTTTAACTTATACAAAACAAACTTAATTACATCCAAATATCCTATACTACCTTAAGCTTTACTAGGGAGTCTCTTAGGAATTCCAATCAAGGTAATGGCGAAGATGACTTAACTTGTGAATCTACAAAAGAAAAATATGAATGGATAAGTTTAGGCTTTAGTAAATAAATATTCTAACAAAATCAAATATAGAAAGCAATTATAGTTTACCAATCGAATTTACTTTCCTGTATACATAAACACTTAAGCCACACAACTCACAATACAATTCTCATTAGTATCAACACATTCATCAATAGTTTTATAAGCTCAACCATACCATCACTCAAGTATATATGTTTCCATACCGTAGCCATATCATATTATATATAAGAATAACATATAAAGAAAGTATGTAAATCTCTTTATAACTCCTATCCAATCTTATCATTTACTAGCCTATCCTTGTGCCTCTTAGTCAATCTTACCCTTTACTAACTATTGCTAAATTTAGTGTTTAAGTATTATATTACCCCCATCACATTTTTCATAAGTTTAATTCATTCATTCTCATCAAGAACACATATTTCAATTTACAATCATCTCATGATTTTTTACATGACGATATATCTCATTTTCATTATCATACATCATATAATAATTATACACAATATCATATAATACTTAGTTTTCAAACCTTCTTGTAGTGTAACATTTAAAATTCACAAGGGGTAGCCAACTCTATGGTTAACTATGCAACTAAACCTGTCAAATGGGTCGGTTTATGTAGATACGAACTAATCTATATTACCCATGTCCAAAATAGGTTTAATTTTAGGATATCCAAATTCATCAAAACCTATGATGGGCATAGGCTAGTCTGTAAACTTCAATTATAAATTCGTAGATCAAGTCTGTAATAGACTGGTCTGTATTATTCATACTTGAAATGGATTCAATTTTTAAGGGGTCCAAACTAGTATAAACTCATGATAGGTAGACTAGTATGTAAGTTGAAACCCATTTGACACCCTAATATGCAACCTAAAAACAAAGAGCATATTCAACTATGTAGTTAACTATAAGAGGCTCGGGTTAAAATGTTAATGCAAAAATAGTTGACTATATAGTCAATTATGAGCCATCTGCATAAGGTTCATAATTAACTTTATAATCGACTATTAATCTTTAAAGAACGATATTTAATTAGATAGTTAGCTACATTTTTTTATTATAGTGATCCAGAAAGCAATCTTTTTACCCAAAGTCGACTTAATTATATAGTCAACTACAGGTCTTCCAAAGCTAATTTTGTATGGTGCAGTGTCAACTTTGTAGTTAATTATTACATGGTATTTGTTCATATTTCTAACTCAAAGACATTGTTCATCTATCATTAATGCCAACCACGAGCATTTATTATATTACTAATCTTCACCACATCAAGGACAATTTATTTATGCCATTTCCAACTTTAAAACCACTTTAAACATTGCAAAACATCATATTTCTCGTATATTTATTAAAAACCTAAAACCTTAACCTAAACTAAACAAAATCATTTTAATCTTCTAAATAGGGTTCAAACCTTCACTTATCTGATATAGAAAAATGACAAAAGATTGAATTTGTTATCTTTTAATCATAATCATCTAAAACCTCAAGGATTTTAAGTTAGGGTTTAAACATTTCCTCATCTTAGATTTAAATGCTCAAATCCTTTCAAACTCAAAAGAAAATAAGGGAGAATTCAATAAGAAAGGAGATCTTACCTTGATTGTGGGAAGAAAATTGAAAAATCTTAGTTCCCTTTACTTGATTAAGGAAAAGGAAGAAGAAGATAAAAGGAAATGATGAAGGCAATAAAGGAGAATAAGGAAAAGTTAGGTGTTTTAGGGTTTTTAGGGTGATAATAGTTAATTTAAAGGGGAAAATAGGGAATAATATAGGAGCAAAATAGTAACAATACATTAAATCTTTTGCATATTTGCATACTCACCTTTAAACACTTAAAACATTTAAATATTTTATTTTTTCTATCATTTCTTATCTATTTCATGCAAGATTCTTATCCCAAATTTTATTCAATTAATTAATTATATTTTTACCTAATATCATATTCATATTTTCTCATCGTAATTTATCTATTCCACACACAAAACTTCATTTTAATTATTATCATCGTATTTAATTATTTACCTTATTTATGAAATAAAATTCCAAAATTTCAAAGAAAGTG
Source organism: Sindora glabra (assembly GCA_020226215.1). Lineage (NCBI taxonomy): Eukaryota > Viridiplantae > Streptophyta > Magnoliopsida > Fabales > Fabaceae > Sindora > Sindora glabra. The sequence goes on from CM035225.1 coordinate 9,623,266, forward strand.
TAACATATGCTTATGTAAATGTTATGTTTACTAATGATTTAGTTGTGAAATGTGTAAGAGATCAATTATAAGTAAGAGAGGGTAATTTTAGATGATAAGGGTTTAATTTTTTTTTTTTGTGATTTGTTTACATTAAAATATTTATTTGCTAAGTCTCAAATTTATCCCTCCGTGCTTCAAATTGTAGATTTTCAAATCAAAATGCCTTTACCATTACCACAATAAGGATGAATCTTTCAAAGTTCCCTTTTAACATAATTACAAGTAACGACTAGATATTTTATTTGTAAATTGATATGTTTCTTAAGACTTTGATGATAAAAGTTGGTAGTTAGGTAAAAATTCTTTTATTTATTAGGATTAGTTAAGTTGCCTTATTCATGAACCTTGTAGGGAATATAAGTATGCTTAGCTTATTTTATTTTGTTATAATAAATTTGATAAATACTATACTCTCGCTTACTATTGCCCATACAATTACTAGTCATCTTTCTACTACTTTATACATATACTTATCAAGTGTAAATAGGTTAGATTGGTGGAAAACAGTATAACAAGCTTTATACCAGTCATGACTTAGAAAGGGTTGTGATATTTAAACTTCATAAAACTTGAAACTAACATTTATTATCAATTTAATTAATCATTCAATTAAATTATATAATTTTTATGAGCATTTTAAATAAGAATCATAATATTGCAATATATTAGTTTATTTCATCATTTTTTCATATATGATTTTATAACTTATTTTTTTGTTATTTAATTAAAACTTTATATGTTTAATTTAATTCTTATTAATTATATAATATAAAAATTATTTAAAAAAATAGTAAGATAAACTAACATATCACAACATTGTGATTATTAAAAAAATCATATAATTTCATAAAATAGTTAATGAAGTTAATAGTGGATGTTAATAGTTTAAAAGATAATTTCCAAGTTTTTAAAGTTAAAAAAAGCAAAATTAAACCTTCCCAAGTTGAATAAGGTATTTTGCATTTTTTTCCTTTTTTTTTTAATCTTTCAAAGGAAAAGGAAGAAGATGTGGTTAGAAATTGATCCTTATACCTATTAGTTAAATATATCTAAAGAAACCACAAAGGAGATAGCTTTGTAAATTGCTAAATTGCAATTATATAACATTTGTCCTTATTCAATATAATAAATGAAAGATAATTGTCAATTTTATTATTAATTTATCAATTTTATGGGGTTAATAAGAATTAAGATTTTAACTTTTCAATTTTTAAGATATTAAAAATTGTAAAAATTGATAATTGTCAATTTTTTTTTATATTTCACTTGAAAACAACAATTAAAGTTGCAAATGAAATAAAATCCACTCATTAAGAGTCAATAATTCATTATAAATGATAAATTTATCCATAAAATCTAAAAAGACTACCCTTATAAGCTTAACCCAGTTTACTTAGGATTGTCTAAATTTTGTAACTCAAGAAACTTACTTGAACCAAAGTAATATATATATATATATATATATATATGAATGATCTTAAATAAGTTTGAATCAATTTGGTTTTTAATTTTATATAAAATTGAGTGCAGACAATTTTAATTAGTTATAAAAAAATAATCTACCAAAAATCATAATCAACCAAATTATAATTGTAAATTATTATATACACACCTTTCCATGTCTAGTTAAGTCTTTGCCATCAACTACTATTTAACTTTAATTTAATATTGATAACTCCTCTAATCACACTTTTCCTAATATATGTACCCTTACTTTTACTTTCTTTTTTATTTTTTCAATTGTTTTTATTTCTATCAAATATATTTCTATTTACTTTTCATTTTCATCTTTTAGTTTCTCTATCTTTTCTTCTTCTTCCACCTTTCTATTCAACAATACTTTCATTGATCTTTACAAGATTTTCCTATTTCTATTTCTCAAATTTTTACTTTTAATCTAATGAAAACCTATAATTTTTTTCTAGTTCTTGATTAGTTTATCCTAAGAGAAAGCAAACTAATATTCACAAAAGGAGATGACAATACTGCATAATTAGTGAAATAAAGCAAAAAGAGAATATCCATCATAATAGTGAAAAATTGAAAGAATATTATTTATGATACTTCCAACCCATTTAAACTCATTAGTATTTCAATCCAATGTTTCTAATCTTTTCCAATTCTATAATGCATAACAATTAGAAATGGGTTAACAAAATATTAACACAAACTATTTTAGTTGGTTCCAAAATATTTGCTTAGTTAAAGTTATTTAACTAATGGACAACCTTAAGTTTACCTATTGATAAGAAAACCTTGGTACATTGATTAATTAACACATTATTAGTGTGTAAAGGCTAGTTAAACAATCAAACTGCTTAGTTACGAAAAGTTGCAATGGTGAACCTACCAACGAGTGAAAGGTCAGTGTAAAATAACCTATCCATCCCTTTCAAAAACTTTCATTGATGTCAAAGGATCGGTGTATCTCTTTTGACCTTTTGCCAGAATCTTATAACTCTTATTATTATTGCTTTATTTATTTCTATAAATACTAACTTTGGTATCAAAGGGTCTTAGGCAAAAATAATTATTCAAAAGCTTATATGTAAAACTTTTACAACCAATCACAATGGTGTCATAACCTAAGATCTACCCACCACTATCAATATTCTTAATTTTGGTAATGTAAAACATAAATAAATGCATGTAATTGCAATTAAGGGGATATCAGTGACTATAATACATTTCCACATGATTATAATTACAAACTAATGCCAAAATATTAGAGCTAACATTTTGGAGTTGCATTCGTGACCTAAAATTTAGATTAAGGAGAAGTTACTCCAAATTTCAATCTTTCATCTCCGTTATTAAATAATTATACTATGCAACACTGGTATGATTAAGTAATCCTTTATAGTAACTATAGAATTAAAACTTTTAAGTGTTTAAACTTTTGCCTAAAACAGTTAATCAAAGCATAGGTTCTTGTTAAAGCTTTGATGACAATGAGCTTTCTACCTATTTCTTTCTTCATGCTTTACTTTTTGTTATCTTCATAATCAACTTAATTTGTTTAGCAAGATAATTAAAAGATGTTAAGAAAGAAAATGTACTTAAACTTAAGGCATTGGATTCGTCATATTTACCACAGGGAAGATAATTCTGAATAATATACTTTATTATTCATATAAAAATTAAGATCAAAGACTCATTCACATTTGGTCAATATCTAAAGGTCAAAAAGAATAAATTTGTTTGAATATTTTAATAGGAGTAAATTTTAAAAATTAGTAGGAATATTTTAAATGATATACATAATTATACATAAAATTTTAACAAAATTAGTTACCGACATATACTCATACTCAAATACATGTAGTTTTACTACAAGGTACATCTAACTTAAAAGTAATTTTATTGCTTATAACGCAGATGATATACATAACAAGATAATAGCAATCGGGCAAGTTAAATCTAATGTGACATTAAGATATTATTCCTTACTTGTAACATGTTTTAAGCCTAAATTTAACATTTGAAGAATAGATACATGCATTATAAATGGTTAATAATGATCCACAATGGATAGCTTCGGCAAGTAGACATTCCATAAACAACTATGTTGTTAACTCAGATGCATTATGACAATGGACACAAATTACATCCACCTGAACATTCCTATGAGCGAGTAAATCTTTAGTTAACAATCCTAAAAAATATAGTTTTGAAAGAAATAGTATAACTTTCTATGGTAAAGGAATTTCCAAAGTGCAAGCTAAAGGAATTAATTTATTATTATTCCATATGACATTGGCCATAAAAGATCCTAGTTTCCATCATTTATAGAATAAATGCCATGTTATGATGTTGTCCAAGTTTCCTAATAAGGATAACGAATTATTTAATACAACTTAATTAGCTTTCCAATCTAATTTATTAAAGGTTACTTTAAACTTACCATAATCTTAGACCTTTAAATAACCTGCATATTTTTAGATAAAGGACTAGCAATCTTTCACCTATATTTTACACCCAAATGGAACCTTTTCTCTAAAACTAATTTGCTAAAGCAATATATTAATAACTAAAATCCTTATTTTCTGCATTACTTTCCCATCTCTAACTACCATTAAATTTTACCTTAGTAATATTTTTCATATTTTTGTAAAATTAATTAGCTTATTAATGCATAAAGGTTGAAGAATAGCCTTCAAAGTTATTTTTACTCATATTGCTTCATTGAAGCAATTCAAATATATAAGTCTAAGCCATCGTACCTAATAGGTTGTTTTTAACCTTTCTTAAGACAAAAAAATGCATTTTTTAAGTGTTTTTGTTTCTGCTGTAACAAAAATATTCTTATACAAGCCTCAATTTTAGAGATGTTTGGCTTTTCTAATGTCATTATTGTCATATGATAGGTAGATATGCTTTGTAAAACAAGTTTACACATAACCAGCCTTCCTGCTTGAGAAAGCACTTTAGATTTCTAATTATAATTTTGTTAACTACCTTGACATTAGACTAAATCAAATTTATTATAAAAAATATTATATGTATTGAAAATAAAATTTAAAATTAGATTATAAATACAATTAAAGATCATTAAATACAAAATAGTAACATAAATTTGTAAAACTCATTTTAATAAATATAAAAGATTCAGAATTCAAATTTAGATCCCATTTTTTATATTTATAGTATTTTTTATTTGTTATTTATATCTATTAATTGACAATCTTGACCGGTCTCTAAAAATAGTTAGAACTTGATTAATAAATTGACATGCTTGATACATTTAAAAAAATTATCACTTTAATCTTGTTCAAAAATATTTCATTACATAACAACCTAAAATACTCGAATGTAGCAATGATGCAAAATCAAACAACCACAAAATATAGCAAGTATAATAAATTATATTAAAATTTATATAAAATAATAAAAATACATAAAGAATAATAGAAAATACATGAATAAAATTAAGGGCAGGTTCAAGTTGGACTCAATCGAGTTGGAGTAAGTAGGGTAGTTGACTAAATTACATTCAAGTGTGTTTTAACTAATCTAATTTTGATTCGATTCAATAAAAACCCAAAATTTCAAGTTAAATTCAAATATAGATACATTGGACTAGTTAGATTAGGTTAATTCAATTTAAAATATTTTGAACTTATTAATTTCATTATCGAAGGCCCAATTTGATATTTGGATTTCAAAACTAAAATTATCATTAAAAAGCCTAAAAATACATTACAAATTTATAAATCTTGTGAAACAAAATAAAGAATCATAAAAAATTAATAATTTAGCTTATCACTAATATTATAACTTAAAAGTTAAAAGGAAAAAAATCCAGTACAAAATAGTAAGGTGGTTATTCTTCTCTGTGTATCTGCCAAATTTACTCCTTCAAATTATTATTATTTACTAGGAGAAGATTGCTATAGTCCAGTTTCCACAACCAATAAGCTTTAAATAATTCTTCTACAAAGAAAGTTGCATGAAGTACAGAGGTAAACCACATTTTAAACATAAAAACTAAATGCATGTTAAAATATTATCTTATCATATTCAAGTAAATATATAAAAATTATTATTGAATTATAACTACTTTACTGTTTTCATGTATGATTTCATTAATTAAAACTATCCTAATCCAAATACATTCATATTAAAATTTTGTGCATAGTCATGTATTTAAAGCAAAACCATGTACTATTACCTATCCAAGATTATGGCAACAGTCAATAGATTGCAAATGTATAGTTCCCATAATTATTTAAAGATTATTTTCTTATAAAAGAAATGATAGGAACAAATATTAACATTATAGCAAAACAATGTGATTAATAAAAAATTTTCACTCTATTCTTAACATTAAATACAAAAATCTATAAAAGGTAGTAAAAAGACCATGCAAATCCACAATTAATATAAACATAGGAAATAAATTCTTAGTTATGGCATCTTTGAAAAAAATTTAAAAAAGAATCGCATCAATCAGTTAGGTGATCGAGAAAAGATTATTAGTTACAAGACTTTCGGAAAAAAATTTAGAAATGAAATCACATAAAAAAAACTTAAAAACCACAAAAACCTATAATAAAAAAGAAATAAAAGATTTGAAAAAAGATTACTGGTTATGGAACTATTGAATTATTTTAAAAAAATGGAATCACATAGAAAAATTTAAGAACCTAAAAACTTAAAGCAAATAGAGAAAGCATCAACCTAATGCAAAAAACCTAAGCATAAAAAATTAATGAAAATTCTAAGTAAAAGTTCAAAAATCTAAAAAAAAAGAGATAAATACCAATCATAACTAGCAACCAACAATGTCAAAATAGCTTCAAGAGGAATTATCAACTCTCAAGATTAATAGAAATAGATTTAGCCTACAAAAGAAATAAATTGATGAGCTTAGGTGAAAAGATTTTCGATTGAAGGGTAATTTTGAGGATGAAAGGCATGTACCTAGCATCCAAATTCCAAAGGTTAAACCATAATAGGAAAAGCTTCTATTCAAATGATTGAACTTAAAGTGAAAATTAGATCTTTAGGCTTTAAAATTACTTAAATGAGTAACATGAGACAAAGAACAAAAGAATCTATAGATTTGATAAAGAAAGAGGTGACAGGTTGAGGTTTGAGAGAAATTCATGACTAAAAGAATTGAGAAGTCATGGAGGGAAAATATAAGAGAAGAAATAGTTCTATGCTAGGGCTTGGGCTGCAATTGAATGGAGGTTTCTGAAGGCTGAAAGCTTAATTTAGCATTATATAACATTGCTAAAATGGTGCATTTTAAGTTATTAGAAGGCAAAAAAAATTTCCTTATTGCTTTTTGGGTCAAGTTCAATTCTAACAGGGTTCAAATCCTTAAGCTCGAACCCAACCAAGATGACTTGCTTTTTTTGCTTTATTTTCTTGTTTTGCTTGTCCACCCAATTTAACCTAACCTGTTTAAACTTTTTTAATCGAGTTTAGGTAGGTTCATACAGGTCAAATTTTTTTATCCACCCCTAAATAAAATCATACATCTTTTGCTAAATAGTATTTTAAGATATATATAAAAAAGAAATACATATTACAAAAAGAAGGAAACAACAAAACAATAGTATTATGTGAAAGATAAACTTTTATACTTAAAATGTGTAATTCATTTATATTCTTAATAATAGATATATGAATTCTAAATTTAATTTTGCAAATGGTATTTGTTTATGTTTATTTGATATAAGTTAAAAATGAAATTCAATAATTATGCATGCATGTATGAAAAATTATAAAAGTTTTCCATAGTTATAAAAGGAAAAATACTATATGTACTAAAAATGAAATTCAAATTTAAGTTTCAAATATTTTATATCTATTAAATTAAACTTTATAAATTTATTCAACCATTCTATATTTAATGAAAGCCTTTGATTTCTATTTGAAACTTAATTTTGGATCTCAATTTATTTGTATATAATGTTGTTGACTAGAAAATTATAATTATTTATTTTAAAAAATAATATATTAAAATTTGAAATACATATGTTTTTATATCATTTTACATATAAACTATTTAATTTACTAAGTGTCCTTATAGAAATAATTAATTTAATCAACTATATCTCAACCTATCTTATAGCACGTGACTAGCAGAGAGAGTTATTTCACTCAACAACCTACCACATTTTCCTAAATGCATATAAGTCCATTTATCATATGCAATTTTGCTTTTAAAAAAGGGAATACTATTTTCAAAATCTTATTATGAATAAATAAAATGTGCTTTTGATGCTCAATTGTTCTAGTTATCCTTAAGACATATCTTACCACCAAAATTCTCATATAAGCTTACTTTTGATCCATTTGATAGCAACTGGGTACCTATGAGAAAAAGTTCCCAACGAAAAGAAAAAAAAAAGAGTGAGTTTTTATGAAATTTAGTGAAGAATTACGAATTACTAAATGGTTATTAAAATAGACGTTAATACTATGATACATAAATTTAAATTTTAAATCCTAGAAGAAACTTTTTAAATTTCCATCTAAAATAGTGATTATATTTCTAGACCTTTGCCAAAGAATGAAAGGAAAAAAAGGATATTTCAATGAGTTCACTAGTTTATCGAAAAGCCTAAAAACATATGCTTATTTCTTAAATCCCAAACAAGGTCATTTTATACATCTATCCCAATATGGGCATGCAAAAATTAGAATCTCACTCATTATAATCAATTAATAACCACGTCATAGTATCATACATAATTTCCATTAATATTTTTGCATTTATTTATATTTATCCATATTGACCAATGTTATCATCCAAATGCACATATCAATTTATACCATAACTTAATCATACAATACATAAATTAATGAACTAATAAAATAAATAAAGCTAGTAAACCTCGTTATGACTTATTCCTTCACAAATGAGGCACATGGATTTAGGTGCGTAATATCAAAATTTTAGTACAATGAAAATAGTCTTGTGGACTTTTAACACTATAATCATTTAAAAAGATAATCTCATAGGCACTTCTAACACTATCTTATTATCTTTTAGTAAAGATAACCTTATGTAAGTTTTTAACACCTTTCTTTTAACACCATTTTATTATCTTTTGGTGAAGATAACTTTGTGTAGCATTATTTCATTTTCTTACAATTTATCACATAGTCACATCACCTTCATCATATTCCTTATTTCATGTCGCAAGACAACTAATTCAATACAATCTTATTCATAAAGTAATGTCAAGCATATCACATTTTAAATATAATTATATTACTTATTCATTATCATTTAAGTACTTAAACATATGTAACATAATATTGCCATGATGCTACCATGCCTTCTTATATGGCTTCACATCTTGTATTCCATCTTTATTTATCACTTAGTAACTTAACATTAAAAGTACTAGAATACACCTCAACTCCTTGTATATCATGATATTATAAGTTAAATAGAGTGTAATTAACTATATACTTAACTATGAAAGCTTAAAGAGTAACTTTGATGGTTCATAGTTAATTATTGGGGTTTAGAGAGAAACTTTGATATTTATAGTTGATTATCAACATATATAGAGTAACTCTTAAGCTTATAATTGATTATGCTTTCCTATAATGCACGTTTTGGAACATACTTGACTACAACTTAATTTCTAACAATTTTATGTGATTTTTCACTATTTTTTCACCATAATTCTCATTCAGATGCATTTATTATACTACCAATTTATACTAAATCATAAATAAACATCAATGATGCCTTATTTATATCATTTTTTTAACATTAAAACCAAACCCAACACACAAATTATGACATTTCCTTATACAAATAATTGAAAACCTAAACTTAGCCTAAACTAAATAAGCCATCTTAATCTTTTAAATAAAGCTAAAATATTCATCCACCTAACATAAAAAATGATTCCAAATATTAGATTTGAAGTCTTTTGGTCCTAATCATACAAAATTTCTAAGGATTCCAAGTTATGGTCCATTCTTCTTCTTTTTTTAATTTAATACTCAAATCTCTTCAAATCTAAAGAAAAACCATTGCACACTATATTGTATTTCAAAGACTAAATCTCACATCAGACAAGTTAAACCTTAAGAGAAGATTTATATATGAGACTTCTCTTTTATATAAAATGACAAAAGAATGAAGCAACAAGCTCACATGCATAAGGTGGGTTAAATCACGTGTAAAATAGTGGATTCCCTCCTATACATAAATATCACATGACACTGGCCTAAACCTATTTTTATAAAATAAAATAAAAATAATTTTTATTTGATAAAATCTAATACTTATTTATGAAACTAGATTTTAGCTTTATTAAAATTCAAATTGCTTCCGAATAATTTCCAATGGATTTATTTTAATGAATTTATATCTAACATTTATTTCTAATAAATTTATTTGTAACTTATGAATAGTGCATCATTTATCTCATTTTTACAACAACACAACTTTAATAATTCTATGATAAATACTTTTTTCACCTTAATTATTTCTCCTCCTTGCTAGATTACATTTCTTGCTACCCACTACTTATTTTGATTGTGCATTTATAGAACAAATGAGTCCATTGAATATTGGGGGAATTACTAATTTAAACTCTACATGAGAGGTTCAGATAATTTCTTAAAGATAATAATCTATATCATACCTTATATTATATAGCTATTTTTATTAATAATCTCGTGGAATTATCATAGTTATTACTATTGATGCTTTTATTTCGAATGATGGTTAACCTCAACTAGATATTTATTCACCAGGTACTAAAATGCACTACCAATCCATTACTACACAATCTCTTTCATGCCACATCTTTTCCAAACATTTCAAAGATTAAGGTATTTGAAGGTCAAAATTTCAAAAGGTGGTAAGAACACATTTCCTCCTTTCTAGACATTCATGAAGTTGCATAAGCTCTCACTAATGTAAAACGGAGTAGAATTTAAAAAACTAGAATTATGCCAAATAGAGTTTGTCATCATATAATTCTTAGCACATCATTGAATGAACTATTTGGTGTTTATTGTTCCTACAAGGAATTTAAGGCAATTTAGGATTTAATGATTCTCACATACACTACTGAAGATGTAAGTAAGTAGAAATTTATGATAGAAATTTTTTATTGTTAAGAGATGAATGATGAAAAGGATATAAGAACATAAATATATGAATATCATAAACTTCTAAAGGATCTAAAAGCTAAAAAAATATAGTTATAAGAGGAATTTGTCATAGGGTTTTAATTAAAAAGCTACCTAATTCATAGAATTAACTATAAGCAATAACTTAAACACTAATATAAACACTCTCATTAGTAGAACTCATCATTCATATCATCATTCAAGAAACTAACTATAAAGAAATGTAAGATTTTAAGGCAAGGGCATTGACAATAAAGGTTAATTTAGTACAAGGTAGTTCATATTAAAATAATCAACACAAAAAAGCACACACCAAATGAAATATAACCATAAACCTTTTTTTATGATTATAAGTAAGATTATAACCCTAAAATTATTAACCTTAATTTTTTTTAAAAAAGAGAGTGAATTATTTTGTTTATGAAAAGTTAGGACATTATTCATCCTAATGTACAAAAAGAGCAAGAAATGACAATCCTCCAAAAGTCAAAACAAATTTGGCTGAAGATGATAAAGACTACATTATCATGGTGATCATTTTTCAAGCAAACATTATGGCCAATATGAAAGATTGAGTGGTAGACTTAGGTGCTATGAGAAACATTTATGCTAATAGAGAAACCTTCATTTCTTGCTTATTAATAGGAGATGGAGAAGATTTGGTCTACCTTGGAGATTCGAAAGGTACAAAGGTTCTTGAAAAAGTAAAATACTTCTAAAACTTACATCTGACAAGGCTCTAACATTAAATGATGTTCTGCATGTGCCTAATATTTGGGTAAATTTTATTTCCATATCTTACTAGGAAAATTTAGGATTAAAGTATCTTCTGAATTTGACAGATAATCATGATAAAAAATAATATTTTTATAGAAAAAGGATATTGCAATCAGGGTTTATTTATACTGAATGTCCTTAATGTTATGAATGAGATCGTATCTACTTCTATTTACTTTATTGATTCATTTAATTTATAGTATCTTAGAATAGGTCATGTAAATTTTGTGTATATTTAAAAAATGAAAACTCTAAGATTAACACCTTAGGTTATTTCTAATAATATGAATAAATGCCAAATTTATGTAGAATCTAAGTTAACTAAAAAAACATGTGCATTCATAAATAAAAGAGAATCAAACTTATTAAATTTAATTCATACAGATCTTGGTAATTTAAAATAAATTAAGAGAAAAGGTGGTAAAAGGTATTATGTTACTTTTATAGATGACTACTTTAGATATACCAAAGTATATTTAATAAGGAATAAAAATAAAGCCTTTTTCATGTTCTTACAATGTAAAGTTGAGGTTGAAAAATTAAGTGTGAAAACTAAAAGGGTTAAATTAGATAGAGGAGGAAAATTTATATTATTTAATATTTTTTTAAAAAAATAAAGAACAATGCATAAGTTAACGCTACTACATTCATCTGAATTAAATAAGGTAGTAGATAGAAAAAACTATGACTCTTAAAAAAATGATAAATGCTTTGTTATTAAATTCTTCTGTGCCTAATAATCTATGGGGGAAAGTAATTTTATCTGTATATCATTTACAAAATAGGATATCCTATAACAAAATAGATAAAATACATTATGAATTGTGGAAAGGTTACACACCTAATTTACAATATTTAAAAATGTGAAAGTGTTTAGCTAAAGTCTTGTTACCTAAACCTAAGAAAAGAAAGTTAGGATAAAAAAATCTTTAATTGTATGTTTATGAGATATTTCTTGTTTTATAAAGTGATGTACTTGATTGTAATACAATTATAGAAACAAAGAATACTAAATTCTTTGAACATATTTACCTACTGCGTGATAAAATTTCTCATGCAAGGAAAACTTTAAATGCAGTTTTGATTAATTTATAATTAATTGATTTGAGAAGAAGTAGAATACAAAAAAGACAAAGAAAAAAAACCTTTTTTGAAAATGAGTTTTACACCTTTCTTATTGTTAATGATCTTCAATTTTATTTTCAAGTAGTTTTTTTTTCTAAGGGAAAATTTTGGAAAAAGATAATAAAAATATAACTTAAATCTATTTCAAAAATTAAACTAAGGGGCTAGTGGATTTATCATTTGAGGCAAAGCTAATAGCTTGTAAATAAATCTTTAATAAAAAAATATTTTTCTAATGGATCAATTAAAAAATTTAAAGCTCATTAGTTATAAAGGGTTTTTCAGAAAAATAAAATATTGACTACTTTGATACTTTTGCTCTAGTAACACAAATTTCTTTAATTTGTATTTTATTTGCATTAGTTTTTACTTACAAATTATTTGTTCACTAAATGGGTGTTAGAATTACTCTCTTAAATAATGACTTAGAAAAGGAAATTTATATAGTACAACTTGAAAGCTTTGAGGTCCAAGGATAAGAACAAAAAGTTTGCAAACTAGAAAAGTTTTTATATGGTCTAAAATAAACCCCTAAATAATGGCATGAAAAATTTGGTCAAACTCTTTTACATAGTAGTTTTTCTTATGTTGAAGTGGATAAATGTATATATATAAAATGTGAAAACAATAAGTGTATGATTATTAACTTATATGTGGATGATATTCTTAATTCTGGCATTAATCTTCTTATTATATATGAAATTAAATTTTTTTTGGCTTTAAACTTTGACATAAAACACATGGGGCGAAGCTATGTTATTTTAGGTATTAAAATTACAAGAAAATATAGTTGCATTATATTAACTCAACAATATTATGTGTAAAAACTTATTAAGAAATTTAGGTATCTAAAGGAAAAGCTTGTTAATACTCCTTATGGTGCAAATACTTAAGTAAAGAAAAACTTAAGGAACTCAAATAAATTAGTATAAGTATGTTCAAATTATTAGGAGTTTCATACATTTAATAGTTTTTTCTATACCTGACATAGTATATGCTATGTGTAAACTAAGCAGATATATCTATGGTCCTAACCAAGATCATTAGAATGTATTAATAAGAATAATAAAATATCTAAGAGGTACCATAAACTATGGTATTATTTATAGTGGATTTCTTACTATATTAGAAGGATATAGTGATGCCAACTAGATCTTTGATTTAGATGAGGCCAAATTCATTAATGAATTTGCATTCACCCTTGATTGTAATACAGTGGCTTAGAAATTATCCAAGCAAATAGTTATAATTAGATCTACCATAAAGTTAGAATTTATGGCTTTAGAGATGGTTGAAAGTGAAATTAAATAAATAAGAAATTTTTTATCTGATATACCACTAGGTATAAATCCAAAATCTTCAGCATCAATGCATTATGATTGTTAATTAGCAATAAATATTATTGAAAATAAAGCTTTTAATAGGAAAAGTCAACATATATGATTAAGACATAATATTGTGAAGTAATTGCTTAAAGATGGAATAATTTTTATAAATTATGTGAAGTTAGAAAGGAATCTAGTTGATCCTTTAATAGAACCCTTAGGTAGAACATAAAAATTGATATATCGAGGGAAATGGGACAAAAGCCAATTTAAGAAATTAATATTAATGACAACCTAACTTATATGATTGGTAATCCTATAAAGTAGGTTTATATGGGTAATACAAGTCAATGTTCGTTCTAAAAGTACTAAAATTAATTTGTATCCTTCCTATGGTGTATGTGCTTAGTGCTTTAAAATTGCAAATTATATGTGAGGAGGAGTTTGACTTTTAATAAATTCCATAACCTTTATAGGTGGTGTATCTAATTGCAATGTACACTTGATAAATTCATCTATATGAGTATAGAGTGGGACCATTCTTATGAGATACTAGTAAGATCTCTAGAACATTCATAAACTACTAAGCATGTTTATGGCTTATTAGCACAAATTTGCATTGCACAAGAAAATATTTTACAAATTTAAATTGATTGGTAAAATTGCTATTTTACAATAAAAATTATTGGATCATAAAAATTAAATATTTCACTAGTAGCTTTATAAATTATGTTCTCTTTTTCTAAGTTTAATTCACAGTCCATAAGATACTAAATCAATGATTTGCATTTATTCGAGAACTTAGCAAAAATTATTTGTTTATTTCTTAGTTTTCTTTTATAAGCCTTTTAAAATATACAAAGGATTATTGCATATTATATTATATTTTAAAAGATCGAGTCCTACATTGGGCAAGTTAGGCTTATAAGAGAAGGTTTATATATGAAACATTTCTTTTATAAAATGATAAGGAAAGAAACAATGGACTTACGTGCCTAAGGTGGGACAAAAACAAGTGTAAAATGGTGGATTTACCCATCTCGTGTGAATATCATATAAGGCCTAGCCTAAACCTATTTTTGACAAAATAAAATTAAAATAATTTTTATTTTATAAAATTTAATGCTTATATGTGAAATTAGATTTTAATTTTGTTAAAATTCAAATTGCTTTTAGATAATTTCCAATAGATTTATTTCTAATAACTTTCTGATAGATACTCTTCTCACTTTAGTCTTTTCTCCTTCTTACTAGGTTACATTTCTTGCTACTCATTACTTATTTTGATTATGCATTTACAAAACATACAAGTCTATTGGATCTAAGGGAATTATTAGTTCAAGCTTTACATGAAAGATTTGAATAATTCCTTGAAAATAATGACCTATATTACGTCTTAAACTACATAACCATTTTTATTAGCAAAACTATAAAGAATCTAGTTGCCATAAAGATTTTACCTTATTTGTGGGAAGAATTTAATAAAGGTTTACTCTTTAAATGTTTGATTGAAAAAGAATTATGGAGCAATGGAAAAAGAAGGAAAAGAAATGGAAGGAAGGGGAGTTAGAGTTTGGAAATGGGATGAAATGTGGGACTGGGGCTGATTTGTAGATTTTATAGATATAGAGGCATTTTCATTATTTTGCGCAAATATTTTCTATATTGATATTTTTATTTTTAATCACTTATAACTTCTTATTCTTTTATTTAAAGCACTTTTTATCAATTAATCCCTTCAAGTTTTTCTTTTCAAATTCAACTCGAACACTTTTAAATTTTATTTACCTCAAAGTTTTATTCAAAACTCATTTAATCAATTAATTATCTTTTCTCAATATGTCATTCACATTTTTTTTCTATTAGAAGTTATTTATTTTATATAAAATCTTCATTTTGATTTGTTTTCACCATAATAATTAACTAAATAATCATTCTTCTTATAACATAAAATTTTAAAATTCTAAGGAGAATGTAATAGATAATAAATAAATAATTGAATTTTTTGAACTCTAAGGGTGTAAGAACTATCCAAAAACCACTAATGCAATTAATTGATTGTCATTTAGGATCTTAATTTTTTTTTCAAATTATCTCATCATTTTGAATTAAATTAATATTAGACTAAAAATCTATTTTAATTCTTGTAAGATTGAATTTTTATTAATTTCATCCTTAACTAAATTTTATATTAAGTCATCCCTATAACATTAAAAATCATTAAATTTTAATCATTTCATATAATAATTCAATATTTTATCTCATATACAAAAGTGTAAAAATTTAATCTTATAAGAATTAAAATAAATTTTTAATCTTAATTGTACCTATTTTAAATAGATGAAGCTAATATGATTTAAATTGTACTATTATGAAAAGAAAAATAAATAAGACATCACTTTAAAATATGATATACATAACCAATATCCCTCCCCTCAATTGGAAAGTAACTATGTTGACTTTTCCAAATATCCTCTAATTATTCAAATTATACGATTTGCAATAATTAGAGGAAATTTATTAAAACGTCATTTACAAATATGAATTCAACGTAGCAAAATCATAGTTAAAATTAAAAAAAAAAGAGTTAAAACCTGTTCTCTCTCTCTAAAAGAGTATGAACAAAGATTCATATTCAAATCCACGATTCAATTCAGCGGTGAAGAACTTAACAAGAAATACTAGAATGATCATTAGATGTGGCAATCTTCGTCGGTAATTCAACGCGTATTTGAAATATTTTTTTATGGGTTTAATTGTGTTTATGTAATTTTGGATCGCAAGTAGAACAAATAATAAACGAATCATGTAAATATTGACTCAAAAATTAAATGGATTAAAATGTCAAAATGTTTAAAAATTTACATCAAAATTTTAAAAATATTATTTAAAAAATAATTAATAACTAAATTATAAATAATTATATATAATAAAAAGATAAATTATATATTATGATAAGATGATAATAAAATTTCAATAAAATATTTAATTAATAATTAAAATTAATTTTAATGATAAATAATAAATAATTAAATTTGATAAATGAGTTCATAAAATAAATTTTATTCATTAAATTATTTAGATAAGTTAGATAGATATAACAAGTTTAATAAATGGATCAACATGATAAGACATGATTATTATTAAGATTGAATTTTGGTTGAACATATTTGAATTGCTATTATTGTTTGATATGACATGATTCCAATATGTGAATATGAATTATCACCCTTAATGATCATTATTATTTTAATAAAAAATAAAATAAAAAATTTAACAAACCCTAAACTAAAGGTTTAGGTATTAATACATAAAATACACATTGTAATTAGTGTTAAATCAAAATGTTGTTTAGATTTGCCTTATGGGAGATAAACGAGAGAAGAGATTAATTTTGGTAAAATTAATGATGTGACATTCTTTTATCCACGCAATTTATTTTATTTATATATCTAGTATGACTTAAAATAGATTTTTACAATAAAATACCTATATTAAGCTAACATTATAGATTAGTAGCCATCTAATCTAAATAATAATATATGGACCAAAAAATACAATGCATTAATATTTTTTATTAGTAAGTGAAGCTCGTGTGCTAGCCACAAAAAAATTTTAGTCAAGTAATAATTTTTTAATTTAATATATAAAATTGTATTAGTTTAAAAAAATTAATTGAATATATAATTAATATAATTATTTATTTTTGCAGTGCTTAAATAGTTAAATTAATTTTTTTCAACTTTTATCAATATTTTATATACTATTATATTTATTTTGATGATAATTTTAGTAATTTAGAATATGAATGAAAGTTATAATAATAATTTCAACTAAATTTGTATGATTTGATAAAAATCTATAATAATTTAGCACATAATGGCCTTTGACATATGAGATAATTACGGTGCTAAACTCGCAATAAATGGCTATTATGTTGATCTAATCATTTGTGCCAACAAATCAATTAGTAAATAATGATATAATAACTTTGTTACTTTTTTTTTCAATGTATTTCTAGGAGTTAATACAAGATTTAAAAATATTTAAATATATGTGGAAAAAATCATTTAGCTAGAAAGTTTTTAAATTAGTGTGGAAAAAAATATTTGATCTAATTTACTTCTTATTGATCCATAAATTTGATTTTTCAAAAAAACTGGAATAAACATAAATTTATGAAATTTTAAACATAAATAATTAACCTAAAAATTTCTTTCCTATAGTCAAAGTATCGTTTATTTATTAATCTATCAATCAGAATATCAATATTTTTCTGCATTAAAATTTTATCAAAAGAAAATCATACTCAGACATGGCAAATGGTCAACGGAGCCAGAGCAATCAAGGACTAAAAGGCATTTTAAGGCAATCTTTTTCTGCATTAAATTAACATCTAATTAGACCTTATTGACTTAAAATAATACAATCATAGAATTGAATGATCTTCCAGTTAAATCCAGTGACTAAATACTTTACTAATAATAATAAAATAATAATCAATAATAAATTAAATTAAATAATGCAACCCCGGTCTTAGCTTTAAGCGCGTGGAATGTGAGCACTGGGACAGTGGGGAGCCTGTAGGAATTTGAGGGCACGCGTTGTATCCTCGTTCTCTCTCACTCTAACCTAGTGAGAGAAACATAGAATTATGTGCATTGCGCTGCCACTTCGTGCGGCGGGCAAGCAGCCAATAAACGAAGACAAGAAAATTATTATAAATGAAAGTAAATAAGAAATTAATTTTTACAAAATGAAAAAAATTCAGACAGTGTGCGTGAAAGAGGAGAGAGAGGGAGGTGAAAAAGAAGCAGGCAGGGAATAGGGGGTCGTGTCGGCTTCAACCAAACACGACCTTATCAACGATCCATCGAATTTCGATCTACTTTTGTTTTTTGGGTTTTTCCTTTTATTTCTCCTTCTGTCCGAAACCCTAGCTACGTTGCTGCTGTTCCAACACTGGGGAACGCAGGTCAACAACTTAAAAAAGGTACACAGCTTGCTGCCTTTTTTTTTGGTTATTGCAATGTTAGTGAGAAATTTTTGTTTTTAAATTTCATTTTTTTGGTTTGTGGGTTTTGATTCAAGGTGCCCCGTGCTGATGTCTTTTTGCAATGGTGGTGGGAGTTTTGATCTATTTTGCAATCTGGGTTTTGGGTTTTGATTGGAAGTACACTGATTTTTTTTTCGCCAATGGTAGTGAGAAATTTTTGGTCTTTTTCATTTTGGATCTTGGCTCTTGATTTTGATTCGTTCACCTGTTGGTTGTGTATCTGATTTTGGTTTATTTATTGTGGTGGGTCTGGATTTTGTAATGGGAGTAAGATCAGAGGTTGTGGGTGTGTTTGGTTTGTGAGAAATGGGGTGGAGCTGAGAGGAAATGGCAGAGATAGTATGATCAAATTACTTGACTTTTCTGGAAATGTGTATGTGCCAAAGATTGCACCTGGATCTGAGGTGGTGGGAAGTCTAGAGATGGTTTTATCTATTCGTACTGCATGATTTTCTTAGAGCTATTTTTTCCTTCCTCCTTATGCCAAGTTAATGTTTGCATGCCGCGGGAAATTCCGGTGTTGAAATTCTTACACGTTTCCTTGTATAATATGCAAGCTTGAAATATTCTACGGTTGAAGTTAACTTTTCATGTCATCGTCCAATATGTAAGCTGGAAAATGTTTTGGCATATGTAAAGCTTTGAGGTTCCCATTTTTGGTCTTTTGATTCTCCTAGTTGCTGCTGTAAAAGTCAACTGTCGAACCATCTCTGCTTTATTTAAGGCACAAAGGCAGAGCTAACCAGGCTTATAAAGAAGTAATTAAGGCTTTAATTAGTAGGCTTTATAGCTTTTGTGTTGATGATATCTATCTAATAAGAGATATTAATGTTCTAATCAATAGGTTGGTTTAGTTGGCAATAATATTAATGGTCATTTTTTCTCATGTAGCATAACAGATTTTGACTGAGAATTTCTGTAGATTCTCTGTTGTCTTGAAGACTGTATTTGCGTGGTTTTCTTATGGCATTCATGGGTTTGAATCAGATGTCTGTTGGAAACTCTCCAGGTTTGTCAATCCTGTCACAAATTTGCGTCTTCTCCTTTGTTGTTAGTCATTTGTTTGTGCTATTTTTTATTTAGATAATAGAAAAAAATAATTACAGATAGCCCTCATACCTGATTTGATATCTGAGTAAACATGCTTCTAATATTCAAGTGATAATTAAGTATCATGCAACATTGTTGAATGATATGAAAGTGTTATAAGGGGAAGTGATGAAGGCTTAATAGCATGGCATATATGACTATCTTCTGTGCTTTTAATCAGTATGAGTTACCATATATCTGCTCTTTTCATTATTGTTGATATGCATGGTACATATGTGAACCAACTTTTCCATCCAGGAACTGTAGTTGCTAATAGTTGTTAGATTGGACATTCATTTCTGCAAGTCAGATGCTGCATATCTCTTGTAAGAATATATCAGCTGCTTTGTAAGGCTAGAGATTAGAGGTATATGATATTGATCAATAAAGGCAGATTTTAAAGTGATATTTGCTGTGAAGTGATCTTTATATCTAAAAGTGGAGAGGCACTTTCATTAGTGAACTGAATTTATTTTGACATTTTTCTGGGGTAAGATTTTTCTTCCCGTCTGGCTACTTGTTTAGAGGGGGGAAATGCACTCTGTAGTCTTTGTAAGGTATATTTCGGTTGTTACTCTAGGGTTTTGGGAAGCATGCACTTTTATGTGTTTTTAGATGATGGAAGTTAAGTAATCATGAACATCATTCTGTTTTCGAATTCATACATACAAATTATTGTTGTTGGAAGGTGTGGTAGATTTCATGCAAATTCTACATGCCATACATTTTTTATTCCCTTCTTGACATCTCTTATCTAGTCATATCTTATTATGGTTTGTTTTCTAGGTGCATCCAATACTGCTTTATACAAGGAATTGTGGCATGCTTGTGCTGGTCCTCTTGTCACTCTTCCACGTGAAGGGGAGCGGGTGTATTACTTTCCACAAGGTCACATGGAACAGGTATTTTGATGTTTAAGTAAATGTTTAGTCTTCTTCTCTGATTCATCTTAATTCATTGTATGGAAATAGTTATGATCCATAAATTCCCACTCTTTCTTATCTTTCCTTACATGATCCTTATTTTGTAGCTTGAGGCATCCATGCAGCAAGGATCAGAGCAGCAAATGCCATCATTCAATCTTCCTTCTAAAATTCTATGTAAAGTGATCAATGTCCATCTTCAGGTGAATTATGTAACTTATGATTTTTTCATGGGAGGAGATCTTGTCCTCCTTTTTGCAATTATTTTCTCCTAATAAAATCTTTTTGCTATTAAAAAAAATGATTTGTTCTATGTACTCTTACTGCAAACTTAACTTTTTCTTTCTTGTCAATCATTCATTTGGAAATTTTTCTTGTGATGTCATTAACCATTTACCTTGGTTTGTAGGCTGAACCTGAAACAGATGAAGTATATGCACAAATAACTTTGCTTCCTGAAGCAGATGTGAGTGCTTTTGTTATTTTATTTTATTAAGCTAATTGTGAACTGGTCCATTCTGCTTCATGGCATGATTGTTTCTTCTCTGTTGAGTTTCTTCCCTTTTATCATATGTCTTAGTTTTCCCTCCCTTGTTTGTTTAGCAAAGAGAGGTGAGAAGCCCTGATGATCCCCAGCCAGAGCCTCCAAGGTGCACAGTTCATTCATTTTGCAAGACACTCACTGCATCTGACACCAGCACCCATGGAGGCTTCTCTGTTCTTCGAAGACATGCAGATGATTGTCTGCCACCACTGGTTAGTGTGTTTCCTCTTTCCAGGACGCCATAATTAAGACACTTGGTAATGTTCTTTTTGGATTGTTCTTCATGTGTATAATCTGCAAGTTTGTTCAGGATATGTCTCAACAACCGCCATGGCAAGAATTGGTTGCGACTGACTTGCATGGGAATGAATGGCATTTTCGACATATTTTTCGAGGTAGGTAGCTGAACTACTTGAATTTGTTTTTTCTTGTGCCCTTCATACTCCACCCTTGTACATTTTTGGTTACATTCACTCACAAGCTTACACACTTAAAACTATTTACCTTTGTTCTCAGCATGGGATTATGAATTCTTTTGATTGTGTGTTTACCATCAGTAAGTTTCTGACTGACATATAATTTCCAGGGCAACCTAGGCGCCACTTACTTACTACTGGATGGAGTGTTTTTGTCAGTTCCAAAAAATTAGTGGCTGGTGATGCATTTATATTCCTGAGGCAAGTTAATGAGAAGTAGAAGTAGATTCCCTTCCTGATCTGTTTGTTTGTCCCTCCTCCCTTTTTTGGTTGAACTTGTTGTTAGTGACTAATTTTATTTCTTTGTAATTGTGTGTGTGCTATATTCCAGAGGCGAAAATGGAGAGCTACGTGTTGGTGTTAGGAGGCTCATGAGACAACAGAATAACATGCCATCTTCTGTTATTTCTAGTCACAGTATGCATCTTGGTGTTCTAGCTACTGCATCTCATGCCATTTCAACTGGGACATTGTTTTCTGTATTTTACAAGCCCAGGTTTGGCTTTTTTGACTTGATGCTCTTTCAATTTATTCTCCATTTTTAAGTTCATGATATACAGGACTCTGGAGTATTGTGTGTACCTGTGTTTTTTAGTCCTGCATACTTACATGCAATCAATAATGAACAAATCCTTTTGTGAAGTAATTTGATTCAGAAGGGTGTTACTGAATTGGATATGAATTTGTTCACAAGTTGGATTTCTACATAAGCGCTCCTTATATGTATTGTTTCTTATGATGCTTGTTGTATGTTATGTAATGTCAGGCAATGTCTGTATTCCCCTTGATTTTGTTGTGTAGCTTTATGCTGATTCAATGTTTATTTCAGGACAAGCCGATCAGAGTTTATTGTGAGTGTCAACAAGTATCTTGAAGCAAAAAGTCATAAGCTTTCTGTTGGGATGAGATTTAAGATGAGATTTGAGGGTGATGAAGTTCCTGAAAGAAGGTACACAAGCCAGCTGACTGTCTTGACAACTGAATTTGGATATTGCTACAAGCAATCTGCTGATCATTTTCCCTTGATACAGGTTCAGTGGCACAATTGTGGGTGTTGGAGATAATAAGTCGCCTGTTTGGGCTGATTCTGAGTGGCGATTGTTAAAGGTTAATATATGTCATTTTATTGAAACATTTATTGCTTATTGTTATGCTTATAGTTTGATTGAAGTGTGAGAATTCACGAGGGCTGGCTTTTGAAGTTCCATGGTATTGTGTTTGTCAATGGACGTGCTATTGCTTATTTGTATTGTTTGGTTCAGCTATAATCCTTGCAAACAGAAATGCTACTGAGATTGATTGGTAACATGGTGAAATGTTTTGTGCTTACTGACTGACTAAGGATCAATAAGAGTATAATATTGTGTGTTCCTGAACTTTCTGGACACATGTTGCTGTGGTTTTATATTTTATCATATTTGCTAATTTTAATTTTCTCCCATTGCCAAAAGTACTCAAGATGTTTACTAGATGAAATACAAAAATTGACGGACTTATTTTTTATTTAATTTAATTTATTTATTTTGGTGCTTAGAATGAAACATCACAGAGCAGTTTTTAATTTGTTTTATCTTAGCGCATCACATCACAGATTAAATTATAAATTTGAGTTATAATGCAATGCAGGTTCAATGGGATGAACCATCTTCAATTTTGCGTCCGGATAGGGTTTCTCCATGGGAATTGGAGCCGCTTGTGGCTACTAATACTCCTGCAAACCCCCAACCAATCCAAAGAAACAAGAGGGCAAGGCCTCCCATTCTAACTTCAACAATGCCTGATTCTTCCCTGAATGGTAGGTTGATCCTGCAGAGATTTCTGTATTCCGATTCTGTTATTCACATTGCTCCTGTATATAATTCATCATCCGTTATGCATCAGGTGTGTGGAAATTGCCAGTAGAATCTCCATCTTTCCAATATCGTGACCCTCCACATGGATGTGAACTATATCCATCGCCAAAGTTTAGCTCCACTGGAACTAACTTCCTTGGTTTTGGTGGGAATAGCTCTCTGGGAACTGTTTCCAACAATTCAATATATTGGTCTAATCGAGTGGATAACCCTACAGAGTCTTTTTCACCTCTAGGCCTTAAAGAATCTGTTGAAAAGAAACAATGCACTGGAAGTGGTTGCAGGCTCTTTGGTATTCAACTACTTAAGAATTCTAATGTAGAGGAAAGTATGCCGACAGGCATGATGTCAGGAAAAATGGGAGATGAGAGGTCCGTCCCATTGATAGATGCCAACTCTGATCAACATTCTGAACCATCACACGTCAATCGATCTGATATTCCTTCAGTAAGTTGTGATGCTGAAAAATCATGCCTGCGGTCACCCCAGGAGTCACAAAGCAGGCAAATAAGGAGTTGCACTAAGGTAATATGACCCATCATTTTAGTTCTGTAACCTTTCATCCCTTTTCCCTTTCTTTTTTATATGTTGATAAATTGCAACATTCTTTCCATGATTTTCTTATGTATTAACATTGTTGATTTTTGACAAATATATCTATTGTATGTATTATTTGACAAGAGGGAAGTGCCTGTATGGTGTGGTGAGGTTATTTATGACAAAGTTTATTTTGTTTTTAGGTCCATATGCAAGGAATGGCTGTGGGGAGGGCTGTGGATTTGACAAGGTTTGATGGGTATGAGGATCTGCTTATAATATTGGAGGAGATGTTTGACATCAAGGGTGAGCTACGTGGCACAGCAAAAAAATGGCAGGTTGTCTACACTGACAACGAAGATGATATGATGATGGTTGGAGATGATCCATGGCAGTGAGTTTATTTGATCCAACCGTTTCTTGACTTGACAAGCTTCCTGCATGACTTAAGTTTCCTCTTTCAGATATTGGGTACATAGTTTTGCTGTTGGTATTGGTATATATTGATTTCTTCCTTTTGACTGCAGAGAGTTCTGTGCTGTGGTGAGGAAAATCTTCATTTACACGCCGGAGGAAGTGAAAAAACTTGCTCCAAGAACCGGAGGACTCCCAATCAATGAAGCTAAAGGAAGCAGACTGGATGCCGAAACAGCAGTCAATACCGATGACCAGTCATCAACTGTGGGGCCTGGTTGCTAATCCTCCTTACCCCTCCCAGTAAGCATACTCTAGTTGTTGTATACAATAAATATTGGTATGAAAGTAGAAAGGAGAACACTCAGAGAGACAAGCATGAATTTGGCAAGAACTTCATCCGCCCAATCAGCGCACTCCACCTGTTATTATGCTTCATGATGGCATGGCATCACTTTGACACTAGCAGCAATGCAATATTCATATGAACTGGATGTAGTATACTGCTGTTTGATCTGCCTTGAAGACCGGCTCTGGCTTTGATTGTTGCCGACGATTTTCTTGTTTCTTCCGTAGCTCGGATTTTGGCAAGAGCATCTGTCTTTGCTTGTTCAGTTTTGAATGGGACGAGCTTGAAGTAATGTGGTTGTCTTTGCTGATGGTATCTTGCTGTATAAGCCATCGTGTCATTTTCTAACTTCCACTTTTTTTTTTTTGTGTATTTTACTTGTGGTGCTTATCTTGTTTCTGTATATAAATTTTCGTTATCTTGAGATACAATTAAATGCATGTATATTGAGCCATTTTTTCTCGAGTGGCAGTTGCTGCACAACCTGGTCAGATTATTTTAGCAATACGTGCCAATGCATACTTATTATATTGTTCTCGCATAAAGCATGAAGAATAGTATCGAATTAATTTCACCATGTGTTAGTGGCAAAATTATTAATCAACATAATTTGTCAGCTTTGTCTACGAGTTTGCATTTCTTTGTTTTCAATACGAGAACAAAATCATGCCACTTGTATCCCAAATAAAGTTGATAATTTAGGTTGTTTTTGGTAAAATATATTTATAAAATATAAAAATATTTTTTTAGATACTAAATTTGGAGAGTCTGAAAAGAATTTTTATTTTAGAAAGGAAATTATTTTTTTATTATCATATCTTTACATATTATTTAATTATCAAATAAGTGATATTATTTTTTATTAGTATATATATATATATATGTAAATAGTATTTTTTAAAGAAGATATTTTCTGATGAAATAATTAAAGTCTTAAAGTAAATTACAAATTTTTATTACAAGTTAAGGACAAAATGCTTCAAAATTATTCAAAGTTCCTGATCCGCTCTCGATTTGATTATTTAATTACTCCAGTGCTAAATTACTGATGGATTGCATGGATACATATATATATTGCCTACTTATTTGTGTCTCGAATTTATTGTTTGTCGTATGAAGTTTTAAAATCGACACATTAGTTTTTTGCTTCACTAACAACTTATTCGCCTGATTTAATTTTTCATAAAAAAGTGAATTTCACTTTTTTTGCGTCTTTCTTCTTTAGATTCATTAAGGTCATAAAATTAAATCATACGGATGAAGTTATGGTGAGGGAAAGTTATAGCTTTTTTTTTAACGATTGAAGCACTTAAATAATTAACATATATAAAAATTAAAGTGCAAACTTAAAATACAGTAGAATGTAGAAAATTTTTATAAGATTTTGAATATCCTTTAAATGAAAAGCTCTCAGTGACCATAATTGAAAATAGATGAATGATGCCATTTGTAATAAACTGTAACTTCGACTTGAATAGTACGACGGTAGTTGATATCAAATTATAGTCACTTATATAACATGATGTCATAAAACAGCATGATTTTTGGATGTCATCTTCCTTCGAACTTTCCAGGTTCAATATTTTCAAGATTCAGCCAGAATCTAACTTCAAACAGCAGTAAAATATCTTATTGAAGACCAAAGATCTAAAATAAATTTTTATTAATTTATTTATGAATAAAAATTTATATCAATTTAATATTTATAAAATTAGAAGTCATTAAATTTTAGTTTTTTTTACATAAAATAAAATATTAAATTACATATAAAATAATTAAAATTTAATAATTTGTAAAAATTAAATTGAACTTCTGGACTAAATTTTTTTTTTTTGGTACAAGAAAATTACATTAAGCGGAGAGAGGAATGCTGTTGGGGGGGGGGGGAATCGAACTCCCGCTCCCCTGATGCCACGACCTTTGGCCCAGCCAAGGGAGGCTGGCCCTCAGTGGCCTGGACCAAAAAGTTTATAATCCTTAACAAATGTCCCTATTGATGTCTTATCAAAGCATTCTCCCTTTAGAGCCTTCGGTGCCAAGCAAACATCAGTAAAATATCTTAACAAATGCAATTTAAAGAGGCAACATTAGCCTAGTATAGGTATAAAAGAAGAATCAAAATCCTGTTTCTTTTTTTTTTTTTTTCAAGTTTTAGGCTTTTAGATGCTGGCTCCAATTTTCAGATACGCCACTCCAATTTTTCTGAAACTCAATTTTCTTATTTGATCATTTTTGAAAATAAAGGTTTTTGTTAAACGAAAAAAAAAAGTTGTGAAGAAAAAATAAAAACTAAACTTTTAAATTTAAATAGGTAAGTAACTCCGTCCCCACGTATGAAACATCATCGAATATCTTTACTATTTTTTTCACATAAATAACAAACCTAGGTTTTAATTATTTAATATTTTTTCATTTCTTTACATACATCATGTTTGAGGCCGAAATGTTTTTCCAGAGCCAAAAAAGATACAACCAGTGAACCCGACCCAGCAACCTAATAATAAATAATAATTCAAAAAAATTAAAAACCAGCAGCTACCCTTTCCCAAAACCTTCAAACCTAATTGGTTTAATGGCTGCGTAGAAACTAGCAGATTTAACCCTCACTAAAAACCCTACAAAGCACGCACGGATCAAAATATTTCGACTACGATTGGGCAGGGGCCGCGCGAACGCAGGCCCCCACTGCCACAAATTTTGACGTAGGCTCTCCCACTTGGGGAGACCTTAGGCTGGCACCCCTCCGAAGTGCAATGGAGGTCACCACCCTAGGCCATGGGCCTTATTGATCACCCATTGACCCCGTCCAGGTAAGTATGTTCAAATTGTAGTATTGCATTTTCTTATATAGCTGCACCCCTTCGCTTCTGTTTGTTATTTACCCGATGTGGGACTAACAATTGTTCAACTTCAGCCACTGATTAGTCATTCAAAATTTAAGTTTTTCAGTTCTGAATGTGTGAGCCAAATTGCAGAGCGGAGGGAAGCAGATGATGGGAACGACGTCGCTTAATGGCAAGGAAGTGATCAGCAGAGGAGCCGCGAACTCGCGGACGGTGCT
This sequence comes from Sindora glabra, assembly GCA_020226215.1. Taxonomy (NCBI): domain Eukaryota; kingdom Viridiplantae; phylum Streptophyta; class Magnoliopsida; order Fabales; family Fabaceae; genus Sindora; species Sindora glabra. Next base: position 9,651,457 of record CM035225.1, read on the forward strand.
GATAACAGGGGTGAGCAAAGGGCTGGGAAGAGCGCTAGCCCTAGAATTGGCAAAAAGAGGCCACGCCGTAATTGGGTGCTCCCGTTCTCAGGATAAGCTGAATTCTCTCCAATCAGAACTCTCATCTCTTTCTGCCTCAGCTGGCTCCAATTCTTCTTTACCCGACAAGCACTTGCTTCTCAATGCCGATGTGGTTTGTATTCATTTCGCATGAAAATTTGTTAATGTTGTTTTGAATTGATAACGTTATAGAGGGGAGTTATAAAGCATCGTTACAGAATCAGGGGGAAAAACCCACTTTTGGAAGAAAATATGAAGAATTTTAAGCAGTGATACCGATTGATTGCTGTTTATCGTTGTTCTGTTTTGCGTTTTTGAAGTGGGTTTATGGATGAATATATGAGAAGTGTTCTTTCTTCATGGGTTGTTTGTTCAGAGTTCAAATGGCAGTGTTGAGGAGTTTGCTGGTACTGTGGTGGAGAGAAAAGGTGTTCCTGATATTATAGGTATAAAAGCAGATTTCTCTGCACTGGGTTTAATTTATGGACCTTTTTAAGCATATATACCATGTTTTGTTTCTTTTCACTTTGTCAATGTGATAGTATAGTTTACAGTATAGATGCTTTTTTCATGTCTTATTTTAACACCACAAGACACAAGGTTTTATAACTGCTAAGGAAAATGTTTATAATGTCAAACCCTACAATGCTATATGCGCTAGCAAATTAAATTGGCTTTTGTAAATCAGTTTCTCTTGATCTGAATATGTATGTTTGACTGTTTGTTTGTATTTGTTACTTTTCACAGTGTTTTATTAACAAGGAAAGAAATCTTTTATCTGTATGATATGCTGAACCAAAGGGTACCTCCAGTAAATAATGCAGGAACTATTAACAGAAACAACAAGATCTGGGAGGTGCCGGTTGAAGAATTTGATATGGTCATGGACACAAATGTGAAAGGGACAGCAAATGTTTTACGTCATTTCATCCCTTTGATGATTGCAAAGAAGCAAGGAATCATTGTCAATATGTCTTCTGGATGGGGAAGATCTGGTGCTGCACTGGTTAGTTTTAGTCATTGGATGTCTTTCTGTTGCTTTTTCCTTAAAATGCTGACTTTATACAATGTAGCGCTTGGAATTTAATGTGTTCTTTGGAAATAAAATAATGCAACATGGACTGAAAAATTATCAATGAAGATTACCAGATCTGATTAGGAATGTAGGGTGCATTTTGAAAATAATATGCTGCAGTATAGACTTTTTATTGAAAAAAAAATTGTTGCAATATAGACTGAATAAATATTAATGGAGTATCTATTCATTTCCTGTTGGACAGGATTATGTTTGTTCCTTCTCTCTGGCTTCAAGAAATGGTTACTTTTGTAAACTGAGTCCATTAGAAATGCATTGATACTGATTTTCTCCGTTGAGTTGATTTTTGTCACCCTTCTGGCTGTTTCTTTACATTTGCTTAGGATTCCTTATTTTCTAGCAATGTATTCTTTACGCTAATAATAAAATCCTATTTTTCTGTTAGAAAAGTTGCTACCGAAGACTTCTAAATCTTTTCTTTTAGAAACAAACCCTGTGTTAGGCTAATTTTTTGGGTCTAATCTGTGTTAGTAGAGACGTAATTCTTCAAATCTCAGAGCTCTTGCCCTGATTCTAAAGTTATCTTTGATTTGGTCTCTCTACTTTTAAAGACTACTTACCACAATCTATAGCTCCTAACCATGACCCTGCCAATGGGTGGTGGGAGTTGTTCAATAGCATAAACAGTCAAACTAAAATCTAAATGTTATGCGACAGGTTGCACCTTATTGTGCATCAAAATGGGCTGTAGAAGGTTTGAGCAGGTCTGTAGCGAAGGAATTGCCTGAAGGAATGGCAGTGGTTGCCCTTAGTCCAGGCGTAATAAATACAGACATGCTTGTATCATGCTTTGGTAATTCAGCTGCTTTATATCAAACACCTGAAGCTTGGTATGAACATATTCTTTATTACCATTATACATTTTCCACTGTGTTGTTTGTTTTGTAGCATAATGTCAAAATCGAACATGTTACAATTTTCTAACTTTTAGTAAACACCATATTATCTTTATAATCACATCAACCCAGAAACATAACTTACCGTGATGCACATTGAGGCAGACTGATAATATTGTACTTTATACATAGAAATTCAATGGTTTCTGGCATGCTTGCAGTAATGCATATAAACCATTTCGACAAATACTAATAGATCAGGTTTAATTTTTTGTTGTCATGCTGTTTGTGTGGGTAATTTGATTTTCAGAATCGGTTCCTCTCATAATGACCTTTCTCTCACATCTGGTCTATCAGGGCTCTGAAGGCAGCAACCATGATACTTAATCTCACAGTGGCAGACAATGGCGCATCACTCACTGTTTGAGACCGACTCGAGATTCTTTATTTTTATTTTAAACACTTTTGGTCGCATGGCATGGGAGGAAGAAAACGACCTCAAGATAGGTGACTTGACTTTTCAAGAGCCCTGCTTTGTGATATAAGAAACCCATTTTTATAGTTCATGTGCATATCACGTGGTACAGTGGTTGATTTCATGTCATTGCTGTATTTAAGAATTTCGCCTCTTATATGGCTTGACATGGTTGCTTCATTTTTAGTTTCTATGCAAGGTGAGGAGAATTTCATTGGTCAGATGATTGTTGTAGAAGTAAGAAAAGCAAAGCAGTGCATTCATCATGGCTAAATCTAAAATTTTTGCGTTATTAAAAATTTAACTTATTTCCATTTTAGGTGAATGATTTTTCGAGCATGATGAAATCTAATGTATCTGTACAATCTATACAAAGGCCAGTAATTATCTTGGATGGGGAGACAAAATACAATAGTGGGCACTACAAATTTATGACCAATGTGTTCCTCGCAATGGCATTCCGATACGTCCTTAGCGAAACCATCTGTATCCAAGTATCGAGCAAATGCGGACGTGGCCTTCTATTTTAAGCATTTTTTTTCCCCAGAGATGGAGACTTAAATATTTCTCTTCAATTTCCCATTTTCCTGATTAGTGGAGAATAACAAACTTCAACTACTGATTTGTTTAATAAACAAGATGGTAAAACCCCGTCACCATTCCTAATCAGTATTGACCAGCATCAGTAGTTCCTCGAAATGATAAAAATTAATAAATAAAAAACAACAAAACACTAATACAAAGAATTACAAATAAGGTGCCTGAGTAATTACACATTAAAAATCCACAGTTTGTAGAAAACCCAACAAATTGAACTCTGATGACTGATGGTTACATTCAGAAATAACTCAAATGGTTAAAAATGAGCCAAAGGAGCAGCACACAGATGATATGCCTTCCCTTAAAATGTTCTCCGTGATGACGCGCATTGATATCACTGTTGAAAAATCAGATACAAACAATTACATCTGTAGAAGGTAGGTTGACACTCTAATCTACCCAACAACAATGTTCCCAAACTCCCCACACCCCATAAGGGAAGGAAAAAAATATTGGACACATACTACGTATGACCACAAGATGGCTGTCACATCAAAATATTTATCTACAAACCTAAGCCATTCTTCTAATCTGCTTGAAAAAGGGAGTGGGATTGGCTTGCGGAGACAGAAGAAGCTGAAAGCACCCATCCGATAAAAATGCACCACTATATTTAAAATCTGCAGCTTTATCTAATATCTAGAACCTGGTGGCACAGGTGGCATTCGAGTTGGTGTGCGGCGACTAGCAGAGTTTGAGCCTGAGCCTGAGCTCACATCGCCATTTTGAGATGGGTCACTGTATCGTCTACTGTGGCCCCCAGGTGACCTTGAAGATGAATCGAGGCGACCATTGGCAGCAGCATCAAATGCAGACCTCCAATCATCACCCGATGACAGTCCTGAACTTCTTGGACTGCTTTCTGGGTAAATGTATTAGAAATGTTAGGAAATCCCAAAAGAAGAAAAAACTGATCAACGTAACAGACAGTCCATATGTATTTAGAGACAACAATATGGAAGCCTGCGTATATTCTGAAATCAATGTGTGAAATGTATTCAAGTTTTTCTTTTGGGCAAAAACCATGTGATCTAATGTCAGAGAACTTGATACAGACAATTCTCATTCATTATTTTATATCTAAAAATATCACACGTATTATATCATAGTAGGCTACCTATGATTTACAAAAGCAAAGGTCGGTGTTACTTTTTATGATCATCAGTACTTCTATGGAAAGAGCAACTTAGAAAAATACCACATAAATTGCACGATTTACCAGTTTTCATCAAATTATGCATAGCACTTTAAAAAAATTGCAAGTTTCACACATTACCCGCTGCCCCCCCTCCATCAGACCAACCAGATGCTGCGGCTGCTCTGTTGTCATGGATGCTGAGTTGCCTAGTGAGTTTTGAAAGAAGGGAAGACTGTTTCTGAATGCGCTCCCTCTTACGCTTTATGTTATGGTCCTCCTGTAGTAGCTCTTCAATTTTTGCTGTGCTCTGGGCACTGTCAACCACAGCATAAATAAATAAATAAATGACTTTTATTATTAAAGGAAGTGATCCAAGCACCTTATGAACACCAAAATGAACTTTTCAGCTCGAAGATTCACTCCAGGTTATGAACATGTTAACACCGAAAAAAAAAAAAGCACTCAAGCTGAAAGAAAGTTAAGTTTACGTGATGAATGTAAGGTGGAAATATACAAAGACATGTCAGTACATTACATAACATCCATCAAGACACAACAAACTCGTTAAAAAAGCAGAAAAGAGGATAAACTGACCTGACTGAACTGTATAATTGGTTAAGCATATCTTCTTTAGCTTTCTCTACTTGGCAAAGGACAACTGCCTGCTCAGCCAAAACTAATTAATTTAATGGACAACAAGAAATTTAACAAAAAAAATTATTTAATAATATAAACTGACTTTAGGGACATTAGCAGCAAGGCTGTTAAGAACAGCTTCAACATAACCGCGCACTTCTTGAGACATCCATCTGAGCTCCTCTTCAGGATCTGCAGGTTTTCTAGTGATTGTATCCTACAAAAGTAAGAAGCGTGAAATTCAGAAAATGGATTAATGGAGAAAGAATATATACAAGGTAAAATAGTTCAGTTGTGTAATTGCTGAATATATATAGTTATGAGAACAAGGTTTCAAATTCCAAAATGGTCATAATAAATTTTCAACATGGATTTCCTTGCCAGGGAACACCCCAATAAGGAAAGAGAAGGAAACTTCAGGCACTTAATTATGCTATCAAATGGACCAAAATAAAAAGAGGTTAGACAATTTAACAATAACTTACAAGAGAACCATCAGAATGACTGTGTCGCATAGGAAAACCAGAATCACCAATTGCTTGACGTGCTTTAACAGGCTCTGCAACACTTCTTAGCTTATTTAACCACTGAACTTTATCTGCCATGCTTTCAGCCTTTAATATCACTGCACTGTGAGCTGCAAAATTCATGTTGCAACATTGACTAAGAATCAGCAGAGGCTGTTTAGATTTGGTGATGGATTCGGACATGCAGGGAAAGACTGTGGTAGTTTGAAAGAGACATACAAGTGTAATTACCTTTCATAACAGTCTTATAGGGGACCTTGCTAGTTATCTTGAAGATAAGATTTGATCCTTTGCCAGAATCAGGTCCATTGGCCTTTTTATCTTTGGAACTCTTTGCAGGGGCTTCATCATCATCAGACATCTCCTCAATATTGCATTCCTGATCAATACAACAAGAAATTGCATACCAAAATAAAAACAATAGAGTTAGAATTTATATGAAGGATGGAAATTAAATTTGTGCTGCATACCGATCAACTTGAAACTTAAAGTAAAAATAAGAAATTGCATATGTACGTAAGGTTTACATGCCAAATAGAATCAGATCATCTCACAATAATAAGTGGGCCATTCTCATATAACTTTCTCATTGCTTCAATTGTCAGAAAGAAAGGACCATCCATGAAAAGAAATAATCTCAAAATATTTGAAAATAAAGAGAGAAAAAAGAAATTAGAGCAATCATTGATCCCTTTCAGTTAACAATACACACTATAGCAACAGATTGAATTTACCATGCGAAAACATAGCAGCATACTGCAAATTCTACTGAAAAGCCACTAGCACAAGACAGAAATCAAAACACAGAAAAATAGAGCATCACAGACCTCTTTTCTCATAATTTCCTCCTTTCAACTTTTGGTTAACAGACCATATTGTCCCTCTTTTTGTTAAAAGCAAGCTGAAGTTATTTAAGTAATTTACTTTCATCCAATCAAACTTTTACCTACCATTATAGCAGAAATCTTGGAAGATTCTTTTGCCAAGTAAACTAAACAGGCACCAAGATGCAAGGGAAGCAAAGATATAAATTAGGAAGAATAATCTATGAGCTCAAACATTATCAATTCAGGATGACTTCACAAAAGATGGAGCAAATATAGATAATTAAGATCAGTAATTTAAAAAATACTTGTAGGAACAAATAAAATGAAAAATTCAAATTCAAATTCAAATCACTTGTATACCTACAACAAGTTCATACCTCTAATGTAATGACTCCTCGGAAATTCCTCTCTTCCTGCTTTTTAGTGTAACCAAGCTGCAATTCAAGGCAAGAATAATTATAGCATATCTATCATCAAGAGGCACATATCAGCCTTATCACATCAGTCCGTGATAAAAATAGAAAATAATTTGCTTATGACCTTATGAAAGCAATACACTCAAGGTTCCTGAACATAAAGTATAATCATTGGCCTCAAATTAAATATGACATAGATTATAATAACTGCAGAGACCTCAATAGACCTATGTTGGGACTTTGGGAGCAGAATACTCAAACTCCATTTTGAGATCCAACAAGAATTTGTTATCATGCCCTGTCCTTTATTAAGTTTAAAAAAAAAAATTATAAACAACACAAAGGTTACTGACTAGATAAACGAGTGGACATGCACTTGTGCACAGCATGGTAATACAATTATTGCAGATGACCATGATAAAAAGGAAGTAGACTAAGGTTTTTATTAAAAAACTTAAAAAAAAAAAAAAAAAAGCTAAGGGTCTCCCCTGCAAATATGAATGCTAATCATCATATAACATTAGAATTACTTTATCACGTTTCCCTAATCATTTCCCGGAAGTTTATTTCTAGAATACAACCATATTAGCAGGCCAAAACATTACTTCTGCAAAAGTGCATCTCAAAAATGGGTGATTAGGCACTAAATCCAGTAATGCAATATCCAGATATATATATTTAAAAAAAAAAAAAAAAGGCTAGCTCTAAGTCTTATTATATCTAACCTTGCCAGTCTTCTCATTGAAAACAAACCATCGTCTACCCCAACCACTACCTTTTCCACTTTTTTTCAGCAAATATCCTGCAGTTAAGGAACAAATACCAATGCAAAGCTTAGGAAGTTAATTCAAAGTACTAAACCTCTAAAACATATAATGATAAGTGAAAAATAACTATAGAAAGCCAAGAGTAAAAGGCAATAATATAGTTGCCAGATGATCCATAGATTAATAAGAACTATCTATGAATGGAAAGCCACTACTATGTTCAAACATTTTTCTTTTATACCATTTTTTTAACACTATGTGAATACTAAATAATATTATCCACAAAAGAGAGCTCCAACAATATAATGATCCACAATGATAATGCCAGAATAAATTTCAAACAACCTGCTGTTATTTCCCCTTCAGGCCCTGCAGTCTTCAAGCCAGACCCCTCTTGTGAATCTTTGTCTGGCTGACTGGATTTGTCTTTCATTGATTTTAAGTTTCCTCCACTTTGCTGACCCATTTGAGGACTAGTTGCCTAAAATAAAAGAAAATGGGGAACATATTCATATTTAAGAGTTTCTATCATGCATCTGGAATGTGTAAATCCAGCTTAACACATATATTATGACTTGTAATGAATTCAAGCCAGTAACCTCTTTTAAAGTAAATAGATTTTTGAATAAGAAATAGAGAAACAAATATTCTCACACCCTATTTAGAATTGACTGTTCAGCATCAGCTGCCTTTTTGGATGATCGGCCCTTTAGCTCTTCCTCACGGCGCTGCCTTTCCATTCTGGCAAGGTGTTACAGAAGTTAGATTAATACATATGCAGCAAAACAGCATAAGCTTTTTACGCATTTACTACATTCTATGATATCATAGGAGAACCAAAACTCAAATTCGAGCTGATCTTTACGTCTTTCCATTAGGCACCCACAGTGGAGCTTGTTAGAACATATTGATCAACAGAAGCCTATGCTCTCCAAAAGCCAAATGTTTTGACTATCTTATAATTAATCTAGAAGATCAAAGTGGTGGCATTTGAAACGCCCCAGACCCAAACAATATAACTATAGCCTAAGCATCGGAGATATGTACATATTTAGAGCCATTCAATAGCTTATATGCACATAAACAGTGACACCATTGTTATCATAATCTTACCATCTGTGATTAGATTCAATCCGAAGAAAAATCAATTCAAATCAAGCTGTGAATCTTTTTTTATGATGAATCTCTCCTAGAATAGGATGAATCATGATGGAATCTCTTGAATCTTGCAATTCCAACTATTCATCAGGCAAATCAAAAGTAGAAAAGAATTGTGATCATTTACACCCTCTAAATACAATATTCCTATTCTAAAATCCTGTTCAATTAAAATTGAAGCTGCACCATTATCTTCAAGCCCTAGACCTCCTATACTCTAATATGAGCTTGACTATCATGTTACATATTTATTTATGACTTACCGAGTTTCATTTGAGTCTACATGTGTTTTGACTTTGAGCTATAAATCATATATCATGGTGAGTTTTTTACTCTTTTTGAGCATAGGATCTTTGTAATAATGATTTATAAGAGTTTATGATATTCAAAGAAATGTTTTTCTTGCTTAAAATTATGATTCTTTGACCATTATGAAACTTTTTATAATACATAACATAATGAAGGTCCTACATTCTAATACGCTATTTTTTATGTTGAATCATGAATCTTATTAATATTAGAGAAAAATATACTAACCTCCTTTGAGATCTACAAAAAATTACACTTACCTTCCCTATAGTTCGAAAACCTACACTATTGACCTCCCCTCTAGTTGTGAAACATGCTAAACATACACCCATATTGAAATTTTCCATTGAAATAGCCATTTCCCCTTAGTCAATGGCATTATTTGATTAATTAATAACAAAAACACCCTTGTAAAATTTAAAGTCTCCTTTTCAGTATTTTTCCAGCAAAAGAAAGCATTTGAAAGCAAAACTTTTCACATCAATGATAATTTTGTCATCATCTAAGTTTATTAGGCAAGAAAAATCAAACAAAAGATAACTTACAACAAAATGAGGCTTTTATCATACAAGAAAAATAAAGAGCTCATATCTTATAAATAAACCTCTAAAATGCGTTCACATATAAGAAATCAACCAAAAAAATAGAACTCATCTATATACAAGGGAGATAGCAAATGAGAAGAGTATTTTTTATATGAAAGATAAGGGTAGTGAATCATGACTATCAAATTTTGCATTGATTGTCAAGATTAAAACATAATTGAAGGTCACATGACTATTTAAAAAAGTCACATGGTCACCTAAAAAAAAGTCATATGACTTTATGTTTTAATCTTAACCCTTCAATTCTAGATGTGATGATCATAATTCACTCTTCTCACTTTCACATAAAAACTCCTCTCTTATTTAATACATATAAATATGATAAATAAAAATACAGCAAACCAAAAAGGGGAAAAAATGTAGATTGGCTAACCCTTGCTCCCCTTTGATAAAAATTGATATAAAAAAACTAGAGCTGCATACATTTGTGTTAATTTCTATTTAGGTTGCAGATAATGTTGCTATTTTTTTAGTGATAATGTAGTAATTAAATATTATTTGACTTGCCAATCTTGCTTAAACAAATATTTAAGGAATATTCTGTTATATTCCTAACAGCAAATAAGCAGATGCTTATCTAAGGTAAAGTGTAGGATTTAAACCTAGAAGAAAGGTCAGCGTAAATTTTCACATACCTCAAGGGAGTTCACTGTATTTTTCTCTCAACATTATATTTACAAAAATAATTAGGCTTAATAAAAAAATATATATATTTTCATCCATTATTAGGGGGCAAGAATCAATAGATAAATTTAATGAACCTCAGTTTTCAGAATCACTTTCTAAACTGCAAATGTCTGCCACTAAATTTGGTATATGAATTTAAATGCAAACATGTTAAGAGTCAGATAATAATTTATCAGTGCAGTAAAAGGAGGGCCGTTTTAAACAGTTTGCACTAATCAGCAGAGATAGTTTATAACTACCAAAAGCTAGAACGATTTCAACCAGATCTCTGGGTTGCTACAAACATTACATTTTAATATATTTATTCATTCTCAGATAAGTTTCTAAATACTTTAATCCTGGTGACCTTAGAAATGATCTGCACAACCCAATGACAATGATTTTCATACTCTTGCTGTTTCAAACTCTGCTTCAGTCTAATGTTTACGAAACTGAATGTTTACAAAAAGGACTATAAAACTTCAGTATTTATGTTATCAAGAATGCTCGAGTGTTAGAATGACCATACCTCCGCTGCACTAGACGGATAAAATGTTGAGGAGGAACAAATGCACGCTCCATGTCTACTAATGCAATAACCATTTTTTTGGCTTCATTTTTAAATGAATCTAGGGCAGAACTAGCAATTGCCACGATCTGGTTCAAAGATTTGAAACATGAGAAAATAATTTCTAAAAAGCAGACCAACTCACAAAAGAATTGCTAGATAACATTTTACCTCTCTCTTAAATGGAGGATATCTTCCAAGACCAGGCGTAGCATTTGCAGCAGCAGAAACTATATCCACAAGAACACGATGAACCTAACATGATAGTACCCAAAGAATACGCTTAGATGTATCTTATGAAAAAAATAGACAAGACGAGTGACTTTACATCTGTCCATAGGAAGCCTCCTGTGAAACTACCGTAATGTGATGATGTCTGGAACAAAAGATGAAATGGCAAGAGGCCTCTCTTTGGATAACCCGTTAAAATTAATTAAATACCCCAGTGCAAGAAAAGCATATGCATCAGAAGCATATAAGAACAAATTTGTTGCATTCTGATAATCATGTGACGTTCTGACCCAGTTCCCACATGTGCATAAGAAACTGATGCAAAACAAAGTGAAGAAAATTCACCAAGGGTCTACACCATCCACTCAATGAGAGTCATCGATTACCACAGTCTGAGACAAAGCACACAGTTGACATTCTTTTTTATTTTTCTTACAAGTGTAGCCCAATATATCCAAGTTTCAACCCATTTTTTTTTCAACCTATAACTTTTCTCTCTATGAACAAAGTGCATTCAAGTAGCCTTCTGAACAAAACAAGAAACAGTTTAGAATCATACCTCATCAACACACAGGCGTGATGGCTCCTTTGCCAGTTCTAAAACTCCTTTAATTAAAGACCTCAACCCCTTCTCTGGAGAGATTAGATAAGGTTGATATCCATCTGCTTCTAGGACAATCTAACATAAATAAAAGGTCATATAAGCATGCACCTCAACAGCATATGAAAAACTGAAGACAATCCAAAACAAATACTTTTTATAAAATAAGACAACAGAGTAGATGTACCCTTTTGACATTGTTTATGTCAAAGTGTCTGTCTATAGGAAGCTGCTTAATCCTGTTAGGAAAATTGCCTTCAAAACTAGCAACAACTTTCCAACCACTACCCTGAAATGGGAGGGGGGGAAAAAAGGGACAGAAACCATGTCAACTGAAAAATTAGTACTCTGTCCTGTATTGCACATCTGTTGAAAGCCTGCTCTAAGATTAAAGTATCAGACATTCTATTTCTTTCTTGCATATTGAAGTTTACTTTGGGCATAAGTTAGAAAGGAAGAAGAGAATATGGGCTAGAAAATCCACTGATAAAAATAATGGTATTTTCCTGAATTTTTGTATCAGTTCTCATATTTTGGGTTGAGGGGCCCTGTTCCTTTCTTCTTCTTCTTATATAATGTTCAATAATTCTTAGCTCCATTGTCAACCATGTCTGAAGGGTAGCTTTTAAGTAATTTTTTTTTTCTCCCTCTTGGTTGTATTTGTTGCACCAAAAGGGCTTTCCTCATTGAAGCTTATAAACAAAACCACCTCTATTCATTCAAAACACCACAGAAGCTGCTCACCTCCCCTCCTGTAAGATGTAGGAGAAATTTGTCCTCAAATTCACGACATAACTCCAAAGCTAAAGCTCTTGTTCCCTCAGAACTACTAACCATTTGTTCACCAAGCCTCACCAGTTCATCCTGAACAATCTGAGACTTTCCCTGAAGGCTGCAGCATTTTCCACACCAGGAGGTATTATTTTTTTTATAGTAGAAGAAAATAATCTTGAGAGAAGGAGGAAGAGATATTATAAATTAAAGAAAGGAAAAAAACACCAGAATCACATTCAACATTAAGCACACAAATCCAAGAATAGTAAGCAAACTTTTTATGTGCATGTTCCCAAGACAATAAACCTATCAAATGCAACAAAATTTCCCTTTCATTTGGCATGTGCTAAACAGAAACATCTTGAGCAAACAAGGTGCAACAACAAATAGATTGTTTCAAAGCAGCAATGCCAGCAACAAATGGATTGGGTCAGGTCAAACAACAGTGCCAACAAAAGAGAAGATAATAGAATCGAGCAAGCAGCTAACCAGACATAGAGATTACATATTGCACACAAGGGAACAGTCACTAGCAAAAATAATCATTTAATACCCAGAAAGGAGTGTTGGAAGCCGGAGCTTCATACGGCTGCGAATCTGGCCAGCAAGGGCCTCAACCAAAGCAACTCTACCAAGCTTGCTTTGAGGGGCACCAGTCAATATTGATTTTAAACTTTCAGTCTCAGCTCGCCAAGCAGTTTCCAAAGAGCTCTCGGACCCACCACCAGCCTGTGCAGAAGCTATAGAAACAGACTGACCAATTAAAGCAACCCATGGAATATCAGACGTTTTGGGTGGCCCCTGGTTCAATAAGAGAGCCTGTACAGCTGCAAGAGCTTTTGGTTCTGTTGCTGCTTGATCAATTTTACTAATAACACCAACTGTCCTTGTGGCTACAATTGAACAAAAGGTAAATAAATAAACAACCATTACTAAGAAAGGAGTCTATATATTCAGAGATTTAACAACTATTATTTGAGAAGAAAACAAGACAGAAATGTCTAAACTTACATTCTGCATCATACTCCTTGGCTACTTTGAGGGTCCGTGATGATGAAATTTCTGGTGCCTGAGCAGCTGGAACTATCACGAGCAAAATAGCATCATTGTGTTCAACATATTCACCGATCTAAAGAAGCATAGAACAAAAGGAAGTAAATATTAAACTTCTCTCAAATCAATTACCACAAATAAAAACATATAGATTAAAGAACTCATTAAAAATAAACATATGTTCAACTGAACTTGAAGATTCAGGCAGTTAATAACCACAAGATACTTAGTATTGACTGAACTTTAAAGAAAAACCTTACAATCACTCACCATTTTGTCATCCACTATTCGTTGATCCAATCCAGGCAAGTCAATCAATTTCAGTGGTGGAGCTGGAGAATAAGACAACAAAGAAAAAGTCTAATTATTCATACGTACATGGACAACTATGTTGCAGGCTCATCCCACCTATTTCTGAGTTTTATGTTTATGATTGTGTGAGAAAGATACCCAGAGGAAAGAGGGAGATTATTTCCCACATGACTATTAATCTATTGAAGTTGCTAAAATTTTCAACTTCATCATGCGTTCATGAGGATTACAATATTCAACTATAATGCTGAGTGAAGCCCAAATAGGGCAAGATTCACCATGGGAGTAAGAGTTTTTATGCCAGACTAATAAAGAACCCTTAAGGGGGATGATCATATGACCAAAGTTAAAATTCAAAGAAGAAAAAGTGCGTAGGATTTGAGGTCACCTGTACTGGTACGGAGTTTCAGATGTATTTCATCTCGACTCCTTCCAGAATAACCTTTACTTAGCCTATCCTGTAGAGAATGTCGTACGGCACCTACAAAAGGAAGTAAAACCAAGACACCTAGAATCATCAAAACAACAACACTTGGAGAGTAAAGAAGATGAGTATTTATATAAAAGCTACTAAGACATATGAATCACTTTCCTCAATGATTTATATACAAAAGTAGTTTAGCAAAAGTTCTTACTTGCAGAAACCTGTTGAGATTTATTTTCAATTTGCAGGATGATTGACTTGCTGCTTAAGGAGCTATCACGATTTAATTCAATGCTTATGGGAGCCCTCGTAGCACCATTTTCACCAGTTGGCTGTCAATTGTTTGGTTTGGACCCAGTAACGAAAAAGACAACAAGTAGAGATACATCAGTGGGTGAAGAATAAAAAATCAGCAGAGTCCAAAATACATTATAGCTTACCAAAATAGGATGCCCAATCAAGCTATTTAGAACAGCAGATTTTCCAGCGCCCTGATAAATTTGTCAACCAGAAACAGAGAAAGATATTAGAACTTATATATAGATATACATATGCTCCTAAGTTTTCTAATTCAACGAGCACTAAAGTGCAAGATCTAGTCATAAAGAATTATAAAGCTATTATCCAAAAGGGTAGGACATCATAGTAAAAGCATTATAAATGTCTTCACAAAAAGGTGAAAAGCTGCGATCCAACTTCTCACTGAGCAAAGTATGCCTTGTTCTCTTGTATATCCTTTTCTGAACTAGATTTTAGTTTCCTTTGCCACTGATCCATCACCACCAAATGAAAAACTTTTACATTATAATCAACGTTGTCTCCTCAATGAAACATCGGTTCAAGTCAGTAGTAACTGATCCGCTTGCATTCCGTGACCCCTCTTCTCAATTCCAGAATTCCAAATATCAATTCCCTTTTCCATCAGCAGTTACTTCTCCATCTATCATTCTCTTATAAGTTTTTCAGTTTCTCAAACAACACTCTCCGGAACCCAAAAAAAGAAAAAACGCAGATTCTGACTCCGAAATAGCAACATCAGAAAGCAAACAGCGGATCCAAAAATCTATTACTCACGCATTCGATACACACACAATCATGCATAATTCCATAGATGCAGATTGAGATAAAACAAAAAACTCACAACATTGCCAAGGGCAACGGCATTAAGGAAAGTAGAAGGCCGTCGACTGGGTGTCGTTTCATCAACATCTTCATCAGCAAGCACAGCAGCAGCTTGACGCATGGAATCCGAAAGCTGAACCAATTCTTCAATTGCCTCCATAGATTCACGGACTATATCCAAAAACAGAGGGAGATAGAGAAATAGAAGCTTTCAACAGAGCTCGGATTTCAAATTTCCGAAAGACAGAGAAATCGGAGGATGAGAACGGTGGATCTGAGTACGGAGGAGGTCAAATTTCCGGCGGAGGCGGTGCCGGAGATTCGAACGGGATTACTGGGCAGGAAAGCGGTGGTTTTTAGTGTGTAAGGAAATGGGAGTACTAACAAATTGAAATAAAATCCCGAACTGCACACTTTCTCTCTCTTTCTCTCTTTGTCAGTAATGTGATTTGAACTTTTATTTTATTATTCTTTATTTTTTTTTTATTCTCCTATTTTGCTATGAGATGTCTGTATTTCACTCTTTTTTAGTTTTTACATTCTAAGTGAAAACGGAAAGCACTCTCAAAATGTTAACCAATCAAAAGTGAAGCCTTGATTAATCGACTAATTAATAGGATAAAAAACAAACTCGCAATTTGAATTATCCTTTTTTTTTCTCAAGGTAAAAGAAAATTAGAAATTTGAAATTTGAAATCCAACTGAAGAACCGCACTTTGAGCCAGAGTGCAAAATGGGAACACCGCTGTTTTCAAATTTTGCTCATGAAAATACTTGCCGAAATTATAGACCAAAATAACAAGTAAAATAAGGGCCGGCATAATTATATTTATTTGTTTTTTAATCATAGAAATAATTAAATTATTAAATATATACATATAAAATTAAGAATTAAATTTTAGATACAGCAGAATGTATAAAGTCACCCTTTAGTCAAAATGATATAATTAGTGATTATATTAAAAGCATTTCATAAATTTAACTATTAAAATAATTGAAAATATAAAAAGATATATAATGATATATTAATATAAATAAATATATAAAATAAATTAATTTATAGTTAATGTAATTAAGATATTTAAAATAAAAATATAATTATCTAAAATTTAAATATGTAGTGTCATAAGAAAATAATTAATTATTTATATATTATCATTTAAAATAAAAATATAATTATTTAAAATTTAATTTAGTTCATTATATTTTACGACATCTCATAGTTATTTATTTATTTATAATTTTTATATTCAAATGTCAATATATAAACTAAATATTCATTTAAATAATTCGAGCATAAGTTGCCAATTAACCAGAGAAAAGGGAAATTTATTTGGAAAATGTCATCATCCATCTCCATGTGATCATTATAATAAGTTACGATTTGCAATCGCCTATTAACATTTCTTAATGCAATTAAATATATGTTTCTTATAAACTCCATACCTTTTTAAATGAGGATAAATATGCAATTTACAAAACAAAATTATTTTAGAGTATGCAACTAAATGTTCATGCACGATAGTTTTAGTTGTTTCAAAACTTTCTTTGATGTCAAATTTTTTAAGTTAGCCTACTTCTAATCTATTTGATAGTAGTTGTGCACCTAAGAGGAAGAATCACCAATAAAGAGAGAGAGAGAGAGAGAGAGAAATGAATTTTGTGAAACTCAATGAGTAATCAATGTTTTAGAAAATATCAAGAGAAAATACAAATATGGTATATAAATCACAATTAAACACTTATGAAAAGCAACTTCTAAGTCCCGCATAGAGCAAGTGATTGAATTCCTATTCCTTTGCTAGATAAGAGTGAAAATATTTCAAGAAATCTACATATTTATCAAATATACATATAAATAAACATCAATACTAATAGGCATTAAGTCCTACCTGAGGTCGTTTTATGCAATACTACATTTCTTGACTTGTGAAAAGTGGAATCCTATCAAAAGCCAATACATATGTGACTATAATTCAAAACACAGTCATGATATTCCAATAGCATTCAATAGTAATCAAAATAAAGAAGAAATTATATAAATTTTCTCATGACTTCCATCTATTCTTATCCCTCACTAATATATCTTTGTTTCTTTTGGTTAACCTTATCCTCACTAATTATTATCAGATTTGGTGTTTAATTTTCACAAGTATCACATTACCCTATTATGATTCTCATTATCACACAATAATGTAATTATCAGTAAATGCTTTATTGGCACTATCATGTATAGTTAGGATATCAAAGTCCATATATATATGTAAAACCATAAACAATGAATGAAAATAATATGTATCAAACACATTCCATACACTTAAATTTAAAATGCATTTTGGTTCACATATATGCACACAAGTATAATAATAAGTATATTATTCTTTCTAATATTCATAGCATACTAAGATTAATTTATATATTGTTATTCACTTTCTATGTATGAATATAGTTTATTTACTTGTTTTACTCACTATTATTCATATTTGAAGTCATCAATGCTTAACTTATGCATTCATATAGATACAATACCATTTAGATTCACATAATATATGATATTGCATGATGACATGATAGTAATTAATTATATACTTGACTATAAATGCCCAAAAAAGAATTTTTTTCACCTATAATTGATTATATAGCTAACTCCAAAGGTCTAAAAGGCAACTTTGCCCAACAATAGTTAACTATATAACAACTATAGTTAGGTAAAAGGTAAATCTTTTATTGATAGTTGACTACTTTAAGCTTAAAAACAACTCGGTTTACTAGTAATCAACTACGACAAGTCAAAGAATAATCTTTAGTAGTCATAGTTGGTTATATAATTAACTACCTTATCTTAGAGGCTAGCTTTATTAAGAATAGTCAACTATATGATCGCTAACAACTTTTCTCAAATCTTATTGCTATCATATAATGTTACAGCCAAACCTTCGAATCCATAATATATTATTTTTAAATAACAGTTCTCATTAAATAAACATCCATTCTAATGTATTAAATCACATTTCCAATAGTATCATCAAAAAGTTTATAAACACTAAATATTAAACAAAAATCATAAATCTAGATTAAAGTTTAAGTAAGATAATATTCACTCTACTTGAAAGAGCCTCCTAGAGAAGGAAATTACGAATTTCCTATTCTTAATCAATCGAAATCATCAAATTTCAAGATTAGGATTTTTAAGCCCATTTATAAACAAAACCTTGAATTACCTTAAATCGAAAAAAGAAATGAAGAAGAAGAAGAAGAGTTGCAATGATTAAAGCTTAAGAGGATTTACCTTTTTCGAATTGAAAAATAAGTTGCTATAAATTCCATAGGACAAGAAGAAAGAGAAGGAAAAAGGGTTAGTGAAAAGATTAGAGGGCATTGATCAAAGATTTGGAGTTATAAGGGAGATAGGTTAAAAGGCTTTTGATTCTCTTTTAAATTTACATATTTATTTCTAGTTACATTTAAACTTTAAATATTTCATTTTTGTTACTTTTTCCTTCTAATTTGTGTAAGGTTTTCATTTTAAATTTTCTTTCAATTAATTAATTTTCCTTTACCCAATATATTATTTATGTTTTATTATTGTAATTCATTCATTTCATACAAAATTTTCATTGCAACTATCGTTACCATACCTAATTTATTTATTTTTAAATAAAATTTAAAAATTTTAAAGATGGTATAACAAAAAAGAAATTATTGAGCTATAAATTATAAGTTATCTTATAAAATTTATTAAAATAATTTTTCCTCCCAATAAATTTGGACACAAAACAATTTTCAGAATTATCTTATAACCTATTGACTTAGTTAATAAATTTTAAATAAATTATAACTCAACTTATTTATTATATTAAATGTACTCAATATTTTTATACATAAATTTATATAGCCGAAAATTATTAGCTTAAGTAACATCCAATATTTTTTTAAAGTTTATATCTTTTTCTATATTCAAAATTTTGATCTCTAATCTTTATGTATGTGCTTAGTAGTTTAACTATTTTTATTATTTTGAAAAAATATACATTGATAATAAGTTTATGTAGACAATTAAATGTTAAAAAAAAAAAAAAAAACTAAGATCTGTCAAGACCAACTCTTGCACATTCGAACTGAGAGAGGGGGAAAGAAGTGACTGAGATAAAGAAATTGAATATTGGTAAGTATAAAACAATAAAACTCAAAACATTTAATTTTAAATTCAAACTATTAACAATTCCTCATTACAATTTCATAATTCTTAATTATAAACATATTAATAAAATAAAGTAATTAGAAAAGCTATCTATTCCTTCTGCATCACCATAACTACTAAAAATTAAGAATTTGGATCCCCAAGATATTATCGATTAAAAAATTTGAACAAGCAAGTAAATTTTATATAACATGCGGCATTGCAAGATTCATAGTCCTAGTTGTGCTTTTCGTTCTCTGCCCGACCTCCTTAATTACTGAATCACTATCAAAAGATGCTTCAACTCCCAGCTTGATCTATGCCAGACGACTTAAATAAAAATTGGAATCCGATGAAAACTATTCATGTGGCTATTTATTTGGTAGGGTTGGCAATTCGTGTGTTTTAATAAATCATTTTATTAAATGTATAAACGTGTTAATGCACTTAACTCATTTTATAATTTTAATTAATAAAATTTATATGATAAAATTATTTATTAAATTTAATTATTTATTATTTTTTTACAGATTATTTTTAATTATTAAAAAAATACTATTTTAAACATTTACTATTATTTTATTAAAATAAGAATTTTATATATTTATTATATATACTTATTTATAATTTTATTATTAATTATTTTTTAAATAATATTTTTAAAAATTTAATAAAAATTCTTAAATAAATTAACGTATCAAGTTATCATGTTTGTTAGAAATTACTATTCCTATCATTTGGTCCCTTGTTTTGTGATTTATTCATGATTTGTCTGAGGAGAAAACGAAATGAAGAAGTTTTGTGTAACCAAAAGAGGGAATTGAAAGTTTATAGTAAAACTTCTAAAATGCTCCGCTCTTTAATATTTTATATTTCTTTAAGTTAATAGATTTTGGAAGGTCATTTACTTAATTTATAATTCAACACTATTTTATTTTCTAATTTATATTTATATTGACATTCTAAATATTTTATTATTATTTATATTTAAATAAAAATATATTATTGACTTTTTTGAATAAAATATATTATAATTACAAAAATTTTCAATAAAAAATTTATCATTTTTTATTAATAATAATTAAATTAAACAATTATGATTCATATTTATTTACTCATATAAATTCATTCTTATTTCTACCAATTCATAGCAGTTTCAAGGTGAATCTAAGTTCGATCATTATTAACTATGTTAAATAAGGATTATATTAGATTTGGAAATGAAATTTTTTTTTTCATAAACCTTTTAAGTGAGAAATTATAATTTTATTGTATGTTAACTTACCATATCATTTTATAGAGAAAAAATTTCATAGAAAAATTTGGAGTGACATGTTTTCTTGAAAAAATTTTTAATAATAAAAACTTATTGATAAGTTAACATTTTAAAAAAGGGTAAATTTATTAAATTGCATATTAATTATTTATATATTTTAATTTAATTTTTTATTATCTTTCTTTATATAATTTTATATATCCCAATAAGATAGGGTAAATTATGACTTAACTCTTTATTTTCTTCCCATCCCTTCCCCTCCATCCTCTTTCATTATCATCCTTTCCCTTCCTTCTCCTAATTTCAAACATACCATTAGTGAAATCATGCTTCACTCCTTAAAGAGATCCTTTTGTGTGTTTTTCTTTTATATCAAAAGTTTAGGAGAATTTACATAAAAAAAAGAAAGAATTTAAGATTAAAATAAATTGCTCTATTTCATGACTAGAATATATCATTAACCTTTTTGAAAATTTAGAATAGAATGTCATGTAATTATTTAAAAAAAATTATCAACATCATTTTGCCACTCAAAAAATTTTAATCCCAAAATTTTAAGTCAAGGGACATCATTAATCATCGAGACATCAAGGAAAAAAAATTCAATCATACCACCAATGTCCTAGTTAATATTGTTAAAGTCACTTACCTATATTACTATTTTAACGTATCAAAAAGGGGAAAAATTGAATATGATTAAGGGAAAATGCTAAAGCCTCTTTAGTGAAAAACTGGAGTCAAAGACTCCCCACCCCATCCCCACAAACAAAAGAAAAAAGAAAGAAAGAAAAACACGCAGACACACGTACAATTGTGTTTCCTTTTTCTACATTTTCCCTTTATCAAAATAACGTATGACATAGAGTAAACACTCATTTTTATCCATGTTAAATGTAATTTACATCAATTTTATTTTTGTGGAATATTTTTATCATCAATTTAATTTCTCATTTATTCAAATTTGTCCAATTTCTTCTTTCTTCACTCAAGAATATTTTTTCTCAATACAAATACAGGATAAAAAAATAGTTTTTACTCAATAAAATACATAATAAAGTAATTCAACATCTCAGCAAGAGAATCTCATCAAATTTGTTAATCAGAAAGTCAAAGATTTTAAATAGACCCATCATATTATTTTGTGTTTACTTGGACAACGAGTTAAGACCAAATTTATTCTTGATTCCACTGAAGCCATTGCACCGGCAAAGAACCAGCAAACTTAGTGGCTTCTTACGCTTGACTACATTCAACCTGAAATTTTGAGTTTAAATGAGCCACAATCCACCACGGAAGTATATAACTAAAACCTGAACATAACATAAAGTCATAAACTTCATCCTGTTTACTAATTGACAGAAACTCCACTATCTCATATCAAGGCTTTTTTCTTTCTTTTTTTTTTTTTTTGAGTCAAATCTGATTCTTTATATGATAATATACTAACAATTATATCAAGCGGTGCACTAGTACACTACTCACCATAATCATCTCCTAATTCTTACAATATTCCTCAAACTTGCAGAGATGGCACAATCTTCAAACTGGCCACACCTAATGTTAAGCCGTAAACCTTAAATAACTAAGGTGTGTTTTTTCTAATTTGATTCAAGTTGTGCCATGTACGCAATAGAGACATTGTGAGGGATTTAAGTTACAAGAATCACTTTGTGTGTAGGGATTTAAGTATACAAGAATCACTTTTTACACAAAATCAAGAGAGTTATGAGACAAGAGAAGGGCAAGAAAATAAATTGGCTCATTTAAGCATAGTGCCATTTTCTCACATCTGCTAAAACCGTATTTTAATTCCAATGAAAGTCGTGATTAGTTCTCTAGCAATGGCGGGATTCCATGCTTCTTTGGGAACTGATGCAAATCATAAACTACAAAGTTTGGTTGCTGCTTCTACTTGTGAGGATCCAAGTGAGGGTATAGCCCCAATACATGCTCAGGCGTGAAATCATGCCTCGTTAGAATTCCAACAATAGGAGGCCTCTGCACAATGTCAAAGCTAGGGATATTACTCCAAGTGGAACATGAAAAAAATAACCATCCAAAGATAATTTGCAAAGTTAGTATAACGTCAAACACGAATTATTGTTGTTTCCCATATGATTGAATGCCACTTCAAATTACGAAGGAGACTTCATTGGGAATCATTGACTTCAATTACTTAAAAATTATAACATTATTAATAAACTCTCTATCACTCATATGCATATAGATAGAAATTTGGATCCCTCCTTCAACTTCTTTTGCTGCAAATTTATAACATTTTTGATATAATGGAATAAATAAGAAAAGTCTTTTATAGTAGATATTATAAAATGGAAATGTCGATTCTATCAAATGATAAAATCTTCATTCCATAACAAAAGTGATAGAATAATCATTCCATCATTTATGAAATAATTTTTTGATACCTTTATCCCTCATATTTTTTTATATATTTTAATATTATCTTTTGTTAATAAATAATAAAATAATATCTTTCATATTTTTTTATTTAAATCTTTTAGTAATTATATTTTTACTAATAAATTTTAAAATAAAATATTCTTGAATTTTTTAAATTATTTAGCATAAAAATTTTAATAAATTAAATTTTTATGGTCTTACTATATAATATTTTGTATTAATTATAATTTTAAATTGAAAATATAGTATTTTTTATTATTGATCATATCGTATATTTTATTTAACATGTATATTATTATTATTATTATTATTTTACTATTTAATATATATGCTCAATTATTAATTATATATATATGTTCAGTTATAAATAAATAAAAAATTGCAATATCGTCTTCCATATAAATATGATTTTAACTTTACACTTTTCTTTTTATTTTAAAGATATTATTATCATGGACACATTTTTTTTCCATTCTATTCCTACCCTATATGTTGTACTAAACATATTTATGAAATGAGATTCCATTCCCAACCATACCAAATAAATATCATACCAGACACAACATTAAAACACACACACACGCACGCACAAAATTTCATCTGTGGTACCCTGCTTTAAAACTGCAAGTCCCTGTGCTAATAAACTGCGTCACTCGGCAAAATTAACAGAAATTGAGCCGTAGATAGAGATACTTACTCCTGGTGTCTTGGGAACCACCAACAAATGCCTAAGGCCGAGTTGCCGGAAGAGAATTGCAGCCTTTGCAAGAGACATTGTTTCCACTACAGTATACGGCGAACTATTTGTAATTGGATGCATATCAACATACATTTCCATCTCCTCCTCCGTAATGTGTATATCTTCTAACTTAATCCCCTTGCCTGATCCTGGCTTTGCAAAATCATGTGCCTTGAATCTCCTCATTATGGAAGAGCCAGTCATCACCTTGGGTTTTGTAAACTCCTTCTTCTTAAGCAGTACAAGTAAATGATATCTTAAAACCAGACCACACAACTCGGGAGCATCCGAATAAGGAGGCTCGTCAATCACAGGAAAACCATGATGCTGCGTCTTCCTTAGAACATGAACAATATTTCCCACTTTTTCAACACCGGAAAATGTAAACAGTGGCCCAGAAACAACATCGCTCGCAGCCACATGCTTCATGTAAGGTTCTGCATGTGCTTCCATGTAAGGCAGCCCTTTCATTTTCAGAATCTGATCATAGACACCTTGGTTGAAACAATCAGCCACAGATTTCGAAATAAGGAGAACTACCATTACTAACGGGAGCATCAAGAGGTCATTAGTAAGTTCTAGAAGTATGACGCAGACAGAAACAGTCATTCTCATTGTGCCTCCAAGAAAGGATGCAGCTCCGAGGAGTGCAAACAAACCGACATCAAGAACAGTGAACGAGCTCAAAAGGCTTCCAACCAGACGGCCATAGGAGGCTCCGGCAAGTATGACAGGAATAAAGAGCCCAGATGGGACAGCAATGCCATAGGTGATTATGCCAAGAAAGTATATGGCCACAAAGAAGATTAGAAGAGTGGACAGCTGAAATCTCTTGTCAGAGCTGGCTATGAATAGGTTGCGGATGGCATCGTCGTTGGTATTGAAAAACAGAGAGGCAAGGTCATTGTAGTGATTAGGTGGACATTGGAAATTCTTGTAGTTTCCAGAGCGTCCTACGGTAGGGCATTGGTCCCCCAAGCGTTCAGGACAAGGGATGCAGTGTGATAGCCATGGAAGGCCGTAAGAACAGCAAGAAGTCAAAATGGAGATAGCAATGACTAGAAGAACTTTCAGTCCAGGCCCTCTCCTGCAAACCATAATAATCAACTAGCAACAATTAGAGAAGTATTACAAACAATTATGCTATGCTATTTGCGTCAGATGAAAACCAACTTTGAAGAGCAATGATGAGTTATATAACAAAAACTCCAGAAACTGATTGAGAAGTAAAATAGTCAAGTACATATCATGGGACAAAAAAAGCGAGTATAAATCACCACAAGCTAAATATGTAATTAAACATTAACAAGCATTTGAAAAGCTCAAGAATTTAGTTTCCGGATCTTAAAGTTCATGGGGCTAATAAGTCAAATCAGCTCAAAACTTCTGTGTGTAAGCATTTTTATCAGGATGTAGTTTACACTTCAAGATCATTTTTTTTATCATGATTGAAAATAGTTCTGATTATCAACATACAACTATTCTATGCCAAATATGTCAACAATTTAGTAGTCAATACAATATACTGAAAATAACAGACACGAACAGGCAATTGCAAGCAAAAGCCACTTCAGTATATGTGAATGAATTCGCAATTGGAGACACATCATGATGTTTTCATTAATAAGGGGATATTCAGTGCATACTCATTGATGATGCTATATGTGCGAAGGACCTTGTCCACAAGAAAATTGTAAATGCTTCCTAAAATGCCTCCAAGAACTCCAAGAAATATAACTGCCAGCAGGTCAGGCGTGCTGTATGCTGCAGTATTTGCTGAATTAACATCGAACATTATCAAGCCTCCTTCCCCAAAGAGACCGCATCTTCCACCCCTGCACAATTCTATGAAACTTCTCAGGACTACTGCTACTACTGCTGTTGTAAAGAAAGTCCGCCACAGAAGAGCACTTCTCCACCTGAAATTGAAGTTGTTCATTCAAAAGGAAGGGAAATATAATCAGAAGACAAGATATTTTAAGTTTTACATTAGACAACATGACCTGCAGTAGAGCTGAAGTAGAGATATTCTTAGGTACATGTCATGTATTACAAACCAATGACAAACAGACATGTAACTGCACGCTTAAATGTTATTGACTAATTGGTTGGTGCTTCAATCTATTATTGTTTCATGTGTTACATGACTTGTCCAAGAAGGGAAGACTGAGTAAATGACACTACTTGGATGTTTACTCATGCACAGAATTAAGAATTTTACATTGACTTAATTTAATCATAACAATCATTTAGGGAGTAGAGTTAACTATGAAATTGTAGCTTATTATATGCCCAAATACATATCGAACTGATCAAGCAGTTGCTACATATGCATCACATGTAGCGCAGTATGGATGTATAAGGGAATGGGGAGGAGGGAGAGAGAGACCATGAAGCTGCTTCTTCAAGTGCAAAAAGAACCCCACCAACCGGAGCACGGAAGGCAGCAGCAACACCAGCAGCTGCACCACATGTAATTAAATCTCTTCGGTCCCGATCATTTTTGAAGTATCTAAGCCATCTCCAGGTCAGCCGGTATTTTGTAGAACCACCCTGCCCAAGTAAATTAGCTATGCAAGCACCAGTATGCACCATTGGCCCTTCTTTACCCACAACAAATCCTGCAGCAACCCCAAAAATTGAACCAAAAATCTGCAAGGTTCAAAGGGTGTCTAAGTTAAAGATAGCATCAAATTCATCAGAAATACACACATACAAATACATGGCTCACCTTTACAAAGAGGGTACTTGGAGCCAATATAGAATGAGCATCTACCCCATTGAGATATGCCTTCACCTCAGGTATGCCAGAACCTGCAGCTGCTGGGGCGATGAAGGCACATAGGGCTGCAGCAGCAACGGCCAACATCATGTTGCAAACAGCAAAAACAGCGAAGGCCAAATAATACCTGTACTAGAGTGAAAATATAACCTTAGTTGTTCCAAATTGCTGCTGAGTTAACAATAATTCACTCCTTTGCATGTGAAATGTGATTATGCAGAGAAAAACCTGTATTTTTAAGTAGGTTATTAGAATAAAACTCAAGAGAATCCAACTGCACAATTAGGCTGCTGCTACAAACATTAAGATGTTGATTTTCCCAGCTTAACAAGGCTGTTATTGGATACGGAAAAGTAAACATGAATGCACAAAAATTTGGAGAATAGAATAATGAAAAATCTTAATTTTGGAAATGTCTAGTTACAGCCCAGGGATCAACCAAGACGTATAGCAAGTCCTCCCATTCCAGCAATCAATAGGCACTACAAAGATTGAAAGTAGGTTTAAAATGTATATTCTGGTGCATCTTCCCATTTATAAAGATAAATTCCCATTGCAGAAAGAGGAAATATATCCCATTTATCAACAATTTGCCATTTCTTCATCTTATGCTTTGTTTTTTATATATAACTTGTGTAACCCATGTTACAATGAACCCCATGTTACACTGAACATTTGCTCAAACACGAACTGAACTATACAGCAACACCAACAAAACCAAATGATAAAATAGGCAAGATACAACTAAAAGCACTAAACTTGTTTCAGATCATCAGTGATTGATAAAAAAGAAGTTCTACCTTTCCTTAAGCATGAGATTATTGGTGAGCAGAAGCTTGAAACCAGCAATATTCTCAACAGCAAGATTATTGAAGAAGCCAACAACCCCTGTGCCCAAACCAATAAGAAGTGCAAGTGTCCATTTTAGAACAACATACTGGCATATCTCCACCTTTGTTCTCGTCCTCCAGTCTTGCTTGAAAAGATCATTCTCAATGATCCTATAAGCAACAGAAAAAAACATGATGCTGAATTTATGTAATGAATGATTAACCTTGTAGCATGTTTCAGAACACAATACTCATGAAGTAAGAATTGGCCTTTGAAAGCCTGCAAGCTGAAAATCCATACTAGTTTTGATTATAAGTGATAATTTTAATTTCTATCAGACAATAAAATATAAACTAATAATTTCAAACAATTTGTACTGCAAGGTATCTTGTAACTTTAGTTGGACTTGGAGCAATTACGGTACATTCATCAAATTTGATCATGTGTATTGATAATCCGAGATACTATTTGGTATTTTCATTTCCCTTCATTTTCTCATCAACCAAATAGAAGATCATTAACAACTACAAGTATCTGCAGTACAGAACCCGCCAAGGTTGCACCGTTTGATGCAAAATAATCAAGAAAAGACTTTGATGGACTAAATTCTTTTGTAACCGTCTTAGGCTCTTCCTGAGAAACAAAGCTTAAACTGAAAAAACCTTACTGGGGCAGTAACGGGATATTTGTCAAGCTTGAAAACAGAATATCTCAAATGAAAAACACTAGAAACACAAATTTCCACTTTTCAAGTAACGATCAAAAACTCCCTTCACAACAGATCCAATTTAATCAAACACTCCACTAAAGAGAATATTTATTACATTAAATTCAACAAAAACCATTTCATTTTCTTCATATCCAATATATGAAAAACGCAAACCAGCTGATGAAGACAAAAACTAAAACAGAAGAGAACAAACATACTCGTAATCGAGACTTTCAATAGGACAGACATTGGCTCCGACAATGGCGAGCTGTGAAGTTCTGTTCTTCCTACCGCTCTTCGCAAGTAGTGGCTGTCTCAGACTCTCTTTCTCTTCACCTCCTTCTGATCTCTCCCTCACCATCCCTTCAATGTCCAAGTCCCTCTCATCGTCTTTTCCATCCATCATCATCTTCTTCTGTCTCTTGGTTCGAATCAAATTTGTCTTTTTGATTCTAAAATCTTATACAATAATCATCAATCTAATCCTTGAATGTCTCCACTTCTTTTGGGTGTCAAGAAAATCTGTCTCTTTCTTCTTGTTGAGACACAACTCAGGAGAATCTTCTCTCTGTTCTTATGGTTTCAATTTTGTATCGGAAGACTGTCCTGTCTATTGAAATGGTTCGATCCTGTTGTCTTTTTATGGCCTAGAGCAGATTTCCATGGTGCCCTTCAAAGTTCTGAGGAATAAAAGCTTCGTTGTAGGAGGGGGATGATGCATTCACATGTTCTGCGTTGACACGTAAGAAAAATGAGATACTAGATTAGACATTGATATGACCGAGGATTGGTACATTTAAATTTATGATAAATCCGTGTGCTTGTTTGTAAAACATCAAATTTTTATTTCAAAAATTAAATTAATTATTGTGCTTATATAAAGGATAAAATTTTAAAATATAACTACTGAAAAAAAAATTGTGCTTATGAAAAATTCTGTCTTTTGAATTATAAAGTTGTATTCTTTAAAAAAATATTTTTTATATATTTTACGGTTATGGTCGGCGGACGAAGCATTCCGTGACCTAAACTTTTCATAATTTTAAAAATGTAAATTTTTTTTTCTTTCAAATACACTTAAAACCATTATAAAAAAATTATAATTTCTTACTAACCTGGTAGCATAATTCCCGTGTTAGTCAAGAGCAGATTTCATGCAAACAACTATTTTTATAAGGAAACTGTATTTTTACGTCTTAAATATTCTAATTCTTATTTCCGACGTTTAACAATTTGACATGTCATTAACATATAAATAATATTAAATATTAATATTCTTACCAAAACTGAAAAGGAAAACAATTGAAGATAAGATTATCATTTATTTTTTTGATAAAATTTAGGTAAAGTTATTTTAGTTGATGTTTAATTTGCAAAATCTTTTCTATAATCACAAAAATATTTTAAGAAAATATAAAATTTTCATATTTAATTCAATTTTTTTAAAAAATATTCATAAAAATGCTCATATTTCTAAGAATATTTCAAATATTCCCTCAAAATATTTTTATAGGAGGTATATATTATATATTCCCATGATATGCGAATATTTTAATAATATAAATAAATTATTTATTCACTTTTTTGTTCAGATATCATTATTATTAGTATTTTATTTTATCATCATCATCACCACCACCACCGCCATCATTTATACCTATTATAGTTGATTATTATTAACTATCATTCATCATTATTGATTACTTTCTTCCATCACTTATTGCTGAACATTATTTATTATCAATGACCACAACTACCACTATTTATCACTGGTAGTCACTATCAACCATCATCTATCTTCAATAGTTACCATTTATCACCACTTACCATCTGTGATCTCTATCTTTATCACTCATGATTAATGATCTCCATCGATCATTACATAACGCTAATGAATATTATCGATCACTATTCATAATTAGTGATTACCATTGACCACCACACATCACAGGTGATCATTATTATCACCATCCATCATCAATAACAATGGTTGGTCACCATACACTACCAACCATCACTTATTATTAGTAATTGTTGTTAGTTATTTCCTATCAACAACTAATACTATTGAATACTCAATTTTTTATTAAGATATTTTTAGTAATCTAACATTAATTTTAAAAATAAATTAATTGATTAAAATATAATATTATAATATCATATTTTTAATAATTAAATTTTTTAAAATCATGTTTTCAAAAATATTAAGATTTCCGATAATATATAATTTTATGAACTAAACCCACCTTGGATGCTTGTTATAAGATTTTCCAATCATATTTTGATATTTGTGGAATTCTTTTATTTACTTACTATTAATAATTACAATTTAAAAATTAAGATAATTACTAATGTACCAATTATTTTCTTTAAACAAAATAATTAACATGTATGCCATGGTATGATCGGAAAACTTTATGACAAATTCAATGTTTTTTCCTTATTTTTTCCATGGCATGCGAGTGATTGCAGGCATTAATTACTTCTTGATCGGAGGAATTCTTGCACAATCTAATTATAATATATATTGTTACTTTTAATCGATAAAGAGAAATCAATAAGCAATTTTATAAAATTCTCATGAATTAAAATTTTTAATTTTTAATTTTCAATATGATAAAAAAATTAAATTATTTTTCTTCATTAATTAAAAGTAAAATCACATTAATTTTATGAAAAAATTTATTTGTTAATAAGTTGAATATTTTATTATTGAATTATCTTTCTTCACATCTTAAAATAAAAAAATTAAAATTAAAAATATAAATTTTTATATAATAAATATAATCTGAATATATTCAATCTCTTCTTATTATTATCTAATTAATAATACAAATTTTACTATATTAAATATAATTTAATGCTAAAAATATTTAATATTTTAAAAAATGAGATTCCTCTTAATATTATCCGGTCGCGTTTTATAATTGGAGTATATTCTTGCTTGATGCCACCTTGATAAGGTTGTTTAACGTTGGACGGAAGTGGGATAAATTATTATTTAATGCAAGGTAGTGTAAAATAACGACTAACTTGAGTACAGAAACGACACAAAGTTTGTGAATTTGGATTAGGTGCCCATGACGTGGGCAAAATTGATTGGTATAATTCCTTTTCTGTTTCTTTCCGCGGGCACTTCATTCTCGATTAGTTTTTATATGTTTTAATTATAAATATTTATTTTTAATTTCATTAAGTAAATAGAAGTTCATTATTAAAATTTTTAATGCCCTTAAATATAAGGTTTTATATTTTAATGTGTGTAACTTTATTAAATTAAAAATAAAATAATAAAATTAATGTTTTTTTTATTTATTGAGTAAAATTAAGAACAATCATTAAAATGAGAATATTCAACATCTAATTTTAGTTCTCAATTTCCTATTTAAGTTATAACTAAAATAGATCGTGGAGTCACATTATATAATAATTTTAATATCTTAAAATTTGAAAGTTAGGCTGATTTTTCTTCTTCCAGTTCATCATCATTTCTGTTTTGGGATATGGATGTAAATATAATGGCTTATTTGATAATTGTATAAAATCCATTGACCTAGAATAAGTTACACAATATAATTTTCTTCTTTTATACATTAAACACTATATATTTTTCCAGCAATACATAAAATCCCTTTAATACTATATTATTCATAGCATTTCAGCAGGCCCATTAATAATTCAATTTTTCCCAATGTTAGCGTGCATTGTACTCGCTAGTCGCTCCTATGCAAGCCGGTGCTTTCTCTCTGCGAACGTTGCACTGCACTTGTCAACACAGAAAATGACGGCCAAAGATTTCTTCTTTATTTCAATCTGATTTACTAAAGTAGAGAAATCGCTCTAATTACTTGCATTTTCCACATTAGATTGTGTATTTATATTCGTTACTTTCCCCCCTTTATATTCACTGATTTCTTGCATTCTTTGATTGGATTATATTGCATTTCCTAAATAGGATTTCCCTTTTAGCCTAATTTTGTTGATTTCATGTGTTTTTCATACTTTTTGGTTTCCTTTTTGGAGAAATTTTCTTATTTTCGGTTATTTTGCACTAGATTGACATAAATATTTTTTTTTTCAAAATTTTTCATTAATTTCTTGCATTACCTGGATGGGATTTCTTGTGTTTCTTGAATCAGATTTTCTTTTTGATTTAATTTCATCGATTTTATGCATTTTTCATGCCTTGCAAATTCCTTTTTTAAGAAATCTTTTGATTTTTTGCTATTCTACACCAGATAAATATAAGTAATTTTCTGAAACTTTTCTAATCCCCTATTTACCCTTTACTCACACATATATGTTTAAATGCTTTGGGGGCAAATTTCCCGTTCTAACTTTTCTTTTTCATATCAAAGGTTTCATTTTTATCAAAAGTCGATGATTAGTTGTAAATTATACCAAAATTGTGTATTGTTTTGTGGATAATGAAAATAAGGAGCAATACACAATTTACTCTTGTAATTTTTGGCATCATCAAAGTTTTGTTTCCATTTTGAATCTCAAAATTCAAAATTTAAGAAATCAATGTTCCTTACTTCTCTAAACCTATTTCAAATTTTGAATTTAAAATGTAAGAAGTTTTCTTTTCTCTCATTCCTTGAATATTGCCTAAATTAGTTTTGATGGTGATGGATTTAATTGATATATTTTATTAACTAAAAAAATGAAATGAAAATATATTAAAGAGCTTAAAAAGGCAAATGTTCCAGTTTGAGTATTCACTATGCTAGTTGCTTTTTACTTTGTTGGATTCATATTCTCACAATTATTCAAATTATTTTTGCGTTAAAAAATACTTAAATGGAATTTGTATGATGTTATGTGTAACTACTTTCCAAATAAACTAAAATGTTAAAGTTTTAACTGTTAAAAATTAGATTTAAGCAACTTTAATCAGGTTGTTCTTTCACCTTTGTCATAGATTTTACCATTTCTATGGAATTATTAATTTTATGCAAAATACTTTTTTGTTATTACCACTTAATGTTGACTTAAATTTACATTATTATATTATGATATATTATAGAGGAGCAAGCATACTACCGGCTCTGAAAAAGACTTAATAATATCATATTCAAATTTTTATTGAAAGAGTAAGCAACTTGTATATGCTTCATAAAAAATTTATGAAAAAGCAAAAGCTTCCAATAAAAAATTGCTAACTTTGAAAGTGATTGAACATCAAATTTTATGAAAGAGCAAGTTGCTTAGAAAACTCAACAAAGAGAAAAAGCTTTCAGATTCAGATTGCTTGTTGGAATTTGAAAAATTCCCAACGGCTAATCTCATCTTTTGGTTATAAATAAAGAAGCTTGCTTCATGTGCAAGCTAAAAAAAACTATTTAGAATCTTAAACTTGCAGTTAATTTTTTTAAGCATTAATTGATCCCTTTCTTGGTGTATTATTATTCTATCATAAACTCTAAGTAATCAAAACCATTCAAAATGCTTTTTCAATTGGTAAAGTTCTTAAATACCTAAATGAGAACATCCTAGTTTTAGTCCCCAAGGTTAAAAACATAAAAATTTATTAAGTAACTAAAGCCTAAAAGCTTGTATTCAATTATATGAAAGATTATCTCAAAATCATAGTTAACAAATTAAGACCTTACTTAAATGGCCTCATTTCTCTAGTTTGAAAAGCATTGGTACCTAATAAACAAGCTTATGATAATATTGTGTTTGTATAGGAACTTTATCATATTATCAAAAACAAGAAAAGTAAGGTTAAAGCCATGATGATAAAAATAGACCTAAAAAAAGCTTATGACAAGCTTAAATGAGGCTTTATAGAAAAAATGCATAAATTTTATAAATTCCTATCTACTATCAAGACCTTGTCATAGGTTGTTTCTTCATCTTAAGCATCTTTATACTATTCAATAAGGAAAAATAGAAGCTTTCAAGCCTTCGAGATGCATGGGACAAGAAGGCCCTATGTCCCTTTATTCCTTCATTTTATGCATGTAATTCTTAGGATATCTAATCCAAAGAAAAGTTAATGGAAGGCCCTACATCTCCTTCATTTTATTCAATAAGGAAAAATAGAAGCTTTCAAGCCTTCAAGATGCATGAGACAAGGAGGCCCTATATCCCTCTATTCCTTCATTTTATGCATGTAATTCTTGGGATATCTAATCCAAAGAAAAGTTAATGGAAGGAATTAGCATCTTATAGCCACCTCAAGGTTAAGGTCTAGTTTCTCACATTTCATTTTTTTTAACTAATGATGTTATTCTAACTACAAAATAACCAACATTAAATCAATTTTGTATTAGTTCTTTGCTATGTCTGGTTTGAATGTTAGTTATAGAAAGTCTAAGATTTTCTTCTCCTTAATCCTTTTTAAAGCATTAAGAGAGATATAAAAGACACAGGCCTTGAATGTACAAAAAATATCGATGCTTATCTTAGATTCCTTTCCAAGAAATTACTAGAGGGAATTCTTATGACCATATCATCGACAAACTTAAATCCAAACTAAATAGGTGGAAAATAAAATTTTTGAAAATTGCAAGAAGAAAAGTGCTAATCAAATATATTCTAGAAAACATATTTACTTATTACTTGCTATGTACTCTAGTCCCTAAGAAAGTTTGAAATAGAATTGATATTATTTTTAAAAACTTTCTATAAGGGTTAACTAAGGAGAGAAAGAAAATAAACCTAGTTAGTTGGGATAATGTGATTAAACTTATTAAAGAAAATGGTTTGGGACTTCAAAAAACATATTATAAAAACTTAAACCTCATTACTAAGGTTAGTTAGAAGTTTTTAAATGACAAGAGCAAACCTTAAGCTTCCTACCTTTTTTATATATATGTAAATATTAGAATAAAGTTGAGAACTATGTCCTCTCCCACCTAGCAAGTTATAAAAAAACTAATAGTTTTCTAAAGAATCCTATTAGATAGCTTACTCGTAATAGCAAGAATACTAAATTTTGGAAAGATAATTGGACAAGCCTTGGGCTTTTTAAAAGTCTATTGCATGGTTCTCCTAGAAGAGATAATGTAGAATAACGGGTTTATGAATTACGTTTAGCCCTTGGTCTTTGGAGTACAAACCTTTTATCTTAATTCTTATAAAACTCATGGTTTATACTATTAATGATATTTATGTTAGCCTTTTTAATAATACAAATGATGAATTAGCTCAAAAGCTCTCATATAATGATACTTTTTCTTTAGTTGTTGCCTATTCTATAATTATATCCTACTTGAAAAATGGCTAAAACAAAATAATGTTTGATGGCTCTTAAATATGAAAAATATGTATT
Source organism: Sindora glabra (assembly GCA_020226215.1). Taxonomy (NCBI): domain Eukaryota; kingdom Viridiplantae; phylum Streptophyta; class Magnoliopsida; order Fabales; family Fabaceae; genus Sindora; species Sindora glabra. The sequence continues at coordinate 9,686,878 of CM035225.1, forward strand.
TCTCTTAAAAATTAGAAATGAATATGGCTCTTAATGCATAATAATGTTTAAAAAAATGTAATGTTTATGTTTAAAGTCCCTAATATTAATTATACATGTTTTTCATATGATAAGGAAGAGTCACAGCTTCACCTTTTCAGGGTTGTTAGTTTATTAGAAAAGTGTGGTTAAGAATTGAAGTTCCTTTTTAACTATAATAATATTTTTTACTAAGATAAGGGAATGGATAATTTTTAATTGTACCTTTACTATAATATCTTATATTTGACTACCCTTTTAAAATATAATGTTTAATACTACATTTTGGTGTTCATGGCCCTTTAGGAATAAAATAATCTATAAAGATTGGTTATATTACTAAAAGTTTTTGTGGTAAAAAAGGAAAATTATTTTAAATTCATATCCATTCCACTTTTAAATAGAGTACAATTAGTTAGTTCAATGAGGTAAGATAAGATAATATTAAAATAATGATAACAAGAATATGAGCTAGATATATTTAGAGTTGTTTAAGAAATAAGAAGAAACATAATAGGAAGTAAGATAGGAATAATATTCATGAGTCGTTAGTTTAGTACATATGAATTTCATATAAATCCATTTAGAGTGTTAAAAGCAAAATTTATTTGTCATAATTGATATGAAAGTTAGTGAGAGTAGTTTAAACTATTAGAGTGAAAGGTAATGGAAGTTACCCTATTGCTAGTTACACTATGGAAAAGCATAAATTGAAACCTTTAGAATAATAATCTATAAATGGTAGGATAAGGAACTATTAAAATTGTAACTCTATAGATATGTGTGGTTGCTATGTGAGGCGCCACAATATGCTTTGTTTAAACTTGGAATATATGGTTCAAAGGCTTAATAAGGGTTGTAGCCTAAAGAACTAAAAAATTATTGTAATTGTTAATTTAATGCCTTACTAAACATGTGATAGTGTAAGAGTCTTTAGGAAGTTATAAGAGTGTGAATACAAATGGTTAAGTTATTCCTTGAAAGTTACTATATGATACATAAAAAGACTAAAATGGTGTAATGTAATTAATTATATAACTTTATGTCCCCTAGATGGATTCGATTGGTGATTGAAAGAGGATTTTATTAGTATGATCATCGAACTGGTGGATTATGACATAATGAGGATAAGCCTCGACCATTTCATAAGATGCAAAACTAGATTAGTATTAGGCATGTGGTTTTAGATATAATCATGTATAATAGACTAAGGCATATGACAAAGAAAGATATGAAATTGTATGAAAACGCATTGCTAAGATTATATGAAGCTAGATAACATTAATAATTAAGGTATTAGTAAATTAAAAAGGATGTAGTGAAACAATAATTAGGAAAGTAGATACTTTTCTTAGGAAAAATTTGATATTATTATAAATTCACAATTTGTTAAATTGAAAGTGTATACTTGCAAGTAATTCTTATAGATACCTTTATGTTTCATAGTTTTATTTATTAGTGAGGTGATGAGGTCGTCATTAAAGTGTTAAAACCATTGAAAATCCAGGAGAATTATATTAATAGAGTAACTTGAGAAAATGGTGAGGCAATTATGTTCAACCTATTAATTATAGTAATTGAACTTAAAATAAGAAAGATAACAATATAAGTTCATTGGTTACTGAAATTAACTCTGACTAATTAGCTAGATGACTCCCTAAGGTAATCAATGTTAATAAAAGAATTAAGAATTCAAAAGACGACCAAATGCTAGAAATAGTACACCATGGAAAGAGTGTTTAGAGGCATCATCCTTAGAGCATCAATAATTGTCATTAACATGAATACGTGATTTTAACCTAACCTTTTTTTTCTGGATTAAAGGGTCAAGTAATTTGGTTACCTTTCCACATAATAATTGTCCTATCCACTAATGCGGTATTGCATTGTATAAAATGATGTCAAGATTATATAGTAAATATTAATATAAGTGTTTTTTATCATTATTACTATTACTACTAGTATTAATGTGGTTATAATACTTATTATTATCAGGTATTGTTATTACTACCACTAATATGAGCATGACTAATACTAGTATTGTCACTATTGATGCCACTAATAAGGATATTATTGGTGTAAGAATAACATTAGGAATGATAGATTCATGTACTAAAAGCCTCTAAACCTAATAAATGATTAGCGTAAATGAATATAATATGTGCTTAAATAGTACTTTCACTAAGTATAGAAATGGAATCCATAGAGTCTTTGTATCTTATATGTCTCTTCACATTTGAGAACCATGCTTATAACCTAGGCTAATATAATTCGAAGGAATATTGGATACACTTAGTAGAACACTGTGTGGCACAAATAAGTTCAAATTTATTTAGAGTGATAATATAGATTAATAAAAAGTACAAGTAAGTAATTCAGTGCAAGTAAATGATTAATAACATATGGTATGCTCATCTTCCTAATTAGGTAAACTTTAGCCTTGGTATTAAGTTTTAACAAGGGAAAGATAGAAATAATAAGAAATGGATGCTAAATAAATTATAAAGATTAACTAAAATTGAGATAGTAGTATGCTTAAATCTATAAAGGAAATTTGTGGTAGTGTTTACTGGTACATGTTAATAAGTACTATTATGATAATTTAAATTAATTAGTCTTTACGTAATGATAAACAAATGAGTTAGGAGAATCCATATTCACATAGTTGTGTTAGTTGTTTAATTAAAATCACTATCTAACATTTTGGAAAACTTTTAACTTAGTAATAGTGCAAAGGTTTGATATAAGGGATATTACACTTCGAAAAAAATGTATGATAAAATAGATATTGCTAAATAGCTTAAAGGTCAGTGAGAATAATTATACTATTCAAAGGTTAACATAGTGAAAGGAATATATATAATTGAATTAGAGTGCAAAGATTATAAACTTATTCACTGAGTTAGAAGAAACCTATATAACCCCCAATAATGGCTTTGAACAAAAACCTAAACCCCTCTAGAAAGTGATCATTTTTCCTTATATAGTATGCCAGAGGCTTAAGATAGAAATACTACTAAGGTATTCAAGACCAAAAAATGAGAATAAGTAGGTTATTAGTGACAAAAGCATTATCCTAAACCAATAACTCAATTAGGTGCAAGAATTATTTTAATAAAGATGGATATCATATGGAATCTTACTACTGGAGAGTCATGTCTATATGATTATTCTTAAAATAAGGAAAATCACTACCAACAATACTCAATAAAAGTGTGATATAATATTTTAAGGATGAACACCACAATAATTTTAGGAGTATTGGTAGCATCTAGTAGAGTAAGACTAATTCATGAGTTTTTTTAAGTTAGTGGTATATTCCTATAAATGCCAAAATTCAATATCGATACATTCCCACTTAAAGTGGAAGATTAACTTAAACTTAAGAATGCAAGGATGAATTCTTTTAAAGAGGGAAATTATTATGATACCTATTTTAAAATATAATAATCTTAATTTATTTTGTAAGAAAAATAATTAAAAATTAGTTAAAATTAAAATTTTGTATATGAATGCCTAAATAAAACAAAAGTTAGTATTTTTATAAGAGAAGGAATAGGTGTCAAAGGGAATTGGATAAAAGAAATCAAATAAAATTATAAAGTATAAAGTTTTGAGTCATTACTAGTGGATATGTGAGTATGGAAAAAATTTAAAAATACCCCTAACTATTATGGGTTAAGATCAACCATTACTCCTTCCTTTTTCATTTTTCCTAACTTCTTTATAACTTTCTTTCATTCTCTTTTTTCCTATCATCAATTAGGCAAGGTAAAGCAATGTTTACTTAAATTCCTTCATCCAAATAAGGTAAGAACACTATTTTCATTGGCAATCTTTTTCATTTCCTCTTAGTTAATGAGGAAATTTGAAATTATTTAATTTTCATTAGGGATTTCCAACCTTAACCTAAAAATTTTTAAATTTTAGTGTGATTAGAATTGAAAAGCTTTCAATCTAGCTTTCTAGTAATCTTCTATACAAGATGAGTGGATACTTTATTCATTCTTGTTGAATTTGAGGAAAATGAATTAAAATGTAATATTTTGAGTTTTATGGCTTTATGATCTTAAGTGCTTGATTTTAGTAATGATTGATAATAGAAATGAGATCTAATGATAGAAACAACATCAATGGTGTAAGGATAACCTATATTTGTGAGTTCATGGTGTTCAATTAAGTATTAAATGTAATGAAAAGTTTGATTTTTGAAGAAATAGTGAAAAAAATTGTTGACGAATGAACTATGCTCATGTGCAAAGTCCTTTATTTCAGTAGGTTAAGAAGTGATTTACAAATTGCTTCACTATAAGAAGATGTTACCAGAAACCACGAAGAGCTTCACAAAACTAAAATTCATTAAATTAAAAAGTGATTCGCGAAGCACTTTATTGTTTCTAGATGTCATTAGAAGGGCTGAAAAGCTTTGTGAAATATTTCCCTTGCCTTATTTTTATAAGTCAACATTATTTCAATTTGATAAAGTTTTATTCCTTTTTTTAATATCCATAAAGCTATTATATTATAATTAGCATTAAGAAATGAACTTCTCATGTTGATTATAAAATGAAATGAGATTTGTAATTGATGTGACATATGGTATATGATGCAATTGATCTTATTTATATAACTAAGAAATGAAATATGATAAGTGGCCACACATGAAAGTATGGTAACAATATGAAACTATATTGATTATAATTTAAGGTATGATATGAAAAAGAATAAGATTGTGAAAAATAATATAAAACATGATATGAATCAATTTATGATGATGTTTAAGTAATGGATTATGTTACATAATCATGCATTATTGCATTATGCTGATTGGTTAATATGATGAATATGACCTATGTAAAGAAATAAGAAATGTGTTGGAAGTGATGTGAATACTGGATGGATAATTCCTAGTAATATACTTATAAAGGGTATAAGATAGACCCTAAGAGACAAGGATAGAAAGCTTATAGAAAATATAAGGTTAACTCAAGAGTTCCAAGATAGTTGCATGTATCTTTATTATTGTTTAATATTTTGTATGAAATAAATTCAAAATTTAATTATTATTTTTAGTCTTGATGTGATAAAATCTTAATAAAATAGTTATGATTAAACCTTTTAAGACTATTTGGGAATGAGTATGATAATATGATTGTGAAAGAACCCTTCTTAACTACTTGATATGTGAGTTGATAATTATAAATGTTTTATTGTGTTAGATTTTATAGGAAGATGGTCCAGTTGGTAAAATTGCCTTATTATTTTATTTGTTTATGTTGGATTATCTACTCATTGAGGATTGGACTCACTCTTCCATGAATTTATTTTATAGATATTTAGGTTGAACCTTTACTACCACTTCCTCTAAGTTAGAATTCTTGGAAGCTTATAAGCTTGGTTTATGGTGGCACTAGATATTGTATATGGAATAGTTTTTATTCTTCATTCTATGCATAGGCTTAGATAAAGAATTTAAATATTGAAACATTTTTAAGGTTAGTTAGAGTGGTTTATCCTTAACTTATAAGAGTTATAAGTAATTCTAACTTTCTCATATTTTGTAAAATATTATTAATGAAAAATTGCTTTTATACACTAAATATTGTCTTTCTTCCTACTCATATTTCATATAAGCACCAAGAATGCGATATGTAAGTTAGAGTAAGCTAGTGGAAATCAGATAATGGATTCTACATCGGTCACAATCAAGTTAAGGTCATAACATAGTTAAATCAACCATTATTTTTCAAGTATAAATATAATTAGAAAAATGATTAAGAGTATTTAATTATGATAAATGAATATAGGTACTAGAAGTGAAAATTAAAACTCATATTTGACTATGGTAGTTGAATATTACCATCTAAAGGCAATCATTTTAATTATAATCAACTATAATAATTAATTATAAGCTCTTGGGATATAACTTCCATAACCATAATCAATTATTTGCTCTTAGAGGTGAGACTTTTTAGGGTATTCAATTATGATAATTGAATATGATCTGTTGGAGCTGATTTTCAAAGCTATATTCGATTACTATATTCAAATACAACATGGGTTTTCTAACTCTTATGAATTTCATTGTTGACAAAATTACCATTTTTATTCCTAAAATTGTAATGCTTTGACAAAAAGATTCCTAAATTATATTAAATGGCTTCATTCATGAACAATAGCTTGTATAGATAATTTTGTCCTTCCATATAGATTTATACAGATAATTTTATCCTTAAATATTTATACGGAAGGATGAAATTATCTATACAAACTATCATTTAAGGATGAAATTAGCATTTTAATATAATTTAGGTTCCATTTTCTTAAGCATTTTACAATTTTAGCAATGAAATTGGTAATATTGTCTTCATTATTAATATGGCAAGATTTCATCTATTAAACAACATTCATTATTCCAAATCCTTACTCTTACACACTACCAACATTTATACTTATAATCCAAGCATAACATGCATCAAGTTTAAATCATAAATAAATAAGATTCCACCATTTAACCATCAATAATCACTAAAATGATAATTTCATTATCACCAAATATAAATTATGCAACCTTAATGTCATAAGTAAATTCTTTACTTACTTGGGATATGGAAAAGTTAGAGAAGAATTGAAGGAGTAATTAGCTTGGTCTTAACAGATACAAATTCAAAATGTTTATTCTAAAGAAACCCTAAATTTGCTTCATCTAAGCTAAAACCTATAAAAATCACTAACTCAAACTAAGAACTTGAATGAGGATTACCTTATTTTGAAAAGAAGTTGTTAATGGCTACTTGGAAATGATAGCTTGGGATCTTGTTGTGATTGAAGAGGAGTCAATTGGAGCTTAAGAGAAATATAGGAGAGTTTTAACTTTCTAGGGATATAAAGTGGTTGACCTTTTAAGGGCATATTATAGTAATTTAGAAATGTTTTTAAGGGAAAATTGAGAAAATAAATTTTTAAATCTCCTCCATACATCCAAATTTAATTTTAATTATACACTAACCTTAATATATTTTAATTCATTTTATTTATATCATAAAATTTTATTTTTCTTAAATAGTTTTTCATCCTCAATACATTAACTATAATTAATTAATTATAATTACACAAAGATAATATTAAAAGAAAAATAGAATATATCTTAATTTTTTAATAGGTGTAACAACACATCATTGGCCATTACCTGTTGATCATCATCCATTACTGATGACCAATGTTAATTGCAATCCATCACTAATGATCAACGTTGACTATCAACGACCATTATCTATCACCCATCACCTACCATCATTGATTACCTTACATTACTACTCACAGCTATAAACCACTTAATTTTTTATAAAAATATTTTAAGTAATCTAATAATAATTTAAAAAATAAAAATTAATTAAAATATAATATTATAATATTTTTATAAATATTTTTAATTAAATTAAATATGAAAATATCATATTTTTTATAACCATATTCCTAGGAATGTATAATTTTGCCAACCAAATGCCACTTTCTAAGAATTTATTTTTTGTATTTTATTTGGCTCATTTTTAAACTTTTTAGGAAATATTATCAAAACTATTGATATACTTTTTAAAATTGTAATATAAAAATAAAAAATATTAATAAATTTTTATTGTCTTTAATTATTTTTTAAATTATATTTATAATCTCTTTTTCAATTGTAATTTTTCTACATCTGTAATTTCTTATTTTTTCATTTACTATAAAAAGTGTAACATGTTTATATATACAAAATTAAGATGTCTTATATACATAAATATCTTAAATTACCTCAATATAATTAAAATATAATATAATTTAATTAAGGAGAAAATATTAGTTAATTAATTATATCAAATTCATACAAATAGATAAAAAAATAAATTTTTTATTTTTATAATCTAATATTATAATCTTAAATAATAAATATGATAAATAATATAATAGATATATATAGTAAATATAATTTTATTTAAAATTAAATTTATATTATAATTATATTTATGATATAATATTTAATATTTATGCTATTCATTTTTATATAATACTTATTTTGTTTATTATATAATTAATAAAATAATTATATTTATTATATTCAATTTATTATAATTTTATTTATATTTTATAATTAGTATATTATATTTATTATAATTTTTAAATAATAATATAAAATTATAAAATAATTATTAATTAAATAAAATAAAAATAATTTTATATTTTTATCTATAAATATTATAAAAAAATTCTAACAAAAAATGTGAATAAATAATTTTCCATAATTTATAAAATTTTTCTATTTTAACAATTCAATCTACTAAACAGCTGCCCCCGTATCTTACTCTGCAGTTTGTGCAAAATCGAAATGCCAAGATTGCGACCACGTCACGGAACAGGGACAATTAAAGGCAAACGGGGCAAAATTACCAACGACCTGCGTTGGGAAAATCAAATTCTCATTTCCCTGCGCCGTTAAAAGTAATGCCTGGAAAGCTTAACTGGATCACGTCCTTGCAGAGACTGTGATCAGTCGGATTGGACGTCTGCCTGATCACGGCCTGCAGGAGAACATGATCAGCTGATCACGTCTCCATGCAGGACGTGATCAGTCAGCACTATTCCCATGTGAATTTCGGCTATATAGAGCAGCCGAACAGAAGCATGCGAGAAGGCAGAAGGAGAAGGAAGAAGGAGAAGGCAGAAGGCAGAAGGAGAAGAAGGTGACGAGAAAGAAGGAGTATAAGGTTTCATTTTAATTTAATTTAATAATTTTATTCTGTTTAAATAAATTAAATTTATTAATGTTGTTGATTTTTAATCTATTTATGTAGTTAAATTAAATTAATGTATTTATGAATTTATTTGATTTAATAATTTTAATTTATTTATTTATTTTAATTATTTAATTGTTTGATTTAATTTTCTTAATTTTATTTATTTAATTTAATTTAGTTAATTTATTAATTTGATTTAAATTAGTTGATTTATTTATTTAATTTAATGTATTAATTTAATATATTTGATTTAATTTATTTAATTAATTTATTTGAGTTATTTTTTTAATTTACTTATTTGATTTAATCTAGTTAATTAATTTATTTGATTTAACTTAGTTGATTTATTTATTTGATTTAATGTATTTAGTTTATTTATTTTATTTAATTTAGTTAATTTTATTTAATTGATTTAATTTAGTTAATTTATTTGATTGATTTGATTTAATTAGTTAATTTACTTGATTTTATTTAGTTGATTTGTTTATTTAATTTATTGTATTTAATTTATTTATTTGATTTTATTTGTTTAATTTATTTGTTTGAGTTAATATTTTTAATTTACTTATTTGATTTAATTTAGTTAATTAATTTATTTGATTTAATCTAGTTGATTAATTTATTTGATTTAATGTAGTTAATTAATTTAGTTGAGTTAATTTAGTTAATTAAATTATTTATTTTAGTTGATTTATTTATTTGATTTAATTTAGTTAATTTATTTAATTGATTTAATGTATTTAATTTAATTATTAGATTTAATTTATTTAAAAAATTTATGTGAGTTAATATTTTTAATTTACTTGTTTAATTTAATTTAATTAATTAATTTATTTGATCTAATCTAGTTGATTAATTTATCTAATTTAATTTAGTTAATTTTTTTATTTGATATAATTATTTAATTATTTTATTTAATTTAGTTAATTTATTTATTTGATTTAATTTAGTTAATTTATTTGTTTGATTTAATTTAATTAATTAATTAATTTGATTTAATCTAGTTAATTAATTTATCAGATTTAATTATGTTAATTAATTTATTTAATTTTATTGATTTATTTATTTAATTTAGATTAGTTAATTTATTTATTTAATTTAATTTAGTTAATTTATTTATTTAATTTAATGTATTTAACTTATTTGTTGGATTTAATTTATTTATTTTATTTTATTTTATTTATTTATTTGAATTAATATTTTTAATTTACTTGTGTGATTTAATTTAGTTAATTTATTTATTTAATTTAATCTAGTTGATTAATTTATTTGATTTAATGTAGTTAACTTTTTTATTTGATTTAATTATTTGATTAATTTATTTGATTTAGTTAATTTATTTATTTGATTTGATTTGATTTAGTTAATTTATTTATTTGATTTAATTTAGTTAATTAATTTATTTAATTTAATCTAGTTAATTAATTTATCTAATTTAATATAGTTAATTTTTTTATTTGATTTAATTTAGTTAATTTATTTATTTTATTTGATTTATTTAAAAAAATTATGTGATTTAATATTTTTAATTATTTATTTGATTTAATTTAGTTAATTTATTTCTATTTACTTTATTATCTGTTGAAGAAAATATATTATATATCTTTAAAATTGGAATATATGAAAGACTTATTTATTAATTTAATTAAATTAAAATTTAACCGTAACAAATCAACTAACTAAATTAAATAAAAAATTCTACAGCAAGATTAATATTTAATATTTCTTTCTTTCTTTATTTATTTAATTCAATTTTAATTAGAATTCTATGATTGAATTCATTCAGGTCCATATAAAAAAAATATCGGTGTTTTAGAAAGTAAATACTTGATTTTATAATTTAATTTATTTTAATAAAAATATTATTGAATTTATTTTATAATCTATTTATCCCTAGATTATAAGTTTTTAATGTATTTCAGTTGGAAGAAACTTAATTTTGAACTGTATATGATTTTGATTAGAATTCTGTATTATTCTACGTGATTAGATATTTTATTTCTGTACGTAATATTTGTTATTGTACATACCATAATTCGTGTATATTATTTTAACTTCTTTGTAGTATTATGATAAAATTTGTCCCTCCAAGAAAAACTTTTAGTTATAATTTTAGACGGTATGAAACTAAATCTGAGTGTTATTTATTTTTTATAAGTATGTTTTAATCCCTGAAGTCACTTTAACACATCAGATCCGGTAGGAATCACCATGAGTATCGGGGAAGGAAATGTATGTATTTATGCGAATGGAGACATTTATGAAACGGATGAAGGCGATACATTTAGGTGTCGAAGGGTCAAAGTTATGAGAATTAAATTGGATATCACCTTGGATGCATTGAAAATTGCAGTTGGACAAAAATTAAGACTTGTGGAAAATCAAGCTGTAACTGAGTTGGAGTACAGACATCCGCTTTCACTGAACCCGACGAGATACAAAGCTTGTCTATTAGAGGATGATGAGAACATTCAACGAATGTGGGAAGCGAATGCCAGATTCCCCACTCAATTGGCTTGCCCAGAATTATATGCACACATCGCAAGTAAGGGATTTGATCTGAACGTTACCAGTCAACCAATTGTTGAGAGTAAGCCATGCACACAACCGTCCACCAACCTATTTCCTAACTCTGGTGAAGGGCCATCAAATTATAACCCATACCATCGCAGTTTGGAACTAGTGGATGGACAAATGCCCTACGGGTAACAGTTTCAATCTCTCATTGTTGATTATGCTGCAGAGCCATGTTCTTTGCAGCCTGGTTATGGTCTCCTTCAATCCCCCTCTATCCCGGAGGAATCAGATGACATAATGGATGATTTTGAAGAGAATGATGCACATGATGATATTCCCAAAGGATTTAATTGGGACAATGACAGTTGCGATGATGATGAAGGTGATGGTGGTGAAGATGTTACCCCAGCGATCCCTGCAACACCCATGAACCAGTATGTAGAATCGGTAGCTGCCTTTTTTGGAAGAATAAATATAGATGCGGCCGACAGCAATGATTTTCTAGGTATGGGAGGTGCTATGAATATGCTCAATGACCAAGAGCCAGATGTGGGTTGGCTGTATAGTGACCAAAAATCATTCCGTCGAGTGATGAAAATATACTCAATTCGAACCCACCACATATTTTACTCACATTACTCTTCGGCCAAGTATGAAGAGTATCGGTACCCTCATTATGGTGGACAATGCAATTGGAGGGTTAGAGCTAGCCATAAGCCGAGAGAGAATCACTGGCAAATAACAAGATACAATGGACCTCATACATGTGTCTCCGCTTCTCTTTCCAATGATCACCCGAAATTGGACACAGATGTCATTTCATCTTACATTGTGGGGTTGGTGACTGAGAACCCCAACGTGTCCATTCGAAGGGTTATTAAGCATATTCATGGTATTTTTGGATATACAGTTTCATATAAGAAGGCGTGGAAGGGTAAACACCGAGCTAGCCATAAGCCGAGAGAGAATCACTGGCAAATAACAAGATACAATGGACCTCATACATGTGTCTCCGCTTCTCTTTCCAGTGATCACCCGAAATTGGACACAGATGTCATTTCATCTTACATTGTGGGGTTGGTGACTGAGAACCCCAGCGTGTCCATTCGAAGGGTTATTAAGCATATTCATGGTATTTTTGGATATACAGTTTCATATAAGAAGGCGTGGAAGGGTAAACACCGAGCTCTTGCACTCGCTTTTGAAAATTAGGAAAAATCATATGCTTTACTACCGAGGTGGTTGGCGGCTGTACGACATTACAATCTTGGGTCATACTTCGATATTGTCAGTAGGGAATGTCTGTCAAGCAGCGGTGAGAGTGCGCCAGTAGCACTGTTCCATCAGGTGTTTTGGACATTCAAGCCATGCATTGATGCATTCGATCATTTAAAACCTATGGTCCAAGTTGATGGCATATTTTTATATGGAAAGATAAGGGGGTTTTACTGATCGCAACTTCACAAAATGGGGATAGAAAAATTGTTCCCCTTGCATTTGCTATAGTAGAAAGCGAAACATACGAGACATGGGCTTGGTTCCTATCAAACGTTCGACGGCATATCGTCAAGGATAAGCAGGGTGTTTGCTTGATATCAGATAGACATCTTGGGATAGTTGCTGCCGTTGCAAACCCACGCATAAGGTGGCAACCACCCCGTGGTTATCATGTGTTCTGCCTACGACACATCGCCAGTAATATGAACTCAACTTTTAAGATCGAGTGGCTAAAAAAATTGTTCATTAGTATTGGTACGTAATACTCCTAGAAAACTTCTCTAATTATCATGACAACTTATTATCTTTGTTAATTATGTCACAACGTCGGGTTGTACAGGTTACCAATACGAGCGACATGTAGTGGATTCAAAGTTAGCGGAATTACAATCATTGCACCCAAGAGCTGCCGATTGGATTGCAAATATCCCAAAATATCAGTGGAGCCGTGCGTATGACGAAGGAGGCAGACGATGGGGCCATATGACAACTAACTTGGCGGAGTGTGTCAACAGCGTCCTTAAGGGGGTTAGATTTTTGCCTATCATGGGGTTGGTCAAGGTAACAATGTATCGATTAAATGCATATTTTGTTGAAAGATAAGAGACAATTGCAGCATAGTTACAAGCAGGAGAGGTATTTTCCGAGGACGTCCGAAAAAAGATTCAAGATTGCATTCAGAAAGCGTCAACCTGCCACGTGCGCCGTTTCGACCGCCAGGGGTTCTTATTTAATGTTGAGGAGCCATATGACTTGACGTGGAAGTAGTTCGGTCGGTCCTGCAAGGTTAGCCTTCACGATCGTACATGTGATTGTGGCAAGTTTCAAGTCGAGCACTGGCCCTGCCAACATGTATTTGCTGCATGTTCGAAAGTTTCATTGGATCCCCTGCAGTTTATCGATCGTGTTTTCCGATTGGAGACAATGCTCAGTGCATATAGCAGTGAGTTCCGACCAATAGGCGGTGTGGAGCATTGGCCAGCGATCGATGGACCAGAACTCATTCTAAATCCCTCGGCGATACGCGCCAGCGGTCGACCACGATCTAGGCGTATAAAAAACGAAATGGACTGGCAGGAGGGTCCATCCGATCCTCAGAGGTGTGGGTTATGCAGGCAAATAGGGCACAATCGTGCAACCTATCCAGCCTATCAAAGGAACTTTTGAGTGCACACCCCATTGGTTGTTGGTATTGAGGTTATAAATAGCAGTAAATTAATGAACACACTGGCAAGTATAATACGTCAGCATTAATATCCCCTGATGCCTTATTAGGTCACTTACTTTGGATAATAGCTGTGTTTAAATGTATACTTTTGTGCAATTAACTGAATTATTCTAATATGACAGATATCATACCCCTCGACTGTAATGGCCGGTCAACGCCGTGTTGTCACACCTGGTCCTGATGACGAGTCCCTTTTATACTTACAGTCTAGACATATCTCACAGGCCGTTTGGCTAGGCCATGTAAGTTTAGTAATGTATGGTTATGCATTTTGTGATTTTTAAACTCTTACCACATTATGATTTGGTATTTTTGTTTTCAGGCGGATCGACTCCTCAGGTTACGACGTGTCACACATGTGGGTCGCCTCTTTGATCCATTAGTTGCCATTGTCCCATATCTTCAGCAGGTTGATTTTTACGGTGTCAGTCGTCTTGGCCATCTTGAGTTGAATGCAGCGTTCGTTTCTACACTGGTGGAGCGATGGCGGCCAGAGACACACACTTTCCACACCACCTGCGGGGAGTGCACCATTACACTACAAGATGTCGGCATCCAGCTGGGTTTACCGTGCGAGGGCGTTCCTGTCTTCGGGTACACCGAATATGACTGGCGAGTGATGTGCGAGGATCTTCTTGGGGTTATACCGCCCGATGAGTGTTTACAAGGGCAGCGCCTGAGCATCCCTTGGCTAGCAGCGAATTTTGGACACTTGTCAGAAGATGCAGATGACGAATAAATACAATGCTTCAAGCGTGCCTACATTTTGAGAATCATCGGCGAATATCTCATGCCTGACACTTCTGGCCATAGAGTGTTGTTAATGTATCTACCCCTATTAGCAAACTTCGCTGACACTGGATGGTTCAGTTGGGGATCAGCAGTTCTTGCATGCTTGTATAGAGAATTGTGCACGGCCACCAACCTCAACGAGGTAAATATCGGTGGATGTTTGCATCTTCTACATCTATGAGCGTGGGATCGATTTCCCACTCTAGCACCGATGGCACCTCTGTATCCAGATCCCCGTCTAGACATTTATCCTGTGCTACCACCATTGGGCTTCAGGTGTGGGCCATTTTTGATATTTTTATTTAATGTATTCCCCCTACTAGTATTAAATTACCCATAGAAAATAATATACATTTTGCAACTCTCGCAGGTGGAAGAATACCGGATTGCCTCAGCGGCCTCTAACAAATGCCTTACGGCAATTCAGAATATTGCTTGATCAGATGAAGGCTGAAGAGGTTAATTATAGCTTGCTTTGTTGTATCTAAATTGACTGTCTCATATGTAGTTACATGCTTATTTATTTTCCATTTACTTAGTGTAGATTATTTGGCGGCCTTATGATATGGATAGTGTCCAGCAGCTTGTGCCTGAGTATTGCCTCATCTCACCTGATATATGGTTGGCTTCAGTCCCGATCATATGCTTCTACATCGTGGAATGGCACCATGCAGATCATGTTCTTCGCCAGTTTGGTAGGCGGCAACCAATCTCACAGGAGCCATTCAATCTTGGTTCTTGTCATACCTTACAGCTTCGAGGAAAAACATCGAAGGATTGACGGCAAGAACACATGGTCTACATTGGTACTTGGGATGCATGGCGAGCCACGCTTTCGCTAACTGAGATGGAGACTGATGCTCTTCATCGTGGCTCGGGCTACATGTCATGGTATTGGACACACATGAGACGATGGATTCATCCAACTAGTGGTGGTCCAGGATTTGTGGTAATCATTCGTCCTTCATAATATAATTTATAACTTCTTCAAAATATTATAATATAAATTGACACACTGTAATTATTTTTACTTATCATGTAGGCCGACGTTGCTGAGAGACTTCGCACGCTGAGCGTCTCCGATCCTCCAACTCTCGGGTACAACCAATTCAGAGAGACAGTGGACCGGGATTGTGGTCGCATCCTGCGTGCGTTGGGTGAGCATTGAGACATGACAGCTTCTCAGCCAGCTCTTCCTGCAGACGAATTATCGATACCACCCATCCTTGAGCCTAGGCGTGATAGGAGGGCCCATGGCTTTATGTCTTTTAGGGATCCCATTTTGCCTGGACCTGATGATGACGATGACAGAGCACATTATGGTCATCGATCGATGGCATCGGCGGATGTCCCCTCCGACTATGCCCCTCACTGGATGCAGCCCGATGTAGGAGGTCCAGGTCTATCTACATACATGCCCTCGTCACATTTCATGGAAGGTGGAGATGTTAGCCCATCATCGTTCTTCACGCCATCCCCATCACCCCCACACCAGCGAGTCCCGGGTTTTCTGACGACGTTTTTATCTGAGCCGCTTGCATTTATATCTGAGTACGCCAGTGGATCCACATCGCATCAGCAACAAGGGTTTTTTACCCTACAAAATCCTATTCCACCTACCATGAGTCATGCGAACCCCACTCAAACAAGCTCCGATGAGGGTGACGACGGAGATGAACAACAGCAATCCCTTGTTCAGCGACCACGACGAGCGAGGCGACGCCCTCGATGTGAGATTGGGAGTCATTACTTTGATAGCTGATTATTTTATTAATGTACAAAATTTTTGTAGCTAATTTAATAATTTAATTCATTCATTCATTCTTCTATCCAGAATTAATTCTGTCTGATTTTTCATTTATTATGATGTTCAAATTTGTATATAAACTACACAAACCAAATATTTTCTCCACACTTATCCATTAACTCAAACCAATCTAATAATTATTATTACACATCAATAGTAATACTTATATTTATTTAATAAATAAATAATGTTCTTACATATTAAATAAATAATAAATATTATAATATATTAACTTATATTGATAATGTTGGAATATTTTTAATAGCTACCATTTTTAATATTAAAATTTTTCCAAGTTAGTAATAATTAATAACATTAGTACAATATTACTAAACAATAAACAACTGTCATTTTCATAGTAACTATAATGCCGTTAAAAACTTGTTAACATAACAAAAAATTAATATTATTCTGCTATTAAATTAATATTTTAATAGTAACTATAATGCCGTTAAAAACTTATTTTTTTGAAATATTTATTATGTAATCAATTAGTATTTAAATAATAATAGTATTATTAGATATTAAATAAATAATAACTATTATACTATTTTTATTTTTATTAATGATATCATAATATTATTATTAAATATTTATTACATTATTTCAGTATTTTGAAGTTAATAAAAATTATTTATATGTTAAAAAAATATTACAACATAACCACAAAAAAATTAAAAAAGGAAAAGAAGTCACGGGATAAAAAATTAAAAAGAAAATAAAAAAAAGGTCATGGACCACTTTGGTCTTGGAATTCCCCTTCCATAACTAATAAAAATATTTTAATAAAAAAATTATGAAGCATTTGCGGAATATGTTTTAGCGGCGCAGTGTGTAGGGGAAATGATTTTCTGCGTTATGTATATTGGTCAAAATTTGTTAAAAATTTGTTAATGGATATATACATCACCCATTGATAAAATATTTTTCAAGGATTTAATTTTACAATTTAAATCTTCCCCAGAATAAAATGAAAGAATCAGCTAAAATTTATATTTATTGAGATTTTAATTGTTCCATTAATTTTTTGGTAGTTATCAATTTTATTATGTTATGTATATTATACAATATTTAGATAGTAAATTAAATTATTAATTATTAATTAAAATCTTCAATAAAAACTATCACACTAAAATTCAAAATGTCAATGATTAGATCTTTATTAGACTATCACACCTGTGAGGAATACTTAAATATTTTATATAAGTATTCTAAGTAAATTAAAATTTTAATATTAAAATTATTAACAAAATTAATTAATTATGTATTTTATTCTCAAGACTAACAAGTAACATTAAATTAAATTTTATTTATTCAAATTTTATTCTTTTTTAATGTTAATATTTTTTAAATATTATTTTAAAATAAAAATATCTCAATTAGTATTTTTTCAAGAATTTTCAATTCACATATTATTTTTTCTCATTTCATCTAATCTATTATATATATATATATATATATATATATATATATATATATATATATATATATATATATATATATATTATTCATTCCTATTTTTTGAAGTTCAAAGTCACAATATATTGAATAATATAATTTTAATACAATTTATTTTCTTGTTATTATACAATTGAATTAATTTATCATATATTTCATAATTAAATATTTTATCTAATGATGTGATTTTTTATCTAAATTTAACATACATTAATTTTCATTATTAATTAAATATTTTATTTAATTAATAATGAAATTCTTTTTATCACTTTAACATACATTAATTTTCATAATTAATTAAATATTTTATCTAATGATGTAATTTTTTTAATTTTTAAACAAGAATTAAAACATTGTAAAATATAAATTTTTAATAATTTTTATTATAGTTTAGAGCATTAGTTAATTAGTATAAAAAATCCAAAACATAAAAAATTAAATCAAGCACAAATTATCAAAATTAAAGGTCATAAAATATAAATAACTAAAAAATATAAAGTAATTTCAAATTAAAAAAATGAATTTAAATTAGATAACAAATTAAAAAAATTGAAAAAAAAATCACGGCTACGTTGGGGTAGCCGTGATTCGAAAAAAAAAAAACCAAATAACCTAAATCACGGCATTTGATAGGCCGTGATTCAAAAAGTATTTAAAAAAAATTAACTGTTTTGGTAATTAGTTTTTACGGCGCAGCAGATCGAGGAATACTTTTCCACCATACAGCATTTTGGTCAAATCGCCTATATATATATATATATATTATTTATTCCTATTTTTTGATGTTCAAAATTACAATATATTGAATAATATAATTTTAATACAATTTATTTTCTTGTTATTATACAATTGAATTAATTTATCATATATTTCATAATTAAATATTTTATCTAATGATGTGATTTTTTATCTAAATTTAACATACATTAATTTTCATTATTAATTAAATATTTTATTTAATGATATAATTCTTTTTATCACTTTAACATACATTAATTTTCATAATTAATTAAATATTTTATCTAATGATGTAATTTTTTTATTTTTAAACAAGAATTAAAACATTGTAAAATATAAATTTTTAATAATTTTTTATTATAGTTTAGAGCATTAGTTAATTAGTATAAAAAATTAAATCAAGTACAAATTATTAAAATTAAAGGTCATCAAATATAAATAATTAAAACATATAAAGTAATTCTAAATTAAAAAAATTTAATTTAAATAATAAATTAAAAAAAACGAAAGAAAAATATAATCACGGCTGCCCATGCCGTGATTAAAAAAAAATATAAAATAAATAAAATTGAATCACGGCATTTGACAAGATTCAAAAAGTATTAAAAAAAATTAAATATTTTAGTAATTAGTTTTTGTGGTGGGGAAATACTTTTCGTACGCGCAGGGATTCGGTCAAAAAGCCGGCAAACGGCAAACGGCAAACAGGGATCCGAAAAACAAAACACGAGACCGTTTCCAATAATTCCTGTTTTCAACTCAAACTGTAATCAGTGTCTTCTCCGACAAAAACAAGGTCGACGGACATCTTCCGCTCCATGTTATTCCATATATTAAACCATTTCTCACTCAGATTCTGATCTTCTCTTTCTCTGTCTTTCTCCCCGACACTTAGTTTTCATTCACGATCCTCAACAACCCTACTTCCCACCTCTTTCTGCAACCGCGTTTTTGAATTCGATTTTCGATCGATTTTGGCAATACTCATCGGCTTATTTTCACCATATCTCATTAACTTCATATCCTCTACGCTTGATCAAAGTCGCTATTTTGTCTATTGATGGAATCATTTTTTTTAACGCCTCGTTTCTTATATCCGATTTTATCGTCCCCTGTCAGGATTTCACAGCTTCAATCGAACAGGTTTTCATCATTTTGAGCCAATTTCATTTAAGGGTCTCGGTTTCCTGACATTGATTGGCAAATCGTTGTTAGGCTTCTTTTTATTCTTCGGTGTTTTAAGATCATATCTTGATTGGTTACTTGGGGTCTGCTTGAGTTTTGTGAAGAACTCCAAGCTTCATTATTAGATGCTGATGCATAAATTTTGGTGAAAAAATTGATCCTTTTTTAATAGACAATCATCAAAGGAGAAAACAATAGACTATATTCACTTCTTTCGATAGTTATAGCATAAGGCATGCGGGGAATCAGAGGAGACAAGACTGATGCAGAAAAGCATTTGGGTCTGCTTAAATTGGTCCAAATTCTCTCCTTTCTGGTTGTTTTTGTTGCTGGCATAGTTATCGGTTTAACTACGAGTTCGCACATTAATAGGCATTTCAGTACACAATCTGAGACAGAGATATACACTTTAATAAACCATGTATCATCAAGCTCTGTGCCTGAAGTCAAGGAAGAGACTTGCACTGTCATACAGCCTTGTGAGGTGGATTGCATGAAGATGGAGACATTTCTACATCCGGAAAATCTGATGCATAATATGTTGGATGATGAACTTTTCTGGAGATCTTCCTTGGTGCCCAAGAAAGAAGACTATCCCTACAAGAGGGTACCTAAAGTAGCCTTCATGTTTTTGACAAGGGGACCGTTGCCCTTTCATCCACTATGGCAGAGGTTCTTTCAGGGACATGAAGATTTGTTCAATATATATGTCCATGCACCTCCGGGTTATGTTTTGAAGGTGTCCAATGATTCTGTTTTTTATGGAAGGCAGATCCCAAGTCAGGTTTGAAATTTTGAAATTCTCTTTTTGATTTTCAATTAGTATGCTTTAGTTTGATATCTAGAAGCAATTTAGAAGTTGTCTGATAGATAACTAAATCATATGTTGCCTTTTTTTTTTTTTTAGTTTTAGGATAGTGTTAAATCTTCTTCAGTTTAGTCTTACCATTAAACCTGGTAATGTTGATTGTGGAAGAAGTTTGTTTCTTTGGCAAGTAGAATTATATATTAGGAATTAGAGTTTATAGGTTTTTGGTGTTAATAGGGAGTGAAGCATGCTATCGGTATTTGATTTTTGCCTAAAGTAAAAAATTGACACTGCAGATGTTTAGACGATTTTCTGAGATGATCATGGATCATTTGGTTTCCAAACTGAATAATATATGTGGTTAGCAAAGGCCAGATTGTGCGAAGCATGTTTTCTGTAGTAAAGTCCAGGGTGATGGTGGGCATAAATAATGAGTTGTTGCAGGAGTGAAGGAGAATTAACCATTTTTATGGCCTGAAATTGGTTTTGCTGACATGAAATGCAAGAATTAGGTTTTCATTATCTGTGGATTAAGAATGGTTTACAGAAAGGAAAGTTGTTTTAGATTTTGCTTTCAGTTATGACTGATGGCAGTAATAATTCTTAACAATATCTAATGGTAGCTACAATATTTATCACAAAAGTGGAGTCTCTGGTCTATGATTTGTTTTCAAGGTTGATGTAATGAGCATTTATTTTGTGATGTGGCTAGAACAGTCGCCATAAAATGTTGTGACCTTTTATTGAACACTTACATAGTTACATTAATGATAACTACACATCTAATGTTGTTCGCTGAGGAATTCACTACTGCTAATTTAGAAGAATAAAATTGTCCTCCTTCCTTGTGTGTAATTTTTCTTTCTACTTGACTAGTGTGTCTTCTTTTTCCAGAAGAAAGAAAAAAGAATTGCCTGATACTTAAAGCACAGCGTCATTCAACTGAAGCAAAATTCTTCTGATAGATCTTATGAACTGGGTTTTTTTTCATACATTCTTCAGGTTGTTTCATGGGGAACAGTGACCCTGGCTGATGCTGAGAGGCGCCTTTTAGCCAATGCACTTCTTGACTTCTCGAACGAGAGATTTGTTCTTCTTTCTGAGAGTTGCATCCCACTCTACAACTTCCCTACTGTCTACAGGTATCTCACTCAATCAGCCTACAGCTTCGTTCAGTCCTATGATGATCCTTCGCGTTATGGGCGTGGCCGCTACAGCCGCAGTATGCTGCCGGACATTCACCTCAAACATTGGCGAAAAGGGTCTCAATGGTTTGAGCTCAACAGGGCTTTGGCTGTTCACATAGTCTCGGACACCAAATACTATACCCTCTTCCGTAAATACTGTAAACCAGCTTGTTATCCAGACGAGCATTACATTCCAACTTTTCTGAATATGTTTCATGGTTCCATAAATTCGAACAGAACACTGACATATGTAGATTGGTCTATGTTGGGACCTCATCCAGCATCCTTTGGTGGATCCAATATAACTGAGGAATTTATACAGTCTATAAGGAACAACGGCAGCCTCTGCCGTTATAATTCGGAGATGACTGCAGTTTGTTACCTGTTTGCTCGCAAATTTGATGCGAGTGCACTGGAGCCTTTGCTCAATCTGACCTCAAAAATAATGGAATTCTAGAAAGTTTGATTCGACTTGATTGATTATTTTTGTAGTTTCTTAGGGATTTTGGTTGAGATGTTAACAATTTCAGTTTTGCAAGGTTTTAGATGTACAGGAAGTAGTGCAACAGAACTGCGTTCTTGGATAGTGAACGTCATATTGTTGCAGAAACTGCATTCAAATCCTTCGAAGAAGTAATTGTTCAATACAGATTCTACTCATCACTAAGTATTTCAACTTGTGGTTTATTTCGGTAGAAAACCTGAGTTTTTACTAAATGCTTGGATCTGTGCCCTGCCCATGTCAACAGAATCACCAAAAAGACATGTGATTGCAGACTTGAAGTCCTCTGACTATTTTAACCATTTTCCTTTCAGTTCACTCTGTTAGATGAAAGCGCCAACAGCCGAGAGGTAGAATATAAAATTTTCCATCTCAATGTTTAGGATCCAAATCACGCAGGTTAAATTAATCATAAGAGAATAATCCCCATTTAGACTGGCGTTGAACAAAGGGAGAATGTAAATCAAACAAGCCATCCGTGATCAGATTAAAATTAGTATGGCGCTAAATAATAATAAAGATACATAGTTCATATTTTATGTGTCCGCGTTCAAGAAGTTGAACTGCTGAAGCATATGTTACAGAGGTAACTTAAAAACTTTCACTTCAGAAGCAGGAGAATATCAATGGGGCACTACAAAATAAAAATTTCTTTGACAAGAAAGTAAAGGTCGAAAATACAAGGATAAATTAAAGTGACATGACATATAAGACGTCCATTACATGTTTATATAATCTAATTAAGTCAAGAAAGATCGTCATCATGTATATAATCTCCCAGATGCCTCGTTATTATATTTGAGCGATTCTGATCACCAGAAATAAGTATCAGGAGACATCTAATATATGGTAATGATGGAGCATATCTTCTCCCAATTCAAAAAGGTGAGAATCACCACCATTAAGAATGACTAGGAACAAAAATTATGCCGCTGCCCGTCGAGAAACTTCTGATTGCTGTGAATGTGATTCCTCGACCTGGTTGGTCTCTGAAGGTGACTGACAAGGTCCTGTCATATGAGGAGGAGGTCCTGAGGCAGTGTAATATGGAGATTGCATTTGTTCTGGGGCTCCAGATGATGGAAATGATGATCCTGCCCCTGGTGGAGCCTGTTCAGATGGTGGATAATGCTGTTGTGCCATTTGCAGAGGCTCAGATCGCCCTTCATAAGTTGGTTGTCTTGCCATTTGAGGTGGACGTACATAAGAGGGATGAGATACAGTCGCCTGAGGGGCTACCCCGAAGGAAGGCTGCTGAGTTCCAGTCATTTGTGGGGGAAGCCCTGTTGGAGAGTAATGCTGTCCAGCAATATGAGGTGAAGGTCCTGAGGCCGGACCTGAAAGAGGTCCTGTCATTTGAGGAGGTGTCCCCCATGGAGATTGATGTGTTCCTGTCACTTGAGAAAGTGGTGATGGGCGCTGCTGCCCTGCCACTTGTGATTGAGATCCAGAAGGGAAGTTATGTGATCGAGCCATCTCAGGAGGGAACTTTGCTGGTGGCGGACAATATCGTGGTCTAGGTGCTGATGGACGGGGAATGTATCCCCCTCTGTTCAAGTTTAGCAGTCTTCCAATCTCCTCACCCCTCCCAGCTCTTCCAAAAGCCTCGGTTACAAATTCCTTTAAGGCTGGAGTCACCCCTACACCATACCTCATGATTTCATCCAGTAAATCCCGGCTATTGTCTAACAAACCTTCAGTGCAGAGTCCCTTAATTACAACCTCATAGCAAGTGGCGTCTGGCTTGGGATCTTTTTCTCCCATTTTACTCAATATCTGTGCACAATCAATAGCTTTGCCATTCTTAATCAATTCGTCAAACACCCTGTTACCAAAGCTAGCAACCACCCTCAAACCAGCATCCACCATCCTGTTAAATACCCTCAAAGCATCATCGACCCTTTCCAATTTCAAGTAGGCATCAATCAATGTCCTATGAGTTGGCACATCTGGGCTCAAGGACTTTGAGCACAGTTCCTCAAAAAGTGTTTCTGCCTCTGATAGCATTCCATTCTCACAAAACCTAGCAATGATATTATTGTAGCCTGCAACATCCATGGCAAAAGGCTTTGAATTTGGTTTTGATCCAACCTTCTTAAATGTCGCAAGTGCTTCAGATGACTTCCCAAGCTTAAAACATTCATTAACCATTATATTGAATGTGTCAGAATTCACAGCTTGGAAATTTGGCGGGGTGTGATTATCCAACATTTGATCAAACAAAGTCCTAGCCTCTGTTTTTTTTCCATGCTTAAGCAAGACTTCCAACAGGACATTACAAGTTGCTGGAGTCATCCTAAACTGCCGATCCATTAAAGACTTATAGGACTCCATAGCTTCCTTATCTCTCCCCTTACTAAAGAACCATTCCATATAAGTTGCATTCACAACACCATCATACACCAAACACCTCTCTTTAAGTTCATCAAATAGCTCGTTTGCCTTCTCCAAATTCTCCAACTTCAGAAACCCAGAAATTAAATTATTATAAACTAAAGAATCTGCACCATGCCCTTTATTCAACATTTCACGCAACAGGTCCACAGCTTCACCAATCCGTCCAGCATCAATCAAACCTTTGGTTAAATGTCTATAAGTAACCGGAGATGGACTAAATGGCGCATTAGCAATAATATGACGATAAACCTCTAGACCCACATCAACACGACCCTCATCACAATGGGTATTAATCAAATTATTGTAAGACACAACATTGGGCACTATATTGGACTGGTTGAAAAAAAACTGAAATAGTGCAATTGCATCGTTATACCTCTTCGCACGATACATAGCAGCAATAATGGCGTTACAGGTGAACACAGTGGGGCGAGTGTTGGAGAACACAGAGTGGCGAGCGACGGCAGAGGCAGCATCGAGGTCTCCGGCACGAATGAGAGATTGGACACGATTGTGAAGGCTGAGGCGGGGGCCTACCAAAGCGGAGGTGGAGTCTGGGAGGCGAGGAGCATTGGGGTCGCGCGAGGCTTGCTGGTGCGGTGCAGGGCGGATTGCGTTGAGGGGTGGTTCGATGCGGAGACGCCTTTTGCGGCGGCGGCGCTCAGCAGCAGCTTCTTCGGCGGAGGAAAATGCAAAGTTGCGATTTTGGGAGGGGTGGAAGGGATAGAGATTGGGGTTTATGGGCTGGGTGTGATGGAGAAGGGTGACGGATAGAGATTTGGAAGAGTGGTCGATAGCGGAGGTGCGACGGAAAGAGCGAAGGAGCAGCCGGCAGAGGGACATGGTGCCACCGCAGCGCGCAGAGAGAGCGAACCGAATTGAAGATCAAAGAAGGCTTAAACCCTAGCTGGCGATCTAGTTAGAGGCTCAAGGGCTTTAGGTAAAGCAAGCGATGATACGAGCGCAGAAGGACCTCCGAAAAAATGAAAAATACTCAATATATAAAATAAAATTCCTTATTATAATAAAAAATATTATATTTTATGCATCCCTAATTTTATTTTTATTTAGTTTATTTATAATTTTAAACATTATAATTTATTTAGGAGTAAAATTTAGGTGAAATTTTTTAGATGTTTATTATAAAATTCTTTATTCAAATTATGAAATATGTTTCAATTGTTTTATTATAATTATAATTATAATATGTTTAATTATTATAATTATTAAATTGAAATTATTAATAATTAATAGAACAACTAAGATGAATAACCTTCCAACACCTAAAAAATTTTATTTAAATTTTGTTCTTCTTTTATATACATTTTTAATTATTAATACTTTACCCATCTAAATTATTTTCCATTCAAAATTTAACAAATAATTCATGTGATTTATTTTCTATCATACAATCTAGTAATAGAGAGTGACGAATAGGATTTTTTATAGAGTAAATTAACTTTGAATGGATGTCAAAATTGAGTTAAAATATAAGAAAGTAAATATTACATACAATGACCAATACATGTTAGTTCAAGTAATTTAGATGGATAAAATATTAATGATTAAAAATTTAATTGAATAAATTAAAACACTTAAAATCACTCACACATGTAGATGAAATAAAAAAATGCGAAATTACATTCCATTAAATTGTAATATTTCCCTTTAATAATCCTTTTCTTGATTGGTTTTTTTGAGCAAGGCATGGGTTGGGATTATACCTACAGCGTAAATATTACTAAAAAAAATAAAAAATATAAAAGTTAAATAATATTGAGCTCCGCACACAAATATGAAAATAATTAATTCAGTCAAAAACAAAAGAAAACCGTGAGACCTATAGGATTTTTTTATGTTAAATAAATAAATAAATTTGAGATGAACAAATAAAAAAAGACAGCCTTAAAAAAGTCGACTTCAAATGTCATGTTTCAAAGTGCATTTTTTAAGTGAGAATCAAATTCATCTAATTGTCTAAAGTTAAGTGAGACCTATAGGATTTTTTTATGTTAAATAAATAAATAAATTTGAGATGAACAAATAAAAAAAGACAGCCTTAAAAAAGTCGACTTCAAATGTCATATTTCAAAGTGCATTTTTTAAGTGAGAATCAAATTCATCTAATTGTCTAAAGTTAAGTGAAAAAACAGTGACTTATGATCTATTCAACGTATTCTGTTTTTCCATGATAATTAATTTATGAGAAGTTCGTGACATAAAGTTTGAGAAATAGCATTTTCTCTGCAGAAAAATTAATTTGCAATAACCATAATTTTCTCATTTGTTGGCAATTTCTTCATTTAGTATTACTTCCACTCATATTTTGATAAATACAATAATTCTTTTCTAAATTTTAGTGATAACTTAATCATATGATATTAAAATAACTTACGTCTCAAAATATAAGTAAAGATAATACGGAAATTTCTCTTAAGATTAAAAATATTTCCCAGTACATGCTACCACATACACGAGGCAAAATAACATGCCAATTCAATAAATAAATAAATAAATGATAAGGACGGGATTTGCAATCCAACTGCAACTCAAAATTCATATTACCTGAAAAATTCTTTCAGACCGTCCAGCCATGTAACATACTTACATTGCCAATCGCAAAAAACCATATATATAAATAAAAAAAAAGTGAAAAAGAAATTCTGTAAATCTCACAATCTTCACTTCTCAAAGGAACAAATCTATACAATCCCTATTTACAACACTAAAAAATTAATGACTTAACCACAAAAGAAAAGTTCCTTCAATAATGGCAAATGGGTGAAGCTCCTGCACTCTTTCAAATCATCCCATCAGAGATGCTTAATTAAAAGCTTCCATCCCAGACTTGAATCCAATATATAATATCTTTTTGGCCACAAAAATCAGATGCACAGTGAATCAGTGATGAATGCAGATTTCAGTTGTCGGGTATAAAAATGGCCTCGGGACTGGAATTTGCTTGCCGGAAGCCTTATTTATTGAACTAATGGCTAGTCTGGTTTGTCTCTTGTCCATATGGATCAATCCAACATTTGTCGTTCTTTACGGCATCTTCCCATCTTCTACTAAAAATCTGCATTTCAATGTATGACTGCATCCTAACCTGAGCATGAACAGAATTATAGGTTGCTTAGTAAATAAGGTTGCAATTAAGTTAGAAGGTACAGAACTAGATGATCTTCTCAGAGAATATTCAGTAGATTCACATCTCATGTGAAGAGATTTACATCGGAAATTTTCAAGGCACTTACTTTTAATCTACCATTACTTGTATTTGAGGCTGATGATGCCTGCAATTTCAAAGAAAGATAAACCCTCTGATCAATTCTTCGCAAAAGACCAGTAATAGCGTGGTGCCAGTTTGACAGAGTCTATGATATGTGCGTGGTGTGTAAACTTCAGGGCAAAATCAAGTGCAAGTAGCACTATTCTTAATATATAATTGACTCATTTGCAAAAGACATACTGGTACATTTGGATTTGAAGAAGGATAAGCCCGGGTGCTGACTTTTACCTGCATGAATGAAAACAGATAATAAGAAGTGAGATTCAACATTAACATGTTGTCAACTGATATTACCGAAGGAGAGATTAATAAACATAACATAAGCGCTCATATAGCTATCCTCAATTTATGCTACATATGAAAATGAATCTACTTGCCTCATCGCTATTTGAGCCACCAAGAGTAGGCAAGCCCATATGAGCTATGTACTCAGAATCAACTACGCCAACATTTCTCATTCGATCACCCTGAAAGATTGTTAAGAGTCTTATTTGACAGCCATATCGGAAAAGAGAAGGAATGAGGTGAGAATTCTGTACAATAAAGTTACCTGTGCACAATAACCAAGCTGCCTATCCAGGCCCCATGCATGAATTAAGTCATTCTGTAGAAACAAATATGATTAGAAAGATTCAGAGAAAATGACCACAAAAGATAAGGTATTGCAGAGGTCGAAAATTAAAAAAAGCCACATGATAAACCCATGAAAATGACTATATGTGTGTGTGCGCGCGCGCGCGCAAGAGGTTCTCTATGGGTATTTCACCATGATTTTTGCATTCCTGAGTTGGTAAGGTTCTATCAACATACCTGGATCATATGCCATACACATTGCCAAGCTTTCTTAGAGAATACTGGGGCCATCATTTCCACCCAGCTGCGGAATTTTGATATTATTATTGATCTTTCAGATTTTTTTTTTAAAAAAAAGAAGAAATACAAGAGATATACAAGTGTGAAATTATATACCCAATGCAAGGAGGAGCAGTGCTCTTGTCATCACACCTTCCACTACCTTTTAATTTGTAAAACCTTCTGCACAGAAATTAGACCCAGAAAATAAAGAATGAGAAAAGGAGTACTGTTGAAGAAAGCTTCGGTTAAAGAGATGCTTCATTTTTCCATTAAGTAAATATAATAACTCCATCAGTAATGAGGACGAGGGCAACCTGTGTACTTTCGATCCTCTTCGACGAGCTGTCAGCGGATGATGCACTTCTGATTTAGGATCAAGTGCTGGCTGTGATATCTCAAGTCCCTCTTCTTTAACAATAGATAAATACCTACAGGATGACTGATACATCACTATATAAACATACATTTTATATATAAAAATAAAAGTCCGAATTTGGTACTAAACTGCTTTGTCGTAACACTCACTATAAATGAAAACCATCCTATACCAAGAAATATGAAGAAAAAAAGATGAAATAAAAACATTCTATTCTTCATAGGGTTTCAATGACATGTCCCCGCAATATAGTGAAGACATCTTGGCCAATCAACCATAAAATGAAAACCTCTCAAACACACAAGAAAGATACCAGCTCTAGTTTGGTACTTGTATGAAGGGAATTCCAGGTCAAAAACAGTAATGACTGCGTATTGTGTGTATCTTTTTGCAAAAGTTATTGTCTAGGAAATCCTGGGAAGGCTTACCTTTTTGGATTAAAATTTTTAACACCCAAGTCCTCATCCCAAAGAAATATGTAATTGTATTCGGAAATTATATCAGGATGCAAAAATCGCTTTGCAAACCACCTGTGACATTGATTAGAAAGCATAATATCATTAAATAAACAAAAGGATTTTAGTTTTGTACATAACTGACTTCAAACTTTAAGAACTATTTTTAGACCAAAGCTGATTATACCATTTTGTTTGATTAATAGCAGACACATGTATGGCATGGTCACTCCAAGCTAAATCCCTCCAACCATCCGTAAGACCATCATAATGAAAAAGCATCACAACAAAATCACTTAAAGGGAACTGCAAACAGTAATAAATAATCAGCACATATAATGTGATCAACTGATGAGTGATGGCTGACAAATGGGGAAAAGTGAACTAAGCACCACCTTTTCTACAATTTTATTGACAACTCCTTTCTGCTTAATTCCGACTGGAATAGCCAACAAGTTTGATGGTGGCTTCAAATTTTTCTGGAGCAACAACAGCAGAACATGTGTTAAAGGAAAGAAAAAATGAAGAAAAAGTAAAAGGAGAAGAGAGCAGGATGATAATGTACTTGTCCTCAACCTACAAAACTTTCAAATTTGCCGAAAATTTTCAGAAAAGACATCCCTATAAGTTGATATATTTCATGAAATGCCTTTGTTATGTTCCTTTGTACTTAGGATCTTCTGATATGGTTCAAGTTCATGGCATTCAACATATGCAAACGATGAGAAGATTTTAGCACAAATTTTACGTACTTCTTTTTTACCAGTATCCCACAAGGGTCGCATGTCCAAGTTAGTAGTTCTTGTAACAATTCCTTCTGGTAATGCCTCGCTTCCAGAAGGCCTGCATTGATTCTAAGAGAAAACAGAATAAAAAATAATTAGAACAAATTCCAATCAATGTTACAAGTATTTGAAGGATTTGGTTCACCACGGAAGACAAACCTGGCAAGCAGGAGGTTGTGTGTTCTTTATCTTATGCATTAATCCCCATCGTGCTAATCGCTGAATGTGTGGGGTCCAAAAGAAAATGTTATATGCAAATCAAGGAATAATATTCAAGCTTATTCTTTCAATTAATATTAAAGATCAAGGTCAATAAAAAAGAACAGATGACTAAGGAAAAAGAATAGCAAAGACTAATACCCAAGTCAAAGATTAAATTCACATCAACAAACAAAAATTTAACAAAAAGCATCACTCGTAAATGGAAACTTCATGCCATTCATTAAGAAACAGGAGGAAAAAAGAAGCAAGAACTTCAATGCTAATATAAATCATACTGGCAACTTAAAACTTCTCTAAACATCCAATGAGTTGCTTATTATAATTCAGCTAGATAAAACTTAGTGGGCCCTCTAACTCACCTAATAAATGATAAGTAAAAACAACATAAGGGAAATCCCAAATGTATGATGTAACACCATCTAAAAATATCATTCAATCAAGACATGGCACAAAAAAAACCAGCCTATAAGGTTCTGATCTCACACATAAACAACTCCATATATTGGAAATCACAAACTCAAACTGTTCTAGGAATCATGGTTTGCAGTTTCACTAGATATGACCTCTAACATGATGAATGTCCAAGTAAGTGCCTCTAGTTCTCGTAGTCCTAATTCTAGGTTTCAGGTCATTCAATTGATCTTATAAGATTAATAGAATAAAATCAATGGGTTAAGCTGTCCTAGTATGTTACTCTCCTTATTTTTTAAGTAACTTACACAACATCGTCAAGCTATAGAGCCCATCTCGTCAAAACTAAAAGAGAAAACTAGTAAGAACCATTCATAAAATGTAACATTGCCTTGACAAAGCCGATAATGTTATTGATAGTTGTAATCCCCAGAAGCAATATTTTCTGAGCTACATAGAAAAGATGTGGCACATGTACTTTACTCAGCAACATATCAACAGCAAACCTGATACCGCCATACTATCATATTTCTTTCTCTTATTTGAATCAGAGAGAAAAATACGTACTTCTTTGTATTCCTTTGCAATGAATGCATTACCAGCCAAGTAAGCGCCGCAAATCAAAGAAATTGCAACAAAGAGACTGAAGAGGCATAATCTACTCCTGGAGTCTGTCAACACATGAGCCTGACAATAACAATGATCATTGTAATTAGAGGATAGCTAAACAATTTAGAATAAAATATCTTTTGTTCAGAGCTCTTAAATCACACATGATCCAACAAAGCAATAAGACAATTTATTGGAAGTAGCCAAACAGTGATCAGAAACATTGTTTTAATGTTGTCCTACGCCAAAATTGAAGTAATCAGTCACTAGAAACAAAATCTTCACCTGGAATAGCAAGCTAGCAAATTACAAGGAACTACAAGCTCAGTATCCAGGAATCACAATATCTTGTGAGATAGTACACGTCCAACAAATTGTTAACGGGCTTTAGGAGATAAAAACAAGTTCGAATTTGTTTCCCGTATTTTCCTGGTCTGCAATAATAATAATAATAATAATAAAGAACCTGCTTCTTATCGCCCAATCATAGCTGCAACTTGCAACGCATTTGATTTGTATTGAATGTGTAATTAGAATAATTTTGTCATATAAATTCAAAAAATAATAAAAAAATCGTTCTTCACCCAAATATGAAAGAACAACGATAAACAGAGTCAACTATGACTCGGTCAAGCTTACTGGATTTTGAGCTGACGAGAATGAAATTGAAGTACCACCTTCAACAAAAATTTAACTATGAACTCAAACAAAACCCAAAACCAGTTTAATTGAATGATAAATAATTCAGAAAGAGCATGCATTCCCTCCTAGCTTTCTCAGTAATCTCTCCCAATCCCTCAAACAGAAACCGTATCAAACCCAATAAAAATCCCTCTTTCTAAGAACATAAATCATTCTTTTTTAATTCAAACATTAAAATATTCAGAATTTTATCCAAATTAAAATCTCCAATGAAGAAGATTTTTTTTTTCCATGAAAGTTTGCCATCTAGAATGAATAACGATAATTCCAAAAACTCCCGAATTCAAAAACAACCCCCGAATATAATTTTAACATAACAGAAAGAGGAAGCAGGAGAGCTCACAAGATTGAAAGCTTTCATCCTTTTTCGTTCTTCCGGGTCTCAAAGCAAACAAAGAGCAAGCACAGAGAGACAAACGAAAAGAGAACTTTTATGAATTTAGAAGAAAGTCCTCCGGAAGAAAAGAAAGGAATAAAAAGGAGAGAAAGTTGTCTGGAGAAAGGGAGGAATATGAAGAAAGGAGTAAGGACTCAATGAGAAAGGGAGAGAAAAGTGAAGCGCAGAATCTAATGATGAAGGAAACGGCACCGTTACAGAGTTGAAAAAGCGAGTGGCTTTTATCCGAAACAAGGATTGAAATTGAACGCCACTGTTAATGCAAGAGGAAGACGGAGAGAGAGAGAGCGAGATGAATAAGAAGAACTTGCAGTGTTTATAATGGAGTTCTAGTGGGTTTGTGTTTTATTCAAACGCTAATGAATTTGAAGTTTGAAGACTACTAATACCAATCCTTTAACACCAACCTGGTATCCTACGAAAGCAGGCGCAGAGAGAGAGAGAGAGAGGAATCAGATGTGCGAGTGATACGGCGAATGTGGTATTCTTTAAGTCGTGGCTGCTTCGCGTGCAATCTAAATTGTTTCCTGCCAGTTTTTTTTAATTTTTTTTCCTTGCATTTAAATTTCATTGACCATAAATTAAATTTTTTTATATTATTATTTATTTATATATTATCATATTATTAAAATTTTATTATTTTTGATAAAAATTTTATTTAATATTAATTTTTAATAAAATATTATATTTTTATTTATTAACAATATAAAAAATTTTAGATTAATAATGGATTAAATTTAAATTTTTAGTAGCTTTTGGATAATAATTAAAATATTAAATTTTAAATATAATTTTAATTCTTAAAATATAAATTAATTCATTTTAATTTTTAATTAAAAATAATTTATTTTAATTTTTAAAATATTAAATTAATACAACTTTAATCTCCTATTTAAAGTTCATCAACTTCTGTCAATTTTTATTTAATTTTTAAGAATTAGCTACATAGTTTTTCAAATAAATTATTTTTTAAATTTTTGTTGACAATTAATACTTAAAATGATTTAATTTTTCACATGTAATCCATTAATTTTGTTTAATTTTTTTTTAAAATTTTGACAAAATTTTTCCCTCATGCCTGGATAGAAGTTGTTTTAATTTAGATCAATACGAAGGTAATATGAGGTGGAAATAATCTTGCGAGTTTAAGAAATGGATAAAAGAATTTTACTAATTTAATATTTATAGAATTAAAATAAAATATTTTAAATTAGAGAATAAAAATTGTATAATTTATATTTTAAGAAGATAAAAGCTATATTTAAGCCAAATAATAATTAATAAATTATACATATAATAAAAATTTACGTATACAAAAAATATTTTTACTTTACCATGATATTAAAAGTTTCAATATTACTATTATAGTATTATATCTATTATATAGTAACAAATAAAAAATTAAAGCATTGATTTTGTATAAAATATATTAATTTAAAACCAGCTTTACTTGTTAATTAGTAAGGGTTTAAATTTCAAATATAACCTTTATTAAGGACCAAAATATTCATTAAAATTCTAATTTTAAGAATAATTATATTCAAAAAATAAATAAGAAATTATTTTCTTAAATTTTAACAATTATTTGTCAATATATAAATAAAAATAATATTTATTAAGGAAAGAATAAAATATTTCCTCGCCTACAAAAGAAAGTATATCCAAAATGTATGGCTGTCTTTTTATATTCTACAAAGAGAATTCTATGATATATTTTTAGAAAAAAAGAGATATTTATGTAAATTTGAAGAAAAGCTAATGTTGACATTAAGAAGGAAAAATATCAATTCTAAAATAAGAAAGTATCTCTGCTTTTATTAATTTTTCAAGAGAAAGTTAATACAATTTATACCTGATGATATTATTAATTGGTAAGGATTTGAATTTTAAGTATAACCTTTATTAGGGAGGAAAGTATACACTAAAATTCTAATTGTAGGAATAATTATGTTCACAAAAAATAAATAAATTATTTTTTAAATATTAGCAATTATTTGTCGATATACAAATAAAAATAATATTTATCAAGAAAAGAATAAAATATTTCCTCGTGTACAAAGAAAGTATATCTAAAATGTGTGGCTGTCTTTTTATATTCTAAAATAAAAGAGAATTCTATGATACATTTTTAGAAAATAAGAGATATTTATGTAAATTTGAAGAAAAGCTAATGTTGACATTAAGGAGGAAAAATATCAATTATAAAAATAAGAAAATATCTATGATTTTTTTAATTTTTTTAAGAGAAAGTTAATACAATTTATACTTAATGATATTGTTATATTTCTTTTAAATTTAATTCCAAAGATGGC
The DNA here is from genome assembly GCA_020226215.1 of Sindora glabra. NCBI lineage: Eukaryota > Viridiplantae > Streptophyta > Magnoliopsida > Fabales > Fabaceae > Sindora > Sindora glabra. The sequence continues at coordinate 9,722,199 of CM035225.1, forward strand.
AATTATTATGGGTCTTAGTAAAAATAAATAAATCTTATTTGTTTGATGGCATATAATTTATGTGTCCAGCTAAAAAAAATCACTTCATTGTTAATAAAGAATTAATACAATAATTAATTGTTTATAATTTTTAATGGTAATGAACGTTAATTATCCTTCTTGAAATTTATTATAATTATTATAGAATATTTAATTTGAATCATAATTAATACTTAAAGGATGAATCTATCAACATAATCCCACCAAAATATTAATAGTCCTAAAAGTATACGGCCTTTTAATTGAATACAAATTGATTTCTTCTACTCTTACATTTAACCTACGATTTTCAAAATGAAATAATGAGTTGGTACTAATAGATTAGTCACTTAATAGTAAGAATTTCTTGTCTTAACCATGATGACCGATGAGTAATTAGTGTCCTTCATTTATAAATGAAGTTTCCGTTTGTTTTTTTGAAAATATTTTTCATTAACTAATTTCATATCTTTATATGTAAATATAAATGAAGGAATATTTTATGTTTTTATAATAATAATAATAATAATAATAATAATAATAATAATAATAAGAAGGAAAACAACCTTCCTTTTAAAATCCAATTAACATAATGTGTGTAGCTGTTTTGATAAAAACCAATTAAAGAAAAGATGGAAGTAAAAGGGCAGTATTCACTGTTATATGATTTGTATTATTTAAGATTGATGAAATAATATTAATTAGACAATTTAAATCAGTTATAAGTGCAGATCTGTCAAGATCATAATGCATTTTGTATTTGAGTCTGATTTGATAAAAGAAAGGTCAACGGATTGGTTCAGTCATTTATGAATGGGTCTTAAATGTGTAATGAAGAATACAAAGTTGAAAAGGCAGATGTTTGTTCAATTTTTTTTTTTTCATTTAGAAGTTTTAGTTAAGTGGGAAAGAGAATAGAAAATTATGATTACCTTCCAAAGTCCTTTAATGTTTTTTAACGCTAGAAATTTTTTGTGTTTATTCAATTTGAAGATATCAAAAAATTTTTTTATCTTAATTTAGACACATGGAAGTAATAGTATAATTTCATTCTCTTTTAATTCCTTATTTTTCTCTTTAATTTGCCTTTTTTTTTAACTTCTAAACATCTCATTAGAATTAAAAGGGTAAAAATCTTCTTCAAAGTATACACTTAGCTGATTAAAAAATAGTTAATATACATAGAAAATTACAAGTTGATTATAGTACATCACTTTCCCCTAAAACAAAATAGAACGAGAAAATTGTAATATATGTTTAGCTTAATGATAAGAAGAACGTTTACGCTAGAAATTATATATATATATATCCTTTTTAATTATAATTATATTTCCTGCTTATTTGATACAACGATAATAATATAGCTAATTATTGATTGATTCCTCTCATTAGTGGCATAATAATAATTATTTTTCTTGAAGAATAATTAGTAAAAAAAATTTAAATTGTAATCAAAAAATAAATCATAAAAAATAGTTTATTATTTAATTATAATTTTGCTCTCACTAAAAATCTTTACACCAGTTGTTCTTAAAAACTAATTATTATTTAAAATCATGCTATTAATGAGAAAAAATCACAATTATTACATGCAACAATAATTAATAATTAATTATATTTTCATCACTGCACACAAGTGCCTCTTTAGTGAGAGCATTCAGGACAAAAGATCAAGTTACCTTCTTCTCCAGGGAAGGTTAATGTTTTTTATGGCTTATGTCTATTATTTTTTCTTGCTATAACAAGAATATCAAGTCATCTGATAGAGTAATATTTTTTTTAAAACAAAAAATTTACTTTTCCTCACTTTTATCTTTATCAAGTATTTTTATTAAATTTATTTCTGTAAAATATTAACTTATTTAATTTCATCTTTAAAGTGATAAAATTGAATAAATTAATCTTTATATAAATACTAATAAAAGATAAATCAAATAATTAATGTGTTATAAAAATAAAATTAATATAAAATATTTTACAATATAAAAATAAGAAAAAATAAAAATTTACTTTTATTTAATACATACACACACAGCTTTACGAATTCAAACCCGAGATATTAAAATAAAGAAAGCTCGAGAAATAACGTTTAAGGATTTGGATGGATTGCACCACAACCGTTTTATGCGTTTAGACTTTAGAAGTTATGAAAGTAACGCCATCTTCTTTGAAAATTGGATGGAGATAGAGCTACGGGACACGTACAACGGTTGTGTTACTTTACGAATATGTGTAGCCGAAGGAATTAGTCAATCAGCAACTTACTAGATTATATGAGGTCTAGGATTTAGGAAGTTCTATTTTATGAAAAATAAAAAATATTATTTAATTGATTATTATGTAATAAATTAAAAGAAATAGAATTTTTTAAGAAGTTTTGCTTTCTACAAAATATGAAAAGTTGCATGCCTCTTTTTATGTAAGTTTTATTTCTTATATTATTTATAAATATAATAATAAAATTATTTTTATTAAATTTAATTAATAATTATTAAAATTTAATTTATATTATAATCATATTGAGAATATAGTAGTTATTTTATTAATATTTTTTAAAATATTTAAAATTAAATTACATAAAATATAAGAAGTTATTTCTTAAAAAATAATTAAGTATTACTTCCTATGTGTTAACTGAATAATTTTAACTACTTCACAAAAATTTTATATAAAAAGTTATTTCTCAAAAAGTTATTTTATGTACAAATCAAACAATTTCTAAATATATATACACGTAAGTTGACATAAATAAATGAATAAGCGGAGGGGACAGCTAATTTCTATATATTTCATATGTAAAAAATAGTAATTTTTATTTTTTAAATAAAATATTATATAAATATTTTAATAAAAGTAAAAATAATAATAAAATTTTAAAAGAATAATATTAATTTAAAGAATTTAAATTAACTTAACTCATTCTTTGTCATATGCATAATAATTATACTTATTAAATTAAAAAATTAATGATAATAAAAAATTGATTATAATAATTTTTTATTTTATTATTTTTAAATTAATAGTATTTCTTTTTAATTAAAAAATGAAGGCACAGAGATTAGCTATCCCCTAAAAGAAAGTTACTTTTTGAAATAAATAGACAAAATACTTAATTATAATATTAATCGTATTACATTATTTTTTAAATATAATATTATTTTAATATTTTGAATATAAAAATTTAATCAGCTTGAATCCGAATTAAAAATCTTATAACTTTGAGCTTCCGATGGAAACATTAACGAGGCTTGTGATATTAAATGTTATATTAGAGTTTTTTTTAAGGATTTAAAGTTGATTTATTGTTATTGTAAATTAATTTTACAATATCAACTACAGTAAAAAATTATAAAAAATTTTATTATTAAAAATTTAATTACTATTATTTTTTAATAATATATTTTTTCTTGTTTATTAATAATATAAAATATTTTATACTAATAAAAAATAAAATTTAAAATTTTTACAAGTTTACATTTAATTTATTATTAATATAAAAACTTTTATACTATTAATAAATAAGAAGTAGATATATTATTAAAAAAATATAATAGCTGAGAATTTTTACTAACAATAAAGAATTTTTGATTTAACATATTAATAGATAATAATATAAAATTAACTTCATAGTAAATTAAATTCAAATTTTTTTATCTTACATATAATTATTTCGTATTTTAAGTAATTGAGAATTACGCTGGCCAACATTTGAGATTTTTCATTTTTTGTCATATCAAGTCAAATACAAGCTTCCTATACTAAACTTCCAAGTTCCAATATTTGCCAAAGTAAAATATTTGTGTTGGATAATATGAAAAACTTAATACAAGATATAATGTAAAAGGAGATAATATTTTTTTACAACGGTACGAGCTAATTCACTAAATTCAAAAAAATAATAATAATCAAGTCAAAATATTGTAAAAAACCAAACTTTTGAAAAAATGCCATAATAGTTCAGATAAAACTTCTCAACTAAATTCAACTCAGCATAATATAGAGTTAAAAAAAGAATAGAATTAAATTGATCCCTGAGATTATAAAATATTGATAAAATAAGTTTTGAATTATATAAAATTATAATTTTATTTTTTAAATAACAATTCATACATATAATTTTATTAATTTAAAAATATTTGTACTAACAAATTTGTCTCTAAATTATTATATAAAATTATGAAATTATTTATATAGATTATTATTAGAAATAAAAATATAATTTTATATGACTCAAGAACTATTTTACTGGTACCTTATAATTATGAACCAATTTATTAATATTATCTTAAAAAAATTTCAATATTGAAGCAGAAGCTTGCCCATCACGGTATCAACTTTGCTATTTTGGTTTGTAGTGGCCGCGAGATTGGTAACATTGTTTTCATGGCAAATTTGTAATAGGGGAAGGTGGAATAATGATCAATGTTATGAGAGTGAAAGTACCATGCGCCAAAAACCTAGGATTCAGCAAAATAACAAGCTTAGTTGAGAGATTTTCTTAGTTAGTCTTAAAATATATAATTTGTATACACACTATTCATAAAAATTAAAATAAATATAAAATTTTTTAATAATTAATTTTTCAACAGTCTCTTTTCATATTTATCTAAATTATTATTAATAATAGATACCCAAATTATATATCTATTAACTAAAAAAATTTAATATTATTTTTGTGTAAATATTATCAATTATATTATTTTTAAATTAATAATATGACTTGATAAAAAAAATTTGTTAACAGAATTTCAATTACTTTTGAAAGAGTCAAATTGTTGAATTGAAACAACAACAAATATAACAATATTTATATGAGGATAATATTAAATTTTTACTTCTTCCATTCACTAACTCACGATCCCTCCGCTTAACTCGGACCGCAGACTACGGAGACAGGATTTTCCTCCGTTTTGGATGAACAGTACATATGATTGGTTGGGGCATGTGGGTTCGAGGAATTCTTAGCCACATGACAGCGCCATGTTCTCACATTGTTTTCTGCCGATAAAGCCCACGTGCGATCGAACATTGCCGGGGTTCAATCTGTACGCAACGTTGCACCATGGTTCAGATAAAATATAGGGTTGATTTTCATTAAACGATGCTATTTGAATACATTATTTCTATTGCTAACACCATTTATTTTTCCTCCATTACCATCAGTATTGGATCATGAACTAAAATTTTAGGGCCAAAAACTCTTGACCTGTTGAAATAATTTATATAAAAACATTTTTTATAGTTTTCATATAATTTTATAATATTATTGTATGATTTTAAAAAATTTTGGGATTAAAATCTCCTTTTGTTCCAATGAAATTCTACCACTTATTATCATAATTTTAGATATTATTTTTTAATAATAAAATATAAAGATAATATATTATTTCTTCATTTATATAGAAGTATATGAAATTTTTTTAAAATAATATTTTTTAAAAAATAGACGGAACTGAATATTGATGCATAGAAAGAAGTGAGGAAACATTTCTAATGAGTTCATGAAGAAAGGAAGAGTGAAATAAAGAAAACTGAAATTAGAGGCAAAATGAAAATGAAACGGAACTTTTTGAAGAGAGATAAGTTGAGAATTAAACTTCCTTGAAAATCAAAATCTATCATTTGTGGAAAATGAGATTGCATATAGCAGAGCGTCTTGCGTTCTAATTTCTAACAATTACTCAGACTTTCAAATTCCCTATTGAATTGAGACGTTAAGTAAGCAAATCGAGAAACCAGAAATTAGAAAATTTTCAAAAATGGTTGAAAGATAAAACAGAGGTTAATTAAAATCCAATAAGCGAAGTTTAGTTGAATTCAAATTAAATAATTCAGAAAACCATTTTGGTTTCGTGAAAAATTATCGTTTTTACCTGCAAAAACACTGGCTATGACTAGGATGGTCTAAAAACTTGACCAATATTAATTACGGGAAGTTGAAAAAAAAAAGTTGCATTTCTTTGTTTTTATAATTTTAGATATATTTTTTTTATTTCTATAAATATAAGTGGCATGCTATTTTTTATTTATATATATAAATAATATATTTTTATGAAAAATATTTTTCAATTTAGATTCTGTTTATTTTATCAAAAAATATTTTTATAATAAAATATCATTTATATATATTGATGAATAAGCAACATGTCATAAAATGATATCTAGAGTAATAGTAATCAATGAACGAAAATTTTTATTCATAAAAAAGAAAGTTACTTTCTTTGAATTTTTTATTTAATAGTAAATAAATAAAATATTTTTTAATTATATTTTATAAAAAATATTTTGCACAAGGCTAATAAAATACATGGAAAGAGATTTTTTTTTTCAACAGTTATACAATAGTAAGCAAAAGACGTGCTCTCTTTAATAATACTTATTATTTAAAAGATGTTACACCTATCATTATATTAAGGAGATGTACAACCACAAGACACCTATATCACCTAAATGACAAAATCTCATGGATTTTAGAAAGTGGATTATTTTCTGTGTTAACAGACAACAAATTCCACCTTTTTTTTATTAACGTAATGATAACAAGTTAAAAAGAAAAGCCCAAAACGATTTTGCTCAAGTAAGATTTGACCATAAATAATTAAGTGTTGACCCATGAACTTTTAATGAATGAACTAAAAAGTGTGGAAAGATCTAATTAATCTAATCCGATCTAATCTTCTATCTTAATCTTAATTTCAAACAATAACTAAGATATTGCATTTGCTTGGAAGGAAGTTATCTTGACTATTGAGACACGGGGGGAGGGAAGAAATAAAAGATAAATGGTGATGATCGGAAGCTTTTAATTTGAGTTATACATTATATTTTTTGAAAATTTATATTTTTTATTATATTTAAAATTTAATTCGTAATATATATATATATATTTAATAATTTAGCCACTTTATTATTAAAAAAATATAAGTGATGACCAAATTAATGTATACATAATATATCAGCACTTATTTAATTGGATTTCATTTGGCTCCTCCACTCGTCATCTTGGTTGATCAAGAGACGTGTCATCTAAATGGCGACAACATTTTTGGAAATAGAGCCGGCGTGCGCACCATTTGTATACCTTATCAGCTCTGTAAATAGATACAGTCATTTTATTTGACGACTACAGCTTAATTCTAAAGTTTTGTTAATTGGTAGATCCTGTTTTTCATTGACAGATTTTATTTATTTGTATAAAAATATAAAAAAGTGATATATTATTTGTATATATATTAATTACAAAATTATGATATTCAAAGATATAATATTGAGGGAAAATAAATTTTATTGAAGTAAAGGATATTATATTTTAATATTTTGAATCATAGTTAATGTTCAAATGATAAATTTGTCACCATATTTCTATCAAAGCACTAATAATTTTAAAAATATTTCACTTTTTCATTGGATATAAATTGACACTCTTTATTTTACATCGAATTTACAATCTTTAAAAATAAAATAATGAGCTAATACTATTAAATTAATTACCTTGATAGTAAGAATTTTTTTATCTTAATCATGATGATGGAAGAGAAATTAATGTCCATTATGTATAAATGAAGGTTTCATTTATCTTTTGAAAAATATTTTTTATAAAATAATTTTATATCTTTATATATCTTTTGAAACGGCACCACTATAGTGTTGAAAAAGCGAGTGGCTTTTATCTGAAACAAGGATTGAACGCCATTGTTAATGCAAGAGGAAGACGGGCAGAGAGAGAGAGAGAGATGAATAAAAAGAACTTGCAGTGTTTGACTTTATTTGGTAAATAACTTATTGTATAATTTTTAATTAATTTGACCAATTAATTGGTTTATCAAATCAGTTATTTTTAATATTTGATAATAAGATATTTCCAACAACTAATTATTTTTAATAAGTTATTTTTGAAAATACTGAAGGCTATAGTATTTTGCTTCCGTTGTTTTAAATCAGCTTTTTACTTCACCAAAATACCCCTAACGAATTTTTATATTTGCTAATCTATCCTTCCTAAAAAACAACTCAAGTCCCCCTCCTCTTTGCCAACACGTTTTACTGCGTCTTGTTTGTTTCCCCCTAGAGTCAGTCGAGGAAATTATAATAAAAGAATACTTAAATAATAATATATTAATAATATTTAATATATAATAATATTAATAATATTTTGTAAAAAATTTTAATATATAATAAATTATAATAACAAATTATTTACAAAAAAATATTTTATTAAATAATATATAAAATTAAAATTATTAAAATATTATTAAAATAAAAAATACTTAAATAATTTATAAAATATACTTATATTTTATATGTCATTTTATATACAAATAATTAATTATAAATAGTTAATTTTATCAAATATTCTTATTCAAATAATTAATATGATTAGTTGATCAAATTGATTAATATAATTAATTATCAACTAATAATTAATTAATTATTATAATTATTAATTAATTACCAATTTAGGCCTTATATTTTATAAGGGAGTCCCAGTGAATTTGTGTCTTATTCAAACACTAATGAATTTGAAGTTTGAAGACTACTAATACCAATCCATTAACACCAACCCGGAATCCTACGAAAGCGGGCGCAGAGAGAGAACCAATCCTTTAACACCAACCCGGAATCCTACGAAAGCGGGCGCAGAGAGAGAGAGAGAGAGAGGAATCAGGTGTGCGAGCGATACGGCGAACGTGGTATTCTTTGAGTCGTGGCTGCTTCGCGTGCAATCTAAACTGTTTCCTGCCTGTTTTTTTTTTAATTTTTTTCCTTGCATTTAAATTTCATTGACCATAAATTAAAATTTTTTATATTATTATATATTTATATATATATTATATTATAAAAATTATTAAATTTTTCTTATTTTTGATAAAAAATTTATTTAATATTAATTTTTAATAAAATATTATCTTTTTATTTATTAGTAATATAAAAAAATTTAGATTAATAATGGATTAAATTTAAATTTTTAGTAGTTTTTGGATAATAATTAAAACAGTAAAAGTTAAATATAATTTTAATTCTTAAAATATAAATTAAGTCATTTTATTTTTTAATTAAAAATAATTTATTTTAATTTTTAAAATATTAAATTAATGTAATTTTAGTCTCTTATTTAAATTTCATCAATTTTTATGAACTTTTATTTAATTTTTAAGAATTAACTACATAGTTTTTCGAATAAATTATTTTTTGAAATCTTTGTTGACAATTAACATTTAAAATGATTTAATTTTTCACATATAATCCATTAATTTTGTTTAATTTCTTTTAAATTTTGACAAAATTTTTCCTTCATGCCTGCATAGAAATCGTTTTAGTTTAGATTAATGCGAAGGTAACATTAAGTGGAAATAATCTTACGAGTTTAAGAAATGGATAAAAAAATTGTACTAATTTAATATTTAGAGAATTAAAATAAAATATTTTAAATTAGGGAATAAAAATTGTATAATTTATATTTTAAGAAGATAAAAGCTATATTTAAGCCAAATAATAATTAATAAATTATACAGAGAATAAAAAATTATATATACAAAAAATATTTTTACTTTACCATAATATTAAAAGTTTCAATATTACTATTATAATATTATATCTTTTATGTAGTAATAAATAAAAAATTAAAGCATTGATTTTGTGTAAAATATCTTAATTTAAAACCAGCTTTACTTGTTAATTAGAAAGGTTTTAAATTTCAAATACAACCTTTATTAAGAAGAAAAATATTCATTAAAATTATAATTTTAAGAATAATTATATTCAAAAAATAAATAAAGAAACTATTTTATTAAATATTAGCAATATTTGACAATATACAAATAAAAATAATATTTATTAAGAAAAGAATAAAATATTTCCTCGCCTACAAAGAAAGTATATCCAACATGTATGGCTGTCTTTTATATTCTAAAGCAACAGAGAATTCTATGATATATTTTTAGAAAATAAGAGATATTTATGTAAATTTGAAGAAAAACTAATGTTGACATTAAGAAGGAAAAATATCAATTCTAAAAATAAGAAAATATCTATGCTTTTATTAATTTTTCAAGAGAAAGTTAATGCAATTTATACTTGATATTATTAATTAGTAACGGTTTGAATTTTAAATATAAGCTTTATTAGAGAGGGAAATATCCACTAAAATTATAATTTTAGGAATAATTATATTAACAAAAAATAAGTAAATTAGTTTTTAAATATTAGCAATTATTTGTCGGTATACAAATAAAAATAATATTTATCAAGAGAAGAATAAAATATTTCCTTGTGTACAAAGAAAGTATATCTAAAATGCATGGCTGTCTTTTTATATTCTAAAATAAAAGAGAATTCTATGATACATTTTTAGAAAATAAGAGATATTTATGTAAACTTGAAGAAAAGCTAATGTTGACATTTAGAAGGAAAAATATCAATAATAAAAATACGAAAATATCATTAATTTTTTTTAATTTTTTAAGAGGAAGTTAATACAATTTATACTTAATGATATTGTTATATTTCTTTTAAATTTAATTCGAAAGATGGAAATTAGTACGGGTCTTAGTATAAAAAAAATTCTTATTTGTTTGATGGCATATAATTTATGTATCCAACTGAAAAAATATCACTTCATTGTTAATAAAGAATCAATACAATAATTAATTTTTTACGATCTTTAATGGCACTTAACATTGATTATTCTTTCTGAAATTTATTATAATTATTATAGAATATTCAATTTGAATTATAATTAATGTTTAAAGGATGAATTTATCAACATAGTCCCACCAAAATACTAATAATCATAAAAGTATTCCACCTTTTAATTGAATACAAATTGATGCCTTCTATGCTAAAATCAAACCTACGATTTTCAAAATGAAATAATGGGCTAGTACAAATAGATTAGTCACCTTAATAGTAAGAATTTCTTGTCCTAACTATGATGACTGATGAAAAATTAATGTCCTTCATTTATAAATGGAGTTTCCTTTTGTTTTTTGAAAATATTTTTCATAAAATAATTTCATATCTTTATATATAAATATAAATGAAAAATATTATATGCTTTTATAATAATAATAATAATAATAATAAGGAAAACAACCTTCCTTTTAAAATCCAATTAACATAAATGCGTGTAGCTGTCTTGACAAAACCAATTAAAGAAGAGATGGAAGCAAAAGGACACTATTTATTGTTATATGCTTTGTATTATTTAAGATTGATGAAATAATATTAATTAGACAATTTAAATCAGTTGTCCGTGTAGATCTGTCAAGATCATAGTGTATTTAATTTTGATTTGATAAAGGAAAGCTCAACTGATTGGTTCAGTCATTTATGAATGAGTCTTAAATGTGTAACGAAGAATATGAAGTTGAAAGTTTATTAATATAATTTTTTTCGGTAATAATATAATAAGATGCTCAACTAGAGTAATCCTTTATTTGGTACACTAAAAAATAGAATTCATTTTATTTTATTTTAGAAAAAATAATTTTATTTTATTTTTAAATGAATTCTTTTATTTGGGATAAATTATATAAAATATAATTTTATTTCACTTTGAAATGAATTTTTTTATTTGAAACTTTATTAAAATTTGTGAAATTCATTTCAAATATTTATATTTATAATATTATCCTTAAAAGTGAGAGAGAGAAAATTCAAAGAGAGAAATAATTATTAATAACTTAAAAAATTAGAAGTAAAATTATCTAATGAAAATATTATATTTAAAATGAAATGAATTCTTAGCAAATCTTATTCAATTTCATGAGATTTTAAAATAGTAAAAATTTAAATAAAATAAATTTTTAAAATGAAATAAAATTTAAAAATTTTATATTTAAATATAATTTTTTAATAAAATTCATTTCAAAATGAAATAAATTATAATTTTAAAGTGTGCCAAATAAGGGGTAAGGGGCATGAAAGGAAAGATTTTTGTTCAATTTTTTTTTTCATTTAGAAGTTTTAGTTAAGTAGGAAAGAGAATAGAAAATTATGATTACTTTTCAAAATCCTTTAATGTTTTTTAACACTAGAAATTTTTTATTCAATTTGAAGATATTAAAATGTTTATTTATCTTAATTTAACACTCAAATAATAATAATGGAAGTAATAGTTTAATTCCATTCTCTTTTAAATCCTTATTTTTCACTTTAATTATCTTTTTTTTATGTAATTAACTTCTAAACATATCATTAGAATTAAAAGGGTAAAAATCTTCTTCAAAGTATATTCTTAATTCATTAAAAAATAGTTAATATATATAGAAAATTGCAAGTTGATTATAATACATCACTCTTCCCTAAGACAAAATAGAAAGAGAAAATTGTAATATATGTTTAGCATAATGATAAGAAAAAGGTTTAGGCTAGAAACTATATTATATTTCCTGCTAATTTGATATAACCATAAAAATATAGTTAATTATTAATTAGTTTTAGTATATGATAATTATGATTTTCTCTCATTAATGGCATAACTTGTAATAATAATTACTTTTTTTAAAGAATAATTAGTAAAATAATTTTAGTGAATAAAAATTATAATTAAAAATAAATCATAAAAAATAATTTATTATTCAATTATAATTTTTCTCTTACTAAAAATCTTTACATCAATTATTTTCAAAAATATAATTATTATTAAAAGTCATGGTATTGAAGAAAAAAATTGCAATTATTATATAAAACAATAATTAATAATTAATTATATCTTCATCATCACTGCACACAAATACCTATTTAGTGAGAGCATTTAAGACAAAAGATCAAGTCACCTTTTTCTCCATGGAGGGTTAATGTTTTTTATGGCTTGTGTCTATTATTTTTTCTTGCCATAACAAGAATAATAAGTCATCTAATAGAGTAATTTTTTTAACAAAAATTTTACTTTTCCTCACTTTTATCTTTATAAAGTATTTTTATTAATTTTATTTCTGTAAAATATTAGCTCATTTAATTTCATCTTTAAAGTAATAAAATTGAATAAATTAATTTTTATATAAATACTAATAAAAGATAAAATCAAACAATTAATATGTCATAAGAATAAAATTAATATAAAATATTTTACAATATAAAAATAAGAGAAAAATAAATTTATAGGAAAAATAAAAATGTACTTTTATCTAATACACACACACACATACAGCTTTACAAATTCAAACCCAAGATATTAAAATAAAGAAAGCTCGAGAAATAGCATCTAAGGATTTGGATAGATTGCACCATAGCCATTTTATGCGTTTAAATGTTATATAGGTGAGGCCATCTTCTTTGAAATGTGTTACGTTACGAATATGTGTAACCGAAGGAATTAGTCAATCAGCAACTTATTAGATTATAAATGTACGTTCGCAAGTTGACATACATAAATAAATAAGCAGAAGGAATTGCTAATTTCTATATATTTCATAAGTAAAAATTAGTAATTTTTATTTTTATTAAAATAAAAAATTATACAATTAATTTAATAAAAAAAATAATAAAAAATATTTAAGTAATTTTAATAGAATAATATTAATTTAAAGTATTTAAATCAACTTCACTTGTTCTTTATCATATGTATAATAAATATACTTACTAAATTAAAAAATCAATGATAATAAAAAATTAAATATAATAATTTTTTATTTTATTATTTTTAAATTAATATTATTTATTTTTAATTAAAAAGTAAAGGCACAGAGATTAGCTATCCCCTAAAAGAAAGTTACCTTTTGAAATAAATAGATAAAATACTTAATTATAATATTAATCTCTATAATACACAAATTTATTACATCATTTTTGAAATATAATAATATTTTAATCTTTTAAATATACAAATTTTTAATCATTTTAAATCCAAATTAAAAATCTTATAACTTTAAGCTTCCGATGGAAACATTAATGAGGCTTATGATATTAAATGTTACATTAGAGTTTTTTTTTTTATTGTTATTGTAAATTAATTTTATACTATTAACTATTTTCATATCAATAAAAAAATTATTAAAACTTCTATTATTAAAAATTTTTAATCACTATTACTTTTTTGATGACATATTTTTTTATTCATTAATAATAGAAAATATTTTTTACTGATAATAAAAAATTTTAAAAATTTTAATGAATTTAAAATTAATTTATTGTTAAAATAAATTTTTTTATACAATTAATGAATAAAAAAATATGTTATTAAAAAAAACCACAGTAGCTGAGAATTTTTACTAGCGATAAAGAAATTTTTAAAATTTTTAACACATTATTAGATAATAATATAAAATTGACTTCATAGTAAGTTAAATTTATTTTTTTCAATCTTACATATAATTATTTCATATTATAAGTAATTAAGATTTACGCTGGCTAACATTTGAGATTTCTCATTTTTGTCATATCAAGTCATATACACACGCTTCCTATGCATACGCTAGCTTAGCGAAACTTCGAAGTTCCAATATTCGCCAAAGTAAAATATTTGCGTTGGGTAATATGAAAAACATAATACAAGATCTAATATAGGAAAAATAAAAATTTACTTTCATCTAATACGCGCGCGCGCACGCGCGCGCGCGCATATATATATATATATATATATATAAAGCTTGAGAAATAACATCTAAGGATTTGGATAGATTGTACCATAACCGTTCTTTGTGTTTAGATGTTATACAAGTAACGCCATCTTCTTGAAAATTGGATAGAGATAGAGCTAAGGGACACATACAATGGTTGTGTTACGTTACGAATATCCGTAACCGAAGGAATTAGTCAATCAGCAACTCATTAGATAATAAATGTACATACGTAGGTTGACGTACATAAATACAAGGGCATTGCTAATTTCTATATATTTCATATATAAAAATTAGTAATTTTTATTTTTTATTCAAATAATAAAATTATACAATTAATTTAATAGAAATAAAATAATAAAAATATTAATTTTAATAAAATAATATTAATTTAAAGTATTTAAATCAACTTAACTCTTTTTTATCATATATATAATAAATATATTTATTAAGTAAAAAACAATGATAATAAAAAATTGATTATAATATATTTTTATTTTATTATTTTTAAATTGATAGTATTTACTTTTTAATTAAGAAGTATAGGTTAGCTATCCCCAAAAAGAAAGTTACTTTTTGAAATAAATAGACAAAATAGTTAATTATAATATTAATCCCTATAGTACACAAATTTATTACATTAGCTTTTAAATATTATATTATTTTAATCTTTTGAATATACAAATTCGATCCGTTTGAATCCAAATTAAAAATCTTCTAACTTTATAAGCTTCCGATGGAAACGTTAATGATGCTTATGATATTAAATGTTATGTTAGAGTGTTTTTTTTTTAAGGATTTAAAGTTGATTTGTCGTTATTGTAAATTAATTTTATATTATTAACTATTTAAATATTATCATGTTAATAAAAATTATCAAAATTTTTATTATTAAAAAAATTTAATTATTATTATTTTTTAATGACATATTTTTTCTTATTTATTAATTACATGAAGTATTTTATATTAATAATGAATAAAATTAAATTTTTTTAATAAATTTAAATTTAATCTATTGTTAATATAAATTTTTTATATTATTAATAAATAAGAAGTTGACGTATTATTAAAAAAACCATAACGGCTGAGAATTTTCACTACAATAAAGAATTTTTGACAATATATAAAATTAACTTCATAGTGAATTAAATTTAAATTTTTTTAATCTTACATATAATTATTTCATTTTTAAGTAATTGAGAATTACGCTGGCCAATATTTGGGATTTTTCATTTTTGTCATATCAAGTCAAATACAAGCTTCCGATATTTATGCTAGCTTAACGAAACTTCGAAGTTCCAATATCTGCCAAAGTAAAAATATTTGTGTTAGGTAATATGAAAAACTTAATACAAGATCTAATGTAAAAGGAGATAATACTTTTTTACAACCGTACGAGCTAATTCCCTAAATTCCCAAAAAAAAAAAAAATCAATTCAAAATATAGTAAAAGACCAAACTTTTGAAATAATACTTCAGATAAAACTTCTCAACTAGATTCAATTCAGAATAATACAGAGTTAAAAAAAGATAAAATTAATAAATTCATCTTTAAAATTATAAATTATTAATAAAATATTTCTTAAATTACATAAAATTATAAATTTATTCTTAAATAATAATTTATATCAATAATTTTACCAATCCATACAAATCTGTATAAATAATTTTGTCTCTAAATTATTTTTTAAAATTATAAAATTATTTATACAAATTATTATAAAAAATTATAATTTATATAATTTAAAAATTATTTTATCAATATTTTATAATTTTATGGACTAGTTTATTAATTTTATTTTAAAAAAATTCAATACTGAAGCAGAAGCTTGCCCATCACGGCATCAACTTTTCTATTTTGCTTTGTGGTGGCCACGAGATTGGTAGCACTGTTTTCCTGGCTAATTTGTAATAGCGGAACGTGGAATAATGATCAATGTTATGCGAGTGAAAGTTCGATGCACCAAAAACCTAGGATTCAACAAAGTAACAAGCTTAATTGAGAGATTTTCTTAATTAAGTCATAAAATATATAATTTGTGTAGTCACTGTCCATAAAAATTAAAATAAATATAAAGTTTTTTAATAGTTAATTTTTTAACAATTCCTTCTCATATCTATTTTAATTATTATTAATAATAGATACACAAATTATATATTCATTAATTAGAAAATTTTTCATGTTATATTAGTACTAAAAACTTAATATTATTTTTGTGTAAATATTGTCAATTATATTATGTTTTTAAATTAATAATATGAATTGACGAAAAAATTATTAACAGAATTTCAATTACTTTTAAAAAAAAGTCAAATTGTTGATTGAAACAACAATATATATAACAATATTTATATAAAGATAATATTAAATTTTTACTTCTTCCATTCCTTTTCTTTTTTGGTATTACAAAGGAAACAGTAAAAAATTAAGGATTATACACAGTTTTGAGCATCATTCTACCCAGAGCATTATGTAACAAAAAAAGTTGCACTTCTAAAAGAGGAGAGTGCATAATATTTAAAATGCTACTGTCAGAATTAGTATTTTTTGTAATGTAATCAGCAACAAAATTTACCTTCTTATAAATATGATTGACAAGAAAATCTTCTAGAATCAAAATAAGCTGTCCACAGACTACAGTCTTGAACCCAACCGCAAACATTAGACGGTGAGCGATCCTTGTAAAGTTCTCTCCACTAAATTCGGACCGTAGACTAAGGAGATCGGATGAACAGTACATATGATTGGTTGGGGCAGGTGGGTTCGAGAACTTCTCAGCCACATGACAGCGCTATGTTTGCGCATTGTTTTCTGCGGACAAAGCGCATGTGCGATCGACTAGTGCCAGGGTTGAATCTGTATGCAACATTGCAACACGGTTCAGATAAAAATAAAGGCTTGATTTTCATTAAATGATGCTATTTGAATATACTCCCTTCATTTTTTTTATTTTTTATATTTTAAAAAAAATTTAATCCTTTTTATTTATTATTTTAGAATTTTAATAAAGTATTAAATATTTTTTTTATATCTATCCTACTCTTTTCATTAATAAATACTTTATTATTTTACACTATTAGTCAACTTGTATTTATTTTTTGATATTTTTTTTATTTTTAACTATCTTGAATTTTATACATAAAGAATATTATTGTAAAATTTATTAAAAATAAATAAATTTAATTATTTTTTTAATATATATGAAATCAATTAATGACGATAGATAAATAGGAACGGAGGGAATATTATTTCTCTTACTAACACCATGTATTTTTGCTCTATTACCATCAGTATTGGATCTTGAACTAAAATTTTAGGGCCAAAAAATTTTGAGCTGTTCAAATATAATTTATATAAAAACATTTTTTATAATTTTCATATAATTTTATAATATTAATATATTATTTTAAATTTTTTTGAGATTAAAGTCTCCTTTTGTTCTAATGAGGTTTTACTATTTATTATTATAATTTTAGGTATTATTTTTTTAATAATAAAATATAAAGATAATATATTATTTCTTCATTTATATAGAAGTATATGAACTTTTTTTAAAATAATATTTTTTAAAAAATAGACGGAACTGAATATTGATGCATAGAAAGAAGTGGGGAAAATTTTCTAATGAATTGACGGCGGAAAGGAAGAGTGAAATGAAAAAAAAAAAGAAATTAGAGGCAAAAAGAAAATGAAAGGAAACTCTTTGAGGAGAGATAAGTTGAGAATTAACTTCCTTGAAAATCAAAATCTATCATCTGCGGAAGATGAGATTGAACACAGCATAGCATTTTACCTTCTAATGTTTAACAATTCCTCAGACTCTCAAATTCCCCATTGAATTGAGACGCTAAGTAAGAAAATCGACAAGCCAGAAATTAGAAAATTTTCAGAAATGGTTGAAAGATAAAACAGAGGTTAATTGAAATTCAATAAGCGATGTTTAATTGAATTCAAATTAAATAATTTAGAAAACCATTTTGATTTCGTGAAAAATTATCATTTTTACCTGCAAAAATACTGAAAATTATAGTACTTGGCTATGACTCAAAGATGATCTAAAAATTAACCAATATTAAATATGGGGAATTTAAAAAAAGATGCCTTTCTTTATTTCTATAATTTTAGATATATATTTTTTTAAAATTATAAGTATAAGTGACATGTTATTTTTATATATGAAATAATATATTTTTATGAAAAATACTTTTCAATTAAGACTTTATTTATTTTGTTAGAAAATATTTTTTATAAAAAATATTATTTATATATATTAATGAATGAATAATATATTATATATTTATTATTAAAATATTAATATTTATAGCAACAGTAACTAAGGAGAGCAAATTTTTATTTGAAAAAAGAGAAGTTACTTTCTTTAAATTCATCTTATTTAATATTAAGTAAATAAAATATTTTTATTATAATATTTTATAATTATATTTTATAAAAAATTTTTTTTACAAGACTAAATAAATAAACGGAAAGAGATTTTTTTTCCAATAGTTATATAATAGTAAGCAAGAGACGTGCACTCTTTAATAATACTTATTATTTAAAAGATATTACAACTATCATTATATTAAGGTGATGTACCACTACAAGACACCGATATCACCTAAATGACAAAATCTCCTGAATTTTGGTAGTTGGATTATTTTCTGTATTATCTATTAACCTACTACAAATTCCACATTTTTTTTGGGTATTAACATAATGATAACAAGTTAAAAAGACAAGGCCAAAACGATTTTTGCTCAAGTAAGATTTGACCATAAGTTATCAGGTGTTGACCCATGAACTTTTAATGAACTAATTGAAAAATGTGGAAACATCTAATTAATCTAACCTAATCTTCTCTCTTAATCTTAATTTCAAACTATAACTAAGATGTTGTATTTGCTTGAAAGGAAGTTATATTGACTATTAAGACATGGGAAGGGAAGAGCTAAAAGATAAATAGTGACGTTTGAGGGCTTTTAATTTGAGTTATATTTGATATTTTTTTAAAATTTTATATATTTTAATATATTTAAAATTTATTTTCTAATTTTTTATGTATATCTATTTAGTAGAATGATCATTTTATTATTAAAAAAAATAAATGGTGACCAGATCAATGTATCCATTAGCACTTATTTATTTGGATTCCATTTGGCACCTCTACGTGCCACGTCTGGGTTGATCAAGAGACATGTCATCGATATGGCGACAACATTTTTGGAAATAGAGCCTCCATGCACTGTAAATAAATAATTAGATACAATCATTTGATTTGAGGATGGCTGCGTAGTTCTAAAGTTTTGTTGGCTAGTTAGAACCTATTTTATATTGACAAAATTTATTTATTTGTATAAAATATAAAAAATGATATGTTATTTATATATATTAATTAAAAATTTATGATATTTAAAATATAATATTAAAAATGATTTTTTGAAATAAAAAATATTATATTAATAACATTAATAATTTTCTTTTTAAAATAATAAAATATCAGTAAATAATTTTTAAATTACATAAAGTTATAATTTTATTTTAAATAATAATTTATTCATGAAATTTTATTTTTTTCATATTGATCTGCAGAGGTAATTTTATCCATAAACAATTTTACAGAGGAATGAAATTGTGTCTATGAATTATTATTTAAAAATAAAATTATAATTTTATATAATTTAAATAATATTTTATAAATATTTTATAATTTTGAAAATAAATTTAATATTTTTTATTATTTTTATCACTTTCTTCATATCTAATATTAAAATTAAAAATAAAATATTTTTCAATAATTTGATATTTTAAAACTATATCATTACTATACAATATTTTCCATTTTTCATCGAAACAATCCTCGCTTAAACAACGAAGCTTGTTTAATGGTGCAGCTCGCCACCTTGCCCTGCTAATCTTCAACGCTCCAGGCTGGTCACTTGTCAACCTCAATCAGCCCTGTTAGTTCCAGGAAGGCTCCCATAGGTATTTTAATAATTAAATAAAAATATTCAGTAAATATTCTTAGCCTTCATGGCGATTATGGAATATAAGTAATAAGTTATTGTTTTGTTGGTCAACGCACCTTAATCAACTTGTATGTCAACGGAGTCTCATAGGATTCAGATGATACTTTTTACAACAATCCCGTATCGAAATTAGATTTTTAATTTTAAATAAAAATTAAAAGTTGATATTAATTATCAGATGAAAGAATAAATTTATAAAATTTAATTTAATAAATATAAAAAATTTAAAATTTAATTTAAAATCTTATTTTAAAATTTATATTATTTTCCTATTTCTTATCTAATAGGAGTTTCGTAGGAATCGAATAATATTTTTAATAATAACATTATATATATTAAAAGTAAAAATTTAAAATCACATTAATAATAAAATGGTGGGATAAATTTATAAAATTTATTTTAATAAATACAAAAATTCCAAATTTAAATTCGGAACCATTTTTTATACTTGCAATATTTTCCTATTTTTTCTCTAGTAGATGTCTAGAGGGGCCAAACGACCATTTAGCCATTCGCGTCGGCTAGAGAAGTAAAACGGAGCAAAATGGACTGGGGCTGTGTGAATTTAGGCCCGTGCAGGGTGCAACTTACTAATATAAGTCCGCAAAAAATACAGAAAAATTTGATTGAGCTTTGGTATTTGTGGGCAGCCTGCATTTTAATTTTTTTTTTACTATTATGAGGGATTAAATAATTAAATACACACATAGAAATTAAAGATTAAATTCTAAATGTAGAAGAAGAAAGATAATTTCAAAAGATATTAAATTGAATTAGATTAAAAAAATTATTTTTTATAAATTATAATTGAACAATTTTTTTTTATTTTATATAATAAGTTAGTCAAGTGAGGTTAGAAAAATTATATTAAATTATTAGATATTAAATTGAGAATTGAGTTGAATTAAAAAAATTTTAAATATTTTAAGAATTGTAAAAAATTTTAATTAAAAAAAAACTAAACTTGCAGGCTAGCCTCCATCCGCACGGATTTGAGTTTATACAGATCTACACGTATAAACTGACAAAAAATATGAATTTTAAATAAAGAGCTCGGCCTGTTCTGTGATCACGAACTGCACACAGTCCTCCAACCCATTTTAGGGCTGGCCTTCAGGTGTTTGAGCGCATAAACTGAAAGTGAACCCATTGTTTCTCTTTCCTCTTGGATTGTGGTGCAGCCCAAATGAAAAGTTGGAATATTGCAAAAGTACGCATAAAAATGGTGAGCCCATTAGCACATTTTGAAAATTTGATAGATTCATTTTCTCCTAGAAATACATGCAATGCAAAACAAAAGAGATGCAGAAGAGTTTTCAGAGGAAACTCCAACACTTAAGTTAATAAAATATACTAAAAAGAGAATAATATGAGTTTGTTTAAATATAATATAATTTTATCTTATTGATCCACCGAAAACTTTTAAAAATTGATAGTTTATGTTTTGTTATAAAATAAAATAATGCTGTTTACACTTTCATAACTTATCTCTCACTTTCCTTTTTTAAATCAGTAAAAACATGTTGATTAAATCTTTCCTTTTTTACAAGTTAAGAACGATTTTATTTTCTGTTTTCAAAATAAGAACGGAAAGGAAATAAACACCTAAAAATTGTAAGTGATATTACTCTTTGTTCTATTATTTATTACTTATAGAACCTCCATGGTAGGATGTTTTGTAAGCTGATTTATGGCTACTTCTTTGTTCTTTTTTTATTAAAAACCTACAAATATGATTTTTTATTTGATTGAGTTATTAATAATAAGATAAGATAAGATAAATGTTATACTGTTTATAATTGAGATAGTACATTAATTTTTTTACTTGTTCTATAATGTATCTGTTTTTAATATATTTAAACAAAAAATATTATGTATAACAAAGATGATATTGGCTTCAAAAATAGAATTGAATTTGAATTTTTTTATATTTATTTAATTATTTTATATTTAATGAAATCTTTGATTTGCATTTGAAATCTATTAAAATTGTAATCAAGTTCAATTGGATCAAAAGATAATAAGTCAACTATTTCAATTAAATTGAGAGATGATAATTTAATAAATCTCTAAATGTAAAAGAATTTCCTTGAAAATAATTACCCATTAGGCAGGATGATTAATGGTAAAAGAGATTTAAAAGTTGTAACCAAAGAAAATTATAATAATTTTATCTAAATTTTTAC
The DNA here is from genome assembly GCA_020226215.1 of Sindora glabra. Classification (NCBI taxonomy): domain Eukaryota; kingdom Viridiplantae; phylum Streptophyta; class Magnoliopsida; order Fabales; family Fabaceae; genus Sindora; species Sindora glabra. The sequence goes on from CM035225.1 coordinate 9,744,988, forward strand.
CATCAATTAAATCAATTCATGTTGATTGTGATAACCTGTTCTATATACAAAATCACAAGAAAAAAATTAAAAAACTTTCATAAACACTCTACCTTTAATTATAATAATAACAAATAAAATTATTCTCATTTTTATTTGCATAAATTTTTTAGCATTTTATGTTATTTATATGTTTTGTAATTAATAAAACAATAATAATACATTAATACATTAGAGAGATAAAACATCTTTTGCTTTGAAGAAATAAACGTTGTTCACATAATCTCATATATAATAGTAAACAAATAGAATTTTCTTTACAATTTTAAAATTTTATAACTATAAATATAAACAAATATCTTCGATGTAATGCAACAAATAAATAAAAAATATTTTTCCCGATAAAAATATTGAGTATCCAATTCCTATCAAGTGAAAATTGTGGGTACTCCTTGGATGGCGAATTTATCACATTACTACTGGCAGATCATTCAAATTGTGGGTACTCCTTTGAACGAGACATATAACGACATCGTTTAATGAAATTTGGACAGGAAACCTTAGGGATCTGAAGGGTACTTCGTCTCGTGCACTAAATGCAGATGTTTGCAAATGAAAGAAAACAATTGATTCATTCTCTCCACGGAGGAGCTCGGCTGTGGCTGTAATCTGTTCCATTATTTTCCTATGAAGTGAAATCTGAACAGAAGAACTATATTCGTATTGTCTCTGTGGTTATACTGCCGTCTTATCGAAAATTTTTGGATTCCTTCTCTATTTCGCATCGGTTGCCAAGAAAACCGAAAACTTTCGTGTGCATCGGCCGCAGGACCACGACTGTTAGTTCCTTGGTAATTGTCTGGCTCTGTCTATGTATTTTTAAGTTTTCTTTTTCTTCGCAGAATGTATCTTGCAATACTGATAACATTAACAGATTTTGGAATCACGAATTGATTTTCATTTTGATTCGACAGCGTCTGCTAGTGGTTCATTTTTGGCATGGGAACATGTCATTTTCATGTCTTGAATCATGATGCCACTGATGGAATTTAACAAAGTTATTTCATTACTGGAGGCCATGAGTTTGACCCGATATCAAGTTTATATTGTTTAATATTTTTTTGGGGGGCTATTTTTAACTAGTTTTTTGCTCAATCATATGTCACAATGCAATATTACTCGAATTGACATAATTTTTTTTTCCTTTTTTTGCCGCATGTTATGAATTTTTTTTTAAGTTGTATCTATCTGTTTAATTGTGGCAGCTAATTAATTTTCGTGTTTCCTTCCTTTAAATGATATTTTAATTGAACATAGGATTTTCGAGTGATCGAGAGTTGAGAGCTGGAAAGATCATCATGTCTGAAGAGGGTGGATCAATGCTGGTGGTATATGATGACCCCTCAGATCAACGATCACTGTCTTTGGATGATACAAGCAGCACAGAGGAATCTCCTGGTGAAACTAGGCTCTCCTTGGAAACAAACAATGATGCAATTCCTTATATTGGGCAACGATTTGCTACTCATGATGCTGCTTATGATTTTTATAGTGAATTTGCCAAACATTGTGGCTTTTCAATTCGTCGCCATCGTACAGAAGGAAAAGATGGGGTTGGAAAAGGGCTGACAAGACGCTACTTTGTTTGTCACCGTGCTGGTAACACTCCTGTCAAAACATCAAGTGAGAGTAAACCTCAAAGAAATCGAAAATCTTCACGATGTGGATGCCAGGCGTACATGCGGATAAGCAAGACAACAGAATTAGGAGCACCAGAGTGGCGTGTCACTGGTTTTGCTAATCATCACAATCACGAGCTTTTAGAACCAAATCAAGTTCGATTCCTTCCTGCATACCGAACTATTTCTGATGCAGACAAAAGCCGAATCCTCATGTTTGCTAAAACAGGTATTTCTGTCCATCAAATGATGAGGCTTATGGAGCTTGAGAAATGTGTAGAGCCCGGATATTTGCCCTTTACTGAAAAGGATGTGAGGAATCTACTTCAGTCTTTTCGAAAATTAGACCCAGAGGAGGAAAGCATAGATCTATTAAGAATGTGTAGAAACATTAAGGAGAAAGACCCTAATTTCAAATTTGAGTACACGCTTGATTCAAACAATCGTTTGGAAAATATTGCGTGGTCATATGCTTCATCGATCCAGTCATATGATATCTTTGGTGATGCTGTGGTGTTTGATACAACACATCGCTTGACCGCATTTGACATGCCACTAGGGATATGGGTTGGAATGAATAATTATGGAATGCCGTGCTTTTTTGGCTGTGTGCTTCTGCGAGAAGAAAACATGAGGTCATTTTCATGGTCATTGAAGGTAGTGTATGAAGAAGTTATTGCTATTAATATTACTTGTGTTTCTATTTCACTTTTGAACTAGATTAATGTGGCTTGATGAAAAGATAGAAAAGCAAGGGCTGAACCCATATATAACTGAATTTTACTCTACCTAGAAGTAATAGGAGGGTTTCCAGGATAAATTTGATGTGCTGATGGTCATATATGGGGACCAATTAGAATCATTGCCTTTACAAAAAAGTGTCCTGTTGGCTGATCCTCTCCTTGGTAAATGTAAGCACCTTATACTATTGTCCACCTTTCTTCCAGTCATCTAAAATAAACCAGGTGGATGAAACTTTTTCCTCTTTCCTCTCTGTCTCTCTCTTTGTGGGAACTGGCCTGTTTTACTTTGGTGACCTCTAGTATGACATGCATTAATGTTTGAAAAGTTAAATTACTCTTTAATTTACACAAGTCCTTTTTGTCGTTTTCTTATTGCCTTCATGGAAGGCTTTCTTAGGGTTTATGAATGGGAAGGCTCCGCAGACAATATTAACTGACCAAAATATGTGTCTCAAAGAAGTACTAGCCATGGAAATGCCTTCAACCAAACATGCTCTTTGCATATGGATGATTGTGGCGAAGTTTCCATCCTGGTTTAATGCTGTTCTTGGGGAACGTTACAATGAATGGAAGGCTGAGTTTTATAGACTTTATAATCTTGAGTCAGTTGAGGATTTTGAACTGGGTTGGAGGGATATGGTGAGTTCTTTTGGCCTGCTTTCCAACAGGCACATTGTCAATTTATATAACTCACGCTCACTTTGGGCATTGCCATATTTGAGAAACCACTTTTTGGCCGGAATGACTACAACTGGCCAGTCAAAGTCAATTAATGCTTTTATTCAACGGTTTCTAAGTGCACAGACTCGGCTTGCACATTTTATTGAACAGGTATCATATCTTTGGCTCTCGTTGTGTCTGTACTTGGATATTGTTAAGTTGGTTTCACTCCTGTATATGCAGCATAATATCTTATCCTATTTCTGGATGAAAAAAAGCATTTCCTTCCGATAACTTGATTTTTGCACGTTCAGGTGGCTGTTGCTGTGGATTTTAAAGATCAAACTGGAGAGCAACAAACAATGCAACAGAATCTCCACAATATCTGCCTCAAAACAGGAGCCCCCATGGAATCACATGCTGCCACAATCCTCACTCCTTTTGCGTTTTCAAAGCTCCAAGAACAACTAGTGTTGGCTGCACATTATGCATCATTTCCAATTGAAGATGGTTTTCTTGTGAGGCATCACACAAAAGCTGAGGGAGGTCGGAAAGTTTATTGGTCCCCTCACGAAGAAATCATAAGTTGTAGTTGCCACCAGTTTGAGTTCTCTGGAATTCTTTGTAGGCATGCTCTTAGAGTTCTTTCAACAGGAAATTGCTTTCAAATCCCAGATAGATATCTTCCTGTTCGTTGGCGTCGAATCAGCATGCCATCTGCTAAGCTGCTTCAGAATGCTCCCCATGATCATGCTGAAAGAGTACAGTTATTGCAGAATATGGTTTCCTCTCTGATCACAGAATCCGCCAAATCTAAGGAAAGATTAGATATTGCAACGGAGCAGGTTTCAGTCCTTCTTTCTCGAATAAGAGAGCAGCCAGTTTTATTACAAGGTGTTCGAGATGTCACAGCCTTCAGTAGGAACCTCTGACTCTCAAGATTCTGCACGCTGTGAAACTTAATGTTGAGGGTACAGTAAATTGCGGATGACAAAGGAAATTTGATTGGATTTGTAATGCTAGATTGGAGATCAAGTTTATTTGGAGGAGATGGTTAAGATTCTTTAGTCTGACATTTTTGTCGTTTGGTAAATGCGAAGCTGACTGTCACGGTGGGCAAATTTTAGATATGATTTGGATACCTTGTGCCACGAGGATGCCGTCTTGTGCGAATGTATATGGAAGCTCTTGATTCGCATCCTTGTTCTCTTAGCGATCTGTACTGGCTCGTTTCTTAATCAACATATATGAAAGCCAAAAGTTTTAGATAATAGGATGCTTGTAATCAAGTCTCTTTTTTGTGTGGACGAAAATTTTTTTCAAAAAAAATATAATTATAAAATATTTAGATGAGAAAAAAATATTTTATTTGTTCAATATTAAATATGAAATATTTGATACAATTGGCTTTTTTTTCCCCCAAAATAAGAATTTGCCTTTTTCAATTATTATACTCTGAGATATAACTTTTTCGAGGGTAAATTTCATTTCCCTCCAGGTCTGAACGTAATTCATCGACTTCCTCTTTGTCTTTAGAAATTTCAAAAACCTCCCTGGGCTGTTAAAAACGTTGACTTTCTCTTATTATCAATTTTGCTCTTTAAACTCTATAATCTTATGTATTTTTTTGTAGCAATGTTTATCTAAATTAATAAAATTAATTAAAAGTAATAATTCTTGCAAGATGATTTAAAATATGATGCTTGAGATATATATATATATATATATTGTAATTTGAAATATTCAATTTTTTTAAATATTTTATCAAAGGTGTAATTTTATAAAAATTTTGTAGCTTTTTATATCCTTGTATGTTGAAAAAAAAAAAAGTAAATTTATTGGTATAGATTGCATTGCGAAACTTTTTACTTTTTTTGAAAAATCTATATTAAATATGAATGGTTTCTTAAAATTTATATGTTTATGATTTCAATATTTTAGTTTAATAAATTGTTTGATTAACATATATAACGTGGGATTTTATAATTTTAATGTTTTAACTTATTGAATTATTTTAATACCAACTTTTGAAAGATGAATAAAATACTTATTGTTGTTTTAAATATTTTAATGTATTGTTTATTTTAACTACTTATTAACTATTTAATTTATTTTATAACAAAATCATGTCTTTAAGTTTTATGAAATAATGCTTAAATTTTATGTAATTATTTTTCAAATTTAAATTTAATCCATTGTTAATATAAAATTTTTTACACTATTAAAGAATGAAAAAAATGATATGTCATTAAAAAATTAGTTATAATTGAGAACTTTTACCAATAGTAAAAATTTTTAACAAATTTTAATGATTTAACAATATATAAATAAGTGATATTATAAAATTATTTTATATTGATAATTGATCAAATTTAAATTCTCAATATTTTTAAATTTATGATTGTATTTCTTTAAATTTTATTGAGATTACTTGCAACCTTAAATTCAATTCACATTCATGCCAACTAACAAGTTATATAATTGGTTGCCATAAATATTGGTCGACATGAATGTGAGTTGAATTAAAGGTTGCAAGCAATTGGAGTAAAATTTAAAGAATTACAATCATAAATATAAAATAAAAATAAAAATAAAAATTTGATTAATTATTAATATAATAATTTTATATTATCATTTATATGTTATCATGTCATTAAAAATTATTAAAACATTTTTACTATTGGTAAAAATCTTTAATTATAATTAATTTTTCTAATGAAGTGAGAAGTGTCATATATTTCAATTTCTGCATAATTTGTCTTACAATATACATGAATGCATTTCAAAATTTTTATTTTTATTAGCAATTTTCCTGTATGAATTTAAGTTCCATTTCAGTATTGTTAATTTTTTGTTTTTCAAAAGGTACTGAAAAATTGCATTACAGTTTTATAATTCCATTTTGTTCACCATATTGTTTACGTGAACATATGTTTATTCCCGTATCAGAGTTTATATGGAAGGACTTCAGTATTTGAATTTCAAAAGTTAAAAAAAGTTCTGCAATACGTTTACTTTTTTTGATTCTCCATTATGAGAGAAGTTCATCCCAGTACACCAATATGTTTTACAATACGTTTACATTTTTAGTTTTCCATTATGAGAGAAGTTCATCTAGTACACCAATATGTTTTACACCGATATATTCATTCATTAATTGTGTAAAAAGTTTTAAATTAATGGATCAAATTTAAACTTAAAAATTAATTACATAAAATTTTAGTATTATTTCATAAAACTTGAAGATATGATTTTGAAATTCAAATTTGATCTACATTAAGAATTTATCAAATTTAAATCTATAATTTTGTTATAAAGTAATTTAAATAGTTAATAAGTAGTTAAAATAAATAATACATTAAAATATTTAAAATAAAAATAATTATTTTATTTATCTTCCAAAAGCTGGTGTTAAAATAATTTAGTAAATTAAAACATTAAAATTATAAATTTTGATATTATAAATGTCAATCAAACAATTTAATAAACTAAAACATTGAAAACATAAACATAAATTTTATGAAAAACATTCATATTTAATATAAATTTTTCAAAAGAAATTCAATTTTTTGTCATGTAATTTATATCAATAAAGTTTTTTTTAACATGCAATGTATATAAAATATCATAAAATTTTTGTGCAAAAGCTTACGAGATTATTGTGTATATGTAAAGAGCAAAATTGGTAACGGAAAAGAGAGTCAACATTTTTCAACAGTCAAGGGAGATTTGTGACATTTTCAAAAATAGAGGGAAGGTTAATAAATTATATTCAAATTCTAAAAGAAGAAAATAAAATTTATCCTTTTTTAAATTATAAATATAAATGATATATTACTTTTTTATAAATATATATACGAATAATATTTTTTTAAAAATATTTTTTAATAAAATAAATAAAATATAATATGTCAAACATTTTCAACGCGGAAAATTCAACGGAAAGCTCTGCACCATCATGGCCATGCACCTAAAAGATGGGAATTCATAATTGGTTCGACATTTTTGAAGTTTTGGTGCCAATAGCCAGATTATCTCTCTGCATTTATTGGTCTAATGCATTGTTTATTTATGAACACAGTCTATTTAAGAATTTCTCAGGAAGTCTTTTCAAGATACCCAAGATATCTCAAATGAATAATTTCTGTCTCTCTCTCTCTCTCTCTCGATATATATAATGATGTTTATGTTGCAACCGATAGAGGTGAGTTCTTTCAATAATGTGGACACAGATAGTTAATAAAAAAAGGTTCATTTATTATATACTATTTTTACTCTTTTATATTCACTTTCATCCACGTTCTCACAGGAATGAAAAAAATTATGTCTCATTTGGGCGCCACATCCTCTATCAGAGAGTGTGGGCAGACGTAAATTTTCGTTAATTTAGTTGTGTGCTTAGCTTGTTTAAGTTCAATTGGTTAGAGAGACGGAAGATATCCAGAGAAAATTGAGTACTAATTTCCTTTAAAATATGTGTAAAACCTTAAGCCTTTTAATTTCCTTTCTTATGGGGCAACATAGCATCTCATAACTCCTAGCGAAAATTTAAAAGGCTACCAAAGGAGAGAAATCCACCGGCAAAGGGCAATAAACTCTACTTAACAATCTGAATAATATATTACACCTTTTAGTTATTAAAAGGTAAAATTTCCATTGATTAGTCACAAAAATGCTAAGTTTCTGATTGCAGAGTGAAGAATGAAATTTAAGTAAGCTGGTTGATATGGTGGCATTTAAGCTAGGCTATTCAGTTGTTCGATAAATTTTATCCGAAAATGATTTGATTTGGCTTGATTCATAACTTGTTTTCATTAAATTTGTGCAGAAAATTTAACAATTTAATTTAAGCATAATTTATTCTTATTCAATTTGTTTAACCCGTAGCAACTCATTTGTTTATATGTACATAATCTAGTTTCTTCTTCATTAAGTATTAATTAACAAGATTATAGCTTTATTTTCAGTTAATTTGTAAGTGTTAATAAGATTTTAGTTTAATTTTCAACTGATTTATATTTTAAGTTTGTGTATTTATTGAAAAATTAAATTTTATATTAAAATAATTAATTCACCAATCAATCAAGTTCAAATCAAATATCGAGTTCATTTATAGTTTGATAATTTTTTTAATCATTAACAAGTTAATGACCTAATCATAATTTTATTATTCTAAATTGAGTTGAGCACAAGCTAAATTTTTATCATAATTTGAGCTCGAGCTGGCTTGAGCTCCTACCAATTTTTATTGCGCCATGTTAGGTTAAATTAGAGCTTGACTTAACTTGGTTTAAATCCATTCCTACATGTTGATGATAGGGCTAAACAAGGCATTGAAATAACAATACCAAAAACTATTCATTTAATCTTCCCATACACATCAAAATCTTAAGCATAAGTACACACCTTCATGAGGTTCCATCAAGCATATCTTATTTGAAAATTTCATTTTAAATATCAAACTTCACCTAGAAATTTCCAAACTTTCTAAAATTATCACTTGAACATTTAATAATAGTTTTAAACTTTTTTTATGTTCAAAATAATTCATATAAAGTAGCCTTATATTTAATTATCAGAACAATTTAAAAGAGGCATATTTAGTCTTGAAATTTCATCTAAAACATCAAACTTCTATAAAATTCAATAAATTTTTTTAGAATTAATACTAAATCATAAAGCATCACTTTTCAACTATTTTTACACTCAAACAAGTTACATAAATGATCTACAACTGTAACTATTAAAACATCTTAAAGTAGACATATTTGACTTTCAAAACTTTATTTTATATACAATTCTTATGAAATTTCTAGAAATTTTCCAACCTAATTTTAGAGATATTAAATATCATTTATCAAACCTCTTTGTCTATTAAACAAGTTATACAAATGTTAAATTGTTTCACTAACAAAAGTAATCTACAGGAAATCAAATTGTCATTTGAGAACACCTTTTTTTCAAAACTATTTTTTTGAATTAAAACAGCAACCCTTCAAACTTATTTTTACTACAAGCTCTTAAATATAGATGCTTATAAACATTTCTTAAATATTTTATAATGTAGTGTAGTAATTTTTTCTTATAAATACATAGTTTTCCTCCACCAAATAACAAGGTACTCGAAAGCTTAATATGCTTATTTCAAAGTTATTTTTTCTTGAAAATCTTGATGTAATCATTTTATAACAATTCTACTAGAATATAAATTAATGTGCTCTTAATTTTATCATGAAATTAAAGTTTTTCCCTATGAAAATAAGGGAAACGCAAGAGCTTCAAAGCTTGACATAAAACCATTTTTGTTTCACAACTTTGATGTTCATGCAATTTATCATTTCCCAATTAGTTTAAAACATAATGTAACAACTTTTACCGTATAAAAATAGAGTTTTTGCTTGTTTATGATAAGACCCCCAGAGCATGCTATGCTCCCTCATCTAAAAATTTTCTTTCTTTTGTTTGTAAAATCATGTTTCCAAATCTTTGAACTTTTAGAGAATCATTTTCATAAAGCTATTTTTTTTTCTAAATCTTCTCTTAAAGTTTACGAAAATATTTTTACAAATAATCCACCATGAGTGTTCATGGCTTCAACAACTAATGAGCAATCACATATACATCTTATACATAAACATTTTTTAAAAAGAAAACTAAAGAGAGAAAACATGGATCTATACTCACTTAAAGAAGCTTGTAGTGCTCATTTTCTCTATTTGCAGTAGATGATAAAAAAGTTTTTATCGTTAACCAATTCTAGAAAACATTCAAGGAACAAACATAATATCTCTCGAAAATAGGTAAAACACTTAAGAACTCAACTCCTCTTTTTTTTTTCCTTCTATAGCTATGGGATGTGCTTTGTGTGGGGAAAACTTGAACTAAACTTGGCTATTTATGGGAGAAATGTGAAGTGGTCTTCAAGTAAATAAAGATGATATCATCTAGTTGGTTTTGGACTAAAGGATGCACAGTTTGGTCCTTTGAGGATGAAACAAGTCTTGTAAAAAGTTTCCTAATTAGTGTAATCTTATCACATTAGCATATATAGTTGTAATATTCTTTTTAATCCTTACCCATTTGATGATTAAGCTTCCTTAGAAGCTTCTAAACCTTGATTACCAAGTAAAGTATTAAAATAATAATATCTCATCCTAGCTATCATTTTCTCATTATCTAATAAGACTATAATTAAGAAATTCACTTTGGAATTACATTAATCCCCTTAAATCAAGTCATATTCCCATTACAATTTTAACACCTTGGATTTGTTTTAAGATGTTCTTGAGTAAAAACACTAAGTTGCTCCAAATTTTATTAACATTGGATATTGAATAGATCTAATTTATTTAAAATTTTTCCTAAATATCTTCTAATAAATTTTCTATCTATTAAAACTAATAAATATTTTTACTAATAATAATGAGTATTTTTACTAATTACCCACTAATGAATACCTTTTGATTTAATTCTATTAGCCTTTATCTTATTGAATTTTTATTAGATATTACAATATTAGGCTTCCAAGTTAGAGAGTGTAGATAGTTGCAAACTAATAAATCATAGTGAGAGGAAGCAATATTACCAATCATGCATTGAATTGAAGCCTACCAATGCAATAATGGATATGTCATTACTTTTCATAATAATTTATCATTACTTTGTAACCTATCTTTACATTTTTCCCTAATTATGCTCCTTAAGATGGATCATGAAGAAAAAAGATATCTTTAAAGAGTGTAATTATTGTAAATTGATGATAAATTATAGTGAAAAGAAGTAATATAACCAATCTTGTAATGAATTCAAAAGGCAAGCCTTTTAATATAAAAATGGTCATACTACATCTTTCTATTACAATTTTTCATTAGTTTGCATATTATTGATAAAGCATTGCTTAGATATTTAAAATAGAGAGTGAGAATAAAATTTATAGGCATTTAGCTAAGATTTAGACGTCGATTATTAATAAAAATAGATATCTTATGTTTGTTTTAATTCATGAAGCTTAGCTGTTGATATATCTTGAAATGTTGTAATTTGTTATGATTTTTTTATACACGTTATTTTATAAAACTAAGTATTTATGATCCATGTTTTCATCTTTTTAAACAATGCACTTTGTAAATACTATCATTAGTATATTGAGGTAAATATTTATTACAAATTGATAAATATTTGCTAAATGTTAGTTAGTTGTTAAGGTACCTTTAGATGTTGTTTATGATAAAAAAACTAATGTGGTATCTATATCTAATTTTGCCAAACCATATTAATTTTAATAAGTAATCGATATTATTTAGATATTTTTTAATATAAGTTTTTTATCTTGATATTTTTCTAATAATAACTTTGAAGAAAATTAATCCTTATAATTTGATTCTCATAATTTGACCTCTTAATGAATAAAATTTGAGAAAATTTCTCCTAAAAAAGTGATAATGATTATCTTTATAGTATCCTTAAAGTAGTTCTTAATATCTATGATAATTGCATTATGGCCATTATTAGCGAACCTTTATAAAAATACCTATTCTTTCATACTACCAATACTCTCATATTTATTTTATTAAGTTAGCAATATGAAAAATAAATATAGTTGTTTTTGTTTATTTGTAAATGGTAACTTGATACAAATTGTGATCGAGAAAAAATAACAACTCAAAAGTAATGAATTGCACTTCAGTAGTTGATGATTAAGCAATATTAATCATGTATTTTCTTTTTATGCCACCATGGTATAGAGTGAAAACATAGATAAAAAATGGAGTAAAAGATAAACTTTATATATAGAGAACTTAGATCTAATAAATAGAGTGAAATAGAAAATTTATAGGTATAGGAATAATAATAGACATCGATTATTTAATAAAAAATTGATGTATAAACATTTAATATCTTACACTAAGACAATTCGAATGCCTTTTGGACATCAGTTATAGGAAACTAACATGATAAATTACTCATATTTATAATAAGGCTAACTTATAACATCAATTATTTGTATACAACTGGCATCCTTTTACCAATATATTTTAATATAACTCAAATACCACATCGAGTTTTAGAAAATTATATTAGGTAGTGAAAAAAATTGACTATTTTACAACTTGATTAAGAGATACATTGAATGTGAGAAAGCTTAAAAATTGTGTAAATGGGATAAAAGGTTCACTTTATCTTAAGACATAAATTTTTATAAATTTAGAGAAAAAAGGTTAGTTTTAAAAATAATAAAGAATATTTCTTTAATTTTATTGAATATCACAAGTTCATAATAATTTATATGTTCTTTTTACATTTTTTTACAATGATATAAACATTAATACATTTAATGTGAATACATAAAATATGACAAAGAAGATTTTGATGTAAGAAAATTTATTCTATAATTTTATTTATTATATATATCATTATATTAACAAAAATAAATTTACAATAATATTATATAAGAAAAAAAATGGACTTTAGTTTTCCATTCTTCTCGTTAACTAGGAATGGCAAAAAAAGCCAAGTTCATTGGGTTTTACCCAAATTAGTAAATATTTTACCTAGTGGATTAGGCTTAAAATAGATCCGAAGTTTAATGGTGTGGGTTCGGGTCTTACCCTCCAAATCCAAAATGGGCTTCAAGTTCTATTAGATACCCATAATAACCTTATGTTTGTCCCTTTCGTAATACTAAACTTTACATCTCCTAAGTTGTTTTAGGAACTTTACATCTCCTAAGTTGTTTTAAGGTTTTCATCTCTAGGCTGTAATCAACTAACAATCTTCGATTTAGGATGATATTATTTGATTTGAGTATTGCTTCATTGCTTCTCTGCTTTGTAATTTCTTTATAAGCATTGGAAGTCACTGGATTCACAACCCATATCGTTAATTATAATTGCTTCAATAAATTGAATGTAAGATTTGATTTACTCTTCAATTAAAAATTAGTACTATCTATTTAAGTGTTGGATCATATTTGAACTTTAAAATTTTCTTTAGAACTGAATTAGAATTACTTTTGTAAAAATGATGTTATTTTTATCAAATTAGGTTTTGATAGAATCTGATGTTGATGTTCTTATCATTTTTTATCTGTGAAAATAAATTGCATTTTGAGTTTATTACAATTTCTTTAGGTAAGTACTGCTTTGCTCATTTCTATTTATGTTAGACCTTATGGGTTGATTTCAATGTGTGTGCACGCACATACTTGTATATAAGTATAAATGGTTTTTTTAAGAAAAAACCAATTTACTTTCCTTTGGCTTTATTCTAAAGGAAACCATCTTGCAATTCTAGACATATGCAATCAACCATAATTCTTAACTTGCATTTTGACTTGGACTTTGCTTTAGCTGATTCAATTTTGTTGTGTCTTTTATTTTAAAGGATGGATTTTGCTTTAGCTTTAGTATGATTTGGATTACTAAAGATGGAGTATTGGAAAAACCATTAATGAATATTAAATTGGTATATTATGCTATGTATGAATAACCATATTGGAAAAATATGAGCGAGTCTTTTAGGTTATTGTAGTTGATAGATCGAATGGCTTAATTAGTTATATATCAATGGAATAAATTACTTACATTTCATGGTAAGTGCATTGGTGAATGATTATTTTGTGTGTTATTAGAGATAAAGACCTTGGTTTTGCTTTGTACAGAAATCTTCTTCTATTCTCACCTATTGAAAACTGCAACATATGAACCTATTAATTGAAAATTGCAACATATGACCATTCAACCATTTTTAACGTAAAAAATATACTTCCTAAAATGGTTTCGATGATTGTATAGCTTATAATTTTCATCTTAAAAATAATGTGCACACCTTATTATGCTACAAACCTTATTTGCTTTAGCTTTTATCAATGTTCTATATTATGCTATTGATATTTCTACTCAATAGTTATGTTAAGTTGGAATACATAAAATGTAAAATTTACTATCAAAGTTTCTATAAAGAAAAATACAATTAGCTTAATTGAAAAAATATTTATTTGACCTTGCCTATAGAGAGCTATATTTCTAAAATTATTGTCAAGAAGGCCAAACTTGGCATTGCTTGCATATCATACCAGGAATAGATGTCAACCAAGAGTTTGTGGTATATAACTAGTGCAATATTTTATGTTGATGATAAGTTATATTAACTATTTGATTAGGAATGTTAAGTTTGGTTTTCAAATGTTTAGGATAATATATTCATTGAAATACATGAGAAAATTCAACAAGATAAGTGATATTAGCCATATTTAAAAAATAACAAGCGATATTATCTTTGATATTTGTGTGGTTTTTCATTAGCAAGACTTAGCCTTATTGATATCTTATATAGTTGTGTTTTTATCATTTTGATATGAAAGAGGAAAAAAAAGAATAGTTTTAGTTTGAATACAGGAGGTTTAGTGGTCTTGCCATATTATTAATAGTTGAATGTAGCAAACATTGTTGTTAATATTAGTAGTGCCAATAACTTTTGAAATATTTCTAGTCTTACTATGTCAATAAAAGTTTCTAGTTTTTGAGTAACTATTCCATGCTAATGCTGTAACAAAATTTTCCTTAAATATAGGTTTCGAGTCCACTCAGGTCCAACTTGGGTCTAATTCAGGTCTAAATATTTTGGCTTCGTGGGTTTGGGTCCATTTTAGGTCTTTAAAGTTAGGTTTATTTCAGGTCTAGGTCAAGGTCAGGTATAAGTTAGGTTGACCCAAGCTTGGCCTATTACCATTCCTACTGTTAACCTCATTATTAATTCTCGTAACCATTATCCAAAAACTACTTGTAACATTTATTGAATTTTGATATTGGTAAGTCATAGATCTTGACAATATATTTACTTTCATTACTAATACCAACTTATGTTTGAAGAGAAGGAAAATAGCTCCTCTACTATCTCATTTGACACATTTAGATGACATTAATTAGACTCTAAAGGTGTTAAATGAAATAGTGGAAGAGTTATTTTTCTCCTTCTTAAACATATAATAAAGTTAGATAATAAAGGTGTAGGCATCACTAAGATATGTTGAAATGGAGAGTGAATATAAAATATATAGGCAATTGACAAAATTATAAATGTTGGTTATTAACTGAAAACTAATGTTTTATTCTTGATGAGTGGTTACATTGCCCAAGGAAACTTTTAGAATGTCTTTACATGTCGGTTAATTACAAAACTGCTATGTAAATATTTTTGTCTTCCTATATGATTTTTAAAATGCCTTTTGGATAAAGGTTCCATAAGTTGACTATCATTTTAAATTTTAATTTTAATTTTAAAAATGCTACCATGTAATTATAGATATTATTTTTTTAGAATTATTATCTTATTTGTACTAATAATTTAAAAAATAATACTATATTTATATAGATATCAATTTAACTTATGACTAATTTGTATTGATCGACATAGAATTGCATTTCTGTAGTAATAATCAAAATCTCAAATTTTAACTTTACTTAAACAACCATCACAACCTTATAATCACATATTTCCTCCATTCATTTGTCTAGTATCATGTTAAGACTAATCAACTCAAGTTTAAAATTATAACCTTTTATGGACAATCAGTATTACTTAATTTTTACAATCTATTACGAAAGCCCTTATTTTTTATTTTAATCAACCTTTATAACCTATTTAATATCTAGTCCTTGATATTGTTAGCTTGCTCATGCTAAACTTAATACCAAAGCTCATGCTTATTTGATTATATAAAGATTCATACTACATGCTAATGCTTTTACATTTGCTTTACGTTACATGTTCTCATTTTCTAATAATTCCTAATACCATATTAAATTAGCCTCTTACATAAATGATTTAAACCTAATTTCCCCTTGCTTTATGTTTCCATCTACTTAATCCATTACCTTTTTTTATTAAATGTTCAATTTTGCTATCGTATAATGCCTTGGTTTCCCTTTAACCTATAAACTTAGGGTTTGTATTAAGAAATTGTCTTTAACACTTACTTAAGGATAACTAGTTCAATATTTGAATAAAAATTTTCGATCTCAATGATACTCTTCATTATGCCCTTATATGAGCTTCCCTTATGTTTTCATTAACCAAGCTTTCCATTTTTATACTTTATAACTTATCATCCTTTTAAATTCAATTTCAATAAAGTTTTCAAATTGCCATTAAATTCAACTTTTTAACATTGTACTTTTGCCCTATAGCCTATACATGCCCATGCTTAATCATGCTCTTCCAAGACTAATATTACTTATCTAATTATTGAAACAATTGTGTATACACCTAAATAATCAGTTCTTGTTCAACATTCTATAGGACTATACATACACACTCAAATATATATATTGTACCTTTCCTTAAGAATTTATTATCCCTATAATAGTATTATTTATAAATCTCATACTTATATTCATAAATCTTTTTACCTAATTCTAACAACTCCATGAACACAATTTTATTTTACTTAATTTACCATATCACACTACTCTAGCTCTTCTTGTCTTTTACAAATCTTAGAGGTCAATCTAATTAGATTTCCTTGTATTCTTACCATTCACTAAATCCATGAGCTTTTCTTAACCAAATAATTAGTCCAAATTTATATCATTAACCATTACAATTATAGTGATGTAAAAATCAATATTAGTTCTCGTAATGAGATTATCAATGGTAGTATCGACAACAATGATAATAATCATGATATTGATTATACTAGTATAAAGGATATCGATAATGATAATAATGATACTAATAGTAGTAATTTATAATTATAGTAATGGTATTATTAATAGTAACAGGAATAATAATTATAATTATATAGATTTAGTTTAAATAAGATATAAGGATCCCAATTCTTGACTTCATAAAGTCTTTAGCTAGGTTTATAGTACTATGTCAAACCTCTGAAATTATCTTCCAAAGTGGTGCTTTTAGATAGTTTCTCTAACAAATACTATTCCTATCTTTTAATCGCTCTTTGGATTATAACTCTCTCTTTAATATAGGTTATTTTAACAAGTTATTTGACAAATTATCCAAAAATCACTTCCAACTTTGTTAGTGATATTAGGTTCTAGAAGATTATGGGTTATTGAGATTTACATACCTACATTGTGGTTACATAGTCTTAAAAAATTACATATTGTAATGAACACCTTAAATTCAATCTCATTTTTACCCATTGCACATCTTAGGCCTATCCTCAAATTTATATAAGCCCATTGGTTTAACACATCACCATACACTTTAAATTAGAGCTTATAACTGCCTATCTTAATTAATCTTGAAAAGAATATTTAGAATTAGGGAAATCACTTATATCCACATATTATCATATTTTCATGTATGCCTTAATTCATAATGATTAACTTAACCACCTTCACCTTCATTTTACTTTTATAATGTCACAACCTTAACTCAATCTTAATTGATTAGAACCCATTATTCGGTTTCCTTTAGCTCAATCCAATTTAATTATCACAATCTTAATTAATCAACTAAGACATATAGTAAGAAAGAAGGCCTCAAAATTGTCTATTTATAAACATTTTATGCTACCAAGATCACACTAGAAAGCATGACTACTGTCTAATTTTTAAAGAAGTGGTGTTGGAGACTAAACTTAAGTATTTATAAAATAAATCATGGAAGAGTAAGTTCAGGGCTCAATGAGTAAATACTCCATATAAATAAACATATTAATATTATGATCTTACCCACCAAATCACCATCCTATAGACATAGCACATTTAAATATTCATAAATACCAATTTGCACATTAAGTAACCAAAAAGGCTTATTCATAAATATATTATCACATACATTTTCTAAATAGCTTTAAAAGGTTCATTCATAATCAGACTATCATTATTATATCACATAAGAATGATTAATGTCAATATACATTATTTCATCTCTCATTCAATAACAATCATGCATTGGAATGCATACATCCATTTTGTGACTCTCAATTTAACCTTGCACCTTACTTATTTTTCCATCCTTATTTCTTATGCACTAATCTTATGCTCTACCTTTCTTTTTACCAAGATTCTATTGATTGGTATACATATCGCCCCATTATGTTTCTTAATTTATATTTATTCAATATTTTCATTTCTTATATGATGGCATGAGTCCTTTTTATCACATTAACTAAATAATATCATAAGTTTGTTCATATCATGTTTCACAACACTATTGTGTCTTAAATATATGGCCATGCAATACATTCCATTCCAACATTAATGTAATAAGTTCATTATAACATATATTATATGGTATAACATTTAGATTTTTATTTCATAATCACTACTTTATGTATTTATCTCATGAATATCATAAACTATCTTATTTTATTGTTTAGGAACTATATACCCTATATTGGACTATTAAATTTCATAATAGTACACCATAGATTGAATGTAATTCACTTAATAATCATTTTAATATTGACTTTTGAATAGTTTTTACAAGTAACTCAAAAGTTGCAAGCTTATTGTTTGTGGGTCTTATTTCATATAAAAATATACTTAATTAGCTTTTCATAGATTAGTTTTTTTACTTAAAATGGTTAAGGTTTAAAGTAGTTATGTCTTTTACAAATTTGAAGTAAAAATTCAATCCTTTTCAAAATTTGAATTTATGACCTTTGTCCATTATTTTAGTGATATCTTAAAATTTATGTAACATATTAATTTAAAACTAGTTCTATTTAAAAGTAGACTCAAATACCTTTCCAATAATATATGATTTGCTTAAATTAGGCATAAAATAAAGGAATTATAAGTTTTCTAACTTAGATTTAACCCTTTCTAAAATTCCAGAATAATGGCTAGCTATTCTAAACAAATGGTTAGCTATTCTGGATTAATTTTGGAGTTTTAGTGTGAAAAAATACTGTTCACTTAATATTTTATCCCCTAAATGCATTTTTCATGTCATAATTCCATTCTAAATCACAAATATACATTATCCTCATGCTATCAATGTTGTTTCCAATATTAAATCAAACTCAAACAATAAATTAGCATTTCAATCAAACTACTTTATTCATATTTTTATAAAAACCCAAAATATAACATTTAAGCTTAAATCCTTGAAATCTAATAAGGAGGTGTGAAGTATCTACTTACCTAGTATGGAGGAGGATGCTAGGAGGTTGGATTTGACATTCTTTAAGTCTAATCATACCAAAATTGAAAGATCCTTAGTTAGGGTTCCAATATCCCTTTGAAATCTAAAATAATCCTAAGTGAGAGATAAAGAAGAAATTCAACAATAAAGAGATTCTTACCTTGATTAAATAAGAGATTTGATGTAGATTAGTCTTTTTCTTGCTAGATTGGGAAAAATAAAGAGGAATAAATTGGAAAAGTTGAAAGTAGAGAGTGTTTAGGGTGAGGGTTTAAGGGGTTAGGGTAAAAATAAGAGGGAAAAGGGTATTTAGTCATAAAATAAGGAGTAATGCTTAAAGGCATTTTTGAAAATGTATTCTTAAATTTCCTTTATACTTGTATATTTGCTTTCAATAACTTAAAATCTCATGTCTTAATTTCTTATTAAACTTTTTTTCATCTATTTCTCATAAAATCCTTATTTCAGGATTTTCTAAAACATCATCTTTTAGTTTTTTACACCATAATTCATCTATATTTACTCATTAAAGTTTTTCCCACGCACACATTGTTACCATTTCAACTAAAAGACATATGGGGTATTCTAATTATTCATTTCATAGAATAAATTTGAAATTATTATATTTCAAGTAGGGCGTAACACATAATTTACAGATTACTAAAGTCATATTATTAGCTTTATTTCTCACAATTTGATAAGTCCCTATGTTATAATTGCTATTCTTCCTATCTTTAGGTCAAATGATGGATATACATAAAAAACACTTTGGAATAGCCAATCCAACTGTGCACATGTTTGTGAAATTACGATGTTCAAACCTTTTTATATCCATAAATATCTTTATAAAACACTTCACACACTAACATTGTTAAAAGAAAAAAAATTAAAATTTATTCTCATAAACAATTAAGATTTTCTAATCCTTATTATTCATCAATCTTAATGCTTGCTTTTTTAGATTGAGTTTAAAACTATATATATATAGAAATTCATTCACCTAGAGTACAAATTAATATTGCCTCACTTAATTTAAAACAATCATTTTTGTTTTAACCTAGTTTATGAAATGAACTAGGGGTTTACGTCGTTTCTCAAACAACCTACTTACAAAATTTACTTTTCTAACATTCAATCTTAAATTAAAGTTCGCTAGCCTTTTTTTTCTCTTGTATTTTATTTTTAACCTAAAAACCCCTAGATGGTTCCTCGTATTTGAATCCATTAACACACATTTAACTTCTAATATTAACCATTTTCTTTTTCATAAAATTTCATGAACAATCAAAATTTCATAAATTATTTAATAGATTAATTTTTTTTGTAAATAACATATGATTATAATTTATTATATATTAAATATTTATTTAAATTAAATTAATATAATTTTTTTATAATCATTAAATTTTCTTTTAAGAAATCAATAATTATAGTTTATTATAATTATTTAATGTTCATATGAAAATAAATATTATAATATTTGGAGGTTGATAGTGGTAAATATGAGAAGAATGATCGATTAATATACTTCATGCATATGAATCAATTAAAAATTAGTTTATTAATCATAAAATATATTACATTATTAAAAGTATCAATTAAAATAAAGTTTTAAGAACAATTCTATCTAATATATTACAATATCAAAAAGCATCAAGCCAAATAAAGTTTTTATAATAAATAATAAATCTCATCTAAAATAAAAATTGATAACAACGGCTTATAATACCATAAAGTTATTGTCCAGTTAATCTATCTGCCATTAAATTAGCAGCAATTTTGCTTCAAATAATTGCCAGCTATCATTAACCTCGACAATTACGATTCTAAGTTCTCTGTTCTCCCCTTGTGCGGGTTTGCAATAATAGCCAATATGGTTGGAATTCAAATAATCCTCAGGAGTTCTTTTTCCCTTTTCTCAGAAACTGAACAATGGTAAAATACCCACAAAATCTCATAAATTTGAAATACTATATTACAGAAACGCAAAGTAGATCTGCCATGTCTAACTCAATACAACTGTTTAGTTAATTAACTGGAAAGAGAAAAACTAATATCAAAATTTGAAGGCCAATTTCAGCTCAGCTTACTACTAAAGCAATGGCTTGATAAAAAATTGCTACAAGCAAAACCAATATGCAAGCTAATGTGCAGATGCTATCAATTTTAGCATGCTTCAGTTTGCTTCTATCTAACGCTGCGTTGAGGAATTCTTAATATAAGCCAGAAGCACAAAATTAAAAGACAAATGTAGGATTGCAAGATTGCCTCAACGACGAGGACCTTATAAATGGAGGCAGAGGATAAACGCTGCGTGCGATGAGGGATGGAGGCAGAGAGGACCGTCAGTTTTCTAGGTTTTTTTTATTAAGGATAGAGCAAGCAAATATCAAAATTAGTTAAGGATAAAATAGAGTTGGAAAATATTAAAATTAGTTGGGAGTAAACAATCACTTTACAAACCTTTTATGAAATTGTTTGAATTCCGAATGTTTTAAAAATAGTAGATTGAAGGATAATCAACCGCTTAAAACAATTAATTATTAAAGATTAAAAATAATTAATTGACTTAATCAATTAACTAATTTTGATCAAATCTATTAAAGGCCGCTCAAAAACATCATTTCTCAAATATTCTCCTTACATTTGATATTAAAACATATAAATTCATTATGTTTTATAATTATATTTTAAAGAGGATATTTTTTATTAAAATAAATAGAGCCTTAGCCTATTTTGGAAATAAATAGGAGAATTTTTTTAATCAATTATCTTAGACATGTTAGAATTTTTCATAAAGTGAGCTGCTATTAATTGGTAATTTGTGATTTAATAAAAACTGACTGATTAAAATTTAGCCCAATTGTGAGACATGCATGAGGCCCATTTAAAATTGTGATCTTAAAGATATGGACTTAGCACATCTACATAATTTAATATGATTTGGCGGTTGTGTAAGTCCAAAGACTTAGTAATCCTTTTATGGGGAGGATTGCTAGGATTATAAATAAGGATTAAGGCTAGGTCCCCTCTTCACTTCTCATACATACGGTTTCTACCCATTGAGAGCCGCCACCAAAGAGAAAAGCGAAGAGGAAGATCTAGTTAAGAAGAATTCATTAGCTTCCGCTGAATTCGATTATGACTGCAAATCCATCAGGTAAGTAAATTCTAATTTCATATTTATGGTGTTCTAGTTATCATATATGAGATCCTTAAATAAATTTAAAATTCTTACATGTGGTATCAGAGCCTTACATGTATGATATTAGAACGCAAAATAATTAATTATATTTTATATTATTTTGATTGAAAATTTATGATGAAATTTGACATGTATGATTCCCAAAATACAATCATACGATTAATTTATAATATTTGTTTATAATTCTTTAATGTATCATCATGAACTTTTCCTTAGAAGAGATTTTAGATTAATATTTTGTTTATATATTAGGATTGTTGAATTAGAAATCCTAATTCATCAATTTTGTACGAAATTGTGCTGGAAGCCATCAGAATTATTTTGGCATTCTATTTGGAATTGTTTAGTTCACTGTTTTATATATAAATATATATTTGCTGCATTCTATTTAGGATTTGCGTAAAGAGTATTACAGGTTTCGGAAAGCATATATCTTTCGGTTTGATATGCTGTTTGGAATTCCTGAATTGCGCTCGCATGTTGTTTGGAATTCCCAAATTTCATTTAGAGTGCTATTTTAACATTAAATTATTATATATATACTTGGACCTCTAACACACACACACACACACACACACACACACACACACACACACACACACACACACACACACACACACACACACATATATATATATATATATATATATATATATATATATATATATATAAGGGCATGTGATTGGAGATATACGTGACTCTTCTTAACTCTTTTGATTAGAGATAAAAAAAAAATTGAATCAGGATTCACAAGTTGGTAAATATCCATTATTATATTGTTTTTGTTTTTGTTTTTTTTTTCCCTTCTTATGCGTAAACCATTAAAGTGGCTTATGCCACAAGACTACAGTGGTCGAGACCACCTAGACGGAGCATGGATATAAACCCAAAGAATGGGTTTTTTCCCGTAACGCTGGAGCGTGCGTAATGGACTTGAACATGGGTTATAAACCCAAGTACCGTTTTCATGCATATTGGCATGAAACTGCTTTCAACCATTAAAGGTAGAATTGATTATATACTACATATATTGGTTATTGGTTCCGCTGCTAGGATATATTAATTTTATTTTAATATTTCATATAGTGAAAGTGTAAAATGTTCTAAAAATATTTATTATTAATTCTGTTTTGAATTAATTTAATATATATTTGTATTATAAAATTATGAAATTTTCTAGAAATTAGAGTGAAATGCTTATAATTCATTAATGATATTCACTCTTCTTAATTTTTTTTAATTATTTTTTTTGAGGAGTGAATATAATTAGATATTATAAATTATATTAATTTTAAATTTTGTTCAAGATTTTATTATGCAACAATATTTATGAGTTCATTGAGATACATTGAGTTTTTAGCATCTCATCAGGAGTGACCCATTGTATACATATAGTTGAGTATATAGATTGAGATATTGGATAATTTACTTTTCCCAATTAAGAAAATTTTTCATTAGTAATTATAAATGCTTGGCTACCAAAGTGGCTCATTTATAGTGATTAGTGAAATATTTTCTTATTCAGAAATCATGGAATAGTACTAGAATTATTTTATATAATCACCTGCCCAAAGGGGGTTATTATGTAAGATAATTTTAGCATTACGACATAAGGCATCATGGATGGAAATATATCAATTTAGAGAGTTTATCTGCCCAAAGGGGATGAATTTTTTAAATTGGATATTTTCATATTAGCCTTATGAGGAGAGTACTTACTAGCATGTCATATTCTCTGCCCAAAGGGGAGAATATGATGATGCACCTAGACTCTCCAGTTATTATAGCACATCAGGAATCATTGCTATTTATTTCTTTTAAATTATCCATTGATTAATTGTTGCATTTTTTATCTGGAACAGTGACTTTTGCTGTAAATGGCAATCAAGCTACCATTGAGATCCTACATGGATCTAACTATAAGTGATGGAATGAAGACCTGAACTTTGCCTTAGTTATGAGTGACATAGACATAGCCTTACGTATTGATCCACCCGTTGCCATCACTACCTAAAGTACTACTAAATAAAAGAGTTATTTGTCAAGTGGGATAGAGCAAACTGTATGTACTTACATGTTATTAAGATATCTATCTTTGAGCATCTTCCAAGTGGGTTGGATGAGATTGAGAATGTTAAATAACTTCATGATGCTGTTAATCAAATGTACCAAAAGTCTAACAAGTCTGAGGCTGGGAATTTTATGAGTAAGCTAACAAGTATGAAGTATGATTTTGTTGGAAATGTTAGAGACTTCAACAAGAAAATGGTTCACATAAAAAAAATAAATTAGCTTCCTATAAAATCACCCTACTTGAAAATTTATTATTCACCATGCAATCAATTTACTCCCTCATGAATTCATCCAAATTAAAATTGCTTATAACACCATAAATGAAGTTTGGAGTATCAATGATGTTATATTCAAGTGAGAAAGAGGCCAAGCTTAGAGTTGGAAATAATGCTAAAGTAGAAGTTTGTTTTATAGGAACAGTAGGTTTAAATTTATAGTCTAGTTTTGAACTTATTTTGGAAAATATTTTTTATGTGCCCTCCTTTAGGAGAAATTTAATTTCAGTTTCTATTTTGGATAAACATGGTTATCATTTTATCATTAAGAATAAAAAAGTTAATTTATTTTTAAATTCTAAAATTATTGGTGAATTTAAGCTTGATGATAGTTTATATAGATTGTGCTTGGCCCAAAACAATGAATACAGTACTATGAATGTTGAAAACATAGTGTCTAAGAGAACTTTAGTTAGTGAAAAGTCTTTCTTGTTATAGCATAAAAGATTAGGTCACATCTCAAATGAGAGAATTAATAGATTGATAAAAAATGGTTCTTTACCTTTTCTTAAATCTAAAAACTTAGACACATGTATTGATTGTATAAGGGGTAAGTTAACTAAAACTAAAAGCAAAGGTGCCACCCGAAGTTCTGACCTTTTAGAAATTGTGCATACTGATATTAGTGGACCACTTACTCCTACTCTAGGTGGTAATAAATATTTTGTTACCTTTATTGATGATTTTTCTCGTTATGGTTATCTTTACCTAATTAAGGAAAAGTCTGATGCTTTTAAAAAAAAAATTTAAGATTTTTAAAATGGAGGTAGAGAAACAATTAGGAAAAGTCATCAAAATTGTTAGGTCTGATCGAGGTAGTGAATATTATGGTAGACGTGGCACAACTGGATAGCATATGGGACCATTTGCTAAATACTTACAAGAGAATGGGATAATTGCCTAATATACTATGCCTGGTAGTCCTGAGCAAAATGGTGTGGCCGAAAGACGAAATCGCACTCTTAAAGATATGATGAGGAGCATGATGAGTAGAACCAATCTTCTTGAATCTCTTTGGGGTGAAGCCATGAAATGTGCATTATATATATTGAATAGAGTGCCTAGCAAATTTGTAACAAAAACACTTTTTGAACTATGGACCAGTAGAAAACCTAGCTTGAACCACTTCTGAGTTAAAGGATATCCTGTAGAAGTTAGAATTTATAATCCTTTTGAAAAGAAAACTAAACCTCAATTTACTTGTTAGTACTTTATAGGGTACCCAAACTATTCCAAAGAGATTTACTTAGAAAGAAAGAGTAAACTACAATGAGACCCTTCTAACTAATGTCATTTAAAGATTCTTTTAGAATTATTGTGGCCTTGGTAGCACAATATGTTCTAGAGCTTCATTAGATAGATGTGAGGATAACCTTTTTTGAATAGGGATCTGAAGAGCAAGTTTATATGGTATAGGTAGAAGGTTTTCAAGAACCTAGATAAGAACATTTAATATGTTGACTTAAAAAGTTTATTTATGGGCTTAAATAAGCTTCTAGGTAATGGTATTTTTAAATTTGATGAAGTGATCACTTCCATGGATTTTTAAGGAAAATAAAGTTGATCAGTGCATATACCTTAAAATTAGTGGGAGTAAGTACATTTTTTCTTGTCCTCTATATGGATGATATTTTATTAGCTAGTAATGATAATGGATTGCTGCATAAGACTAAATGATCATTGTCCAAAATTTTTGACATGAAAGATCTTAGAAATGCTTTGTTTGTTCTTGGGATAGAGATCCGTAGAGATCGATCTAGAGGTTTGTTAGGACTTTCACAAAGGTCTTACATTAATCGTGTACTTAATAGATTTAATATGCAAAATTACAAGGGTGGGAATGCACCTGTTATAAAAGTTGATAAACTCAGCCTTAGTCAATGTCCTAAGAATGATTTAGAAAGAGAATCTATGAAAAATACACCTTATTCTAGTGCAGTGGGGAGTCTTATGTATGCATAAGTCTGTACTAGGCCTAATATTGCATTTACAGTAGGAGTTCTTAGTAGGTATCTTTTTGATCCTGGTATGGATCACTGGGTTGCTGTCAAGAAAGTGTTAAGGTACTTACAAAAGACGAAAGATTACATGTTGGTTTATAGAATAGTTGACAATCTTGAGATTGTTGGATACACAGATTCTGACCTTGCTAGCTCTAAGGATGATATGAAATCCACTTCAGGATACATTTTTACATTAGTTGGAGGAGCTGTATCTTGGAAGAGTGTAAAACAAACACTCTTAGCTACTTTTACTATGCAAGTTGAGTTTGTTGTGTGTTATAAAGCAACTACGCAAGCCATTTAGCTAAAAAAATCTTATTTCTGGTCTTCGCATCATTAATTCCATCTCTAGTCCACTTAGAATTTATTGTGATAACAAATTTGTTGTGTTGTTTTTCAAAAACAACAAAACTACATGTGGGTCTAAGCATTTGAAAATAAAGTACCTTAAGGTCAGATATTTTGTGAATAAAAAAGGTGATATTACTATAGAGCATATTGATACAAATAACATGATTGCTGATCCTCTAACTAAAGGATTAAGACCTGTAGTTTTTAGCAAATATGTTGAGAGTATGGGTGTCTTAAGGTCTTTTGATGCATTTTATTAGTGGGAGCATATTTACTGTATTTGATACTCTCATGTTATAATTTGTTCTGTTAGACACTTTTTTTTATAAGATTTTAATTTCATTGATGATTATCATAAAGTAGATAATCTAAGCTATTATATATTCTTACTAGTACATGTACTTATAAGTATTGAAATCTTGCTTCTTAAGACTGGTGTCTGTCTTAAGTATGACTTTGCTGTCAAGAAAGTATGTCTTATAAAATGACACCATTGAGTGATCTCAAGAATATGGATGAGACATACATACAATATATGGATTTCTCATCAAGTTTAGAGAAATCATAGAGGACTGATAATGAAAATAGTACGCTTGATCACATTTGATGCTATTTTCTTACTACACAGCCACATTAAATCCATTGTCGATAAAGTCACTGACACTTGTAACCATAGATTGGTCTTATGTCAATAAGGGGCATAAAGGCCGCTATGATTCAATGTTAGTTGACTATATTAGATAGGATTGTTGTGATGTTATCTCAAAGGGCTAAATTATTATTATTTTTTATTTGTGGCCACATAAAAGTTTTTTCAATCAGTCTGAAGTCTTGTTTTCAAAATGTATTTTGTTAAAACTCTAATAAAACCCAATTAATATTGCTCAAGTGGGAGAATGTTAGAATTTTCCATAAAGTGAGCTGCTATTAATTGGTAATTTGTGATTTAATAAAAACTAACTGATTAAAATTTAGCCCAATTGTGAGACATGCATAAGGCCAATTTAAAATTGTGATTTTAAATATATGGACTTAGCACATCTACATAATTTAATGTGGTTTGACGGTTGTATAGGCCCAAAGACTTAGTAATCCTTTTATGGGGAGGATTGCTAGGATTATAAATAAGGATTAAGACTAGGTCCCCTCTTCACTTCTCATACATACGGTTTCTACCCATTGAGAGCCACCACCAAAGAGAAGAGCGAAGAGGAAGATCTAGTTGAGAAGAATTCATTAGCTTCCGCTGAATTCGATTATGGTTGCAAATCCATCAGGTAAGTAAATTCTAATTTCATATTTATGGTGTTCTAATTATCATACATGAGATCCTTAAATAAATTTAAAATTCTTACAAGATATGTCCCGAGGAACTTTCCCTCAAAACAATAATCCATCTTGAACCAATGAAATATGCCTTGAAATATTTTTCTTGAAACAGTTTTCTTTGTGTCATATCCCTGAAAATTTTGATTTCAAGCATATACAAGACTTCAGCTGGATCTTTCATATCAAATGCCTTTAAAAGGTCTGTTATATTTGCAACATACCGGACAGTAAATACTTCAATTTTCAGTTGGTTGTTGGCGATCACAAGGCGACTCATATCACGCAAACCGCCCACAGTTACAGCAAAGCTCAATAGACGTGAATGGCGATTGAGATTTGTTTGTGGGTCGGGTGTCCCAGATGAAATTAATGAGATTCTTGGACATACTGAGGCCTTTTTCTTGGACCGGCACATAAGCGTTAAGAGTCTCTCTGAATTTGAAGTGCAGAATATATTGGGGCTGTCTATATGCATAGTTGTAGAATGTAATGAGATGGAAATTCTTTTTGATGGATGCTACCCGGAAAAGAACATGTTGTTTAGTGTGAAATTCTTGAGTGCCTATTACATGAAGAACCTCGAAAGCATTTGGAGAGGTCCGGCTCTCTCTCCTTCCTCTTTTCGTCGCTTCAAGTACTCAGCATTGCAAACTTGCACCAAGTCGACAACCATCCTCACCTTAGATTTTCTTGAAAACCTTTCCATGTTGGAGGAACTTATAGTTGAGGATTGTCCCTAAGCAAGTACCCTGATAGGTCGTGAATCATCAGGAGTAAATGAAGAGCACTTCCTTCGTAAGTTGAGAAAGCTATCACTTTTCTTTCTGAAATGGACAGTATTTCTAATGGATTGCATATTGGAGAGAATTTGGAATGCATCAGTTGTTGTCATTGTCCAAAACTCAAAACATCTTTCTCCGAAGGAATTATCAAGCAAAGAACTGAAGATCAAGTGGTGGGAAGAGTTAAAATGGAATCGAGCAAAGTGGGGAAAAGCAGGACGACCAAACAAGACTAATAACATTTTCTTCCCTTTTAATGAGGAAGCTGACGTGATGTCTCGGTTAATTGCAAAGACGACAAACCTCTAGCCCCAAAATGAAGAACATCCATGGAAGCCATCCTATACTCTTGGTGAACAAAGAAATTGTTATTGTTGACAGTTGACAGTATATGCTATTTGCTAGTAACCGTAGGAAAACATTTATGTTTACTCACAAAATATATAACTTAGTTAATATAGCCTCAGGTAGTCTAAATAGATGTGCGAAGAAAATGTTTTATTACCTTATTTCTTTCCGTTTATGAGATGACACAAAAACTTGCTAATATAATACATGAGATCTGCTTGTATTTCTATAATTGTTTTTGTTGTTATTGCTTTTGTTGCTGGTACCTCTTCAAGCTAATTTGAAAAACTTCGTATTGCCTTGTTATGCGAACTTAAAATCATTCTCATATATGTTACAATAACTAATCTTCATTTTATTTCTTATGTTTGTAACTTAGGTGATGGTTACTTTGACCTGCTGGGCGCTGCTAATAATTTCCCTTTGCATGAAATACTATTACGTTCTTTGCTTAATGAGATACTGGAATATATATTTAGAGACCAATATAGAATCAGTATCAGTATAATTATGTATAGAGAACATAGTTAGATGCTAACATTGGCGATTTAAAACTTAGGGACTCAAACCACGCAATGATGCATTTTCGTGAACGATGAACGGAGTGTTAGCTTTTGAAGTTGAAGACCCTGCTTCTGTTGCTTTAGATAAATGGTTAAAAAAAAAAAATCATTTCGTTCAGTCTGTTGTTGTCTTGTGATTGCATTTCTGAGGTGTGATTGCAAAAACAAGCATTTAAAGACTGTGGTCGTCTTGTTGGAAGCTCTTCGTTTGGGAGAGATTCTTGTATACTCCAACCTCTAATATGTTTCCTTATTCCTAGCTAATAAAAAAAGGACAATTACAACTTCTAATATATTTGGGTCTCACAAAATTAAGCTGTGTTGCATATGTGTTTACATGGGTATGTAACATGAAATTATTTATAATTCTATTATTTATTTATTATTTGTTCTCTTTAAATAACTATTGAGATAAATAAATAAATTAAATTCTAAGTAGATTTATGATAGTGATTAACTCATTTTTTGTTTTAATGAGCATATTATCTTCAAATTTAACTCATTTATTTAAATTTATCTTGCATGTTGCAACCATCTGAGACAAGATTTTTTTATTTTCTGATTATTGTCCGCTTGAGAATACGATTGTTGTTTTTGGTTTTGTTAAGAACCTGGACCTGGATATGCTATTAATTGCTTAGAAATTGTTATAGGTTTATCAGGAATCTAGTTCTACGCAAGAATAAGCATTTATCTTTGTTGGGCAGACAGAAATTAAAAAAGGTGAAACTATCAGCTACCAAAAACGTTTATTGTAAGAATAATCTCATTTGTTTGTATTTATAATTATAGATATTAATAAAATGTTCTATTGTTTAATATTAAGTGCCAGGGGGTATAGTTAAAAACAGTATCTTCTCTTTTAAGGAGAAAATTCTTTCTCCATAGCCATATCACCATGCATTTTATACAAATAATATAAAACTCCTTTCACTTTTGTACAAGCAAATGTGATTTTTTTTTGGGAGAAAATGTCTTTGGATGAAACAAATGGAGCCCAAAGGAGAATTTTCTAACTTGTCTTAAACTCTAATTCAAGCAAACTCCTGTATTTACATGAAAAAAAAGACTCTGTTGACTGCATGGCTCATGAAAATATTGAGAAAATCATATTTCCTATTTTTGAGGAGATAAAGTAATCAGAGTGGCTATTAAGATTATAATTATGATTATTTCATTATCTTATTATGCTATCTTCTAGGAACTTATTTGATATGCCTAACATGTAGCAAATTTTTTTGCAATTTAGCTCACTTGATCATGTATAAATAGATGCTTTATAACTCGATAAAATGCAAGTTCTTCAATCATTTCAAAAGCATCTTGTTTTTGTTTCATTTCAATTTTCAAAAATATCAATAAATTAATATCTGAGCTATATCTTGAGAGACCTATGAGATTGAGTGAGCAAAATAGGAGTGACAATTTTTGACACGATACGATAACTTGACATGTTTATTTGGGTTTGAGTTGACACACTAACTCATTTAAGAATTTATATTAAATTTTTAATAATTTTATTTAAAAAATAAATAATATTTTAATTATAACTAGATATATATAATAAAGATATAAAATTATTAATTTAATAAAATAATAATAAAAATTTAAAATAATATTTTATTAATAATTAAATTTTTTTAATAAAAATAATAAATAATTAAATTTAATAAATAATTTTATAATATATATATTTTACTAATTAAAATTATTAAATAAGTTAAATGAGTGACTTGTGGATCGATACAAATAATACGATTAATAAATAAGTTGACTTGAATAACACGAATTACCACCCTTAGAGCAAAACAAAATTTCTAAACACTTAACACTTATCCTTGCAAAAAAAAAAAAATCATAACCTATTCACTATGAGTTTGGAATCTTTTTCATTCACTGTTATTGCACCTTTAGTGTTTAATGTAACAAACTATCAATTATAGGCTATTAGAATGGAAACCTATCTTGATGTTAATGAGATATGGGGAGCTATTAAACAAGAATATGAAGTATAATTGCTGCCAGACAATTCAACCACTATATAAATCAAAACTCACAAGGAGAGGAAGCAAAGAAAATTAAACACAAAAGCAACTTTGTTTGAAATTATCTCACACTCACCTACTATTTTTACCAGAATAATAACATGGAAGACAACAAAGAAATTTGGGACTTCTTAAAGAAAGAATATGAAGGAAATGAAAGGGTCATAAGGATGCAAGTGTTGAATTTGATTTGAGATTTTGAGATGTAGAAGATGAAAGAATTAAAAACAATCAAGGAATACTCTAACAGACTTCTTAGTATTATCAACAAAGTAAGACTCCTTAGTACTAATTTTTTTGATTCTAGAATAGTTTAAAAAATTTTAGTCATAATTCCTAAAACCTTTAATGCTATAATTGCATCTCTAGAAAACTTAAAAGATTTGTCATGTATCATTTTGGTAGAATTGTTGTATGCACTTGAAGTATAAGAAAAAATGAAGCTTATGAGAAAAAAAGCATCTATGAAGGGAGCTTTTCAAGCCAAGTCACAAAAAAATAATGGTAACAAGAACAATAAAAAAAGGGCAGAATACCAACAACAAACCTAGAGACTTTGAAAATAATAGAAGCAATAAGTAAAGTAGTAACACTTAAAGCATCCTACCTTGTTCCTACTAAAAAAAATCAATTATATACTAAAAAAGTGTTGGTGGAGGCCAAATGTAAGATGTCACAAGTATAGCTAATTAGGACATATGAAAAGAATGTGCAAGTCTTAATAGCAACAAGGAGGAGCCAAGGCTATTGAGGATTAACCTTAAAAAGAGCAATTATTTATGGTATCATGCTTTGCCACCAATAACTTAATAGAAAGCTAGCTTATAGGTAGTGATTGTATAGATCACGTGACAAAAGATTAAGAACTTTTTAGAGAACTTGATAAAACTATCATCTCTAAAGTTAGAATTGGAAATAGAGAACACACTATACTAAAAAGCAAAGGAATAGTGGTAATTAAAGGCCATATGTTTGAAACTAATTTTTGATATTTTATATATTCCTAAAATTAATCAAAACATTTAAAGTGTTGCTTAATTGTTAGAAAAAAAGGCTATATAGTGTTGTTTGAAGATAAAAATTGCATTATTAAAGATGTAAAAGGTAGAGAAATGTTTAAAGTCCAAGTAAAAGGTAAGAGCTTTGCCTTAGATTTGATAAATGAGAAGTAAGTTGCAGTACATAAAGAAAATAGCAATATAGTGCTTTGGCATAAAAGAATAGGTCATTTCCATCATTTCATGAAACTTAAATTAGAAGAAAAGCTTCCTACATATACAACTTGGGAAGCAAACAAGGCTTCCTTTTTTACAAAACAATGCTTGGAGGGCTACATAGCAATTATAATTAATACATATAGATATGGAAAGACTCATAAAAACACTATCGATCATTGAATAGTAGTAAGTATTAGATTGCTTTCATTGATGATCACACAGGAATGTATTGGATTTATTTTATGAAGCTTAAATTTAAGATTGTTAATGTCTTTTGAAAGTTCAAACCTTAGATGGAAACTTAATGTGTGTTACATTCTCTTTAATTATTAATAAATTAAAAATTATTTTGTGAGAAAGAATAGTTAAAGTAATTGGTAAATTTGGTTGAGTTGATAATTTTATTTGTAAAATATAAAATAAAATAAAGTTAATTAAATTAAAAATATACAAATATAAGTTTAGTAAAAATTTGATAAGGAAAACTTATTGAAATTATAAAGTATAAAATTTTTATTGATATAAGTGAATGTGTGAGTTTAGAAGAAGTTTAAGAGTAATTTTTCATAAATACCCCTATAGCACTATTTTCCTCATATCAGCCCCTAAATTGGCTTCTCTTTCATGTTTTTCAATCTCCTTATTCCTTTTAACTCTTCCTTTACATAATCTCTCCACCATTCTATCATTCAAGTAAGGAAAGCCTCAATTCTTTTTAATTTCTTCATCTAATCAAGGTAAGAATATTATTTTCATCAAGATTCCCTCTTATCTTCTCTTAATTAATGAAGAAATTTGACATTAATTTAGCTTTGTTGGGTATTCTAAACCCTAACTCTATAACTTTTGAATTTTAATGTGATTAGTGTTGAAAGATATTCAAAGTAGCTTCGTAGCATTCTATTTCATATAAGGTGAGTGGATAATCTAGTTAAATTTATAGATTTTATGACTATATGATAGTATTAATGAAATATGGGTTGTTTTATGATTTTACTTAAATCATATTTAATTTGATATGATGGAAGTAGTAAATGATGAAAAGAAGTGATATGAGATTTTAAATATGTGTACTAATCATTATATCAAGGTTTAGTGTGTAATCCATATATTTGGAGGGTATTTAGAGTTAGATGAATAGTAAATTTTTCACAAAAAGTTGATATTTTCATGTTTGAATTGAGTGACTAATCAATTTTGAGGGTTTAGAGGCAATTTTAGGATAGGTGAATTGATTAGTTAATCAATTCACTAATCCTAAAATTTTATATCAAATTTAAAATGGTATATCTCTTGTATCTTATGTCTATTTTAAATAAATTACCTATTATTTTAAAGGTAATTAAATTTACTTTCAAATTGAATTAATTTCAACTTAATATGTAATATATATTTTGAGATATCATTAAACTAGTAAATAGATGTTAAAAACTTAAGATCTCAAAAAATGAACTTTTTATATTTATCTTTAAAAGGGTATAACACACTCAAATCTTAACCAAATTGGGTAAATTACCAGTCTATAAAAAGTTAGTTGAGTTTACTTTTATATAAAATAAGTTTAATAAATAATGTCATCATAATTTTTAAATTATCCATAAAATATCATTCAAAGGTTACAACTACGTGACTGTATAGTAAACTACACCTAACTTGTTTTATATTTTCATGATTTATAATGGTCCAATATAGGATTTTTGGTATTTAAGTATTAAAGATAGAATGGTTTATGATAATTATAAGATAAGTACTTAAGTAATCATGAAAATCAGAAATGTTTTATGGATTAGTTACAATGATGAGTGTGAATGCTTGTAACCATATAAGAGGGCATAATGTTGCTGAGATATATTATGATATATACTGAAATTAAATTATAACTGTATTAGATAGAGCTTAAGCTTTAGTATTCATTATGAATAATGGTACGAGTGGCATTAAAAATGAAAAATATGATAGGGGTGATATTATGAATATTGGATCGAAAATTTTTGATGATATATCTGTGAAGGGTAAAGGCAGACCCTGGAGGGACAACAATTGTAAAGGATATAAGGTTGATTCAAGAGATAAAAAATAAATGAATGTATTTTATCTATTTTTTATTGTTCTGAATGAGATATAATCTTTAGTTTTGTTATTCATGAGTACTTTTATATGATACATTAAAAAAAAATGACTATATGTTAATCTCATTGTTATTAACTTTTAGTTACCAATATGCCTAAATGTGATATGAGTTATCAAAGGAGGATGGTATGATGGATAAACTGTTATAAATTATTATTGATCTTATTAATTATTCACTTATTAAGCTAGAAACCACTCCTTCGTGATTTATTTCTTAGGTTAAGCCTCCATTTCCAGCTCCTTAAAACTAGAATTCATGGGAGCCCAATGATACTAGTATGTTAGCACAAAATCTTGTATATAGTATATTTTTGGCCTTATTTTATCATAAATTTGGATAGAGGAAATATTTGAATTAATTCCTTATGAGTTAATTAGACTTGCTTATCCTTATTTTGAGAGGACTATAAACATCCCTAACTTTCTCATTTGTTGTAGAAAGCTCAATGAATGTTCCTTTTTCTAAAGTACTATTTTTCTTTTATATATGAATGATACTTATTAATTAGTATTAAGTTAAATAATTAGGAATAAGTTAGTAGAATTGAAAAATGAGTTCTATGCTAGTTACAATTAGGTTAAAGTTGTGACAATGTGGATGCAAAATATTGATGATTAGGTTTAATAATGGAACTAAATATACTTTTAAAAAAATTAGCAAATTTTGCGAAAAAATAGGCATTGAGCACTAGTTGACTGTAGTTTACACTTTTTAACAAAATGGTATTGTAAAATGAAAAAATAAGACAATTATAAAAATGACTAAGTGCTTGCTTCATGACAAAAGGCTACTAAAAAGGTTATTGGTTGTAGTTGCAAACACAATGATCTTTTTGCAAAACAAATTGTCAATAAAAGTTTTACAAAAAAAAAAGCTCTATTTAAGGCACGGTATGGTTACAAACTAAAGTTGCTTAATCTAAAAACATTTAGTTATCTATGTTTCTTTAATATTCATTAAGTTAAAAGAGACAAATTAGACAAGAAAGCAAAACTTGGGATTTTTGTAAGCTATAGTTTAATTTCAAAGGTCTATAGGATTTACTTAACATAAAGCAATAAAATAATTGTTAGCAGAGATGTCTAATTCCTTGAATTAGATACTTGGAATGGGGAGAATGATAAGAAGCTTAAGTTATAATAGAGGATTAATGATGTGGATAAATAACTTACTAGAGGAGCCAAATCATTCTTTAACATTTATCAAATATGTAATGCTATTGTAAGATATGAAAAAGTTACAATTGATAAAAAATAGATAGTTGCAGTGAAGGAGGAGCTCAAGATATTGAAAAAAACTAAGCATGGGAGTTGGTAGATAAACCTAAACATAAAAAAAAACTATAGGAGTTAAATAGGCTTATAGGAGCAAGTTCAACCCTGATGGTTTTATGAACAAGTATAAGGTAAGACTTATTATTAAGGGATATGCCTAAATGGTTAAGGTAGACTTCTTTCAAACTTTTACCCTTGTTGCCAAGATAGGTATGATAAGAATATTGTTAGCCTTTACTATATAAAAAGGTTAGGTTATACATCAAATGAATGTTAAGTTAGCCTTTTTGAATGGATACTTAAAGGAAGAATTTTTCATAGAGTAACTTGAAGGATTTGTCATTCAATGATAAAAGGAAAAGGTATATCAATTGAAAAAGGTCCTGCATGGTTTAAAACAAGCATGAAGTTCTTAGTACATAGAATTGATGCATACTTGGTGAACTTAGGCTTTGAAAAGAGTTTGAGTGAATTTGCTTTATATATCATGAAAGTTGATAATGAAACACTTATGTCATCTCTGTATGTTAATGATCTACTTGTTATAAGAAACAATAATGAGTGGATTGATAAGTTTAAAGAAGAAATGAAAGATATTTTTGAAATTATAGGCTTTGAGATGATGACATTCTTATTGGTGTGTATCCTAGGAACTAATCATATTGATGATTGAAATAATACACAATGTATTATGTTTTATTTTAGGCAATACAATTATTATATTTTATTTTTAATTTTTACATAATTTATAACTTAATATAATAATTGTTCCTGGAATAATTTTATTATTCCTAAAATGCCCCTAGTCAAGTATTATTATGAAAGGGATAGTAATAGTATATCAAGACTGGCATGTATAGTGATTGATGATTATGAATCATAGATATGTGATATCAAGTTAATACATGAGTACATTGTTAGTGAACAGATATACTGTATGGATAAGACTTGTGTCATTAGTAATTCTCATATGGTCATAATTGCATATAGTCCTTTGACCTGAAGTTACTACAATTCCCTGCATGAGGGGTTACTCACTTTAATGTCGTCCTATGTCACCTTTAATCGGGATGACAAGTAAGACATTGATTAGGTGTGTCACGAATCATGCAGAGGGAAGTGAGTGATGTAGATGGAATTTTGTTACTCTTATAAAAGAGATATATCCTTGGGCCCCTTAATTGAGTGAGACTTAAAAATGCATGGTCATACTCAAATGAATTAATATGTGATATTGATAATTTATTTTGAAGTCTACTTAGTATCAAGAAATATAAATTGAACTTTGACGAGGATGACACTTTCCATACCTCTAATTCAATTAGATATTATTACAAAAAGGATTATGATGCAAAAAGTTAATCATGTATTAGGTAGATGTCAAATCACAGACATTCTTACTACTTGAGTAGCAGTGATGTATTACTAGATACTGCTCACTGTTTATGGCTCAATAATGAATCATTGTTAACGTAGTAAGAGCCTACAAGATCACACAAAAGGAGTAGGAATAAGATAATAATTAATTAAACTTTAATTATATTAATATCCAATTAATTAGACTTATTTTCGTGCATATATATTATTAAATAATAATATATTTTTTCACATAATAAATATAATTATTATTATGTGATATTAAGTAATATCAAATATTTATGTTATCAGATATTAGATAAATATATTATGAGATAATAATATTTTAATATTTAATAATTATATGCAATTATCTAATATAAGATACTTATATTATGAGATAATATTATTATCTAATATTAGATAATTAATAGATAAGTACTATCTCTCCTCATTATCTC
Organism: Sindora glabra; assembly: GCA_020226215.1. Lineage (NCBI taxonomy): Eukaryota > Viridiplantae > Streptophyta > Magnoliopsida > Fabales > Fabaceae > Sindora > Sindora glabra. The sequence continues at coordinate 9,783,581 of CM035225.1, forward strand.
TAGGATAAGGATAAGATAGTTGTTAAGTGTGATTAGGATTTTGAAAGCATTATCCTAGTAGGATTAGGATTGTGACTTACCTAAGTTCTATAAAAGGGGACTTGAGGGCAGCATTTTTTTGAAATACACACTCATAACTTTCATAAAATCCTAAATCACTCAGAAAATATCCAATCCTAAACCCTAGAGAGAAAAACGCATCCTAGTAGATTCATGGAGGGTAAGAGGTTGTTATTCACTTCGTGTGGATATCGTAGAGACGCTGTAGAAATACAAGTGTAGAAATACGCTGTAGAAATAATATTATTATCTAATATTAGATTCATGGAGGGTGAGAGGTTGTTGATTCATCCGCTCTCAAGTTTTGATCAGTAGAAATACGAGTACCTAATAGGTAAAATCCTAATCATTAATTTGTGCCTTTTGTATAGATCTTAGGTAGAATTCGGATCAAATTTTAAATTTTCGCTGCATATGATAATCCGAATTCATAACAATTCTTCCTTAGTATGTAGGTATAATAAAAGCAAAATGAAACATTTGTGTCTAGCAAAAATATGCAAAGGAAATCCTGAAGAGGTTTAACATGGAAGAGTGCAAGCCAAATGCAACTCCAATGAATCAAAAAGGGGAGTTTTTTAAAGAAGATGGAGCTGAAAAAGTCAATGGAAGGCTGTATAGATGCCTAATAGGCTACTTGACATATTTGATTATAACAATGCCAAATATCATGCATGCAGTGATTTTACTAAGATACATGCATTATGCAAGTGAAATTCATTTTCAAGTAGCAAAAGAATTCTTAAATATGTCAAGGGCTTAGTTAATTATGGAATTAAATTTAATCGAATTAAAAATTGCAATCTCCCTGGTTATTCTGATAGTAATTAGGCTGGCTATGTTATTGATATGAGAAGCACCTTCAATTACTATTTCAGCCTTTGTTATGAAATTTTCTCATGGTGTTATAAGAAATAGGAAGTTATAGCTTAATCCATAGTAGAAGCAAAGTATGTAGCAATTCCTGCCATGAATTAAGCCTTTTGGAAAAAAATGCTCATAATAGATTTGCATATAGATCAAAAAGAAAGAACACAAATATTTATGGATAACCATGTTGTAATTTCAATTGTTAATAATCCAATATTCCATGGAAAAATAAGACACTTCAAGATAAAGTTTTATCTTCTAAAAAAAGTGCAAAAGGAAGGAAAAGTGTAGCTAATCTATTGTAAAATATAATATCAAAGTGCTAACATCTTAACAAAGGCATTACTTAAGGCTAAATTTGAATTCTTGATGCAAAAACTTGAAGTATGCAACTCTAAAGCTAAGGAGGAATGTTGACCGCATGACTCGTGGAGTTATTGAGAAAATCATGTTTGCTATTTTTTAGGAGATAAAGTAGTTAGAGTAGTTATTAGGATTATGATTATGATTTCCCATTATCTCATTATGTTATTTTCTAGGAACTTATTTGATTTGCCTAATATGTAATAGATTTGTCTACAATTTAGTTCACTTTTTTATGTATAAATAGATGTTTTATAACTTAATAAAATGCAAGTTCTTTAGTTATCTCAAAAGTATCTTCTTCTTATTTCATTTTAGTCTTCAAAAACACCAACAGACTTCTCATAACATAAGAACTTTTTCAAATATAATTACATTAGAACTTAATAACTACTAATTTAATCATAGCAATAAACTTAATAAGGATAACTATTTAATGCTCAGACACTTTTATATTTGAGGAAAAATTAAGATTATCTTAGTTGAATTATTAAATAACTTCCTTCCTTTTTGCTCTTTTAGATCTATCTTCTAATGTACGTTATTCATGGTATAGCTTTTTTCTTTTGGTGGTGCGTTTAACTGATGAATTCTATAACAACTTATTTCAAATTTGTCAATTCCAATTGTGATTATTTGTCTATTAGTCAAATTTGTCAATTCCAATTATGATTATTTGTCTATTAGTCTGCGTGCAATCCATACTTTGTTTTGTAGCTATTTGTTTGTTACATCTTTTGTTGTTCATTGTTTTCTTTTATTTAAACTGTTTCTAAAAGTAAAGGTCATAGGGAGGCATGTTAAAATAAGGCTAGTAGTTGAATTTTCTAGTGAAACAAGAGCCATCGAGATGTTAAGGGTATCTTTAAGGAATAAAAATGCTAGTTTATTTTAAGATTTAGATTAACATATGCATTTTAATATAATTTAATGCTCCAATTTGGTTAACTTTGATATATTCATTTGTAGGAAATTGTAATCTAATTTCAAATTTTCATTTTGGGAGGAGAATGGAAATAAATAAGCAGAAGAGGTCACGGGAGAGCAAGAAAGATGAAATTTTATTAGATAAGATAGAGTTAAAGCATGCTTCTCCAATAGATAGGAAGGAAGATGTGTTGAGAATGTTGAGGATTAAATATTTTTTTTGCCTTGTCCTGAGCTACCCTATGATTGTAACTAGCCAAAGTGTACCTAAGAAATGGATATATGAAGTTTTAAAGGATAATCCTAATTATTTTAAAGAAATTGATAGCAGAAAGAAAACTAATACATTAGTGAAGATTTCATGGAATTGTAGGGTAACTTTTCACTTTTTTTTAACTCAAAGTTAAACATCTCCTTTCTTAAAGGCCATTAAAATGCATTAAAAAGCTTATAAAAGAAGATATAATAAGAGGGATAGACAATGGGTTGTTGTCTTTCTTTAGTAACGACCTTGAAGCAATAATTGACCAAAGGAATAAGTTAGAGTAGAAATAACTAAGTGATTCGGCTAACATAATAGAAATGGAAAAAGTGTCCCAATTGAAATATGGTGATTATATAATATCCATTCTTAATTTAACCATTCCAACACTTTAGATTCTAAATATTCACATTGTCAAGTTTTCAACAAGAGATGAAATTGAAAAAGAATGTGTAAAGGCAAAAATAGAAACAATATTAAAAAGGGCCATAGATGTATCAGTAAAAGGAACAAGTAATAATGAAAGGTTCCAGGAAGTGACATGGATTGATGCCTTAAAGTATCAGACTAATGTAGAAGTTACAGTTGAGCAAAAGATAGCAAAACAACTAGAGAGTAATATTTTATTGATTGTGGTGGATGGGAATGGTGAAAAAAATTAGATATGTAGCATAGCAATTTCTTCCAACGAAAAGAGTTGCAAGTGTTGGGGTGTTATTAACCATTGAATTAGCAACACATGAATATGATGGCCACTATTATGTGTTCTTGTGACCTTCGATTATGTTTTAGTCTTTTCAATCTATATATTGTGGCCTTTTTTGGCAAGATTTGATGGCCACCATTTTCTCCTCTCATTCTCTTATAAAAGGACTGGAGGAGTACATAGGCAAGTATATTTAACTATATAGATTAGAGAGTCAGATGCTAACATTGATAAGTTTTGCTTAAGGATGAAAACTGCATTATGGTGAAATTTAGCAAAGGATGAAAGAAGTGTCAACTCTTGAAGTCGAAGACCTTGCTTTTATTGCTTTAAGTAAATCGTAAAAAAATTGATTTCCTTTTATCTATTTTTGTGATTGCATTTCTAGGATATGATTGTAATGTTAAGTATTCATAGAGGGGCTTTGGTTGTGCCGCTAAAGTTTAGATGAAATTGAAGTGTTTACAAAGAGTGTGTTTAGTTGTTAATTAGAATCAATTCATTTGTGGATTGCATGTAGTCACTCTAAATGTTTAATAAAAAGCTACTAGTATGAGTTTGTTAACCATGCATAGCTTGGAGTTCACAAATAAGTTGATGCCTAAACTATTATTACATGCCTTTTTGTTTTGCATAAGTATAGAATGTTAGTGAATATGGTTTCTTTCAATTTTCCTTTTTCTTTCCTTTTTCCTTTTATTGACTAAAACAATGAAGAATAACTACTCATGACTATTATTAGCAACATTTTACTTTAGGGAAAATTTGAGATTATCTTGGTTAAGTAAAACAACTTTTAATCCTATTTCTCTTTCACCCTTGTCCTCTGTGACATAACTTGTTATAAATTTATCTTTTTCAATTTTGATTATTTGTCTATACATTCGAGTGCAATAGAGCAAGTTTCTATCCTTTCATTTTGAAGAAAAGAGTGGTTAATTTTATTATAGGTTGTTAGATATGTAACTTTTATGATTGGAACTTTTGGCTGCAAGATTTTGCATACTATGAAAACCAACAAGGGGGTTTAATGATGAGGGTCTAGTAAACACATAAAATTAATAGGATCTGTAATGCTAGATTGGAGATAAAATATAAGTTTATTTAAAAGGGAAGGCTAAAATCCTTTAAGTAGGACATATTCTTATATTGGAAAATGCAAAGCTTTCTATCAAAGGAGGTAAATCTTACATATGAATTGGATACCTTGTTTCATAAGGATGCTATCTTGCAGTGTATAGGAAAGCTCTTGATTCACATCTTTATGCTAATTATGATCTATCTTGGCTCATTTCTTGATTTAAAATATATGAAGTTAAGGAAAAATTCTAGATACTAAGGTGTTTGTAATTAATATTTCAAAACTTAAATTTTGGACAATTTCATTATGCTTATAAATGATGGAAATTGATAATTGGTTTGATATTTTTAAAGTTTTGGTGCTACTGACTGGATTAATATTTCAAGGAAAATTGATGATTGAGCCATTTCTAGTAAAAGAATCCAACTCATATATGAAAATATGGTTTAAACTCAATGAAAATTTCATCCATGCTTTGAAATTCTTTCAGGATAATTCGTAATTGCTAGTGGTTATAGTGCTTCCTTGATACAAAAATAAAAAATAAAAAAGGACTTTATTGAATAATAATTTGTATGTTTAATTGTAATTTGGGTCCTCTAATATGCAGATTGTTCACATCTTATCCTTTCTAAATAAAATAAAATACTATATTTTGGTTCTCTTTATAAGTGGCAATTGATGTTTTGGGAGGCTTTCTATCTTGAATTTGATTTCACTCTTTATTTGTGTATAAGTTTATTGCTTTAAACACATTAACTATAAATTAAAATTAAAATTAAAATTATTACATAAATTAGTAGTAAAATAGATGTCATCCCGTACATTGCATGAATAAATATTTATTTTAATAATATAATATTATAATTATATATTAATTATTTATAAAAAGAATTAGATAAAAATTTGATTAATATATAACTAACATCTCTAAAAAAGAAGTAATTTCTCTACTAATTTTGCTCAATTTTAAGTAGGAAATTGATTTTAAATTCAAATGTCACATTAATTAGATACTATTTTTTCATATAATTATTATCATTAATATTAATATTTAATAACTTTGTTTATGATAAGAATAGATTTTTTTAATGGTAATATATTTTTTATTTACCATCTTGTTGCATAAAACAAACTTTTAAAATTATTAAGGATAAATATTTATTTTAATAATATAATATTATAATATATATTAATTATTTATAAATAGAATTAGATGAAAATTTGATTGATGTAGCCAATAACTCTAAGAAAAAAATTATCTCTTCACTCATTTTATTGAACATTCAAATAGATAATTAATTTTGAATTTGAATATTGCATTAATTAGATGCCATTTTTCAAGATAATAATTATCATTAATATTAATATTTAATGACATTATATATGATAAGAATAATTTTTTTGTAATGATAATATAATATATTTTATATTTACCACATTACAGCATAAAATAAAATTTTAAAAATAAACTTTTGAAAGTATTAATTTTATATTGCAAATAATTTATTAAAATTCATAAATTATGACCTACATATTGACTAAAATTTAATATTTTGATATCAAATATTTTATATTTTTTAATTCATATGGAGGAAAGAGATAGCTTCTCGTTGAAAAATATTAGTGATTGACTCATATTTAATATTGTTTGGAAGGTGTATTATAATAAAGTTTCTTTCTTTAAATATAATAAAAAATATAAAATAGTAAATAAATAAAAAATGTGCCATGGGTATCAAAATTTTAGAAGAAGAATTGATTTACCAATTAATTAAAATTTAAGAAAAATATGTTAATAACATAAAAAAAGATGAGAGAAATAATATAATTATTTAGAAATATAGTACAGAAATAATTAAGTAGAGTGTGAAATAAAAAAATAAATTTACAATTCTATAATAAGAATCCATAAAATGAAGATGAAATATTAAAGTATTTAATGAGAAATGTCTTTGAATAGATTAGTGTAAGTTGAATTATTTATTTATTTATGGAAGTGAAGGATCATTTTATCAAATAAAGATGAAGAGAAAATATATTATTAATGAAAATTTTACATTAGATGTAAAATGAGATGAAGATAGGAATAATTTTTTTTAATCAAATCAAATAAAGATAAAAAATAAAAAAATATAAATGAAATTAGATAAAAATAAAGATAAAATAATTTTTAAATTTTAAAATAGAAAATATTATATTTTTTAATTTCAATATTTTTACACAAATATAAGATAATAAAAAATAACCTATTCATATGCGTTATCAATTACAAATTTATAAATTTCATAATTAATAGTTCGTATGTTTACACAATAGCTTTCATCTTTTCATAATTTTTTTTCAAAATTTTACTTTTCCTATTAAACAATGTGAAATAATAAAAAATTTTACCTAATAAAACAAATTATATAAACTATATTAAAAATGTATGCTTTTGCAATTTTACTCATCAATAATCCATTAAACTGATGAGAATCAATTAAGTTATAAATTTTTTCTAAAAAAAATTTAATGAAATAAAGCACTTATAATAAAAAAAAGAACAATCAAACTACAATAATAATAGTATAAAAAAAGTAAAAGAAATCATTGAAAGGAATTTACATGATAGAAACTTTAGATTGAACAACTATAAAAGATTGAAAGTAGTAAAAGAGAATATTTATAGATATTGAAAATGAAGATGAAAACTCTAATATCAAAGAAGACAACAACTTTGAAGTGACTGAAAGTAGAAAGAAAAAAGAAATAAAATTTAATCATAATTTGGAGAGATTTTTATAAAAATAAAATAATTTTTATGGGAATAAAATAATTAAATAATTGTAAACTTATAGATATTGAAGAAGAAAGCTCTAATATCAAATAAAATAATAGCTTTAAAGTGATTGAAGGTGGAAAAAATAAAAAAGGGTAAAACATAAATGTAATATGAGAAGATTTTTATAAGAACAAAATAAATAGGTAGTTGAGAATTCTAATGATAGATAGAGATTTTAATTCATTTTTTTATTAGGAATTATTTTAATGTTGTAATGATAATTTTTTTATTTCATAATTTTTCTTTCAAATGAAGAAAAATAATAAATTTAATTTTTTATTAAAAATAATAAATTAATATGTGACAAATTATGAGAATGATATTTGTAATTATCTATTATAATTAGAGGCAAGAAATGATAAATTAACATGTGGTAAATTATGAGAATGACATTTGTAATTATCATGACTAATATGTAATAGAGAATGACACTTGTAATTATCATGACTAATATGTAATAGAGAATGACACTTGTAATTATCATAACTAATATATAATATATAACATATAAATATATAAACTGATCAGATACATACATGGATAATTAATTTTTTTAATTTGAATATATATTATTCCTTGAATAAAAAATAAAAAATAAATTATATATTTTTATTTAATTTGTATGTATGAGATCACTTCAATAATTAAAATTTCAAGTTTATAGAGCTCTAACATCACATTTCAAATAGCCTTAACGTATTCTTCTTTGTATTGATTATCCCTTGTAATGTATGACATACGTAGACATTCTAAACTTACCAAGTATTTGATATGAATTGGCGTGAAATAAATTCCATTACCTCGGATATCGAAGACTGTAAGATTCTGAAGTGATCCTATTGTAGATGGCAACATGGAAAAGAATGCACAATTATTGAGATAGAAGCCCTTAAAATTGATCAATTTTAAAAGTAATTGGGGTAACTGTGGTAACTGCTTAACTCTAGTACCATACAAGTCTAAAGAAATGAGGTTGTTTATGTTTTCAAAAAATAGTGGTGGGATTGTTACCCACTTTGAATTCTTTTAGAGTAATAGTGTTAAAAGCATGTTGCAATCTTGATTCGTTGGTAAATCACAGTTTTTTGCTAATCATGGAAACAGGGCTGTGAATATTCTTCTAATTTTTCATCACTTTTGACATAAAGATTGCATTTTGAATATTTAGATGATATATGTAAAGCTAGTTGTCTAATGTAATCATTTATCTTGATATATTTTATACCCTCCCCTCTTTCCAACAAAGAAACATTAATAAAGTGCTCCAATATTGCATTACCTTGGTCATGAGCTTTCTGATACCTTCTAGTTTCATTAATATCATTAAGAAAGCCTTGAGCTACCCAACATTCCACCAAATAATCATTGTAAACTTTGTCATATGTAGGATACAATGAAGTATACAAAAAGCACTTTTGTTTGTTTTCATCTTTCAATTCATCATAACAAGATGTTCAAAACGAGTGCAACTCTTCCAAACCTTGATATTGAAGTTCAGGCTATGGTTTTTGATCTTCCAGTCCTGCCCTTTAACTAGAAGTTAATTCTTTTAACAAAAGAGCTTGCTATCATATTTATGAGAAGGGGAGGATAAGAGCACCTATTACATACAATCCAAGCAATTTGTTGAACATCTGGGAAATTAATTATCTGCTTGACAATATTTAAAAACATCTTTCAAGCTTTATTAGCAAAAGTTGAGTGGCTTTGACTAGACTTTGTACCTTGTTCAGCTTGCAAACATAAGGAATATGAGTGGCTATTACCACCTTACAACCATTGTTGTTGCTTGGGATTCCTAATTACTTCAAATCAATAAAGTCAACAATGCCATCCAAAATCAACAAATACTTTTTGTTCTCTAACTATTCATGTATTCTTCTAGCATTAATCATTTTGTTATTATTTGTTGTAGTTTGTTGTAATAAACTAGAATAGTTCCCACTCTAACAAAAATGACTATATAAAACAATTTGACAACTTCTTCACTGTTATTTAGGTTTCACATAATTGTTATTTTTCCTATGCCTTTGGTTCCACTAACTCCAATGGCTTGTGTTTTACTATCTCTAAGCAAATTTAGGATACTTTCTAAGCAACCTTGGAAGGTAGGGTAGTTTACAATCTATGGAACATGTAACTCCTTTAAGACAATTGCTGGCATGAACCTCCTTTAGAAGTTACAAGATATTACTGAGCTTTTTTACCATTTTTTTCACTGAGACTTGAGTGCTTCCAAATACACCATTTTGATATCCTTTCACCTTTATATTTGTTTTCTAGTGTATTTATTTCTATAGCAACCTCAAACACCCTATTTGTCCATAAATTATAAGTGCTAGTGGTATCTTCTATTTATGTCTTTGAACTTGCTTCTCACTGTCATCTTTCATGGCAAGTAGCATCTTGGAGGCATGGTTTAACCATTTATATCTATCTTCCAATTGATTTCAGGATTCAATTTTGTTGTTGATGTAAGAATGTGATTCTCTTAACCAAAAATCCACGGCCTCCCCTAAACTGGGTGCTCCAAGTTGAATTGAAACCATGTCCCCCATTGAAAATCTTAGTCTTGGTGTAATAGTTTAAGGAATCCTAGAAGAGTAAACCAGTCTTTTAGTTCCCAAAATTTAAGGCACTAGGCATTTAGTCCTTAAAATTTTATCATTGTTATTGTTAGTCCTTCAATTATCATTTTACTAAAACTTTTCATTTCTCCATTAAAATTTTTGTTTGAAAGTGAACGGAGTTGAGATACAAGAGCTATTTCACGCTATCATTAAAAGTTTAGTTGAAATGATAATTGAAGTTAGTTGTTGAAAGATGACATCACCATTTTTCATTGAAATATGAAACACCTATTGCTATAGTAATTTCAACTTTTGCCTACATCATTATAAGTGACATCACAAAATCACATAAATAAGGATATTAGGTAAATGAGTACATTAACAAACCAAAAGGAAAAAACAAATAAAAATGAAGGAGTCATAAATAAATATGAATATATAGAATGAATTAAAATGAAAAGGTCATACCAAAAAAAGTTAGCTCAAAATACAAAATAATAAAAAAAATATATCGATCCAAACATGTGAAATATATGGATACAGATACCAAGACAAGGTCGCTAAGTAAGAGAGAGAGAGAGAGATTAGGAAGATGAAATGGCATTGATGGTGTTATCATATATAAGAGGGGTGTTAAGGATGCAAACTAGAATGACTTTCGTCTCTTATGTGCACAAGGATGTCGTTTTTGGAAGATGAGTAGATTCCATCCATTTTCAAACAAAGCTTTCAACGTAGGCATGAAAATTTTTAATAAAATTATAATTGAAGGATTAATAATGACAATGTCAAAATTTGAAGGCTAAATGTTTAGTGCCATTAAATTTTAGGGATTTAAAGATAGGTTTATTTAATATGATAAAGAAAAAATTAAGAAATCTAAAAGAACGTTTCTCTACATGGTTTCAAATACAATAATTCTTCTTCTGAAAAAAGGATTAATAAAGCAATAATTTACATTCCACATATAGTTGAGAAAAAAATGGACTTATTGCATGAAAAATTTATCCTTTGGGAGCAACTATTACAGAAATGCAGGCGCAACTATTATGGGAAAAACACATGTAGACTTAAATCTTGACAAGTATTCTTACATAACACACAATTTAAGCTTTGTTTCGCATAATAAATAATTTAACTTATAATTTATTAATCTGATCAATAAGTTTTAAATTAACAACTAGAGGTATTTCTTACATTGGCTTATTAAAAATATAAGTTTTGATTTCATAAGTTAATTGAAATAGTTTATAACTTATAAGTTACTTTCTCTTCAATTTTTTTTAAATTTATCTTTATTCTTTTTATTAATTTATAACTCATATACTTTAAAATATAAATTTAAATTTTTTTATAAAATAAAATTAATTTAATTTTAACATAATTATATCTTAATTTTAAATTATAAATATATAAAAAATATATGTAAATACATAAATAATATCACAAAATATAATTAATTATATTTTAACTGATTGTAATTTTATTATAAATAATAAAAAAATAAAAAGTATGTAAATAAATAAATATATAAATTTATAAAATATAATTAATTAAATATTAAATATTATATTTTTATTTCAAACTTTTAATATAATTTAATTTTTTTAAAAAATATAAATTATTTTAATTATATATTTATTTTTATTAATATATTATTTTATAATTTTAATTAATTTAATAATTAATTTTGTAAAATATTTTAATTAATTTATTAATCACTTGTGCGAAATATATCCCAAAAGGGCCTGTCTCATTACCCCAAAGCCCGGCCCTTGATCATTGGAATGTGTCCAACATTGGAAATATCTCTAGCTCTACCTTGCCATAGTAAGTCGCTTAGCTAAACAAACAGAAGCGCCGATAGGAAAGTACAACCGTACAAATACTCTGGACCAATTCTATAATGGCCGTAAAATAGGATAAGAGAAAGTAGAGTTACTACAGTAAAGCAGTAAGCATAGGACTAAATCACAATATAACAAAAATGCTAGATATGCAAAGGCATTAAAAAAGAGAAGTAAAGAGAAAATATTATAAAATTTAAAAGAACAATGTAATTTTTCATATTAGATATTATATAAAAATTTAGAAAACAGGCCGGGGCCCAGCCGGCGCCCCTTTCTCTGCCATTGTCAAAGGGTGAAGTCATGGCTATACATACAGTAATATTTTTTATAAATTCAGATAATAATTCTCTTAAATAATTATTATTAGACGTGCATGAACATGATCTGCTTGGTTGTATCTCGAGCAGAATTGTAATATAAAAATAGTCTTAACCGATTGCCTGTATTGACAAAAGATCTTATTAGCTTAGGAGCTTGCGTGCCTTGATGAAGTAAGGCTTGAGAGACCTCTTGATGAATAGTCTAGATCCCTTTCAGTTGATTAACGATCAGTTGAGAATCGCCATACACTGTAAGAGGATCAATCTTCATCTCCAGAGCTATACCTAATCCATTAAGGCTTCCTAGTGAAGTTATTGAGGGAAGCACTTTATATGTTCTTTCAAGAACTCTTCTTCGAGTAGAATTGTAATATAAAGGTAGTCTTAACCGATTGCTTAAGGTAATTGTACTGTTTGAATCATTTGAAAACACATATGCATACGATTTTTGTTTCTTTTACTCATAAAATATTTTTGTTCTTTTCAGATCTTTTTTATTCTTGCTTGTGATCATTTTTCTAAAAGAATCACTATTTAATTTAACTCGAAAATACATAAAATTGTTCCAAAAAAATGAAAAAATAATCGCCAACCAGTTATCTGATCATGTTCAGTCGTCTTTGTTGTCTCCTTCCTGATTTCTCTTCCTAACCATTGGTAAGCAACAATATGAAAGCAGCAATATGAAGCAAGTCACCAACAAGATACAGTCCTCTTCCTGGTAAATGCATTCTCCTGCTCTCAGGTTTCAGAATCATAAGTAAATATACACACAAGCATGAGAACCAAGGAGAGAACAAATCAGAGAGAAAGATTTATGCACAAATCAAGCTAGTGTTGTTTGGCATAGACATTGAGGAACTCCGAAAATTGAGAAGATGAGTAAGAGATCCATAAGAAGTCCATGTCAACGACTGCTCCGTACAAAGTCTACTGTTGTCCCCCATAGCAGACACAATTTTTTTTTGGTCTAATCACATTGGCTCCACATTGATGCGAAGAGTTATATATTATAATTATAATAACAATTATAATTATAATTATAAAGACAGCGTGTGGATACAAGGCAAGTAAACGAGCCGTTGTTATCTTACAAAAAAAGTTAAGTAAATACTTCATGAAATTATACATTTTTAAAAATTATTATATTATATTGGTAAGAATCTAGTATTTAATAATATCATATTATCATATTCATGGAGGTTTTTACGATACAAATTTATTTTTGTTGTATCACATACAATACATCCTCTATCTCTTGATTTTTGACACTTGTATCCAGTATTTCAATGGAAAAAATTATTGTATTGGTGAGAATATAATATTTTTGATAGTTGCAGCTTCCTTTTATTACACACTAGTTATATCATTGCAACATTTTTTTATTGACCACTCACGGTTGAATTTTATAAATTTTCATATGAATTTAAATTTAATTTTTATATATAAATTAATTTTATATTATTATTTACTTATTTATTATTACATTAATAAAAATCATTAAAATTTTTTATATTGATAAAAATAATTAATTATTATTATATTTTTAATAATGCATCATCTTTTTTTATTGATAATATAAAAATTTTGTATAAACATGATAATTAAACAACTAAATTTTTATTGAATTTAAATTTAATCCACTATCCATATAAATAAATTTTATACTATTACCTACTCATGTGTTATTATATCGATAAAATACTAATAAAATATCTTACTCTTAAAAAAATTCTTAATTATTATCACTTTTTTAAATGATATGTCATTTTACTATTCATTAATTTTATAAATACTTTACATTAATAATGAATTGAATTTAAGTCCAACAACAAGGTGTTAGCTTAGTGAAAAATATGTTGGCTCTATGTGGACTTTACCTCTTAATGAATAAAGATTTGAATATCAAAGATAACCTTTATTGAATGAGTAGAATAAAAATATCCATTAATATTCCAATTTTTAGAGTGGTTTCTCAGTTATGCCTCACCCAAAAAAATTCAATCCTAAATTTGAATCCATATTTATTATACAAGTATTTAATATAAACATACATTAGTATCTCCAAATACCTAGCTCACTAATTTTTCCCTATCTCTCCCTTCTACCATTGACTCTTCCTTTATTTCCTATTTTCAATAACTAATTTCTTTAACTTCTCAACTCCAATTCTTTAACCTTTTGCAAAGTTGAATTAGGATTTTAAGGCAACATCATCCACTTTTCCACAAATCAAGGTAAACTTCTTTTAGATTCTAGTTATTGATTGAATTCCTTTTAGGAGCTTGATTTAAAGGAATTGAATTAAGGATTTATGGGAATTTCACTCATTTGTGTTGATAAGGATTGTCCACCATCTTTTTCTCACTTTCTAACTAGGTGTGCAAATGAGCTGAGTCGAACTAAATATCTACATGTTCAAGCTCGAGTTCGACAATATTGAAGGGTAGCGAGCCTAAGAAATTCAAACTCAAACTTGAGCTTGAGCTTGACTTGGACACAAGTCGAACCTGAGCTTAATTGAGCTTAAGCTATCCTCATGTTTCTTGCTTTATATTTCTAATTAGGCCTAATTTTTTGAGCTCAAGCTCGAATTGTACTTGAGCTTAAATGAGTTTAAACAAGTCTAAATAAGATTTAATGAGACTATAATAGTTTAGGTGATTTTTTTCCTTTAATTTTTTTAGGCAAACACTACCCACTTTAGCACTAGCCTAATGATTATTCTAAAGAGGCTAAAAATGAGTATTTTAAGCAACTAAATTAAGTTTAATATAAGAAACATAAATTTAATCCAAAATCATTAAGCAGTTAGGCCTTAAAGTATGAATAAAAATATGAGATCAATAATTAGGAAGATAAGAATTGATTTCAAACAATAATCTCATTGATGAGTTTGCACATATGACCTAAAACCTATATCATTTTCATCATATAGCAAAAGTAGTTAGCAAGTTATCCATATTATGAGAAAATTTACAAACCTTGTTACTAAAAGGAGATGTAGGAATCTTCATATGTAGAAAGCATTTTATAGGAAAAGTTCCTTTCTTAATATCCCTGATTGCAATATTTATTGATGGTAGATAGTTTGCTACTGCATCCTTGAATATTCCATAAAATAGATTTTTGTTCCTATAGGCATTGATCACTTTAGTTACCATGATTATATGTATTTATTTTCAAACATAAGTAATGAAGCCAAAAGAAAAAAAGGTAAATCCAAGTAATATTATTAAATGATAGGAAAAGTTGCAAGCTGTAAGGCAATATAATTTAACATAAACAATATTAATAGCAATACCTTCTCTATTAGTTTTAAAATCATAGTCTCAATAGTAGCTACATTTGCAGATGTTTTATAAGTTGATTCAAGTGTACGAATAGCAATAGCAACATCCATGTAATGAGTTGATCAATTATTAACCCATCGTTCTACAACTAACAATTATTACAATTTCAAAAATTAGTGGTGATATGTATATTAGAAATTTATTCAAGAAGAATCTTATGTTCATATCCATTTATAGTTCTTATGCTTAAAAGAAAATAAAGAAACTGCATATAGTAAATAACTACTTGCTAGTTCTTACACATAACAATTATCTTATCAAAATTTGTATTTATTACACGTAGAAAATGATTAAGACTTTGCATGATTGGGCAAGGCAATCTAACATTTAAGAAGTGCTTTATTAACATAAAGAATGACAATCAATGATAAAAAAATTTGCTAAAGAAAAAGAAAATAAGCCTGAGAATATTGCCACATACATATCAAATAGTCTTCTTTTTCTTCCTAGTATTACATAGTAATCTTATAAAAAGTAAAAATCAATGCTTCCTTACATTTTTTTAAACAATGAAATTGTTGAAATCATCTTTAGTCAAATTTCTTATGTAAGATTAAACAAGGTAGAAAGGGATTTACTTGCAAGTAAACCAACATATCTCTAAAAAACAATGTATTTCCATTTGAAAGGAGATGAATTCAATCAAAAAGCCTAAATACTTCTGTGCTACTTGATAAATGGTGAAAATAAGAGTATAGCATGTGCTTGCTATCTTCTTTAAGGTAACCATCATCAAAAGTGCTGAGATATTGGAGAAAATAAAATGAATCAATACAAAGATGTTAACAAAGATTCTAAATAGACATAAACTGCCAAGTCCATGCAGGAATGATAGAAAACCAGAACAATTACAAAAGTAATGTGTAAAAATATATAATATAACCAAACAGATGATATTGGCTATCTTAACAAGAATGTAAAGATTTTAATTTATAGCTTAGTTCCTTACTAATTTTCAATATCACTTGCAATATATGAAAAACAAACTAAAGTGGATTATGAAAGGCCTAATAACATTCAATGAAAATTTTTCCAATTAAAGATAGATTATTAGAGTATATATTATATTTTCTTACCCTAATTAGAGTAATATTATGTCAACTACCTAGTTGCCAAACCACTTGTAAGTGACAAAATAGGCAAAAATAGGACCATTTCAAATATAGATTAGACAAATTGCTAAAATAAGAAGAATTAAAAAAGACAAACACCTATCTAGATGTTATAAAGGTTCATCTTATAAAGGTTCATCTATAAATAAGATATGTGGTCTTATCATAAACTCCCTCGCAATGTAGCAAAAAATGTTTTATAACTTGCATTTATAGACCTTTTAAACTAGCAGATAGAAGCAAATTATGGGGTTTTTTATGGCATCTATATAATTAGCAGTAAGTGAGATCAATTCAAAAACCTAGGTTATATATGGAAGATTTCAACCAAGTTTTAAAAGCATTGGAAAAGTTAAACATGTAGCAATTATTCAAGTTTCAAATCATGTGGACTACTAACCCAAACTATAAAACTGTAACAGACAGGGCATGGTCCACAAGAGCTAATAAATCATATGCATTATGCATATTAATCAATAAAAAAAACTTAAACATGCAAGCCATTTATTTAAAATAATAGGATAAGGATACATTCGGTAAATTGAAAGTTACTATTAGAGATTTGGAAGCTTAACTTGAAAGAATTCAAGGAAGTGTGGTTGACAAGGCCTTAGAATGGTGTGGTTCGAGGAAGCTACATGATAGGGAGGTGCTCTAGCGAAAAGAAGTTGTGTGGCACGACAACAATGTGGTGGAAGGCTTCAGATGGTGCTGTTATTGATAGAGTATTTCGGAGAGCCTCAACTCATTTGCACCTCTATTTCTAACTCTTCCATATAAGAAATAGTAAAGGAGATAATCTACTTAACCCATAATTAGAAGTTAAACTCTTACATGTTACAGATGATTTACTTTGTGTGATAACTTGATGATTTGTTATGGATTCTTTGTTAATTAGTGTTTTCTTGAGAATAATAGTTGGAATTGTTGTTATATAATGTTAGTCTAATTGATAATAAGCTAAATGTGTAGTATATGAATTGACCAAGAAAACTTGTTTTTGTGTTTTACATTTTCAAGTTGAATTCTAGAAATTCTAGCATTAGTAATTGAGTATAGTACTCAAGTACTGCTTTAAGGGTGAACTTATAAGCTAGTACTTAAGTACATTACTTGAGTACTGAAAAAGCTTTTGCTCTTTGCCTCTGAGTATCCAAGTATGATATTCAAGTACAAGCTTTATTATTTTGGGGCTTTGTATTTTAATACTATACTTGAATGTCAAAGCATTCTATCATCTCTACCTATTGATACTCAAGTAAAGTATTTGAGTATAGCCCTTTTATAGGAGGCCTATTTTTTAGTATTATACTCAAATATCCAGTTTACATTCATAAAAATGAACTATGAAATAAAGTGTTAAGGTGCATGTAAGATAGTTAGAGATTAAGTTGATCAATCGAGAACTTGTATGAAAATGCTAATTTATTATAATGAATTAAATGTGATAAAAGATGAAGGAATGTTGAGTGGTAAATAATGGTGATGTGGTGATGAAATGTTGAAACATGAAATAATGAAAATGTGATATTCATACCGAATCTAGTTATCTATTTGTGAATAGACAAAGCATCTAGAAGGACAAAGTTGGATTTGTGAATACATAAGAATGACAAGGAGGCATAAGGTGGTTTATTTTCTATTTATTGCATGCAAATTTAATTATGTGCATGTTCTTTTCTACTTTATTGAAATATGAATATAATATTGCCCATAATAAGATAAACTATTATTCTAAATATTAATGAATATGCTTATGTATAATTAAGTCTTAGTGTTTTCAATTTAATTATTTTTACAGATTGAAGTTGCACAGCCACTACTAGTTATGCAAGAGTAGGAATATTTTAATACAGTGGTCAAGTAACCATAATTATGATAGAATGTAGATAAGAATAATGGTTAGGCTTATAATTAGGCTGTATAGATGACTTTTGCTATAAATATACTTTGTTTATAAAAAAAATTAAGTAATTAAATTTAATCTCTTGTTTAGAAGCTATATGATGGTACCAAAATAGTTTAGATTAGATTGTGGATATCCTGTTAAAGCGGGCTAACCTAACCCAATCAGGCAAATCTAACGAATAAAAATTGTACGTTGGACCAATCCTAGACCGGATTACTTTTTGATTGAGTTGAGATCGGATTGCTGTAGTACCAATCCTAATTTCAGTCCTAGTCCCAAGTCGATATTTACCAGGCGGATTTTTATAACTTGCTACATTTTATTATTATTATTATTATTATTATTATTATTATCATATTAATTTTTTATTTATTATTAATTTTATATCATTAATTAATTAAAATCTATTATTATTTATTAAATATAATTATATATTATTATAACTTAAAATTTTATTATATATATATATTAATGAGTCATATATATTATATATGAAAATAAATATATATTATTAAATATATATATTTAATAAAATAAATATATATTATTAAGATTTAATAAATGAGTGAATTTGTATTTAATAATATATACATTTAATAAAATAACCTGAATTTTATATTGAACAAGAATTTTATATTATATATTTATTTTATTTAATAAAATAAATATGTATTATTAAATATATATTTATCAAGACCAAAGTATTATATAAAAATAAATATATTATATAAATATATAATATAAAATTTACTTTATTATATATAAATATATAATATATTATAATATATTTTATTTAATAAAATAAATATATGTTATTAAATATATATTGATCAATGCTAAAGTATTATATAAAAATAAATATATTTAATAATTTATATATTATCAAATATGCATAAATAAATACTTATTTATATAATATATTAATAAAAAAACTATAATAATTTTTATATAATAATAAAAATAGATGATAATGTATTATATTATATATATGTATATAATATATTTAAAATTAATACCATAATTATTTATTTTGATAAATTTATATAATATATATTGATAATATTAAATATATAAATTTATTAATTTTAATATTAAAAATTATTTAATATTGCTCACATATGTAATTTTAATATTATATATATTAAAGTTTAATTTTAATATACTAAAATTATTATTTTAATATCTATATACAAATTAAATATATAATAATAAATTAATTATTTATTACTTATTAATATTACTAGGCTAATGGATTAACCCAATAATCTGACGGGTTAATACTTATTAGTCTCAGTCCCTTACTAGGTCGAGCTAACCAATTCCAATCTCAGGTTAGATAAAATTATACTAGTCTCAGGCTAACCCGTTAAACTCAACTTATTTTGACACCTCTAGATATTAGGAACAAAATTTATGCTGGTCATGGTTAAATGAGTTGTGATAGTTATTTTCATTCATTACCATGTTTCTAAATATTATTTTTTTAATCACAAATTATAAAAGAATATGGTATTTTTTCATTTATATATAAAAAAATGAGATTTTTCTACGAAAAATATCTTTAAAAAATGGTATTCTTTTATTTAGACAATTTGGAAATTTTTACTTCATGATCTCAACCAAAATGTACCATTTGACCTTGATACCAACTTTGTCATAACCCATCCTTAAGGTATATGACTAGCTCAGAAATCCTTATAAGTAATAACTTACCAACATTTCTTACAATATATCTAATGTAATATTTTATATAGAAGTATGCTTTACTTTAAAAAAAAATGTAGTTTTAAAATCCAAATACAAAAATGAGTTAATGAATCATTACACAAATTTATTCTAATTGCCTATATGCTTAACTTGATGCTAAAATTCTTTAGCAGGTCCACTTTCATCTTATCTAATGTCAGCTAGACACTTATAGTTAAAAGATTCTAAAGAAAGACAACTTGAAAAAAACAAAAGAGCGAGTTTCTTTAAAATTCTGTTAATAAACATCAATCAATAAGGTATTATTAGATCTAAATATTAGTACTAGAATACGGAGAATTAAAGTTGAATTCAAGAAGAAAACTTTAAACTTATACCTAGGGTAAGTGATCATATTCCCATACTTTTGCTAAAAGAAAGAAAGGGATTCACAATGATTTAACCTATCAATTGTACACACATTCTTGGATCCCAACTAAGATCTTTAAGTAGTTACTACATCATAGCACATAAAGAGTTCAAATTTACACTTATCATAATCCATGAACAATTTTTATTTATAACCATAAGTAATTCCTTTTAGTATTAACACATTTATTAGTTATTATTTACACTCATTAGTGCCATCACTCAATTTTGCATCTTCATTCATGCCATTATCTCAATATGCCCAACCAATTATACTCGTTCATGTAAACAAGCACTATATATATAGGCCACAACATTATTGCATGATATGTATGTAACAAACAATGATATCATAAGTTTATTAGCATGTGCTTATACAATCACTTATTTCCATTAGCATACGACATAAATTAATAGTGTAGTAGCAATAGAAAATAACATAAAGAAAGCAGTAAACCATTTTGTGACTTTCAATCATCTTTATACCTTTCACTAACCTATCATTGTTTGTTATACCTTTCATAAACTGATGCTAGTGTTCAAATATCACATTATCTTCTCAACATTAAATATATGCCCTATAAATCCTAAGGACCACATATATGCATCATATATTATATCATCTCCTTATTATTAGATACATGCCTTGTAAATCCTAAAGACCACAAACATGCATCAGACATCACATTATCACCTATTACTATCACAATAATTCATTTCTAAGCATAATAACAATACTAAGTAATATAAATATCATGCCTCATGAGCTCAAGGTTTTTTTTAACAACTATTTATATCAAATTTATTTATATATGTATATTTTTTTATTTCCTACATTATGCAAGTTAAGTACATTACATTAACCATAGGGTAATCAGGTAAGTATAGAATAACCATTTCATGTTCATAAGTGAATTCATATGTATAAATATATAACTATATGAAGTTATATATTCATACACATTTGTATGGTAGTATAGTGTTTAAAGATATTAACTTAAGTAAGATTTATTACATTGTATTTATCCACTACTCCATGCCTTTTTTACTTGACCCTACTTCCCATTTCATTCCATTAAGGTCACAATCGTTGCATTTTAATGTTAATTTATGCCTATTAAACCATGTTATTATTCATATCAACAAGTGTGTGAAATAGGGTATCAATGGTTAATTGTTGGTAGCCTAATGGTGAGAAGAATAGTTGATTATTTTGGACCTAATGGTCGACCATTCATTACTAGAGTTAATTTTATCTAGAATTCCAAGATAATGGTCTACCGTTAGGATTTAACGATAAACTGTTCACCTTAAATTTTGTAGAAACCTCAACATAATAAACACTGTTCATCTGACAAATTTAGCATCCTAATACATTTTTTATGCAACCCATATCAAGTTATTAATACACATTTATAACATCTCATTTAAATTATTTTGATTATCAAATCTAATTAACCATCACATATCACATATAACTTATTTCAAAGATTTTTCATTAAAATCCAAAACCTAAGCTTAACTAAGCAATTTTAACTAAATTTTCAAGATTAAAGTTAAGATGTTTATTTACTTATTCTAGAAAAGGTTTTAAAAGATCAAGTTTGTTATCTCTTAGCTTTAATAAATCAAAATTTCAAAAATTTCAAGTAGGGTTCATTTTTCCCCTTCTAAACCAATTGCTCAAATTCCTTCAAATTCAAAGAAAATAATTAAGATTCTTGTTGTGATGAATATTTTACATTATTTGTGTGAAAGATTTGATGAAAATTTATTCCCTAGTTACTTTATTGAAAAAAAACTTGGAAAATGAGAAGGAAGATAAGAAGTGAAGTAAAAGAGGATTGAGGCCTAAATCAGTAATTTATCAACCTTAAAAAGGACATGCTTACTAACTTGCTTTGATACAACTTAATGGATTAATTAATAGATAATAACTAGCTTAAAGATATGTTAGGAAAATTTCAATTTCCTAACAAGCTTGGCCTTGGTTGAAAAAGGTAGCTAGACATTATTTTATAGATCTTTCTCTTTTATAAGTCTTTTGATTATGTTGTGAAGGTTTTCTCCATTTTTGGGTAAGGAAGGAAATTTGAAAGAAAAATGTCAAAGGAGACAAGATACAAGTAAGGATGGTAAGAGGTTTCAAATTTACAATATCTCATGCAGATTATTTTGATAAAGTTTGAAAATTGTATGAATTTCTTATTTACAAGACAAGACATGTAACAAGTTTTTATCTTGAATGGTATAAATGAGTTAATAATACATTGTCTTGCCTCATGGAGTCCTATTATTATAAAATTATTATATTTTTATCTTATATACTTATACATATAAATATATGTATAATTTTTTAGCCATTTTAATGATTTAATTTAAAAATAAAAATATATTAAAATTTAATTTAAGATAAAGAAGGTAAAAAATAATGATATTTTATTATTTATGTATCAACTTATTTTTTTAATTTCAAATTATTTAAATTAATTATATATGACATTAGACCTATATTATTACATTTTGTTGATTATGTATAATTTGTAATATTTAAATTTAAAATTTTTATTTTTTATTATTTACTAATATTTAAAATTACTTAATAATTATATATAAATTTACAATCCTTAATTTTTATATCTATTTTTTTAATTTTTTTATCATTGCCATAAGTTCTTGTGAAACTTTATTGCTCTATGGAGCATGGAGATAGGACAAATCTTATCCTTGATCATGAAGCATGGAAATAAAATAATATTTTACTTCTAACAATTAAAAATGGAATAAAAGAAAGCTAATATACTTTTATCTTGCTCCATCACTTTCCTTATTTACAAGGGCAAAAGTTTCTAGAAATTCCATTTTAATATATTATATCAACACTAATGCTGACATAAAAATTTGTAATAATATCTATATTATATATTAATTATAATATTTCATACTTCCTATTATAATAACTATTTTTTATTATAACAAGTGTTATTCCCATAATTTGTTACATGTTAATTTGTTATTTCTTCTTAATAAATACTATGCTATGGTGAGTCATACTTATGCAATTACTAGGGATTGAATCTCTCATATATATATATATATCAATTTACATTAAATTGATAAAAAATTTTCCTTCCATTATTTATTATATTTTTATAATCTTTAATTTCTTTCTTTGATTTATTAAATTTTTTTAATTTTTTATGTATTTTCTTCTTATTATGAGTAATCTCTCCAATTTTCCCTTTATTTGTTGCATTTTTGTAATCTTTATGATTTATTTTCTTAATTTATTACATTTTCTAGCATTGAATCTTTTATTTATACGTAATAATTTATATTAAATTGAGAAAAAATTTATAATTTCTTTATCTCATTTATCAAATTTTTATAATCTCTCTTATTTATTTCCTTAATTTATTGAAGTTTTTAATTTTCATTCAAATCTTTCTATTTAGAATAATTTCCTTAATTTTTTCTTATTTATTATATTTTATAATTATTATGAATTTTCTAAATATTTGGACTCCCATCTATAATAACAAGTTAAGCTATATATAACCTCAAAAGATAAAAAAAATTGAGTTGTGTTTGACCTCTTTTTTTTATTGTTGGAATCTTCCATATATTTTCTTTAATGATAAAGCAGTGGTAACAATTAGCCCTAGCTAGTTTTAGTTAAAGCATGCTATTTGATAGGTGAGATATATAACTGGATACTCTATATTATTAGTGTAGTGATTTTCGCATAGCATTATGTAAAGTTCAAAAATGTATTAAGATATTAAAATAATACAATTTTCCTAAAAGCAATGAGTACAATGCTTGCTTTGAATATAGGAGGAAGGAATTACATTCACTACATGTTGATAATTCCCAAATTGTAGTTGTGAAGCACATGGTTTGATGTGTGAATAATCTAATTCAAGTGGCATTATGCTTTTGTCCTTTATTTCCTTTTGATACCTTTATCTTTTTCAATGGTTATGTGACTTTTATATATATTCTCTTTCATTTGTTATTATTAAAATTGTCCTTTATATTTTTTGATATGATAAAACTGTATTTTTTATTAAATAGATTATATTTGATATCTATTAATTTTAATCCACTTTATTTCAACTTGAGTAAATCTATTTAGTCATCTAAAATAAAAGTACTATTCTGCTTATAGATTAAGTGCATCACTTATTTTATACTAGAATATAATCATATGTTTGGATTCCTTAAATTATGTTAATTTTATTCTTAAGAGAAATAATTATCAAATTTTTGAGTCTTTCTTTGCTGTATACAGTAATACAAATTTTTATTTTATATTTATCTAGAATTAGAACAATGTAATGTATTTAAATTAAAAAGAAGAAGAGGAAAAATCTAAACTCATTAAGAATTCAATTCTTTTTCAAATTTTTAATCATCTGTTTGAATTATTAAATCATATCAAATCCAAATTTATTAACATCAAAAAAAGAAATAATATTTATTATATTGGTGTCATTTGAAAAAGAGTAATTGTCAAATATGTTCAATTAAGCAGGTATTTTTGAATAGATTAAATCAATTTTCATTTAGTTTTGATATACTATTAAAAACAAATTGGAACATATGTATTGCAATTAATACAAAATTATAAACTATTGATGGAAAAATTTAAATAAAATAATCCTAAATAACTTGAAAAAGTGCACCAAATTCATATCTTAATTATTTTTAATTATTATTAAATAACTAAATTATATAAATACCTTATGATGATTTCTCCACTTATTGAACATCTTATATCTAATTTTGAATAAAATTTTGAAATTAAGTCTCATTGCATATAACATATCTCGCAAAAATGTCTTTGATTAGTTAAATTATTTTTTTAAAAGACCTTTTTACTTCAAAAATATAAATAAAATTATTAAATCAATTAAAATTTTAATTTAAAAATTATAAAATATTGTAACTCCGACAGATTGTACTATAGTTATCGCACTATGGGAAAGCAACCTTACTTCTGTCAATAATATTTAACAATTATTGCGAGGAGTACGACGCCGATGGCACTACTGCAACAATTGGGATTAATCTTTTAGGTTAGTATTTAACAGTTATTTTGGATGAGTGAGGTGGCATTTATGTTGCTTTCCTTTTGAGAAATTGTGATATATTTGATATTTGATTAATTTCATCATCTGCTCAATCATTCGCATGACTTACTCGATCAATTTCTTGTAAAATTACATCAGCTGTGTCCTACCCTAGAAAAAGACAAAAAGAGAAAAGCATGGCTGTTTTCTTCAAATATGAGTGGATCATGGACTATGTAGCATCATAAGAGGCGTGTATTGTCAGCGAAGGCGACGGCAATCCAATTTGAACTCCTTTACTCTTCCATGGCAGATCACGATCGTGGAATGAATTAGACTCCGCAGGGGTTACTTGGTACGTTTGCTAAATTCGAACTGGATTTATTATTTGGTTTTTGTTTAGCATGATCTGAAAGACCGGCTTCATTGTTTGCTCTGTCTGCTTGAGGATCAAGGCTGCAGATTTTAGGATATGATTGTAGTTGTTTAGGATTGTTTGATGCATGTCATTCACGATACAGCTTCTTTCAACCGGTTCATTAAGCTTGCTTCTAGTTTCCAACATCGAAAGAAATCTTCTTTTATAATTTTTTTGAAAAAAAAAAGGGAAATGAAAAAAAAACCGAAGAAGAGGAGCATAACAAGGACACTAATTGATTTATGGGAAGATTTGGATTAGAATTCGGATAATTTGCTAAAATAAATTTAATCCATAAACTTAATTTCAAAATTTTAGTCAAATCATGAACTTTTACTATAGTTATAATCATGAAGAAATAAATATCTACAATTAGTCCATACTCTTTCAGAATTCTGTGATTTTATAAAAAAAATTGTAATTTTTTCTTAAAATTTACAAGTTTTTACTTAAAGTTTATAATTTTTTTGGATAAATAGAATATAAAATTGTAACTTGTTCATAAGATCTTACAATTTCTGCATAAAAAGTTGTAGTAACTTGGAAGATAAAAATCGAAGAAGCATGAGTACTTCGAAATTTTAGGCATATTTGTATTGGGTACATATCTAACATTGGTATGTATTGTCTACTTTATGACAATTATTAAATATGTATTTATTTAAAAATTAAAAATTAGGCACTTGAAGGGTACATATTAAGTATATATTTCTTTACTGAATAAGAGTAAAAAATTATTTTTCTAATAATAGTCATAATATAAATTATGAAATTAATATTTTTTGAATTTAAAATATTCTTTACTTTACTTTACTTTTAACCTTTATATTTAGTAGTATCTTTATAAATTATAGGTTTAAAGTATAATTTTAATCTCTTAAAATATAAATTGTGTAATTTTGATCCCTTTAATTCATAATAATATATTTTGATCTCCTAAATATGAAATTATCATAGTTTTCATCCTCATGTTTGATTTTTGTGAATTTGTTAACCTCAAAATCATTTCCACCTCACTATATCGATTTGAAGTGACTTCTATGTAATTATAGAAAAAAATTGTCTAAATTTTAAAAATTTTCAACAAAATTAATTCTTTATATATGAAATTTTAAATTATTTTGTGAGTTAATTATCTATAAAAATTTAAAAATATGTTATTTGTTTGAAAAATAATGCAATGAATGTTTAAAAATGGAAGATGAGTTGACAGAATTCGATAGAAATTGACAAAAATTGATAAAAGCTAAATAGGAGATTAAAGTTATACCAATTTAATATTTAAGGGACTAAAATAAATTATTTTAAATTAGGAGATCAAAATTGTACAATTTATATCAACTTCTATTATTGTTTGATAAGGGTTTCAAGTTATGTTTTATAATGTTGTTATGTTTTTAATGTTAATTTTAATTACTTATGTAAATAATATCAATTTAATTTTTATTATATATTTTGCCATACCCATATCTTTAAAAAATATTGATCGTACTAACGTACCCATACCATACTAGGTATGATACTTAAATATGTACCGTGTGCAACATTGATAAAAATACTTGGGGAGCAAATTTTTAAAGAGTGAGTATCAATGCAAATTCCATAAATCTGGTTTCATTGTTTTAGAAGATTTTTCTTGAGAAAAATCATATATAGGGGCCTTAAAATCTATAAAATCCTTGCTTTACATAAATCAAAGAAAAAAAATAACAACGTTGAAAATAAAAGGAAACAAAATAGGCTATCAATGTCACAACACTGGATAATAAAGATTAAAATAAAATGAAATTTGGGATTGTCAAGTTTTGTGTGAATTTAGTTATAGAAAAAAAAAAATTGAAATAATTGCATTTAGCAAAGGAGTCATGCCGAAATATGGTGAGTTCCAGCGGCTTTCAATACTTTAATTTGGTCGAATATGATATCTTAATTTTAGATTTTGGCTAATGCAGGAAAGTATAAACATAAGCATTTCAATCCTAGATCCAGAGGAAGGTACAAAGCTTTTAGAGAAAACCAGATGCTCATTGATAGCCAAAGGCTTTTGGCAGGAAAGTATACTCTTTGATATTGAATTTTTCATAACTGAAAGGAGGATGGAACCAAGTAGGCAGAGGAGCATGCGGGAGAGCGAGAGAGATGGATTTTCATCAGACAAGACAAAGTTGAAGCATGCTACTCCAAAAGATGGGATGGAAGTTTTGTTGAGGATGAGGGATTTTGTATGCCTCATATTGAGGTACAACATGATTTTAGCTGACATATATGGGTCGAAGATTTGGATAAATAGTGTTATCGATGGATTTCAAAAGGAGATATAAATATAAGGAAGGGCATGGATGAACTCATGGCTGAGAATCCCTTTTTGACGAGGCCACTGGAATTTGTTGAAGGGCTTATACCAAATGACATAATTAGAGACATAAGCAGTGGCCGGAGTTTCATTTTTAATGTTGAAGCAGCAATGGCCCAAAGGACAAAGCAGCAGAAGCAACAAATTGATTTGACAAGAACAACAGAAGGGAAACAAGAGCTTGAATTGAAGAGGTTAATGATGTGATACCAGAATCCATTCCCAATTTAGTGGCTGATCTTGCTGTTGAGCAACTTATTCAATGTGCAGACTATGGTGTCTTTTTCGAAGCATGGGTTCGGAAACTTGGGGCATGTGGCAGCTTCTGGTATTGCCGTGTGCTTATGTGAGAGAGTGACAATTCATATTTTATGGACACATGAAAAAAATTGCAGAATGATCCCAATGCATGTGACAACAAGGATGGCGCTAGTGAATTTAAATTTTCATATAATTAATTATATAAAATAAATAATTTCTCAATTATTGACTAGAAGTTTTTGTTTTCTTTGAAAGGAAAATAAAAGAGAAAGAAGAGCGATAATATCTTTTAAATTTAAATTGAAATTAAAATGAAAATAAAAAATTTTAAATTTTCAAATAATTAAAATGTAATAATCACATATTTTATTTTTAAATATTCTTTTTTCATCCTTTTTCTTCATTTAAATAAGAGAAAAAATTAAATATTTATTTTATTGATAAACATTTTTTATAAAAAATATTATTTATATATATATATATATATATATTTATAAAAGGATGATATATTTTTTATATTGATGATTAAAAAATAATATTTAAAATTTTTTAAAAAAATTAATTTTCAATTCTTAAATAAGTTAGCAAATTAACATTTTGAATTAATTCTAATCTAATCTATTGATTATTGAAGTCATATCAATTAATTTGCTTATAATTTGAATTCGTATAATCTCAACTAAAATCTATATAAAAAATTTTATATTTATATTATATTATTATTAGTTTTTAATGTTATATTTCAAATTAAATTATATACATAAATATTTTAAATAAGTTATTGTTTTAATATAAAATTTTAATTGAATTATTATATATTATATTTTTATAAAATTATTTAAAAAATTAAAATTAAAATTTATTTATTTAAATTTTATTAATATTTTTATATTAAAATTTAAGAATTATATTTCAAATTAAATATATATAAATCATAATTTGATTAATATTCTATAACTCACTTCTACTATTGAGAATGTTAAAAAATGTTATTTATAAAATTAAATAAATAATTTTAAAATAAATTTAAAAAATTAAATTTTAACACCTCGTAAAATTTTTTATTATATAAAAATTATTTTTATATTAATGATAAAAAATTAATAAATATTCATATGGGACATGAGTTAAAATGTTGATTAGATTAATTAATGACAAGTACAAACCACGGCCTAATATAATCTTGGATGGGTTATATCATGTTTTCCAATGGGGGCAAGAACTCTAACTTAGGATTAGAAGCTGATTATAATTAAATCAAATTTTAATTTTATTTATAGTAAAAAATTATTTAGAGAATTATAATTTTTTAATAATTTTGATTTAAGATATTATAATTTTTTATAAATTAAATATAAAAATTATGAAAATTTAAATAAAATTATAGAAATTTATTTTTAAAAGTTGTAACACAAATTATTCGTACTTTTAAAAGTTAGAATTTAGAATTTATTTATTTATTATTTATTTAATATAATTATCCTCATTATCATGAAAAATTAAAAATAAGAAATATAAGTTAAAAATGAAAAATAAAAATAAAAATGAAAAGTTTTCAAATTAAATTAGAATTGGAATATAGAAATTATCATTTTTTTACTTATTTAGTGTAATTATATTTGTTATCATAAAAAAATTAAAAATGTGAAATATAAGTTAAAATTAAAAAATAAAAATAAATTTTTTTTAGAATAAGTAAGAATATATAAGAATGGGGATAAAATTATTTTTTTACTTTAGTATCAACATTTTCATAAGATAGGAATTTGAGACATTAGTTTCCCCCATGAGAATATTTAGAGGAAAAATTATGTTCTAAAATATTTCTAATAATGTTACATTCTCAAATAAATTTTTTAAAATTTTGAACTAAATATAGGAATGTATCATTCCCATGAAATATTTCTAAGAATGTGAAAAATATTATGTGAACTAAACGTCTCCTCACAGTCATAAGTATTATCTATTTATTATTTATAATATTAAATTATCATATTATTATTCATACAAATTATATATATAACATACTTTTTATTTTTACAAATACATACTAAACTAAAAAATTGAATTATATAATTCAACAAGTAAGTTACAAACACTGAAATATTTAATGTACTAACAATCCAAGACTTAAAAAAATTAAACTAAAATAATACTTATAGCATCATGTTTGATATTAACAAAGATTTGAAATTGATATTTATTAATTATCACTCACAATTTTCATTTTTTTAAAGTTGTATTGCAATAGATAATTATAATTATGATAATATATTATGTATAATTATTTATTATTTGAAATAATTTTATACTAGATAATAGTAGTGGTAAATTTCATTTTTTTAATCCATAATACATAATTTAACATTACATGTAATGTATATAAATTTATTATGTATACAAAAGTATGTTAACCAATTCAATCATCTCATTTGATTAGTTGAATCAATTTGACCTTGGTCCATTTATTTTGACGGATTTATGATCAAATCAAGTTCTAAAACATTGTTATAACTTAAAAATTTTATTTTACAAGAAAGTTAAAACTAATAAGAAAAGTTATACCCAATGATATCCTTAAACTTTAATCAATACTTTCAAAATTTCAATTTTTCAACACCAAAAGCATATCTTCTTTTTTAAATTTATTCGTTATTTCTTTTTGAATTGAGCATAACAAAATGTTCCATTACTTTGATTTAGTGCTAACTCTTTTTCTTATTAGATTTTCCTACATAAAGTATATAAAGTTTGCAAACCATATAATAAATCCAATCTAATATATCAAAATGCATAATTCATATATCTATACATAATTAGTAAAAAAGTATACATAATTATCATATCATGCCTATGCATTAACCACAACGTAATATGTTTATTAACTTTTGTATGAGATAGAGCGCCTAGCAAATAACAACATACTATGGTATGGTAAAACTGATTTGTCATTATCAAAATTCACAGCGTTGAACTTGAGGTTAACTGCCTTGTATGCTGCAAATTATGAATCGAAAGAAAAGATTAGTTTTAGTGCTTTATTTACGTTTATCAGTGGAGAGAAATACATAAAACACATTAAAAATAATGTTTGCAGGTGGAAGAACCAATGTTGACCCCCAACTTAGATTTTTAGCGGACTGGACAAAACCAAAATTTGAGGCATGTTTGCAACCGCAGAATGTGTTTTTCAAACTTGAACCCTTAAGGCAGTATGATTAAACTGCTCTTTTGTTGCAAAAAATCAGATTGAATACAATCTAAAACTCTAGATAAGATTGCAACTCAGAAATAGGCTAAAATGAGTGTTTGGTGTGATTTAATTGCTTCTAGTATCATCGTAATCCACATTTACAATCAATTAATTAACTTAAGCCATAACAAATAGCCCAATAAGAGAAGGGTGGATTGTCCATCTTCATTATTTTGAAAAGGAAAAAAAAATAATTTTGGGAAGTCCTATAATAATTTTAAGGATTTAAATTTTCTCTACTATCAATGTAAATCAATTTTACACTATCACTTACAATTTAAAAATTCCCTTATTGTTGTTAAAAAATTTTAATTACTATTATTTTTTTAATGGCATGTCTTCTTCTAATTTACTAATAATGTAAAAAATTTATATTAATAGTGAATTAAATTTAAACACTTATTCTAATTCAAACAACTCAACGTGACTTTACAAGGATTATTGCACATAAAGTGCAACAACATAAAGAACTTGTAAAAAAACAATTTATAACTGTGTGCAATATATCAAGAAATACGTACATATTCTTGGATATAGTCGTTGCACATAAGCTTTCAAACATTCAAGTAACAAGCATTGAAGTAAAATATATCTAACAAATCTTACGGACAAAAATAGAGCATATATTATTATTATTATTATTAAACGTAAAAAAAGAAAGATAAAAATTTTTATAAATTACTTTAAAGTGTCAGCTATTAATGTTAAAGCAGACTATCACATATATTATGTATACACACTTTATTAGAGGTATTATTTCTTTATATGAAAATTCAACCGGTCATTGAACTAAAAATAAGAATCGTTCAAAATTTAATAATTTGATCAGTGTTGAATTAGGATTGAATCAAAATTATAATAGAAATTAAAAATTTTAATATATAATAATTAAAAATAATTTATTTTATATATATATAAAATATGAAAATATTTCAAATAATTTCATGATTTTATAAGTTCATAATTCAAATTAACACAAAAAAAAATTATATTGAGCTTAGTTTTTTTTTGTTCTAGTAACTTTCATTTATAGACATAAGGTAATTTTTTACTACATAAGACATTGAACTTTCAACATGTATTTAAATATTAGATAAAAATAATATTTTTTTACAAATAATTGTAATTCTTTTAAAAAAATCAACTAGTTCAGTTGTAGAAATCATGAACAATTCACACCATTTGATTGCTTCATCATTGATTTACTAATTTTTTATCAATTTTTAAAAGATGATTTATGATTTTCCAATTCAACTAGTTAATCCGATCCATTTTTTAGAATATTATTTTTTTAGTTCGCGGAATCTGTGTTGAACTAGGAATCCTACACTGTTGAATTATGTGTTTTTAAAGTTTTAAAATCTTAATTTAAAAAGAGTTATTGATCTTTATTTTTTAAAATAATAAAAATAGTAATTTATTTAACGTATATATGTAAAATCTTGAATTTAAATTTTAGATATAATGAAAAATAAAATTCTTAAAATAATATCAATGTCATGGTATGTAGAGTTATTAATCTTGACTTTAAGAAACTATAAACATGATTTTAATTCAAACAATCCAAGTAGCTTAAAAAAAGAATGTTTGATATAATAAATTAAAAGCAGCACATATTCCATTAATTATACATATATATGACATATTACGTACCGTCAAGACGTATGCATGCTGGTCATCCAAATTCTGTTGACTAGGCCTAACTAGCTAGAACTGCTTCATATCAGATTTCAATATCTCTTTAGTAGACTCACTTTCAGTTTCCCTTCTCTAATCACTACCAAGAGAATTTTCCTCCCGCTCCCACCTACTTGTTCTCATTTCTAACGTACTTCATTGAAGATTTGAGCTTCCACTCTGCTATGCTTTCAATTGATAATTTAAGATAATTTATTCACTTCATCTTGTTGATTGTTGTCTATTATTTCTATTTTGGATTTATTATTTATTTAGCTAAGGTTTTTAAATTTAAAAAAAAGAAGCTTTCTTTTCCTACAAAGTCAATCATCGGAAAATTTAGGATGTATTTAAATATTTTTTTTATTTTTAAAAACCATTTTTTATTTTTAAAATTGTTTTTGAATTCAAGAAAAATCACGAATAGATTATGTTTGGTTAAGAAAATAAGTAAAAATTTTATTTAATTACAAAATTTTCATCAAAAACAAAAAAAAGTTCAAAAAATATCTAAAACTTATTCTTTTTTTGTTTTTAAAAATAGAAATTTAGGAACAAAAAACAGATTTTGGAAATATTTTGTTAAAAAGAAATATTTATTTTCAAAAAAATAAGAAATTATTTTTTAAAATAGTAGACAAATAGACCCTAGTGTCCCTTATTTTCAACAAAAAAATTCTCCTTAAAAATTCAGGCGTGGCAAACCATTTTTTATACATTTTTCCATGATTTTTCTTTCACATAATTTAGCAAGGTTTTTTTGGAAAAAAATTGTAAAATTTTCTGTGATTTTTCTCAAGGAATTTTCGTGCAAAATTTTTTTCAGCCAAATTTTTTAAAAACAATAAAAATTTTCTACAATTTTTCCCATGAATTTTTCCATATGAAAAGGTGCCTTAAAATTTTGAAAAATTTTAAAATTAAATTCAAATTTTCCATGGATCTTTTTTTGTAGGAAAAGCCACCTCAAAAATTTGAAAATTTTCAAGAAAAATTATATTCAAATAAAATTCATTATAATCATTTGGTTCACACCATAAATAAATTTTTGAAGGAAATTAAACTTTTTGATAAGTAAATCCCCATATGAACTTCTTGAAAAATGTTTTAAGTTATTTGATTTATAATAAGGAATTGGCAATTTCCATGTTTTATTTTTTTTTACATTTTATTTAATTTAACTTTGAAATTTTTAAAAAATATTATTAAAATGACTTTTATATTCTCAAAACCATTATATAAAAAAATTAGAAATATAAATGAATTTCAATTGTTTCTAGACTTCTTTCTTTGAAGTCATATCTCTTGTCTCTTTTACATCATAATTTTTCTAAACTTGTAATTTCATATTTTTTATTTATAATAAAAATTTAAGTTAACTCAATGAATTTTATATGAAAAATTAAAGCTAATATATTATATATTTTTTTGAAACTCATAATGATTACATGAAACACATGTAATTATAAAAAATATAATTTAGTTTTACTTTACCATTAAATTTTTCTTCAACTAAAATTATAATTCCTTTTTTTAATTTACTATAAGATTTTTAACTAACTTTACAAAATTTTGCTTATCAAATTAAGTCCTTTAGATAAAAAGTCAAGGTTTTCATTAGATTAATATAGTAAAGATAACCTGTATTTCTATCTTGTAAAAACATAGGAAATTTAATTTGGTGAAGGAATAGTGGGTAAGCAACTTCTTGTATTTTGTGAGAAATCTTACTTCTACTATTTTACCAAATAGTGATTAACTAAACATCTCATATATTTCTTATTTTTTGAAAAATTATACTTTCCATGTTATTTTTTACAAACCAAATGACTCTTAAGAGAATCACAAGCATAAATTAGTAGAAAGACAAACTAAAATAGTAAATAGTAGACTGAATAAAAATCCATTCCTTGTTGGCATTCCATGTTGCCTCTCCTTCTTCTATGTCCTAAGTTTGAATTGAAGATGTTGCATATGATTATTAAGTAATTTGTCACTCTTTCCATTTAAAATTAAAAAAAAAAAAATCCTTGAGCATCTTTAGCAGTAAGAAAAGGAATTGAAATTTATGATTTTAGAAAAATTGACAAGGAATGAAAATCTCACTCCTCTAGTAAAAATGAAAGCTTTACTCATTTCTTGTATCCATTTTTATTTTACATTACACTTTAAGAGTGAAGTATCCTTAGTTAAAATCCTAGAACTTATGTAC
The DNA here is from genome assembly GCA_020226215.1 of Sindora glabra. NCBI lineage: Eukaryota > Viridiplantae > Streptophyta > Magnoliopsida > Fabales > Fabaceae > Sindora > Sindora glabra. Next base: position 9,819,152 of record CM035225.1, read on the forward strand.
ACAACTATTTTAATGGTTCTAACAAAAAAAAAGTCTATCTTTATCATGCAAAGATGATGACGTTGCATCACTAGCACTATGATGCATCACCAGATCTAATCATTGATATAGTATCATCCAATGTGCTAAATTTTACTTTTATAAAATATAAACTTAACATAAAGTTAAATATAATTGTGCACTATTGTGTCAATAGTATACCATAATCTCTTTCTTGTCATGTTTTGACTTCTCAAACTGTAACCGACTTAGTTCATTATTGTGATGAATCAAGAATTCATTAACATCATACTTTTTTGAAATATTTTTCATGAGTTTTGAAATTAATAAAACTATCTTTCATGAATGCTTTTCAAAATAAATATACAATTTTTTTTAAAAAAAGCTTGTGATCATACTATTTTTTGAAAAATAACTAATGGATCTTTCTTGATTGACAGCTTCTCACTAAAGCATACATAACATAACATAAATCATATACCCGGCATACAATCATCATATAAACAAGTCATCACATAGTTGACGATAACTAGACACATATACTAAATACTTGAAATGTTAAGATAGGAGAGTAAACAAATTCATGACTTAGTGAGCAGAATTCTACCCTATTATTGGAAGGAAAACCGTTTAGTCATATACTTCATATACATGAATATATACTTAATTATAACATGATCATACATAAACCAAAAAATCACCATCTAGTTCATTAATATAATGAATCGAGAATTTGTCGACATCATACTTTTTTGAAACATTTTTCATGAGTTTTAAAATTAAAAAAACCATCTTTCATGAATGCTAAAAATGTTTGCACACACATTTCAAAATAAATATGCATTTTAGAAAAAAAAGGCTTATAATTATACTATTTTCTAAATATCAACTAATAGATCTTTCTAGGTTGGCAGCTACTCATTAAAGCATATATAACATAACATAAATCATATATCTAGTATAAAATCATCACATAAGCAAGTCATTGCAAAACTGTCGATAATTGAACATATATACTAAATATTTGAAATGTTAAGATAGGAAAATGAACAAAATCATGACTCAATGAGCAAAGTTCCACCCCAATATTAAGTAGAAAAGCATTTAGCCATAATCTTCATATATATAAATATATACTTTATTATATCATGATCAACTATAAAGTACATATGAGAGGAAATACTTAAAGTTTACATATCATAGGTAAACTTCTTTAAAAGTCCTAAAAACTCTCTGGAAAACATAACTAGTCCTTTAAACATAATAACTTTAGACATGTTCTCACTAGCAACTTCTGTATCTTCTTGTACTGGTCATAGTCATTTTATGATTGATAAATTAAGCCGTCTTATATACTTGTCTAGGCCTGGCTTTTAGCTCTTTCTTCTTATATACTTATGTCGGCTTGGCTTTCACCTTTTAACCTCATTTCAATTCATGTAATTTAAATAATATTATCAACTATATTGAATCTAATAATTTTTGTTATTCTCACCTAGCATGCTATCCATACTTTTTTTTTACTATCATAAAACTAGTAATCTATCTAACTTATGTACTCTTATTGATTTAGAACTACATCTTACTTTTGCTTCTTAGCTAAATGTCATTATACTTCACATAAAGTAGAAAATAAAAAATCTCAATGCTTTCTTAAGAATTATATTTAGCCAGTCTATGATTTAAAGAACAATCTAGGTGGACGGCAAATAACACAAGTCTAGCTAATCTTGTGAATCAGCTGCATCACTTTATCATTGATTGATTTACATCCCTAATCAAACTGAGTTATACTCCATATAGAAGGTGGGAAACTTGTGATGTAGCTGAAATCTATATTGATTTAAACTGAATTAAATCTTAGAAATCTTAATTATCTATTATAATATTTCACTAATATTTTTGTTGCTAAGTGATGAAAGAGAATTTCATCATCCCATACTTAGCTCGGTTGATCCAAAAATATTTAACATGATAGCATCTTTTTTATGCATTTAAAGCATCCCAATAGTCTTTACACTAAAGGCAATTACAAACAACTCTTTTTATACATATCATAAGTCTAAGCTAACATTATTGCACTTTTTACGAATCATTACCCTTTTCCACTTAATTCTGAGCTAACATCATTGCTCTATTTAAGAATTACTACCCTTATCTAACTAAGTATATCATTTTTAAATACAACTACTAGGCTGTTGTCTATGTTCTTATGGCTATCCTGTCTTTCTAAGGTTCCATCTCAAGATCCATCTAGCAATACCTAATCAAAAAGTTTAATTATATTTTTTGTTAGTATATATGCCCTAAACCAATCATATTGATGATTGTAATTTTGAATCATGTTATTTTTAATGGTAATTTTAATTATTATATTTATATATATTATCTGTGTAATATATTTAATTATGATAATAACCTTAGAATAATTATATTCTTAAATGTCCCTAGTCATATATCATTGTGGATTAGGTTACTTTGATATGTTAAGACTAGCATGTGTAGTGACTTATATGAGATATTAAGCTTACACATGAGTACAAGTTAAAGAACTTGTATACTGGACTAACCCATCCTAAGAACACTACATGGATTGTTATATGAGTCTCATGAGTGATTCTTAATGATCATTATTATTATAGTTTTTTGACCTGAGATCACCAAGGTTCCCTATATGTGAGTTTCATATATTGATACTATTCTGTCACTCATACTTGAGTGAATACAAGGGTAGTTATTGGATATGTCACATATCATACGGAGGGGTTTGTGTGATCAAGATGGAATTTATCCCTCCTATATAACATGAGTAACATCTGTGGGCCCCTTGATCAAGTAAAATTGAAAAAATACATGGCTATGCTCAAATGAATTGACATGGGATGTCAATTACATTTACTTCAGTCAGCTTACTTAGGGATCAAGAAACCTCGAGATTAGACTATACAGGAATGACATGGTCCATGTCTCGTGCTCAATCTAGATGTTTAGGATAAAAAGATATAAATGATGATCACATATAAAAGTTCAGTTAAATCACTGACTTTCTCATCACTTAGGTAACAATGATATGTTGCTAGACACTACTCATTGTTTATGATCATTAATATGATTAATGATTATTGCTAATGTAATGAGAGCCTGAAGGGTCACACACTTAGAGCCTAGTGGATTTGGAATTAATGGATTAAATTATTTGGGCCTAATACTTGAAAATTCTATGTTATAATTATAAGGCCCAATAATAAGCCTATAATTATACATAGACCAAAGTTCAAATTAGTTAGGATTTTCTATGCTCCTATTTAAATAGGCTTGTTGGGTAATAATAAGGTTGATTCATTATTCACGCATCTCATATAGCATAGAAAAATCCTAGCACCTCTCCTTGACTATAATCCTTGAAGAGACGTAGCTAGCACTACGAAGCTAAGGAGACGAATTCCAACCAGTGATCGTGAGGACATTCATTGGTGATCTACTAGTTCGTATGGATACCTCGGAGTCTTTGACTGAAAGGAAGTCGAAGAGGTGATCAACGAACAAAATCTGGAATCATATAAATGTATAAGCTGAATCTTACATTCTAATTTAACATTTTGCATGGATCCATTGGCTGGGATTGGTTTATTTCGCTGCGCTCGTATGGCTCCCGATCCCAACATTTCTTACATTTGATTTATATTAATTAAGGTTGATTGCGCATGCTCTAATCTTATTATAATGGTTCTTATAATAAATGTCATGTTTACATTGACTCTATTATAATATCCCTAATGTTAACATAATTTAACTAGGGCAAACATTACATCAACATAGCAAAGCTACGATGACACTAAACAATAGAGATAGGGTATTATCATAAATCATTATTATTGATATCCTACATCATTATAAAATTCCCATATACTATACTTTTGAGTTATTTTCTAATTCATAAATAATATTATTTTGGTCCATTACATACAAAATATTTAGGTAATTTGAAAATACAAACACATACAAATACATGATTTTTGAAAAAAAAAGATTCAATTAGGGCGATTTCTCACTCACTTAGTAAAATGTGTTGTAATGATTATTTCTTGACACTTGCTTACATAACTAGGAATTCCGCAAGGAATAATCCTAATTCCATAATTAATTATAATAATTAATAAATTTTTATCTTTGATTTGTAAAACTAGACCAAAGGTGCGTGCAAATATTTCTCTAGCAAAATTTTAGTTTTCAAAGCTGTTCTAGCTAAACTAAAGTTGAAAGTGCATAAAATGAGAGTGAAAATTATATATTTCCTCTTATGGCCATCCAATCGACTAGACCAAGCAAACTAGTTGGCCAATCAATCCATTTCCGGAATACAGCTATATTAAACCTGATGTACCCTCTAGAATTTCTTCCAAAATTTATTTACTTAATTTACTATTTTAATCCTATTTTATTTTTTAATTTATATTATATTTTTAATATTTTATCATTATTATTTTCATTAAAATAAAAAATATTATTTACCTTTTTGAAAGTAATCTAGCATGTAAAATTACATATCATAATTATAAGTTTTTTTCTAATAAAGAATGCAAAATTATCTTTTTTATTATTGATAATAATTAGACTTGAAAATTGTGATCCATATTTATTTACTCATAAACATTCATTCTTATTTTAAGTTGAACATATTAGCTTTAGGATAAATGTGAGATAAGTCATTTTTTTACATTATCCATAAACCTTTTTGTTAATAATTATAACATTATTATATTTTGAATCATCATAGAATTTTTTTAGAGAGAGAAAATATTTTGTAGAAAAAATTTAATATTTTATAGAAAATTTTGAATAGATTTTTTTTAAAATATTTTTTAGTATGAGAAACTCATTAATAAATTAACTTTTTAAAATGGGTAAAATTATAAAATTATAGGCTAGTTAGTTGTATATTTTGGTTTAACCTTTCATTATCCTTTCTTACACAATTTTGGACATTCAAATAATGGGAGGGAAAATTAAGACTTAGCCCTCTATTATCCTTCTTTTCCCTCCCCTTCATTCTTCTTTATTAACTTCCCTTTACTTTCTCTCCAAACTCCTAAACATATTAGCCCTTTTAGCTTCTAAACATACCATAAGGATCAATAGTTGGTTGATTTAATAGTAGCAGGCTAAATTTCAAGATGTTTCAAGCTTGGTGAGAAGTCCTAAGTTCAATTTTTGGAGGTATGTTATTTGGAGGGATTTATCATTTAGTACTCTCATCTCAAATAAGGATTAATTTCATACCTAATAAAAAATGTGTGGAAACTTTGGGCATGAACAAAAAGTAAATGAACCTTAAGGCATTTCAAATGGATATGAGAGCTTTAGAAGTGACTCAAGCTAACTAAGATTCTACTTGAGAAAAGGGAAAAATAGAAATAAGTTTCTTGAAGTATGACTTAATATCACATAACTCCTTGAAATTTCAAAACCTTTAAATAACTCCCTAAAGTTTTCAAAAAAGTAAAAATATTAACAATTCATTTTTAAAAAATAGGAATTTAAGTAACTCATAACTATTTCTAACTTTTTTTAATGGGAATTTAGTCAATTTTTAAATGAGATTTCTTCTAAAATAAATTATTAACATAATTGATTGTGTACTGCATTTATGATATAAATGCACACAAGTATTTTGGGTAAATTATTGCTAAAACTTGACTAAAATGCATTTAAGGAAGTTAGATATGTGTTTCTTTTAATTTTTTTTCCATTACTCCTTTGACTTTCTTATACTAAAAAAATAGTTAAAAAAGTCATAAGTGGCTCATTTCTATCTTTTTATATTCTCTTCAATTGAAATTTTGATATTTTTACTTTTTTGAAAATTTCAGAGGATTATTTGTAGATTTTAAAACTTCAAAGAGATTACATAACATTAAACCATATTTTAGGAGACTTAATAATATTTTCTACTTAGAAAATCATAACTTATTTAGGCTCCATTTGTTTTAGTAGAGAATATTTTTCATATTAATATAGTTATAAACTATTAAGATGATGAAAAATAATTAATATATTTAATGTTAAATATGATGAATTTGATGGAAGGCAACTTCCTTTTTTTTTCCAAATTTTTACTACCTCTAGGATAATTTTTTTTAATCACCAAGTATATAAGCATATGGTACTCCTTTATTTATATATAAGAAAATGAAATTTTCTTACAAAGGGTATCTTTAAATGGAGTTTTAATCTAAGCTCATTCTAAGTGAACATCTTATTGGTAGAGAGGTATATGAATTATTTTCAAATAAAATAAGTTTCATGCTCATACCTCCAAGATGTTGCGAGATATTATAAAAATGATGTGCAAATTATTTATAAAAAAACTTGATTATATAATTATTTTGATTTACACATACATATTTTATAAGATATGGAGCAGCCAAAAGTTAAAATTAAAAAGTTCAAAAATCACATCTCATTAATTTTTGAAATATCACACAGGTAATGTTATGTAAATATAATTTTATGTCACATTTTGAAAACATTTGAACTAGGTAAGATTTTATAACACGTTTTAGGTATATCTTAGAAAAAAAATTATTTTACAAGAAAGTATAACTAAAAAAAAATTAGAAATATTGATGTTTCCATTATACTTCCAAACTTTCAAAACTTCGACTTCCCTTCAATACTTAATTGGAGCAATTTTTTTTCTTTTTTTTCTCTAGGTTCAACATGATAAGATCTTTCATTTCTTTATTTGAGGTTACTCTTTTTCATTCCAACAATTCTATGTAATGTATGTAATTATTGTAAGTAATATAATTGATCCAATCAAATATATGAGATGTAACAAGTTGTACAAAAGCATCTGTTATCATCATTTACACACACACACATATATATATTAATTATAGCTTAACTGCATATTACACTTATATAAGATACTTAGAAAAAATTCATGTAAGATTCACTTTTATCTTGGTAACCTTGCGTTTATACTGCAACATATATTCACTGTTTGTCATAACCAAAATTAACATACGTAGTCTTTTTGCTAACAATTTGTAGTGAACTTATTATTGATGCTAAATATTTTCCAAAAAAAAAAAAAAGACATCCGTTATGTATTTCTTGCCTTATAAGAAAAGAAATAAGATTCTAATAATATATGTGTAACATATATGCTGGTTTAGGCTTTAGATTTATAGCCAATTAAAGTTTTCACTTTCGTTCTCTTTTTAGAGGGTAATTTATATTCTTTTTAAGTATAAGAATCTAATTTGTAATTTTTCAAAATTTAAGGAGACAAATTGTTCCCTATTAAAACTTTTTGAGGTTACAAAAATTATTTCACTTAATATTGTTGTTGTTGTGTTGGTTGATGTGCGCTAGCTTCTCATAGCTTCCATATTTATCAAGGTTAGCGTTTTTCATAATTAACAAGAAAAGTAGGAATCAATGTAATTGAATAGTGGACATTTGGATTCAAACATCTTTTAAGTACCTTTTAGATAGATGATTAAGAGTGTCAAACTTTGAATTATAAAGAGTATTAAAAAACGTCTAAAAAAGTGTGAATAGATAGAAGTACAAATAGCTAGCAATTGGTAGCAAAAAAAAAAAAACAAATGGCTAGCAATTGTTTAAATTTTTTTTGTTTATTTGTACACCTTTTTTTTTTTTATTAACTGAGACTAATCCATTGAATCATGATACTTTATATATCTTATAAACATATGCTGTATAAGCCTATTATTGCAACCTATTTAGGCTGCTTGCATGAAAAGCTAGTAGAATTTCCGCAAAGATCGCAAGTTTATCGTTTGGAAGTGGATATTAGTATTACATTCATTAACAAGGAATATGATAAAATTCTGAGAAAGAGCAGTGGTGTGCTCGTACCGATTGAGGAGCATTTCGTAAGTAACATTTCTACCAAAATAGCTAGTAGTATGAGCTCCTAGTTAGGCAAAAAAAAAAAAAAGCCTCAAATGTAAAATGTGCCATGAAATAATAAAAACAGGGTAGCACACGCTTAAGGCTCTGGCGTTGTTTGTTTTAATTTGACATATTGATTGATTTTAGATATCGTTTATGAAGGAAAATCAGTTTCTTCCCAAGAGGAGGATGAAAGCACGGCAGAGTTCACAGCAAGAAAAGAGAGATTATTTTCCGCCGATACACAGGACAGAAGATGCGTTGAGAATGAGATTGTGGAGGATTCCAGATTTTTTATCTCTCATCTTGAGTTACCCCATGAAGACTTGGGACTATAGGAAACTGGGACACTGGATTAGACGTGCATCTTTGGCCGTAGGGGAGAAAAATATAAATTTTCCCACAGGGACGATTACAGTGGAGTATATTCTTTCCGCTAGCCCCCTGAAACATCTGGAATTGCTTATACCCCGTGACATAGTTAGAGAGATAGAACGTGAAAGGAGGTTCCTGTTCAAAGATCATGAAGCCGCAACTTCACAAGGAAAGTCAGAGCAGCAGCAGTTCACTTCTTCCGCCAGCAATGCATGAGAAGGGAAACAAGTACTTCAATTGAATGAGGTCGATGCTGTGATACCACAATCCATACTCAATTTAGCCACCGATCTTGCTGTCAACCAACTATACTATTTTTGCGGTGGTCATGTATGGGGGCCTCGCACTGTCAGGTTCTCAACGAGAAACGAGGATGAAGGCGTGCTGTAAAGACAAAAATTGAAGCAGTCCAGAAAAATATGAACCGGATAGAAGTTATATGGATTGATAGCTCTAAGTATCAGGTCAATAAAGAGGTCGCAGTTACACGAAAGATAGGAGAACAACTGAACCCTAGGGCCGGCGAAAGAAAAAGTGTTTTACAAAAGATTCCTAGTAATTATGGTGGATGGTAACGATGAAAATAAACTGCGCCTTGGACAAGTGAATATTCCCGGCTCAGAAATGGAATCTCAACTAGCTCTGGTACTACTAACCACAGAATCAGCAACAGATGAAAACGACGAATCAAGAATGGAATTGGATTTGGAAATCAGAACAGAGGATCATCTGCTGCCATGGCTGCTCTTTTCCAGCAGTGAACTTCTGTGTTCATCTAGTGCCATCCAGAATGTCGCGGTGCAAATAATGGAGGAGTGTCGGCGCCATCTTCTTGCAGTTGTGCTTGTGGCAAAGTCTTCGAAGAACGTGACCGATGTTGAACGCTGGAAACTTGCATTGGAGAAATTACGTTGCACTAATAGTCCTGATTCTGTTGATTACAAAACCGTTATGGATAATGCATTCAGAAATATTGTATGGGAAGATCTGAACATCGTACCGAAGAAGTGCTTTAAACACTACTTATTTCTCTCGAATGCCGAAGGCCAGGTTCCAGTTACGTTCTTAATGTCAAAATGGGTTGATAGAGGCTTAGTAGACACACCAGAAGAAGCAGAGCACATGTTGCAACAGCTTCTAGATCGTTCTATCCTACTGAAACTAGAAGGTACAGTTGTTCAGCCACCAATGGACACCCATCAAATATTATCATCGCTTACCGGCTTTGATAAAATACTACGCAAATACGGGAACAAAAAATTGAAGTTCACGGACTCTGCTTTGGAGGAACTTCCATGAGAAATTGAAGATCTGGTGAAACTGGAAAAGCTTTTTATTGTTGGGACTTTTCGCTTACAAACTTGACACAATTTCCATATTGGCCCAAGCTCCAAGAGTTACATTTGCAACAAAATGCTTATTTGACAGAAATTCCGAGCTTATTTTTTGAAAAAATGGGGGAACTTAGAATCCTAGACTTGTCCTACACTAGTATAAGTGAGCTGCCAAGTTCCTTTTTCGATTTGGAGAAGCTTGAAGAACTATATAAGAGAGGCTGTGAGCTATTCATGGAACTTCCACTGGCAATTAAACGGCTCAAGACTCTTGAGAAGCTTGATCTTGATAAGACTCAAATTACACATCTGCCAAGAGAGATCCAAGAGTTGACCAATCTCCAAAGTTTAACTCTTTGCTTTTATGGATATGATCAAAGTTTTGGTCCCATAATACTTCCTGGAGTGATATCCAATTTGACTAAGTTGAAGATTTAAGCATTGATGTAAGTCCGGATGACAATCGGTGGGATAAGAATATACGAGACATTTTACCAGAATTTTCCGAGTTGAGAGGGTTGAGGACCCTTGCTTTATATATCCCAAGGGCTAAACTTTTGGAGCATCTACTAAATCGGGAATACACTGAATTTAATTACATGATTGGCGATCACAAGAAGCGGCTCATATCACGTGAGCCATTGGCAGTTACAAAAAAATTCAAAGAAAGTCGGCGTAAGTTGAGATTCGTCAATGGAGTGGACGTCCCAAAGGAGATCAATGCAGTTCTTAGCCGCACCGAAACCTTTTTCATGGAACAACACATGAGCATCAAGAGTCTCTCGGAATTTCATGTGAAGGATATAAGAAAGTTGTTTACATGTAGGGGTAATAATCGGTTTGTTCTTTTAAACCGATTAAAATTAATCAAAAAATCTTTTTTTTCAACCAACCGAACCTGATTGCTTAGCTTTAACCGAATTTAATCGATATTTCGGTTTCGGTCGGTTAAATTCGGTTTAGAACAGTTTAAAATTTTAAATTTTTTTTTTAAAATATCTAAATAAATTAATTTAAATATTAAAATTAATTTATAAATACATATTAATATATAATTTCATTAATATAACTATAATAAAACATAATTAAGTATTAAAATATAAAAATGATTAATAAAATTTTAAATATGAATTTTTAAACAAAAAAATTAATATAAATTTTGATTAATGTCGGTTAAGTTCGGTTAATTGTGATTAACAATTTATACCCGAAATTAACCAACCACTCAAAATTTACAAATTTTTTTCTTTCGATTTTAACTAATAATAATATATTAACCGCTCTTAATCGACCAACTTCGGATTCGGTCGGTCGGTTAAGAGCGCTTTGAAGGATTTTGATCACCCCTATTTACATGCATAGTAGGAGAATGTAATGAGATGGAAATGCTTGTTGATGGAACTTCCCCAAACAAGAACCCGTTGCGTTACGCGGAATTCTTAAGTGTCTATTACATGAAGAATCTCAAAAGCATTTGGAGAGGGCCAGCTTTTTCTATGCCTTGGTTTTCTTGCCTCAAGTACATAGCATTCCACACTTGCCCCATGTTGACAACCTTTTTCACCTTGGATTTTCTTGTGAGCCTTAACAAGTTGGAGGATCTTGTAGTCAAAGATTGTTCCACATTAACTACGCTCATAAGTCATGAATTATCGAATGTGCCAGAGTATTGCTACCTTCCAAACCTGAAGAGGCTATTACTTGTTTCTCTTCCTAAACTGGTCAGCATTTCTAGTGGATTGTCTATTGGAAAAGGCATGGAAAAAGTAGGATTTTATTATTGTCCAAAACTCCGGAGTCTTTCTCAGCAGGAGTTGTCAAGCCAGGAACTGAAGACCATTAAAGGAGAAACCAAGTGGTGGGGAGAGTTAGATTGGGATGAATGGGGACAAGCAGGACCACCAAACAAGTTCAATGACATCTTCTTCCCTATTAATGAGGAGGCTGACGTCATGACTTAGTTGATTGCGGAGATGACATGCACTTCTAGCTCCAAGGTGAAGAAATCCATGTAAGCCATCCTATACTCTCCATTTCATGGAAAGTAATTATTATTGTTATTGTCGACCCTTGACAACACAAGTCATCCGATAGCAGCTGAAGGAAGATCTGTTCATTTACCTGGGGAAGACACATTTTTTAGTAGATATATCTTCAACTATTCTTAATCGAAGCACAAAAAATTGCTTTTTGGGGTTTTTGACCTTACATATTTTGGTTAAAACCTCTAAAAATATGGCTATACTTTACTATGTCAAGTTTTGTGAAAATTTTTAATACTTTTCGCCACTGTTAAGTGGAAGTTGTAACTTTGATATAAAAATGAGAAAAAAATTTGAAAATATTTCATATGTAACTTTGAATTATGATGTTTCAATTTTTTATCTATTAGTTGCATGCAAAACCGTACACATATACAGCTTTTATGAAAAAGAATCAAAAAGAGTCAAAGATTTTATTTAAAAAGTCATAACTTTATAGCCTTTTTTTGGGTTAAACTTTGATAAAAACTCACAAAATTTTTGTTTACATACCAAAGAATAACCCTTGAAATAAATCAATGTTGCATAAATTTACCAATATATTATATATGAGATGTTTTTCTGCCTTTATTGTTACTTCGTTGCTTTTGTTAACTTTTGTTCATGCTAAATCTTCAAAACTTATTTATAAAACAATTATTATTTTTCTGCTTACGTTATTATCATTTCTGTAGATGGCACAGTAACTATTTGTCACTTACGTCTTCACTTTGTATATTTTGAGACCTAAATATTAGTTTTTTTTTCATGTGTTGGGCATTGGAATTAATTTCTCTGTGCATTAATTTATAAGGTTTGATTTCATTCCGATTTTTGTAGTATGCTCTTCCATATTGCAATGTATGTCTATTGGACAATATAGAACAGCGACTGACTTTCAATATAGGTAATGATGCAGAGTTGAACATTGCGTCCTATATAATCAGTATATTGACAAATATGAAAAAAAAAAAAAAAAAACATGGAGACAGATGCTAATAGTGACAAGTTTTGCTCAGGGACTCAGACCACCCAATGATGTAATTTTGCGAAGGATGAAAGGAGTTTCAGCTCTGGAAGCTGAAGACCGTGCTTCTGTTGCTTTAAATAAACTGAAAAAAAATGATTTCCTTCTGTCTGTTGTTGTCTCTATGATTGAATTTCTGAGATTTGTTTGTAATAACAAGCATCCAATGAAAGACTATGGTTGTATCTTTTAAGTTTAGATGATGCTGAAATGTTAGCAAAGACTATGTCTAGTAATTAGAACCAATCGGTGTGTATTGTAATTAGGCTCATTTCATCCCGGAATTACATTTACATGTAATCGCACTGGATGTTTAATAAAGAGCTATTGCACTGCACTGGTTGGTGCGTCCAACTGATCCAGAATTATGGAACACAACATATTTCAAATTTGTGGGTTACAATTCTGATTATTTTTCTATTCATCTTAGTGCAGTAGAGTAAGTTCCAGTCCTTCTATGTCAAGAGAGCAGCCAGTCTTATTACAAGATGTAACTGCCATCTATAGGAACCTTTGGCTCCAAGATTCTGCACACTGTGAAACTTACGGTGTGTAAATGAAGTAGCAACTTATTTGAAGGGGTAAGTTTAAAATCCTTCTTTAGTCTGACATATTTGTGGATTGGCAAACGCAAAGCTTACAATCACAGTGGATAAATCTTAGATATCATGTGGATAACTAGTTCCACAAGGATGCCAGCTTGTATAAATGAATAGGAAAGCTAATGAATCTTGATTCCAATCCTTGTGCTATTTGCAATCTATCTCCGCTTATTTCTCAACCAACATATATGAAATTAATGAAAGAGTTCTAGAAAATCGGGTGTTTATAACAATTAATATTTCAAGATTTCAATTAAGGAAATTTCTCAAGTAAACTTACTAGTGCACAATCATACTCACAAATATAATGATGGAAACAAATAATTGGTTTCACATTTTTAAAGTTTAGGTGCTACTAGGAGTGGAAACGAGTCAAACTAAGTTAAGACAAGTAATAGTATAAATTATTAGGCCTGTTTTAAAATTTATTTAATTTATTTGTAAGGCAAAATTTTGACTTAACTTATTTATAAAATTTGAAAAAATGTGACTTAGCTTGTTGGCCTATTTAGGCCTAGTTATTAAAATATAATTGACACATTGATAGAATTATAAATTCAAATATATACATGTCATAAATAGATTCTTTAATAAAAAAAGAATAATAATTTTGTTAAATAAATAAAGCCTTGAACAATATTTTATCTCCATTATTATAGAAGTTACAATAATTCAACAGGTGCTTGTTAAAGTGCCCCTAGGGCTTTGGTATCCAGGGTGATATGATAAAATATAAGCTACTGAATGAGATTATAAAAATTTTAGTAATAATTTAGTAATCTCATTCAATGACCTGTATTTTGTCACACCACCTTGGATACTAAACCCCTAAGGACACCTTAGAATTCACCAATTCAACATAACAAATAATAATCATATTTATTTAAAATAAAAAGATTAAATGATACAATAATATAAATTTATTATTCACAAACTTTTAAAACTTGAGAATATTGATGATTGAATTGAAAAAGGAAAAAAGTACAATAATAAAAAAAGTAATAATAATTATAATGTAATTAGTCAAATAATTTAAATGAATTAGATTAAATTAGTATATTAGTTAAATAGATCGACATAGTAAACTAATAAGTCAAATCTAAAGTTAAATACGTTATACTTATTTAATAAATAAGTTAATATATTAGTTTATGCTTGGTTTATTTAATTAAATAAACAAGTCAACCAAATTTTCAATGAGCCAAACTATAAGCCACTCATCAATGAGCTAATTTATTTTCATCCCTAAGTCCTATTGACTACATTATTCATCTATTTTTACTGATCTAATTTATTACTCTTTTGTGAACGGTGTGTGTTCAAGAATTTCTCAAAATGTGTCTTCTTATTTATACTATTCGATGACAACATTTAACTGAATTCCTGAACTGTCCAACTACTATGTTTGCATGCTCAATTCCCAGCTACATTGGTCTAAAGTTTTATTGTATTTTTAAACTTTCTTCCCTACATTACTTAAAATATTGATACAACTATATATATTTCAAGGTCAGTATATGCTTTTATTGATATTTACAAAATTTCAGATAAAGTTATTTCTAATATATAAAATATCATCACTAGCTTTCAAATTTTACTTTCATTAAAATATTGAAATATATTTATTCCCTCTACTCTGTCACTAACTTAAACATTGACAACATTTTCTTATTTACTTTACTACAAACACGAATGACACAAATGACAACATTTACCATTCATTGACCATACTACTCACGTTCCATCATTTTGTCTCTACTTTCTCCTGTTTTCAATTCTTCATATGATTCTATTTGAAATTATTGCTTTGCTGTAATCTCTTGTTTAAATTTAAAAGCCTAATGCTTGTTTTAATTCAACATGCACCTTAGATTTCTATAGTCTTCATGTAATCTCTACTTATTGAGATTGCATGATAGAAGAAACTTCAAAATTTTTTATATATACATCAATTTGTTCACAAAA
This sequence comes from Sindora glabra, assembly GCA_020226215.1. Classification (NCBI taxonomy): domain Eukaryota; kingdom Viridiplantae; phylum Streptophyta; class Magnoliopsida; order Fabales; family Fabaceae; genus Sindora; species Sindora glabra. The sequence goes on from CM035225.1 coordinate 9,834,402, forward strand.
TTTATAATATAAATGTGTGTGATTGACTAGAAGTTTAGTCCTTTACAGAACCATTCAGGAATCCTCTTATGTTTCTACAACATTAAACAAATCCTATGCTTTATAAAGGTATCAAAATGAATTAGGTTTAATGGGTTGACCTGAGATTAATATAATTTTATCTAACTTAAGACTGGAATTAATACGAAAAATAATAATAATAGCTTAACTTGATAAGGGACTAAAACTAATTAGCCTGACTTAATAAAGCATTGAAACTAGTAAATATTAACTCATTAGGTTATTAGATTAGTTCATTAATTTGATAATAGTAGTAAGTAATAAATAATTAATTTATTATATATTTAATTTATATATATATATTAAAATAATAATTTTGATATATTAAATTTATACTTTAATATGTATAATATTAAAATTATATATGAGCAATATTAAATAATTTTTAATATTAAAATTAATAAATTTATATATTTAATATTGTTAATAAATATTATATAAGGTAATGAAAATAAATAATTATATTAAAATTTGAATTAGTAATTTTATATTAAAATTTAAATTATTTAAAAAGTTTCAATAAATAATTTTGATATTAGTTTTAAATATATTATATACATGCATATAATATATTATTATTTATTCTTATTATTATATATAATACTTTAGATTTGATCAATATATGTTTAATAATATATATTTATTTTCATATATAATATATATGACTCATTGATATAGATAATAAAATTTTAAATAATAATAATAAAATATAATTATATTTAATAATAATAAATTTTAATTAACTAATGATATAAAATTAACAATAAATAAATAACTAATATGATAATAATAATAATAATAAAATGTAATGAATTATAAAATCCACTTGAACCCGTCTGATAAATATGGACCTAGAACTAGAATTAGTACTATAATAACTCAATCTGAACCTAGTTAATGAAAAAGCAGTCTATCTTGAAATTGGCCCAACGTATAATTTTTGTCCATTGAATTAACCCAATATGATTAAATTAACACATTTTGACAAGTTTAATGCCTTATGTTTCAAAGCCAATCAACGAAAATGCTATTCTTCTTTTGTTATTGGATTGTGTGAGTATCCAAGGAGAAGAAGAAAAAAACTTCTTGAAAACCTATTTCTTTCTTATAAAAGAATCAACTCATACGAAAATATGGTTTACATTTAGCAAAATGTTCATCCAAGTATTGAAATCCTTTCAAAATAATTGGTAGTAGTTAGAGTAGTTCTTTGGTACACAAAAAATGGCGGCTGAAAAATAATGTATAGGTTTAATCTTAAAATTTGACTTTCTAATGGATAAGTTGTTCGTGTTTGGCCCATTTAAATAAAATATTTTATTTTAATCCTCTTAATATATAAATTAGATAAATTCAGGTTCAAATTGATAATTTTGATCAAAATTTATTAGGCTAAAAAATTTTAGTTGGTGCACAAATCAGCAATCATTAAAAGGAAATATTAATCATTTATCAAAAAAAGAAAAATTAATCAGATTCATTTTGTTACGACAAAATACAGGCAAATCATATGATTTATTTAAGGTGAGAAAACAACTTGATTTGATCACTAACATCATGTAACCAACTGATTTTTCTTTCAATGGTAATTAACTTTGAGCGTTGATGTCAATTAGAATTTTCAACTTTAAATTTAACAAAAATTACTGATATGGATCAAATGCAATTCAATTTGCAAATTAAATAAATCAAAATAGAATATTTTGTTGAGGAAGAACCAAATGTAATTAATTTGTATATTTAAAAGAACAAAATTTTAATTAAACGTAATGTCTAAATTTTGAATGATCGATGCTCAATCTAATCTTCACATATAACACTCACTAAATTTTTTGTACTAAAATATATATAATAACTAATGAGGACAAAGTTAAAAGCTAAATTATGTTTAATATTTATGTTTTTCTTATTTTTTTAATAATAGAAGAATGACAAATTATTTAACACATATAACATGTCGAGTTCCATCTTAGTATCATATGTTATTGCAGACAATGGCATTATTTTCTAACCCTCTAACTTGAACTATGCCGCCACTCTTCCAAACCTAGCTTTTCTAACACATCTTAGAGTTACTTCACTCTATTAAATTTAGATTTTGTTTGTGTATCAATATGTACTATTTATAATTTGATTGAGATATAAAAAAATCAAGTATTAACAACTTTGACTAACAATTTTTTTAAAGGAAAAGAGTCTTAGTTAGAAGCAACAGTTCAAGGGAAAATTTTCTAATTTTGGTGGTATTAAAATTTTAGTATTATTCCTATTATATTTTGACAAATAAATGATTGTGATGATTGAGTGATTCCAAAAATTAGAGAATTTTTTTTTCATTTATATTGCGAGAGGAATTCAATTCCTCTCTTTTGTCTATATATTTGCTTTACTACAACCACGAATGACACAGATGACATTTACCATGCATTGAACTTATTATTAATCAGCATCACATTTTCACCCCCTTGTTTCTGGTTTTTTCTGTTTTCAATTCCACATGTTATTCATTTAAACTTAATGCTTTTCTGCAATCTCTTGTTTATATTTAAAAGCCTAATGCTTGTTTTAATTTACCAACATGCATCTTAGATTTCTGTAATCTTCATGTAATCTCTACTTATTGAGACTGCGTGATAGAAGAAACTTCAAAATCTTTGATATATACATCAATTTGTGTCCAAAGTTTATAATACAAATGCAGGTGATTGACCAAAAGTTCAATCCTTTACAGAACATTCAGGAATCCTCCGATGTTTCTATAACATTAGACAAATCCTATGCCTTCTGTTACAAAACCTGGCAGCGAAAAAGCTATTCTTCTTTTGTCATAGGATTGTGTGAGTATTCAAGGAAAAGAAAAGAAAAACTTGTTGACAACCTATTTTTCTGTTACTCCACCAGCTGTACATTTAAATCCTCAGCCTAAGCAAAAACTTCCTTTACATCAACCTTTTTGCTCAATTCTGATGATTTCAGCCTGATCTAACAGTAATCCAATTCCCGGATGACCATAAAGCACTGTCTTCCTGCTGCAATATTGCTGCTCCTCTTCTTTCAGCATAGCACCCTGGAATTGAATCATTTTCCTGAGCACCTTCTTCATCTGAATCATATTCATCCTCGAAGCTTTGAACTGCTAAAACACTTGCAGGTGAGCCAACCCATTCTTCCTCACAAGATCTCGAAGAATTCCTTGAAACAAAAGGATGGCTAAGCAACTCCTCAGCCGTCCACCTCAACTTCGGATCTCTCTCCAAACACTTTGTCAAGAAATCTAACCCCTCCCTTGAGATATGGGATGGAAACTGAGGCTTGTCATTGCCACGTGCAATTTTGAGAACAGCAGCCATGGGAGTTGAAACTTCATCCCCCCACGGAGGCCTTCCAGTAGCCATTTCGATGACTGTACATCCTAAAGACCAGATATCCGCTTTAAAATCCAGCTTTTCATTCCTCAAAACTTCCGGAGCCATCCATAGAGGAGTTCCACCAACAGATTGCCAGGAATTCTCCGAACATCCACTATTGCCGCTGCTCTTTTTGTCCTTCAGCCTTTTCGCACATCCAAAATCCGCCAATTTAATGTTCCCGGTTAAACCAAGAAGCACGTTTTTGCACTTGAGATCACAATGCACAATTCCTTGCTGGTGAAGGTAATGCAAGCCTTGAAGGATTTCTCTGGTGTACAACTGGATCACTTCTTCTTCTAATGAACCACCAAATTTCTGAGCTACATCTGCCAAACTGCCCCCAGCCATGTACTCCATCAAAACATTTAGACCATTTTCCCTCTTCTCTGTCCCCAAACATTGGACAACATAAGGGGATGGATCTAAACTCTCGAGGATTTCAACCTCGTTTTCCAAAGCCTCAATTCCAGACTCTGAATTTGCTGATTTCACAACAAAAAGTCCTCCTGTGTTTTTGCTCATGGCCAAATGTACAGTGCCAAAAGATCCTGATCCAACCAATTTTCCCTTTACCCATTCAGTGGGTTTAGGGGATAAAGATTGACAATTTCCAGCCATATCCTGCTTTCCTTAAACCAAAATTCCGAAGGGGATTCAAACCTATTTCGATTAGTATTGAATTGGGGACAGAATCCCAGAATAAGATACAAAAGTCCTCGTTTTTCCAAACTCAATACATTTTTTCAACCCAGTCACCAACACTTCAAAACGGTTCTAGGAAAGCACAAAGCCAATATCTATGAAGGCATCAAAATGCCCACTAGAGAATAGAGAAGATATTTTGTCAAGCAACCCTTCCTCCTAGAAGAAAAAAGAACAAAATCAAGTTTGCAAACAAGTAATTCGTCGATTTCAATGGCATGTAAGATTCACCAGAAAAACAAAAATATCAGAAAAAAAATGAAAACTTTGATGCCATACACAGAATTACACAGCAATGGAAGCCTTACTTTAAGGATTTCAAAAGGAAACGACAATGATTATCAATGAGTAGAGCGGTTCCCCATATAACGGAAAACCGCTCTGGGTGATTCTACCCCCAGTAGCTAACGCTGTGTAAATTTCAGGTTTTTGGGTTTGTGAAGAAAACGACGAAGGTAACAGAAAACAAGAGAGTTTTTTGTGTTTATATACAGGCAGTTTTTGGAATAACGAGACGGGTGACAGCCCTGAATCTATGGAACTTTCTTTTTGTGAATTTGGGACAGAGACAGAATTTGGATAAGGATGTCCGAACCTACAATAATCGGTTGACGTTGCGGAAATGTTTTTAGCCGATAATATAAATAAAGGTTTATAATATGTGGTTTTACATTTTTGAAAATTTGATAAGAAAATGGTTATGAAATGAAGTGACCGATTTCATTTACAGGTAAACAACAAAACGGTGGCCATTAATGCATTATAAAATTTCTCTTCTTCTGGTAAAAATTATTTTTTGAGATTCCTACACTTGCCTATTATCAACTCTTATTTATTTATGGACAAAGTTAACTTGGAACAAACTATTTTCCATTTAAATGAATCAACAATTTATTCCTAAAATTGATTCCTTCCCATTAAACAAAAATGATTTAATATTTTATTTACTATAAGAGCAACGCTAGGTGTCTCGACAAATTTGTCCCACAACACATGCCAAAATAATATTACCTAGGAATAATAATTTAAATTCAAATGTCAGAATCATATTATATCAAAAATTAGTAATTATTTGAATAAACTCATCATGTTATTTTGTATCAATCCATTTATTAAATATGTTAAGACAAATCAATCTATTTAATTCATTTAATAATTTTAATTAAGAAAATTTTATATTATAAAATTATTTATTAAATTTAAATATTTATTATTTCCATAAAAGTATTTTTAGTTATAAATAAAATATATTTTTAAACTTTTATTATCATTTTTTAAATATAAATTTTATATTTTTATTATATATAATTATTTATAATTTAATTATTAATTATTTTAACTAATATTTTTAAAATTTTAATATAAATTTTTAAATAAATTAGTTTGTTAACATGTTTAAACTTTAATCCGGCTCATTTATTACTTGTGTTAAACGAGTCCATTTATTTACAACCTAAACTCGTATAAACTTAATTTAAATTTGTGTAAAAGTTTTGTATTTATATTAATTATTGTGCTATATCAAAAATTATCACTCCTAATATTATCTATTAAATTTGAAAATTATATAGATTACATAGGAGTTTAAAAGGCCAACATTTTATCAGCACCATCTTTGAAATAAATTTCGCTTTTATTTACTAGTTTAGTACATCTAATATCTTCCTTTGTATAAATATGGAAAACATATTTGGTATGATGATAAAAACAAGGCTTATTTTATATTTATATATTTTATATTTTATTATACCTTCTTTGCTCTCAATTGGATGTTTTTATAAGGGATATACAAGAAACTATCCCTAAATGTATGCTATTTACGGATAATATAGTTTTGATTGAAAAATCGCGGAAAGAAGTTAACTATCAATTGAAGCTTTAGAGACAAGCTTTGGAATTAAAAGGTTCTCGCTTAAGTAGGAATAAGACAACATATATGCATTACAAATTTAATAAGAAGTAAGATAAAAATAATTTGAAGATAAGAATTGAAGAGCATATCATACTGTAAATATCTAAATTTAAATATTTGGGATCTTTTTTATAAAGTGATGGGGAAATTGATAGAAATGTTACACACAAGATACAAACTGTTAAAATGAAGAAAGGCATATGAAGTTATTTGTGATCGTAAAGTACTTACTAAGTTTAAAAGAAAAGTTTTATCGGACAGTTATACGATCAATTATGCTTTATAGTAGTGAATATTAAGTTCTAAAGAGGCAACAAAGGTAAAAAATGAGAGTAGCAGAAATGAGAATGTTAAAATAAATGTGTGATTATACAAAAAAGAATAATATACGAAATAAATGCATATAAAGCATATTGACGTGGTATTTATTAAGGAAAAGATGACAGAAAATCGGTTAAGGTGGTTTGATCATGTGCAAAAAAGAACATTGGAGGCACTAATGAGAAAAATTAATCACATGATTTTTAATTTTGTAAAAAAATATAAAAGGAAGCCAAAAATGATATTGAAAGAAATTATAAAAAAGAACTTCTTAATGAATAATATCATTAAAAATTTAATTTTTAATAAAACCTCTTAAAAAAGATTATTGGAGGTACTAATGAGAAAAATTAATCATATAATTTTTAATTCTGTAAAAAAATATAAAAGGAAGCCAAAAAAAATATTGAAAGAAATTATAGAAAAGAATCTTTTAATAAATAATATTATTAAAATTTTAATTTTTAATAGAACTTAATGACATTATATAATTCATGTAACTGATCTAATTTTATTATTATTATTATTATCGTCTTCGTCGTCTTGCTCTCAATTGGAACGCTCATCAAGGGCTCGAAGCCATATCCATTTTAATCTCCACTTGCTGCCATTGACCCCTACACTGCATTTGATCCATCTGTCGTATCACCAGAGGCGAATATGTGCCCAGGCATCTAATGCCCTGCAGACTTGTAAGAGAAGTCAATCATAGGTGGGTCCCATAATCATATCCATTCATCGGAAGCTATCAATCACGAATTCGGGGCTGGACCGGCATCTTATCTCTTTTCATCCTTTCCGGTGGCACTAATAGAAAGGAAGCCGATTAGACGTATTAGAACGTGTTAATCCAATTTTATTAAATTAATTTAATAAATTAAAATTATATATTAAAATAATTTTAAGTCAGTTTACTTTTTTATTAAATTAAATTTAAATTGAATTGATATAATACTAATTCCAATTTTAATCTCAAGTCAATATTTATTAAGTAAATTTTTATAATTTATTATATTTTCTTATGTTATTAGTTATTTATTTATTATTAATTTTATATTATTAATTAATTAAAATTTATTATTATTTATTTAATATAATTATATACTATTATTATAACTTAAAATTTTATTATATATGTTAATAAATCATATATATTATATACGAAAATAAATATATATTATTAAATATATATTTAATAAAATAAATATAGATTATTAAAATTTAGTAAATATATAAATTTATATTTAATAATATATACATTTAATAAAATAATTTAAATTTTATATTGACCAAGAATTTTATATTATATATTTATATATTTATTTTATTTAATAACATAAATATATTTAATAATTTATATATTATCAAATATATAAATAATAATATAAATAATATATTAATAAAAATGATTATAATAATTTGTATATAATAATAAAAAATAAATAATAGTGCATTATATTATATATGCATATAATATATTTAAAATTAGTATCAAAATTATTTATTTAAATTTTTAAATAATTCAAGGTTTTAACATTAAAGTACTAATTAAAATTTTAATACAATTATTTATTTTGATAAATTTATAAAATATATATTGATAATATTAAATATATAAATTTATTACTTTTAATATTAAAAATTATTTAATATTTATCATATATATAATTTTAATATTATATATATTAAAGTATAATTTTAATATATCAAAATTATTATTTTAATATCTATATAAAAATTAAATATACAATAATAAATTAATTATTTATTACTTACTACTATTAATAAGTTAACAAGTTAATTCAATAATCCAACAAACTAATATTTATCAATCCTAGCCATTTATCAAACAGGGCTAACCAATTCCAATCCCTTAACAAATCGAACTAACTAGTCTCAATCCTTTATCAGGTCAAACTAACTAGTCTTAGTTCTAAATCAGGTAAAATTATATCAATTTTAAGCTAACTCATTAAATCTAACTTATTATGACATTTCTAAAACTAACAAACCTTAATTCTTCTCTCTCCCAATGAATAATCTTGATTAGAATCCCGAGATTGAGAAATAGATATTCATCTTATATTTAATATATATTATGTAATATAAATTTTAATTATATAAAATTGATATATATATAATAATATTTCAATGATATTTTTTATTATATGTATTAAATACAATATATACATAAATATAAATATATTTATAGGATTTAAATATAATATATAAATTCAAAATTCAAAATTTGGGTAAAGGTTGGACATTTTTATTTCAAAACAAACCGAACTTTAGTATGGCAAGTATAAAAAAATCTGGTCCGAACCAAGCTTAGTTAAGCAAAAATACATTAATATTTATATAAGTCCAGTCCAATTATTGCTCACCCCTATATTAAAGTAATTAGTTATAATAATTGCTCTTAAAATAATTAAATTTAAATAATCTATTTTTATTTAAATAATATATGAAATAATTATTTTTTAATGTTAAATTAATATAAGGGATAATATGATACATATAATTATATCAAAATCACTATTTTTCTAATCTCTTTTATATTATTATTTATAAAAATATATATTTTAATATATATTCTTAGTTCAAATTAATAATATATAGTATTTAATTCATATATATTCTTATTTGATATATATTATCAATTATTTAAATAATTTTTTCATAAACTAGAAATTCCAGTTTCTTATAATTAAAATAGTATTTATATTCAAGTTGATATTCACTAATGTTATGAAGCCTTTACTGAAGGATTTAATAAGGAAACAACTTATTAGTGAAGTTGATTCCTTTACACTAAAACAAAATAATTTAATATATAATTATCATAAAATAATTTAATATTTTATTTACTGTAAATATGAAAGGAATATTTGGTATGATAATGAAAATAATTTATTATTGATATAATTAATTATAAAAATTAATTGTAGAATAACTGTATTTACATACTTGATTTTGTTGTTTTGTGTTTGGTAATATTATATAATAATTGATTATAGAAAAGTTATTTTTATTTAACTAATGTATAAAATAATCATTTTTTAGCATTAAATTTCTAAAAAGAATAATATGATACACAAGATTATATTAAAATCACTATTTTTCAATATTTTTATATTATTATTTGTAAAAAAAATATATTTTTCAATATAGATGTATTCTTAGTTAAAAATAATGATATATATCATTTAATTTATATATATATTCTTATTCAATATATATTATCATTTATTTGAATTATTTTTTCATAAATGAAAAAGTTCATTTTTTATAATTAAAATAGAGTTTATATTTAATTTGATATTCACTAATTTAAAAAATTACAAATAATTAAATTGTAGGATCTCAAAAGTCATTCATAAATATAAAATAAAAAAATAAAGTTAGTATAAGTATAAAATTTAAAATTTATACAATTAAAAACGGGTAGTAAATCTGAAAAAAAAGAAAAGAACGAGGCTAATATCTATATAAAATTTTAAATTTCTCTTCCCTATAATCAAGTAAAAGTAAAAGGAATACGCTATTCTGATTAGCTTATTTTATAATTGAAATTATTACTTATAATTTATTGTTGGTAATTTTTATATCAAGCATCATCTAAAAAAATAATAATTAATTATTTAACTTATATTAGCTAATTATAATTTTTAATCTCTATACTAAACCAAAAAAAATATTTTATTAACTGTGATGTTTCATAATAAAAGCATTTTAACAATAACTTTGGCGTTTACGAGTCATTTCACGTGAAACTCATGAATATTTGAGTAACAATGAAACTAACGGGAGTTCTTGAGTACATTTCTTTCCCATACTTCCGTATACTCTTGGCGGAGATGCAACAATATTCTTACACATGGCTAAAGGAAGCTTTGCTACCAGGCACAAAAAACTGATCTTTTACTCTTGGCCGTTAAAAAAATATTAGTATATATATATATAATTCCTTTATAGTATACTTCATATGCCAAAAAACATTGCAATATTTTAAAGATGCAATTAGGACAGAATTTGGCTGCGGCCAAGAGGCTGCTGCCCATCTTTTTAAGCAGCCGCGTGTCCGCGCAGGTTGATTTAGATACTTTTCTTTCCTCGCCTAAAATCTTCTCTCCTTTTTATTATTTTTAAATTTTTTTTTCTATTTTTACGTCTCTTTCTGCAATTCAATCCCTTATATTTCATAAATTTAAATATAACAATTTTTCATTTTTTAATTCTAATTAAATTTGATGAACTTTTATAAATATATATATAATAAAATATAAATATTAATTATTTATTTATACTTGTACTAAATAAATGTGATATATTCAGTTTTATATGCATCAAAATTTAAAAATTTGAAATTTCACAAGTCATATAAAACATCAAATATGATATTTATTGTGGAATATAATATATACATATATAATCACACAAATTCTCATGAATTTTTTAAACAATTATCACAATATCATAAAATTTTAATTTGTCACTTTATTTTATTTATAATTTTTATAAAGTGACAAATTAACATTCAATCATAATGATACTAATTATTTAAAAATATTTGTGTAATTAAATATATACTTAATTAATTGCACAGTAAATTTCAAGTTTGATGTTTTTTATAGTTCGTAAAATTTTAAATTTTTATGTTGATGCACTCAAAATTCAACCTCACATATTTATTACAAGCATATATAAAGGAATAATTAGTATTTGTATTGCACTTTATATATATATATATATATATATATATATATATATATATATATATATATATATATAGTAAAATATAAATATTAATTATTCTTTAATTCTTGTACTAAACAAATTTGGATGGGTTTTATGTGCATCAACTTTAAAAAAAATTGTCCTAGCAATTATAAAATGATGGTAAAATTATTCTTAAATTATATAAAATTATAATTTTATATTTAAATAATAATTTGTATATACAGTTTTGTTCTTATCCTTTCATATAATAATTCAAGGACAAAATTATCTATATAGAAAAATAAAATTATCTATATAAATCATTATTTAAAAATAAGATTATAACTTTATATAATTCAATGATTATTTTGCCAACACTTTATAATTTCAAGGATGAAATTGAAATTTTTATCTTTCACAAATTATATAAAAACTTCAAGATAAATAATTATTGTGTAATATATATATGTAATTACATAATTTTCTATGAATTTTTTAAATATCACAATATCATCAAATGTTAGTTTATTACTTTATTTTATTTGTAATTATTATAAAGTGACAAATTAAAATTCAAATAATAATGTGATACTAATTATTTTTAAAAATATTAAAATTTGTGAAGTTAAATAAATATATATTTATTCAATTGAAAAATAAAATTTAAATTTGATGTTTTATATATTTTGTGAAATTTTAAATTTTTATGTTGATATAAAACTTAATATTTCACATTTGTTTAGTTCAAGTATTAAGAAATAGTTAATATTCATATTTTACTTTATATATAAATATAGATATAAACAAATGAAGAAGTTAGTTCATCAAATATAATTATAGTGTAGAAATAAAAAAAATTGTTGTATTTTAAAAATTTGAATTGGATCATAAAAAAAGTTGTAAAAATAGAAAAAGAATTAAAAAAAAAAGGGTTTAACGTGGGGAAGGAAAATGTTTGAAATGAAGTACATGGATACGCGACAACTTAAAAAGAAAGGCTGCAGCCCAAGGGTTGCAGACAAATTCTGTTCTAATGAGTTAGCCTAAAATTAATATAATTTTATTTGACCTAAGATTAGGATTAATTAATTTGACCTGATATAATTTTTTATTCAAATGATAACATATTATTGTGTCATTCTGAAAATCATGAATTTGACAAAAGTTTTTCCTTTGAATAATAATTATGACTTCAGCCAAATATTACAATTCAAGGCTTTTTGCAAGTTCTAGTATGTATGAGATCCCTGATCTATTATGTATGAATTTTACATTTACTTCACACATGTAAAGAAAATTGTCCATTTAGAATTTTTTTTTTATATTATTTTGCTGCATGTCACATGAAACTAAAATTTATTGACCACTTCGATTTGGAAAATAGCATTATCTGGATAATGATGATATATATGTAATAAGATTGGCTCATAAGATCATAAAATTCATAATTATAACCCACCTTTTTTACTCAATTAGCCTTTTTCCATAGCATATTATCATGGAAAGTAAAAAAGAATTACAAATATATAAAAAAAAGTATGCTACAAGGAATTTAATCTCTTAAAAAATTAAATGTTTCAATCATTAAATTATATTTAATGTATTAAAATTTATATTTTTAATTTTAATTTATTTATTTTAAATATAAAAAAATTAATAATAAAATATTTAATCTATTAAGAGGATAAACTACCTGTAACATAATACTATATAAAATGTTCCTTGGGCTAAAAAGACAGGATTATCCCTTGTGCACCACACAAAAGAAAGCAATTCTACTATTATAAAATAAAATCTTTCATCAATTGTAACTTTTTATAATCGGTAGAGTCTCAAATCACTTAACACACAAATAAAATTTTGAATTAGAATTTACAACATAAAGAGAATGGAAAACCCAAGATGTAACCTCAAGTAAGCTAAGTTTATTATCTATTATACAACAAATCTTATTCTTATTCATAACAATGAGATAATAATTTACAACCGAATGGTCCTAATTTTTGAACAAATGGGATTAATTCATGATCAAGTGGCCTGCAAGAATATGACCATACGAATACTTATTGCAGTCTTCAAAATGTAGTACAATAAAACAAGGCCCTTCTTACAAAACCCTCTTGCAAGTGTAGTCATTTATAATCTGAAAGAGACTTCTAGAAGCTTCCTCATCCTGGACCTTTAGTTGAGCAACTCTTGAAAAACCTATTTGCTACTTAAGTAAAACATCTTCCTTTACATCAAATTTAGTCTCAGGTTGGGTTTTGTTTGTCCTTGCCAGAGCCCATTGGCCATTGCGTTGCCCAAATGGCCAAAGGCCTCATCTAACATTGAGATCTATATTCATCATTTATAGTCCATGCTTCTGGAGTTTGGAAAGAATAGCTATTGATCAAACACAAAAAGCCTTCATAAGCTATTAAAAATAATACATGAAATAAGTGTTTACATTCATACTAACCTGAACAATGAAATTGACCCCTTTGTATGGGGGGCCTCTCACTTTTAGTGAGATTATTGTGAGGCAATCTTAGTGTGTATGTAACATAAGTTTTATTTGAAATCATCATGTACATTTGAAATACATATCATGGATAATTCTAACATTTTACGGCAAGATGTCCCACATCCAAAAAAGGAAATTGGTTTAAACTTCATTTAGACTCTTTGGTATAAGGAAATGAAATGAAATGAGAATAAGAGTATAATAAAATAGAAAAATTATTTTATAGTTATGTTTGATATACTCAAACATTTCATCAAAGAATCTAATTTGTCTAGTGTAAAATCATCAATCCATCAACTTATTCCACAAATGTCCTATCCATTGCCAATTTACCTTGATCCTAGAATAAATAGTTCGATAAATGCTAATTAGGAATAATGAATTTAAAATAACTTATTTTTATATGGAATGATAGGATTCTTCTATTATTATTACAGTAGCAATTTTAAAATAAATTTCAATTAAAATAAGAACATAGCAATCGTTATGATCTAATATTATAATGTAATTTTTTAGGAAATCATACTTTTCTCTTCATTATGATAGTTAATAATCAATCAAGGAATTCACCTATTTCCTATTACACGAAGCAGGACTTTTGTCACAAGCTGACAATTGTGATAGTTCGACAGGCAAACATGCTTGGATTGAGATAAGACTTAGTGAAAAAAATTCAACATGTTATGAGGGTTCGGTTGATTTTTGTGAGAATCGAACACCCGAAGCATGGCAAAAAGTCCTTATAACAAATCAGAAAAAGTATGTCATTTTTCAACATGAGGGATTTTGTTTAAAATGCTCTTTAAAGGGGTGGAGTGTTCCAAGGGCCTGCGAGGCACCTAGACACTGAGTTAGGGGTGGAATGTGTTAGCTTATGGCCATCCCCCTGCACATTCAAAGTTATAGAATGAGGCATAAACCAAGCGAACAGAGTGTCCCTCTCCCTATTCAATTGTCCTTTTCAGTCCGTAGTGCACGGAGGTTTTTTGTGTGGAAGGATCCTGCAGTCCAGTATGCGCGAGTGCTTTAACGACATACGGTATTGATGTGTGAACATGTTGTACATGAGACTTGTTGTATAGGCGATTAGTCTTCGATGTCCCGCCATCTTTACCAAGCATGCTAAATAAGGGTTTTAGAGTGGAAGGCGGTATGTTGGCCAAGAGTGGCAAGCATGTACCGCACGATTTCGACTAGAGAGCCATCGACCCGTGATAGATGCTATTAAAGATTGGTTTGTGCCAGAGGGCCAAGATCGGGTAGGCATAATTGGTTAGATGTGGCTTATCCTTAATATTCGATATGTGCGAAGCTATTATTCTTACAAATTTGGTAGTGTTGTTGCCAAAGACTTGACCAATGAGTGCAAGAGATTAGATCATCCCGAGAAGCCAGTGGGCAAGGGAATGGTACATAATGGCGATTAAGGATTGGTACAACGGGCCCAAGCATTTATGCCAAGTGGACTATCTTGCTTATCGGTGTATGTGGGATATTAGTTATGTGCTCATTCATAGTAATGGTATCGAGGGATGCAAACCACCGTCCAATAGGATGAAAAAATTAATGGCTAATCTGGTGGGAAAAGCCTAGGTCTTGCTAGAGGACTTGACTACCTGAAGGATTGATGGAACTTGTGGGTGAAGTCATAGGTCATGCTAATGGGCGTGACCATAGTTGAAGGGCATAAGCGGATCATTCCAGAGGGAGTTGTCCAAAATTATGTCAAGGAGGTCCGGAAGGATCGTCCGAGTGCTCGAAGGGAGCATTATAGCCAGAAGGTTTGGCAAAGATTTAGAGGAATCGATGCTGTGTGCAATCTGTGGGTTAGATAGAGTGCATGCAATCTTCCCACATGATTGTTCAAGCTAGAGTGGAGGGTGCTCTATACTTAAATGCCCTTCTACAAGTTGAAGTGGGAGAACCATTAAAGGATGCGCTCACAAAGTCATCAGAGGACACACACCAAAGAGTGGTTGTAAGGATTACAATGCTAGTAGGCATTAAACTCTAAGGGTAGGTTGTGATAACCGATGATATACCAAAGGGCATTGATCCAAAGAGGATCAGAGGATCCGGTTGAGTGTACAATTGGCATTGTCTAGTGCAATGAGTCGATTAAAATGCAAACGAGCAACTGGGGAGCAAGGTTACGCCCTTTCTGTATAAATCCAGCGTAAGTCTTGTCTCTTGTACCAATGCAATGGGACACTAAGTACAAGATACCTATTAGTTAGTGATTCAAAGTACTAAGCATTTGCTATGAGCCATAAAGTTGGCACACACTTAAGTTGCGGAGGTGGCAGTAGTGCAATCTGTAGAGGTAGTGAGTACTAGTTGTAGAGGCAACTACCTGTCAAAAAAGTTACGAAGATAACGAGTTCGAGAGAGTTATATGGGATAGCGATACTAGAGAGAGTGTTGGGACACTTTGTAAACTGACTACAAAGGTAGCTCTTCAAGTGACTTACGGAGGATACATTTTGCCAAGAGATACCTATGTTGCGGAGGTAACAGGTAGCCCAAATTCGAGATAGGGGAAACATTTCATAGCACTCAAAGAGATAAGCTTTTAGACGGTTAAAGGAGTAACTTGGAGGAGTAGACTGAAGACCACAGCCGTGTTAGATTGAGGCGTCAATGAGGCCATTGACATTTGAAGTGGGGGAGAATGTCACAAGCTGGCTATTGTGACAGTTTGACAAGTAACCATGCTTGGATTGAGATAAGACTTGGTAAAAAAAATCTAACATATTATGAGAGTCTTGTGACTGAAATTTAGAATCAATCCATCTTGCGTACAATTTTTTTTATTTTCCCAAGTTTAGGGATATTTTAGTTATTTCAAAAGGTTCGAGAATCCAACGAGGTTCAAGAAGCCCATATTTGTAATCTTCGCATTTTTATCTTTGTGTCGATTGGTTTTCATGAGAATCAGACACCCGGAGCATGATAAAAAGCCCTTATGACAACTCAGAAAAAGTATGTCATCTTCTAGCGAGAGGGGTTTTATTCAAAATGCTCTTTAAGGGGTGGAGTGTTCCAAGAGCCTATGAGGTGCCTGGACGCTGAGTTAGGGACGGAGTGTATTGGCTTATGGTCATCCCCCTACACACTTAAAGTTATAGAATGAGGTATAAACTAAGCAAACAGAGTGTACCTGTCTCTATTCAATTATCCCTTTTGGTCCATAATGCACGGAGGCTTCCTGTATGGAAGGATCCTATGGTCCGGTATGCATGAGCACTTCAGCAACATACGATATTGATGTGCAGACATGTTATACATGAGACTTGTTGTATGGGTGATAAGTCTTCAATGTCCTACCATCTTTACCAAGCGTGCCAAATTAAGATTTTAGAGTGGAAGGCTAGCATATTGGCCAAGAATGGCAAACATGCATTGCATAATTTCAGTTGAAGAGCTGCCGGCCCGTGACACTTTTTGCGTAACTTTTTTATCAAACAAACATCAACCTATAAGTTTTCTCCTAGCATTAGATGTAGTAGGATAGAATAAAATTAAATAAGAATAGGAGTAATTAACTACCATAATATCTTTACTATAAAAATAATAGATATCTTATTAAATAATAATAAAAATATATGATATGCTTAATAATAAAAAATTGACATATTTTGAGTTTTATTATTAAAAGTATAATTAACTAAAAAAATTCTATAGTAAAAATCATAAAAATCTTGATTTATTGAAATTTTTAGATTAATAATTTTATTATTAATAATATAAAAATATATTATTTTAAATTTAATTATTAAAATATTTTAATAGTAAAAATAATGAAAATTTGATATTATTATAACATTTATTAATAAAAAATAACATCAAATATATGAAACTTATAAAGGATAAGAATATAAAAAAGTCATTCCATAAATAATAAAATTATTCATTTCATCATTTTTTTATTGTAAAATGAAGATTACATCATCCACTAGCAATTTGACTCCTCTAAGTTGTGTGACTAAGGGTGTAAATCAGTTAAGTTAAGTTGTGCTTCACTCTAAATATGTCAAACATACTTTCTAAATTATTGATTTAAATTTGGCCTGTTATTCTATGTAAAGATAAAATTTAAACTCAGCTTGACCTATTAAAAATATCTGACTAGGCCTATTAGCTTATTTAAAAACTTTCTTGTATAGATAGACTTTCAAATTTGTTAATAAATTAAATTTTTTTTAAGATTTAAAATTATCCAATGACCTAGTTAGTCTTATATACATATATATGTGTATTAAAATATTTATATACATAATATACATTATATTATTTATTTATAATTAAATAGGTCAGTCTGATAAGCCTATAGATCAAGTTTAAAGAAAGAAAATCTAATCTATTTATTTTAATAGGTCAATTTATTAATTCAAACTTAACTTATTTAGGTAAACATATCAAGTTAAACTAGGCCTTAAGTAAATTGACCATAAGCTTTTAGTAAGTCACCTAACCTACTTACACCCCTGTGTGTGATGTACTTTAAAAAGTAAAATGAATAATAGTAAATACTAATGCAAAAATCAAAGGCCAAAAATTTAATAAATAATAAATCATTAAAAAAATAATTTTTTAATTTATAATTATCTTATCCCTTGATTTTTCTCACCAATAAATATGATTATCCACTTAATTTGTCAAAGTATATCTTGCCCTGTAAAAGAATCTAATCCATTTCCTAAAATGATAATTCCCTATGATACTCCCATTCTATATATCAAGCAACTTTTTGTTCATTCTCATTTCATTTTATCTTATTATATCAAGAGCAAACATTATTTTAATACTTGTTCAGAAATTTCATAAAGTCCCTCATGTAATTATATAAAATAATTAAGTAAGTAGATTATATGTATCTATTTCAAACGATTTTGTAGATTTTAAGTTTTCAAACTCGTAAATACTTTGCCGTCATTGCAGAGAACGAAGCCCTTTGCTTCCGTTAGAAACCCACTTTATAATGTTCCTGCCGCACTGCCCTATTTTACGGCGCCTTAACTTCACTAACCTATCGGTTCAGTAATTGGGAAGCCCTATTTTTTAGACATAATGTTACATGGAACGAAAGTAATATTAAAAATTGAGTTATAAATATAAATTAAGAATTATTAATTAAATATAATATAATAAAATAAATTTATAAAATTTTATATAATAAATATAAAAATTTTAAATTTTAAATTTAAATTTTATTTTTAATATATATAATATTTTTATTTTAGATTTCCCCCTGTTCATTTCCTCCCTCCCTAGAGAGAGAAGCAAAATGGTACTAGTTTTCCTTTCAATAATTTCTCTTTCATCATCACTTTCTCTGAATTCGAACGCCAATTACCAAATGAGCTTATTCTTACTTCTTAACGGAAAAAAGAGAGATAGATCGGAGAAAAGGGTTTTCAAGCATTTAGATTTAATCTTTGAACTTGAGGTTTTTTCTCTTTGGGTAATTCCAAGTTTACTGAGCCCCTTGTGCTTGATGAACGGTATAATCCTTTTTACAAGTCTGGCTATGCCTCTGATCCTTCAGCTTCTGCAACATATAATACGAAACACGGTATTTTTGTCTGAAAATGTTCAAAGAATCAACAATGGTGGGGCGGAATACCAAATTAGAAGAGAGACAGAAAAGGAGGGTGTGATCAATAGACATAGTAGGGAATGGGGATTATATGTAAAATTGTTAAAGTGTTAGATTTAAAGTAAAAATGTGATGTTTTTTTCTATTCTACCTGTCTTCATTAATCACAATTACTAGATTTATATATTCACAAAATCAAGGTTGATTTAACGATTGATGAACGATGCTAGCAATACAGTCAATCCCATAAATGTTGTCGAGGGGGAATACCATCCATACAAACTCCAATAGCTACATCTTGCAATATGTCCACTATATGTATTTAAAATTCTTCGATACTTGTTTAATTCTAATAATTTATATAACATGCAAATGAACTACTAAAAATTATACGAAAAAAGCCTCGGAAGTCAATATGCAATTATATTGCCATTTTTGCTTAGAATTTTCATGTAAAAATCATGCAATTAACATCAGCTATTGTTATTAATTCGGTGCATTTGAGGAAATTGAATAATACTCACTAATTAATTTTTACCTCTAACTTGTATTTGGTTTCAATTTTAATGCTATTCACTAACTTTCGTTTGGATCAATCGTTCGAAATAAACACAATATCAAACACGTCTAAAAATTAACTTTTTTTTTGACAAAATCATATGTGGCAAAATAGAATACTAATTGAACTAAAAGGTTGCTAAACTAATTAAAAGAAGAGCTTGAATTATTTTACTTTTTAAATGTAAAATTACATCCTCCACTCCCTCGTTGAACTAAATCATGGAATTTTCCTTTCTATTATGAATTCTCAATCTACAATTGTGGCTAATGGGGGTGGCCCATTGTCACAAGTCGTCAGCTCTCCAACCGAAATCGTACAGCGCATGTTTGTCATTCTTAACCAACATGCCAGCCTTTCTACTTAAACCCACCCTTGGCATGCTTAATAAAGATCATAGAACTCACAAATCCGTAAGCCAATATTATATGTTGTTGAAGTGCTCTCGCTTACTGGAACACAAGATTCTTCCACATAAGAAGCCTCCGAGTACTGTAGACAGAAAAGGATTATTAAATAGGGAGAGGGACACTCCGTTCGCTTAGTTTATACCTCATTCTATAATTTTGAGTGTGCAAGGGGATGGCCATAAGCCAATACACTCCATCACTAATTCAGTGTCCAAGTGCCCCACCAGAACCTTAGCACACTCCACCCCTTTAAAAAGTATTTTGAACAAAACCCCTCATGCCAGAAGATAACATACTTTTTTCTAGTTGTTATAAGGGCTTTTCGCCATACTTTTAGCATCCGTTTCACATGAAAATCAACCGACACAAAGATAAAAATATGAGGATCACAAATATGGGCTTCTCAAACCCTGCTAAATTCTCAAACCTTTCAAAATGATCAAAATACCCCCAAACTTGAGAAAATTAAGAAAAATAGTACACTAACTGGATTGATCCTAAGTTTTAGCGACAAAACCACCACAATATGTTAGATTTTTTTATCAAGTCTTGTCTCAATCCAAGCATATTTGCCTATCAAACTATCACAACTATTAATTTGTGACATTCTCTCCCACTTCAAATGTCAATGCCCTCATTAATACCTCAATCTGACACAACTGCAGTCTTCATCCTACTCTTCTAAGTTACTCCCTAGACTGTCTCAAAGCCTACCTCTTTGACCACTATGAGATATTTCTCTTATCTCAAATTTGGGCTGTCTATTGCCTCCACAATATAGGTATCTCTTGGCAAAATGCATCCTCTACAAGTCACTTAAAGGGCTACCTTTGTAGTCACTTTACAAAATGTCTTGACACTCTCTAGTGTCATTATCCCATATAACTTTTTCAAACTCGTTACTTCTATAACTTGTTTGACAAGTAGTTGCCTTTGTAACTTGTACTTACTACCTTCATAGATTGTATAATCGCTACCTCGCGACATAAGTATGTGTCAACTCTATAAGTCATAATAAATACTTAGCACTTTGAATCACCTACTAACAGGTATCTTGTATTAAGTGTTCCATTGCATTGGCACAAGAGATAAGACTTATGTTAGATTTATGCAGAGAGGCCTTATAACCTCGCTCCCCAGCCACTTGTTTACTTTCAGCCCATTCATTACACTAGGTAATGCTAATTCATACTCGATCGAATCCTTTGATCCTTACTGGATTAATGCCTTCTGACATTTCACCAGCCATCGTAACCTACCTTTAGAGTTGATGCCCACTAACATTGCGATCCTCATGACCACTCCTTAGTTGCATCTTCTGATGACTTCAGGAGAGCATCCTCTAATGGCTCCCCTCACTTCAACTCGTAGAAGAATAGAGCACCCTCCATTCTAGTTCAAACAATCATGTGGGAAGATTGCACGCACTCTATTAAACCCACATATTGCAATAACATTGATTCCTCTGAATCTTTGCCAAACCTTTTGGCTATAATGCTTCCTCAAGCACTCTGACGATTCCTCTGAATCTTCTTGACATGATTGTGGACCACTCCCTCTAGAACAATCCATTCATGCCATTCATCTGTCATCACGTACTCTAGCATAATCTATGGCTTCGTCCTCCGATTCCACTAATCCTCAGATACTCAAGCCCTTTAGCAACACTAAAGCTTCTCCCACTAAATTAGTCATCAATTCCCTTATCTCACTGGATGATGGTTTTGCATCCCTTAATGGCACTACTATAAATGAGCGCATAAATAATATCCCGCGTACACCAATAAGCAAAATAGTCCGCTTGGCATAAATGCTTAGGCTCGACATACCAATCTTCGATCATCTAGTATGTACCATTCCCATGCTCACTAGTTTCTTGGGATGATCCAATTTCTTGCACCCTCTAGTCAATTTTTTGGTAACAACACTATCAAGTTTGTGAGAATGATAACTTTGCACATATCGTATGTCAGGGATAAGCTGCATCTAAACTAATTGTGCTTACCCGATCTTGGCCCTTTGGTGCAAACTGGGCTCTAATATCAAATGTCACGGGCCAAAAGCTCTTCAATCGAATCATATGGTACATGCTTGCCACTATTGACTGATATACCAGCCTTCCTACTAAAACCCATATTTGGCACACTTGTTAAAGATTGTGGAACTCACAAGTTCGTAAGGTAATATTGCATGTCGCTAAAGCACTTTCGCATATCAGATCGTAAGATCCTTCCACATAAGAAACCTCTAGGTACTGTGAATCGAAAGGGACTATTGAATAGGGAGAGGGACACTCTATTCACTTAGTTTATGCCTCATCCTATAACTTTAAGTGTGCAGGGGAATGACCGCAAGTCAACACACTCAGTCCCTAACTCAACATCCAGGCGCCCTAACAAGCCTTTAGCACACTCCACCCCCTTAAAGAGTATTTTAAACAAAACTCGTTTTACCAAAAAATAACATACTTTTTTTGAGTTATCATGAAAGCTTTTTTCCATGCTTCAGACATTCGTTTCACATGAAAACTAACTAACACGAAGATAGAAATGTGATGATCACAAATATAGACTTTTCGAACCCCGCCGAATTCTCGAACCTTTCAAAATGATCAAAATACTCCTAAACTTAAAAAAATAAAAAAAATAATATACTAGTTAGATTAATCCTAAATCTTAGCCACATGACCATCACAATATGCTAGATTTTTTCACCAAGTTTCATCTCAATTTGAGTATATTTGCCTATTGAATTATCATAATTGTTAGCTTGTGATAGCCATCCACGATTTCTGCCAATGAAGTTATTACAAACCACCGCTAACTCACAAGACAACTCTTTTGGAGTTGCAAGAATTCTAGAGTTTGTGCTTTCTTCTTTCTTGCTTACAACCTTAACATTGTAAATAAATTGAATAAAAAAAGTTTTAAAAATAAAATTTTAGGAGTTTTATTTTTAAATAAAAGAATTTTACTTCAAATAAAAATGTGCAATCAAGTAATTAAAAAGAAAAGAATAATGCATAAGTTACAAAATCCTGACAAAATTTTAATTTATGCATATTTAATTTAAAATATAATACTTAAAAATTAATATTGAGATAATATTAATAAAATATTAAAATTTTAATTTAATTTAATTTTTCCATTTTTTAATAAAATAGATATGAAATTAATTAACTTAATTAGTACTTTCTTATTATAGTTTTCTTTATAATAGAATAAAATTTATTATGTTATATCCATATTACTTAGTAATATTTACATTTAAAAACATATTTAAGACCTATATTATAGAAAACTTTATTTTTTAAGAATTGAAGTTCTTAAACATTTTTTGAATTTTCCAAACTTTTGAAATTTGGACTTTTTAATTCTTCAATACTTGGTTCACGTTTTCTTTCTTACTTTTATTTATTTTTCTTTTTGAGTTGAGTATGATAAGATCTTCCATTAATTTATTTATCCTCACTTTTCTTCTTTTTGAACTTTTTAATATAATTTACCAAAATTTTGTAAATTATATAATTAATCAAATCAATATTTCAAGATATTGATATACATAATTTATATATAAAATAATATAACATATTAGCATAAGAACAAGCATAACAATCACTATTATGTATATTAATCAAACATAGGTATAACATATAACACTTTAATATATATCAAGCATTGCTATTTAAACAACTATATTTACTATTTATCATTATCAAAACTAATCATATAAAATAAAATCTTAGTGCTAATATAACCAGCACAGATAAGATTTGTAATGTCGATCTTCTAGTAAATTGATATTTTAAATTGCAAATATTTTTAAAAATATCATCACACTATTTCTTTTATATATATATATATATATATATATATATATATATATATATATATATATATATATATATATATATATTGTAAAATGTAGATGTGTGGTACACCCATAATGAGGGATCCACATCTTACATATATTAAATAGAAAAAAATAATCTTATTTATTTTTAAATTACATTCAAATTTGGATATGGTTATTCTAATAACCACCTCTCCCATTTTTTTTTTTTGAAAGTGAAAAAAGTGCTAGTGCAGTTACAGAACCATGATCAGGAAAGGAATAAAACTGCTGTGTTCAATTTTTTTTTATAGAAGAGAATTAGAATAGTACTATTCTGCTCTCCCTCTCTTTCTATTCTCTGTACGAATGTAATTTAGGTGTTAGGTAAAATCATCGTGAAACTTAAGCAAGGAGTTCAGTGTGATTCCTGCACACTGTGTAAACCAGAGCATCAGAGTAAAAATCAGCATCATTTACGAATCAAGTAAGTAATTTTGCATTAAATTTTTTGTATGAATTTATTTTTTCCTACATTAGTATCAGAGCCAGGTTAGAAATTGATGTCTGTATTTCCCCATACATGTGATGAATTGTATAAGATGCTCTAAGTTAGATGAATGTATGAGATGTTTTGAGTTCGATGCTTTTTAATTTTGGCCCAAAAGCATGTTTAACTAATTTTAATTCCTCTGATGAACTGATTTGGCCCTTGATATAAATTTTGTTTTGGTTGTATAATTCTATTATTTTTAGAATGATACTATTAGGGATGAACTTAATAGTAATGAATGCACATAAAACTTTATAAAACATCCCTGAACATTAGAGAACAATCAGAACACATAAATTGCCATAAAATTCATAATTTTTCAAATACTGGGTCCCTTGAAAAATTAATTTTTTAGGCCCTAAAATTACTTAGAATGATAAAGGATGAAATTCTGAGTCCGTAGGCTTTTGAATCTCAAATTGGACCTCCAGATTAAAAGTTATGATCATTTGAAGTTTTTGGGTCAACTGGGTCTGCGAACCAGGTCAGGTCGACCAGATCTGACTCACTGGAGGTTGAAAACGACATAAATGACACGTCGTTTTAGGCCTCCGGTAAACAACATGTCGTTTTAACCAAGGGGGTTAATCGAATGAACCAAAACGACATGTTGTTTAAAAAAAAACCCTTTTTTTCTCTCTCTCCTCTCCTCACTCACAAAAAAGGCGCGTGGGCCCCACCTCCATGTCATTTTGTCACGTGTCACATACCAATGCATAGAGGATAAAAAAATTGAACATTATGGAATTTTTCAATGGCTGGAATCGCCGCACACGATGACTCGTGGACTGCACACACCGGCTGGGCGCGTGGTTTTGCAAAAATTTTTAATTTTTGCTAAATTTCTACGCATGGAGGTGCGTGCAGGCGTGTTCAATGGTATTTTTTATTGCCGTTTGTTTCTAAAATTTTTAAAAATTAAGTTCTATGCAATGATAATTTTTTTGAAATTTTTGAAATTTTTTGTGACATTGTTTGTGTTGAAAAAAGTGATAAATTGACATATTTTTTAACTAAAAATTTATTTTTCAGTTATGAAACAATGGTTCTTGGAAGAATATGAATCATATGGGTTTGTGGAGAATTATATTGAGGAACCGAGAGAATCTGATTGGGTGGACACACCAAATGACCTTAGAATCATGCTTCACCAACTGTACGAAAGAACCTCCGATACCTTGCATCCTATTAGTGCCTATTTGGGAGAAGCAAGAAACTTGAAAATAGACCTTAAACGAAGAGGAAAAGTGTTTCCAAATTACTTTTGGGTTCGTTACATGTTGACCGAGATTTCGAATGATAATTTTTGAAAACCAATCAAGAAAACCATTTGACTATGCAAAGACAACAAAACCGGAGTCACAAGACACATGGATCTTGAAAAGTGTATGGAGGAATTGAGAACGCAAGAACTTCAACAATTTAAAAACAATTGGAGTAGGTCGATCCTTCTTTCATAATTTCCTAATATGAAAAGTGCACGACGAGTTGGTCACAGCACTCTAGAAAAGGGATTATATCTCAAAGGTCCACTCAAAGGCATAAACTCACACTATTTTGGACAAGCACACTCCAGAACTCCACCTAAACTTTTTAACACTTTTAAAGAAATAAAGAACCTAAGTTCTGAGTACTAAGCTTGTTTAGAAACTTTATGTATTGAATTTGTAATTTTTTTTTGTTTGTTGCAAGTTTTTATTGTTTGAATTAGCTTCCTGAACTTATTTTTTTATGTTTAAACTTGGTTATCAATCAATACATGTTTATTATCTTCATTTCAAATGTGTATATCTTATGAAATTCTATATTTGAGTGGGAGCTCTTAGGTTGCGTTGTCCTGATAGCGATATAATATTTACATGAGTACGATCTCATTAGGAAATAATGATAATATTTAAACATGCATGTGATAGGGGTATGACAAACGTAAACTCCCGACCATGAACTAAGTAGTATCATCATTGTCCTATACGAGAACCATGTAAACAAAAGACATTGTATACTCATAGGAAATGTTCATGAATTGTAATTCAACAGAATGGCTAGCAAGAGTATAATTGCTAAATTGAACAAGGGTGATAAGTTAAACGGGGATAACTAGGACATTTGGCATCGAAAAATTTCTTACATTTTAGAAGAGCAAGACGCTCTAGAAACCTTGAACCATGTCATGATTGAGCCTAAACAAGAGAACTCTGCTCAGCATAGAAGAGATGCTGAAGCTTATATTGTTTGGACAAAGAAGAACAGTATTGCCTGCATCACACTCTTGAGTGCAATGACAGATGACCTTATGTGTGAATACGAAAAATACCTAACTGCTCAGGGAATGTGGATGGCCCTGAAAGAGAAATTTGGTGGTACTTCAGCCTCCAAATTAAGAAGACTTATAATTAAGTTTGACACTTATAAACTTCGACCTAATACGCCGATGAAATAACATTTGAGAGAAATGTCAAACATGATTTGTGAACTGAAAATAGCGGGGCATGCACTTTCTGATGAGCAGCAAGTGCAAGCAGTGATTAGATCACTCCCTGCTAGTTAGGAACACATGAAGATAAACTTGACTCACAATGAGAGCATTGTTACATTTGATGATGTGGCGCGACATCTGGAACTTGAGGATGAACGTTTGGAGGCTTATTGGTCCTCCGGACAAGCCTATCTAATAGAGGGTTCAGGACCCTCACATTCTAAGCCTAAATACAAGAAAGGCAAGAAATTCTAGAAAAGAAAAATTGGACCCCATTCTAAGGACAAGAAAACCTTCAAAAAAAAGAAGGGAAGAAATAGCTCAAAGAACTTTGACTTGAAGAAGATCAAGTGTTATGCATGCCAGAGAATGGGTTATTTTGCTAGAGATTGCACTCAACAAAATGAGCAGAATAAGGTATTTCTAGATA
This sequence comes from Sindora glabra, assembly GCA_020226215.1. NCBI lineage: Eukaryota > Viridiplantae > Streptophyta > Magnoliopsida > Fabales > Fabaceae > Sindora > Sindora glabra. The sequence continues at coordinate 9,861,893 of CM035225.1, forward strand.
TTGAAAATTTACATTTTTCATATATTTCCAGTACTGTTTTTCTAACTGAATCTCATCCATTGTGGATTTTGGATTCAGGCGCCACAAATCACATGAGCAAGGATAGAGGATCTTATGTGGATTACCATCGATTATCAAGTCATAACAGGTGGTTATACGTTGGAAACAATGCAAAGATTGAGGTCAAAGGAATTGGGACATGCAAATTGGATTTACGTGGAGGAAATACCTTAATTTTACATAATGTATTGTATGCACTTGATATTCGATGGAATTTAATTTCTATTAGTTCCCTACTTCAATACAGTTTTTCGATCAATTTTCATGATAATATTGTAGATATTTTTAAAAACAATATATATTATGGTTCTGGTTTCATTTCCGATAGATTTGTCATTTTAGATATAATTAATAATTCTGCTTACGATTGCTTTACTGCTTCTACTTCCAATCTAAATGATGATATGGATATTTGGCATGCTAGACTAGGACATATTAATCAAAATAGAATGATTAAACTAGCAAAAGAAGGCTTGCTATGATCAATTTTAAAATTGGAAATGCCCTTGTGTGAACATTTTTTAGCTGGTAAAGCAACTAGAAAATCGTTCAGAAAAGGGATTAGGGTAAAAACTCTATTACAACTAATTCATTCCAACATATGTGGTCCTTTGATTGTCAAGGCGAGGCATGGAGCTTGGTATTTCATCACTTTTATTGATGATTACTCACGGTTCAATCATATCTATTTGATTTCACACAAATCAAAAGCATTAGAATGCTTTCAACGCTATTTGAGTGAAGTTGAAAATTAAATGGATAAGAAAATTAAAGTGCTCATAACTGATCGTAGACGTGAATACTTATCGAAACAATTCAAAGAGCTTGTGAAGAAAAGGGAATAATAAGATAATTAACAATCCCTGGCACTCCACAATAAAATAGAGTAGCTGAAAGAAGAAATAGAACTCTTCTAGACATGGTTCGGTCAATGATGGCGCAAACAAATTTACCATTTTCATATTAGGGAGATGCTTTATTAACAGCCACTTGTATACTTAATCGTGTGCTCTCAAAGTCTGTTACATCCACACCCTATGAACTCTGGATAAAATGCCAACTTGATTTGAGTATGCTCAGACCATGGGGGTTTGCTACGTATGTCTATGATACTTCCTATAGATATGGAAAATTAGGTCCAAGAGGGAAGAAATGTATTTTTATAAGATATTCATATCTATCTAAGGGTTATGTTTTCATCGGTGAAAACAAAGATAGAATAGTAATGGAACTTGAATTGAGAGACGCCACATTTCTTGAAAATGAATTTCCTAGCAGAGGTAAAATTAATCATACTGTCTCATTTTATGAACAACAAGATCAAATGGATAATAACGAGTCTTATCCATCTTATCCGAGTGGGAGCTTTCAAAGAATACTTACTATTCCGAGTGGGAACGCTGAGAGAGAAAAAGAAAACCCTATTTTTAGAGATGACATAATACAGGGAACCCTACTACGGAAAAGTAAAAGAGGAAGTGTACCTAAGAAACATTTTTCAATTAAAGGATCAGCGTTTATGATTACTCCTCAAGATGAAGAAGAGCTTAAAACAATACAAGAGGCTCTGAGTTGCCCTGCTAAGGAACAGTGGAAGAAGGCAATGGAGGAAGAAATAGACTCAATGACAACTAACCAAGTTTGGAAATTAGTTAACCTTCCATCTAACCGAAAGGCAATTGGGAACAAATGGGTTTTCAAAATTAAAAGGAAAACAGATGGATCAATTGAAAGATATAAAGCTCGATTAGTTGCAAAAGGGTATACATAACAGGAAGGAATAGACTATGAGGATGCATTTTCACCTGTTGTGCATTTTAATTCCATAAGATTGCTCCTAGCTATAGTAGCAAATTTATTTAGAATTACATCAAATGAATGTAAAAATCGCTTTTCTTAATGGAGAACTAGATAAAGAAATCTACATGAAACAACCAGTAGGTTTTATACAAAAAGGAGAAGAAAAGAAAGTTTGCAAACTTCAAAGGTCCATTTACGGACTCAAATAGTCATCCAGACAATGGTATTTGAGATTTCACCGAGCGATAACCTTATTTGACTTTCAAATGATTGAGGAAGACCATTGTGTTTACATCAAGCGGTATGAAGGCAATCTAGTAATATTATCCCTTTACGTGGATGATATACTATTAGCTGGGAATAATCTGAAATCGATTATGGCCATTAAGGAATGGCTATCCTCGAATTTTGAGATGAAAGACATGGGTGAGGCAGATTATATCCTTGGAGTCAAGATCATTAGGGATCGCTCCAAGAGATTGATTTCTCTTTCTCAAGAAACTTATTTATGGAGAATTCTTGAGAAATTTAACATGAAAGACTGCAAACCTATGGATACCCCTGTAAATAAGGTGAGCCATTGAATCAAAACATGTGCCCTCAGAATGAATCTGAAAAGAAAGCAATGGAAAGAATTCCTTATTCCAGTGTGGTTGGTAGTCTTATGTATGCAATGATGTGTACAAGACTGGATATTTGTCATGCGGTTGGACTCGTAAGTAGATACCAGTCAAACCCCGGACAAAAGCATTGGAAAGCTGTCAAGCGAATACTGAGATATTTAAAAGGCACGGTTGATTACGCGTTGTGCTACCAAGGCAAAGATTTGTGCTTAGTCGGATATTCTGATGTGGATTAGGCAAGAGATCTGGATGAGCGAAAGTCCACATCAGAATACTCATTTTTGCTAAACAATGGCGCCATATCATGGTGTAGCAAGAAGCAGACATGCATTGCATTATCGACAATGAAAGTTGAGTTCGTAGCATGTTCTGCAGCGGTACAAGAGGCTATATGGCTAAAAAGATTTTTAGAACATCTGGGAATTTGTGGAGAAGACTTAGATCCCATCCTGATATATTGTGATAATTAGACAAGCATCGCCTATACAAAGGATCCAAAGCACCACAGTAAGACTAAGCACATTGATATAAAATATCATTTTATCAGAAATGCCATAGCATAAAAGGATATCACCGTTCAATACATTTCTGCGCAAAAGATGATAGTAGATCCATTTACTAAGCCAATACCTAGAGATGTATATATCGAACATGTAAAGTCTCCACATTTCTGCGCAAAAGATGATAGTAGATCCATTTACTAAGCCAATACCTAGAGATGTATATATCGAACATGTAAAGTCTCTTGGTATGCGTAGAATGTAATCAAACATTTTCGAATTTGAAATAAACAAAGTATATTTCATTCAAATACAATATTTTTTTAGTGTGTGTATGAGTATACAAATGTCTCGTATGTATGTCGTACAGGTTGATAAGATTGATTCTCTCACACGAACAACCGCCTCTAACACTCATGAGGAGTGGGCAGAGATGAGACATGTGTTCACCAACATGACAATATGAAATATTCATTTGGTAGAAAAGTAACACAAAATAAAATATGTCACCTCCAAAGTGGAGATGAGATCCAAAGTACAAATATAGACGTCTTTTGTGGATACTCCCACTTTCCACAATACTTGTAGCTAGATAATGAATTCCTCACATACAAACGTCAAGAGAAGTCAATAATGTGAAAGAATTCAGGTTAGGTACTGTGTGTGCCTGAACTAAAGTCTGTACGGTATTACTAATAAAATCGACATGCGCCTTTATGCTAAAAGGGAAATACCGTAGCATGTGATTCATACCACATGTGTAAAAGAACCGCAAACGAGAAGCAAGTGAAAGATCCCTTATTCATTGCTGTGTGAATCCAAGAAAAGAAGATTCTTTTCATGGATACCCTTCGACTTTGACGATATCATGGAGAGATGATACAGTGCTCGCTACCTTAGTATGCATCTTATGATCATGATATAAATGGTCTAAGAGATAAAATACTAGGAAAGCAACTGTTTCAAATTAAAATGATATGCGAGCGAAAGAAAGATTTTTCAACATATACACAATTATGCTAGTGTCTGAGACATGTCCATTATGAAGTTAATTTAGGTAACTTCATAAGTGTAGATACTATGCATATGTGAATAGTAATTTGAGCTTACATTAAAGCTCACGAGGGATCAGATTTACAAGTGAAAAGTGTGTATGGGATAATTTAGGGCATCCGAGGCATAATATAAACAAATGGAAAATAGGGTTGTTTTGTACTGATCCTTCATTAGGATTTCTAGTACAAGAACACCCCAGGAGACGTCATACTCACGCGGTCACGATGATGCACCAAGTATGAAAACTCAAAAGAGAGATGAAGGTTATATGATGTGGCTCATCCCATTATGTGCGAGTAGGAGATGTAAAATGTAGATGTAGGGTACACCCATAATGGGGGACCCACATCTTACATATATTAAATAGAAAAGAAAAATAATCTTATTTATTTTTAAATTACATTCAAATTTGGAGGTGGTTATTCTGATAACCACCTCCCCCATTTTTTTTTTAAAGTGGGAAAACTGCTAGTGCAGTTACAGAGCCATGATCAGGAGAGGAATAAAACTGTTGTGTTCAGTTTTTTTTTTTATAGAAGAGAATTAGAATAGTACTGTTTTGCTCTCCCTCTCTCTCTCTCTATTCTCTGTACGAATATAATTTGGGTGTTGGGTGAAATCATCGTGAAACTCAAGCAAGGAGTTCAGTGTGATTCCTGTACACCGTGTGAACTAAAGCATCAAAGTAGAAATCAGCATTATTTACGAATCAGGTAAGTAATTCCATATTAAATTTTTCGTAAGAATTTGTTTTTTCCTATATATATATATATTAATTTAGCCAGCGTTAAAATGATCACGTTTGGATCGCAATTGTACGACTACAGCCCTCAAAACAAACGTAGATCTTCGCTAGACCACTCTATCCTTCCAGACTTTTTCTATCTCTTCCAAGTATCTTATAATTTTTGTACTTGGCGTTCAAAAATTCGGTCTGCTTGGTAATTGTAATAACTCACAAAACACAAGCACATTAGAATTTTTTTTTTCACGTACAATTACGCAACAACACTTCAAGTTTTCTCACAATGTAGTGGGGGGACCCTTGTGCATACTACGCTCCCAAAACACGCTACTTCAAAAAGCCACTGACTTGTCGTACTGCAAAGGCACACCCACGAGACTCGCTTCACGGGACAAAACACAAGCTGACAAGCACACCGCTCTCCGCCTTTCCTCTATCACAGACACTAACACCATACCCAATAGAGCTCATTTAAAGTATATTTTTACGGGCAACACTAGGTATTCTGGAGGTTTCAAATTCGGGGTGACGTGGCACCTTTAAAAGTCGTCGGATGACAATCTCATCCGACGACTCAGAACACGCTACATTATCCCGGGTTTGAAACCCCCAGAAGCACCGTAAAATTTTCCTATTTTTACACTTTAAAAAGTAAAATGCTACATCACATCCGTTAATAGGAAAATTATAACTACAACTTCTTTTTTTTTACTAAGAATTATAATATAACACTTTATTTGTTAAAATATATCTATATCATATCTTGTGATGCTACGTTGACCACACACTATTTATAAACTAACATCCAAGCCACTTAACTAATAAAATACAAAGACTTGACATCAAGTATTACTTTTAACATTTGGAATTAATGCAATCGATTTTAATGATTTTGGCAAAATATTTATCATTTTTTCATCAAAAATGAAAAAGTCCAACACCATTTCTTTACTTTTGATCATCTCTATGATATAATGATGTTCAATTTTAATGTGCTTGCTTTTGTGATGAAAATTTGACTTTTTGGCTAATACAATAGATCACATAACTATTATCGGGAATTTCTGCACTTTTATTAACATTTCCAGTAATTTATAAATCCAAAGTGGTTGACATGTTATAGATACTATTAACATGTATTCAACTTATACTATACAATTGATAAGACTACTGCTTATTGTTTTTTTTAAGATCAAGAAAATATACTTCTTCTAAAATAAAAAAAATATAATTAAACATACTTTTTCTAATTTCAATACTATCTATCTGGCCACTATCTATACATTTAACTAGGTTGGAATCATTAATTAAAATAAATACAAAAAATTCTATGATCTTAGTTACCACTGAGATATCACAAAATTTGTTTTACTACTTACAAGTATAATTAATATCACTTTTTCATGAACTGACCAATCTATAAACAATATGTTGGCACGATGGAAGTCAAATGATGTAAACTACCTACAATTTGTTCGTTTGATTATTGCTCTTACAAAATTATTTTCCGATGGAATTTTGGAATATTACTACAAATTATGTACAATGAAAAATACCTTAAACGTGCTCAGGGCACGAGAGACGCCTTAACACACCCCTTAACAAGGGTGTGGCCTCTTCTAGGCGTGTACGGAGCAATGTTTGTGTATGTTATTCAACCTAAGTAACCTTCCAAAGATTGTGCCTACTTCTCAAGCTTTTCCAGAGCTATCCAATTCCTCTATCCCTAAAGTTTGAATCGAGCGCTTCCAGAAGCATTGACAATATTCCTTACTCTTCCGGGATCCAGTGACCCTTTGCAAGATATATTTCACATCCTGAAAGAAATCAAGAATTTAGCTACCCCTTAAATAAAGGGATTACAATGCAAAATTGATACAGGAGATCAGAATTTATATAAATTATCTTAAAGAGTGGAAGAGAGAAATAAAATAAATAGAAGAGCTTAACAATAAAAAGATCAAATCATTATTGTGATGATTAAAGAGTATAGAGTAATGCAATAAAAATATTAGTAATGATTAATTAATTACGGTGTGTGATTTGATTTTTATATTTGACATATGATTGATAGTAATGATTGATTTAAAAAAAAATAATTGGTGTAAAAGTTTTTAATGAGAGAAAAGTTGCAAATAAAAAATAAATATGTGTTTAGCACAATAAATAATTTAACTTATAACTTATTAATTTGATCAATAAATTATAAACTAATTTCTAAAAATTTTGGCACACTTGAAGCTAATAGTTTATAAGATCTTATTTAATTAGCTTTCCACTATAGCTTATAGTTTATAAATTAGTAATTTTTCAAAATACTTTCAAATTTGTCCATCTCCTTTTAATTTAAAAAAACTTATATTCTAATTATATAAATAAACATTTAACATATTCTTGTTACTTCAATATAAATAAATAAATAAATAATAAGTAAGTAAATAAATATATGATATTATAAAATATAATTAATTAAATTTTAAGTTATTATATTATTATTTAAATAATAAATAAATAAATAATATGTAATATTATAAATACAAGTAATCAAATTTTAGATAATTATATTCTAATTTTAAATATTTTAATTATATTTATATAATTTAATCTTAAAATAAATATGAATAAATTTAATTGATATATCTATTTATATTAATATATCCTTTTATATCATTTTTATAGTTTCAGTTAGTTCAATAACTAATTTTACTAAATATTTCTAACATAATCACCTAATTTATCAATTATTAATTATCAATTAACTTATCATCTAGTTATATCAAATAGAACTTAGGCCACAAAAGATAATTTATTATTTAATTATAATTTTTTTCTCACCAAAAAAAATTAAAATTATTTTTATTTAAAAAAAAATATTATTAATAATAATTGTACCAAACATAAAATCATAATTTACACTTAAGTCAATCCATAATCGATTATTCACTAATTATTTTTTTTAACTTTATACCAAATAATTCCTTTTTCAATGCGCATGAAATGGCCTTTTGGACGGGTCAGCAAAGAAGTTCTTGTCAAGTGAAAATGTGAGCTATAAAATAATGCAAGAGATAAGCAAAACTCCTCCTAAAAACAAGCTATATATAAGAACACATTTTAAATATAAAAGGATATAAACCAAATATCCTTTGGTAGGGTAAAACGGACAAGCAAGACAAATTTCTAGTGCTGTGCGCATACAATACAATTTGCATATCCACTATTAGTAAAAATTAAAATAAATATAATAAAAATTATTTATAAAAAATTACATGTATTTTAACGTCATTACATTTTTCTCAATTTTTATTCGTAAACACAAAATTGTGCTAAGTTCTTCAACAACAAAAATTGCAAGGTAGCTATGATGCATATTTATTATTTTAAAAATCTTACATAATTAATCATGATACGAAAGGTCAAAAATATATAAACCATATACCAAAAACAACATTTGAAGAACACTTTTCCTTTAAAGAAGTAACATGGATTTTCTCATAGGCTAAAAAGAAATACACCTTAAAAAAGAATATTAGAAAGGGTTTCAAAACATGAAAAATATTAAAGATAAAAAGGGTGTATGTTTGTTAAAGTATATAATCATGATCAAAAGCATGACAAATGTTTATCTTTCTCAATTTATTAAACGTCATTGAAATTTTTTCCCTTAAAGCATGCTAAAGAGAAAACAACTTATCAAAATGGTAAATATTTAGACAATTTGAAATCTATAAGCTTTCAGAGACCTTATTTTAAAAAGGATCAACGAAGGCATCAATTGAAAATATTATTACGTTTACATATCATCTTTCAAAATTTTCTATTCGAAAATCTATGAGTAGCACTCTTTCTAAATAACTAAGAGGTATAGTTTATGTTAATTAATATGAACGAAGAATACGCAATAAAAATAAAAAAAAAGATTTAAACTATCAAGTTTCTCGTGCATATAATGACAAAAATATATATAAACAATAATCCATCCTATTTTCAATGATCTTATATATTCGAACCAGGTTACATTAAAGTATTAAAATTTAACCCAAATTCTATTTATGATTATTTTTTATTATAAATTTTATTCTTAATTAAATTAGGTACTTATAGACGACTGCAATTAATTTGTCAAACAAGTCTTTTAGTATACAAATAATTATGTATTGTGCAAGGTTTATTTGGCAAATGAGAGTTTGTATTTAATACATATGAAGATTATTTAAGATCTCACAATTATTTCTTATTTTTTTTATCAAATTATTTGTATTGAGAATAAAGAATATATATACCATTAGAGAAAAAATGTATTATTAGTTAGAAGAAGATTATGAGATATTTTGATATATTTGGAATGTGAATTTAAGGGTCATTAAACATTTTATATTCTTCTTGTAATTCTTAGTAAACTTGTTTGATGTCTTCAATCATAAGGAAAACTAAGTGTTGAACCACATTAAATATTTACATCTATGTTTTTCTTGCTACTTTAATTTTAATTTCTGTCAACACATTTATTCATGGCTAAAATTTCCCAATAACTAGTAAACTAAATACTCATTCTGATCCTTAAAAATGGATTTAATATCAATTCGATCTTTATTTTAATTGTGACACTCAATTTAATATCTCATAAATTTAATTTGATTTAATATTATCCCTCATAAATTCAAAATCATCCCTCCAATGAAGATTAAATACTCATTTTGATCCTTCAAATATAGACTTAATGTCAATTTGGTCTTTATTTAATTGTATTATTCAATTTAATCGCTCATAAATTTAATTTGATTTAATATCATGCTTCCACCAAATTTAAATTTAAATTTTATCTCTTTTTTTGTCAAATCTAATAGTATATTCCTCCTTTCTTAACAAAAATTGTGCCATTGAAATAGGCTATAAAAGAGAAAGCAGTGCCAATTTTGCAATGATTTTTTGTTCTTAACATTCTTGTACGATTATTTCAACTAAAAAGGCTAGATATTATGGTTAATTACTCATGTTGCTTATTTCTTATATACTTAAAACATAAAAGTGGTTTGTTTTGACTATTTCAAAAATTAACTTACCTTATTCTATGCCAAAAGGTCACTTTAATGGAGAAATTTTTCTCAAGTTATAGAAATTTCCAACTACCTGTAGAGTTAAAGTACAAGTGATAGCAAATAAGAGTTAGGACTTCAATTTTTTTAATTCAATTATGTAATTAAGAAAAAAAATAAAAACAAGTTCCACATGAATTACATACTACCACATCAACAAAACAACTTGAAACACCATTAACATAGTTCATACAATTTGTGGCAATATGTAATGCATTGTGAAACCTTTTTTTTAATTACATGGTGGAATTAAAAAAAAAGGAAAAGTACATAAAACCCCCATAAACTTTTCACCAATAACATTCTCAATACATAAAATTTTAAGTGTAACACTTTACCCCCTAAACTTTTCAATACATTGAAACAGTTGGCCTATTGTTAATTTTAACAACCTGATGCACGTGAGTTGCAAGTGATTAGAGGTGGGTCGCCCAGCCCAATGAGCTCGGCCCGAAAAAATAGAGTATTTGGGCTCTTTTTTTTGCCCGATAAGCCCGATAGAATTTTTTTTTATAGCTCGATTAATAATTGAGTCGGACTCGAGTTAAGGCAAAAATGCCCGATAAACCCAACCTGACCTAATTATAATAATTTATTTTTAATAATATAATTATATATTAAAAAATATAATTATATCTAATTATTTTTAATATAAAAAATATTAATTTAACATAATTAAATATTTTATATATTTAAATATCATATTATCTTTTTAAATATATATATTTTTTATTTTAAAAAATTATTTTTTATTATAAAATAAAAAAAATTATATTTTCGAGCTTTCGAGCTAGGCTTTGAGCTTTTTAATTTAAAATTCGGATTGGGTCGAGCCAATTTTTTTTAAAATATAAACGGGTCAGGCCGGGTTCGGACCTTTAATTTTATTTGATTTAGCCCGAATGGTCCGACCTGAAACCCGCCCATGTACACCTTTACAAGTGATGCAATTCCTCCTTTTACTGTGGTCTCTACATTCCTGAAAATGAGGTAGAAATGTAGAGATACATAAACACAGAGACACAAAGATGCAAAAACCTAAAGCTTGAAGATTACTAAAAAATGAAAGGGGTAGGATTTCAATCGTGAAGCACTTCTAGTGTGGGTTCAAGCGAAAGGAAGCAAGAGTGCTTGTGTGGTCTCCCTATAATGTCAAAGACTTCATAGTCCAACAAGAATTTTGGAAGAAGATATATTCAATGCTTGATCAAAGAGGTATTGTTCTTGTGAGAAAATTTTTCTCTCTTTATTTTTGTTAAAAATCTAATCTTGGACTCTCTTTAGATGCATATATAGCAATTTCATTCAAAGTTTCATTCAAACCTCTGTTTATGATTTTCTACATATTTATGCCTATAAGTTACTTGTCTAAATTACTCACAGATCAGAAACTCTCAAACCTCTATTTTTAGTCACCCTATCAATATTTCAGAAGTGGATTCTAAACAATGTCAACAATAGCAATTTGTTTTTTGGCAATGTCTTTGTCCTTTTCAACAACAAATATAACTTCCTTAAATTAGAAAGTCTCATTAGTTTAGATGACAATGGTGTAAATTTATTCAATACTCTATTAAAATTATTCTTACATTAATATATAGCAGTTTCTTGCCTAAATTACTCAGATCAGAAACTCTCATGGTTTAGATAACAATGGTGTAGATTTATTCAATGCTCAATCAAAATTATTCTTGGATGGATATAGCCTTTTCTCGAAAACTCCTTCTTTCGACTTAGCATATAAGTAGATGAAGCCCTTTCATTTCATGCTTTAAGGAATAGGTTTTGTCAATGTTGTTGGCTATTGTGAGTGAAGGTGAAGAATGGCCAAGCGGTGTATTTAAAAAATACTAAGACGAGACCAAGTATGGATACTAGTCAAATGCCTAATGAGGTTCTTTCTTTTTTTTTACTAGTGACATCATAAGGATATAGAAGTTAATTATTTGATTTGAAATTGTTGTGCATTTGAAGGCCTCTTTGTCGTTATTTGTAGGGTTCCTCTACTAAAAGTTCATCAAGCGCTTTCTCTTTACAAAAATGCTCAACGAATCATTTTTCACTATTTAAGCTATCAATACGGTATGTTGGCAAGCTTGAGAAATGGGAATAGTGTGATTTTGCTTACAAGAATGTAAAGAAAGCTATAGTCATCCTTTAGTCAAGAGGTACACAATGCTGGCTTTAGACCAGCATAAGTTTTACAATTGGAATATAGAGGAGATAGGGGCTTTCGGATTCAACTTAGAGCTAGGAAAAGTTATTAAGAAAATAGTCAAGATCCACAAAGTCCTCTTTATGTTTTGAGATCGAAGAAAAGAGTTCCTTCCTTAAGTTCTTTACTCAATGCTAGGCGATTTCCTAACCGGTCCCCTTACTTAGAAGGTTAAGGAGATAAGGTTAAGGTAAGGATGGACTAATGAGTTTTTCCCTTTTTTTAAGTTAATTTCCTATTATTCAATAGTGGTTAACTCATCGTTCACTTGAACAACCAAACTAGTTTTCTTTTATATCTAAAGTAGCCATAAGTGGAGTTATCCAATTCTATTTCTATCCATTACGAGTATAAATGATTCGATTGGCTTATTTTATAAGATGCTATCTCCAGCCAGCCAACTGGACCTCGTTCATAACTCTCAAGAATAGGTCAATCTTGCTGCCACACTTCCTCCAAGGAAGGGAGGGCATAGGAAAGCAACTACACCACCATTATTTGAGCCATTAGCTTCACTAATCTCCTTAGCACAAGTTTATCTTGTAATTTCTCTTTATTGAACTTGGCTAAAGGATTCCTTTTCCAATGTATATGTCTTAGTTGACAAAGCTATTTATGTACTAGGCTGCTGGCTAGAAACATAAGAATTTGGAATGTTAAGATGATTGGTGCATTTTTTATCTATGATTAAGCAGAAACTCTCACAAGTTTAGATGATAATAGTGTAGATGAATTAAATTCTGATTGAGCATTTACCATAAAAATCTACATATTTATTAGTTACAAAACTGACTAACATTAATACAGGTTGAATCTTTGGAAAATTATTTTTCAAGTTAATTTTGATAAATTATTTTATTAGAAGGATCCATTAATTTGACAGGTTACAAATATTAAAAAGGAATTTCGATAATTACAAAACTACACGCTGGCTTCATCCACTAAACCCTTATGGCTATAGGTTTGATGTTCATGCCATTAAATACTTCACAAGTTATATTCATACATATCTACAAGTGCATTACCTAAATAGCCATTGCTCCAACATTTTGATTTTATTCTGCTAATGCTCCAACAGCAGGGAAGGAAAGTGGATAGATGTGTAGGTCACGTGATTTTTTTATTGAAAATAAATAAAGGCTGACTTTTTCATGTTGGCCTAAACTTTAGAGGGGTGATCTATTACATTTGAAACTTTATATGTTACATTTGTCACAAACCCATATTATTAGGGCATTTGTTGTATGTTTGCGAAATTCTTTAGATTGAAATCATTATGCCTTTTTACTAATTGTATTAATGTTGGATAATTTTTTATGGATTAACAAGGCTGTAGTTTCTTTGATTGGTTGGAACCTCCTAAAAGTGATGATTTAAATGCAAATTTCTCTGGGTAAGTTAAAAAAATTTGTGATGCACGAGTTGAATAGAAATTGAAAGACAAAGACATTGGAATGGAACTACTGAAAGAGAAAGAAACTAAATTGCAAAAAGAAAAGGATATGGAAATTAAGAAGAATGACAAAGAGATAGTTATGAAATTCTTGAAGGAATCACACAAAAAAGAAGAAAATATTTGAAGATGTTAATTGCAACATGGTGTATAATAGGATGTATTATTGTTAGTATGATGCTAAGAGGAATGTAGATAGATTCCTAGTTTACTTAGATATGAAGGTTAATAAATATAGATTTTGGGTGAAATAGTTGAGGAGAAGTATGTATTGGATTCTTAATGTATTAGAATGGATGCAGTGTTAATTTAACCTTTTTTTTTAATGTATCAACTGACAAGTTATAACTGGAAACAAGTAAGAATGTAATGAAAATTAGATATTTTCACATTGACATATCTCTATAACCCCAGCATTCCTATCTAATAGTATTAAAGCTTATTTTTTGCATTGGTTATTTCTATGCAATTTTTTTCTCTATTTCTGGTTTGTTTTAGTTCTTTGGGTTTCGGTATTGGTGGTTTGTAATTCTTTTATAGCCAAAAAAAAGGAAAAAAAATGAGATATCAATCTTATGTAGAGATTCATCCTTGGGATATTGTTAGCTTTTATGAAGTGTGCTAGCCAAAGACTTAAAAGAGTTCCCGACTATTATTATTAGGCATACCAGTGAGCAAAGAATAGCACTTAAAATAATAATGTAATATAAACACAAGCAAGTCTAGTTCTACATATAATATTCTCCTTTCATAGCACTTGTTTGAAGTTAAAATACTAATGGTAGTTAGTAAATGAAATAATCATGTAACTATTTAAACTCCTTAATAGTCTAAAACTCCTCTTCTATCTATCATTTAATGATAATTCAGTAAGGGAACATCAGCAAATGATAATTCTATGTTATCCAGCAAGGAGCAAAACTCTAATCAAATTGTAAATTAAGCAAATAGTAAATCATTCCATGAATTTGAAAAAGTTTCAGAGGCTTTTAGGCTTGAAAATTCTTAAAAAAATTTAAGAAGATAAAGAACAAATTTGCATTAAATATATCATTTATATAAGTACTACATAATTACATTCATCTTAACCCAAAATGTGCTTAGCTAACAAATCATATCACAATAACTAAATTATAGTATTGGCTTCAAACAAGTGTTCAAGTAAAAAAAAAAAAAAAAAACCTTAATGTCCTACTCTTAAATAATAAGCTTACTATTTATATTTCCCTCATTTTCCTTTAAGTTTTATGCCTTTAGTAGCAAAGCTTATGAAGCTTTCACTACACTATGATGGTAATGGAACTCCAAGTGTGGGATAAATAACATTCACTTCATTTTGTAAAGAACCCCTACCATGTAAGCTTGATATAATATTTTTCCTCTACATAAGTTTACTATTCGAGTGAACTTCTTTCTTGCAAGTCTTAGCATTATGTCTAATAGTAAGACATTTGTTGTAAGTGATAAACCCTCCTTTCTTTATGACTTTATGGGCTAACTTTGGCTCTTCTAGCCCTTTCTTTCTTTGTTTCTTGGGCCTACCACCTATTTTCATATAATAAAGAGGTAACATAGTCACATGCTTAGTTCTTTCCTAGTTAAATTACCTAGGCACAAGATGAATTACATACTAATATGCCTTGTTAAATGTTTCTAATCTAAACTAACTATAAATATAAAATTCAGGGCTCTCTTTAGTTTATTGAATGGTAGTAATTGCATATTTACATGGGATTCCAATGAAATCCCAATCCTTACACATGCATGACTAGGTTTAAGGTTAACAATCTTAGTTGTGTCATAGAAGTCCACTTCAAATTTCATTTCCCTAGCATAGTGTGCAAAGTAATTCCTAGAATCATGCTTATTTTCTTCTAGAATCATCTATGTAATAGGTGTAAGAAGAATTCTATATTTTTTTATGTCATCCATCCTAATTGGAATCATCTCCATCACCTTTCTTATAATCCATTCAAACATTTGGAGAATTGACATATCTCTAGCTTCTAGGATATATGAGTTCCATGATTTATTTATGTTATTAACAAAAACGTCACACTTCACCTCTATGTTAAAATGTGACCTTGACCAATGCTTTAGTTCTAAATCATTGAGATAGTTATAAGTATCAATATCTAACTTCTCAATCTTTTTCATCCAATTTTCAAACTCCTTTAGAATGTTAGCATAGACAGCCTTCCAAATAGAATCCTTTAGCTTTTGCTCTTTATACTTCAAACAAAAATTTGCATACAAATGTTTCACACAATATCTATGGTTAGCTTGAAGAAAATTTTTCTTGAAAACTTCCAACAAACCCTGCATAAATGAAATCAAATAGCGGCAAGTTAGCCCTAATAGTTCAAGCAACTAATATAATGAATAACATAAAAGATTAAAAATAAAACTTGGCCACTTTACCTTTTGTTTATCATTAATGAATGTCCATTTTGTATCTTTAGATTGACCAAGATCTTTCACTAATATATCCATAAACTAGTGCTAACTATCTTTATTCTCAAGTTCAACCACTGCCCATGCCAAAGGATATATATTATCATTCTCATCCCTTACTATGGCATTAAGCAATTATCCTCCAAACACTCCCTTCAAGAAATAACCATCTAGCCCAGTTGTTTTTCTACAGCTAATAAGAAAGCCTTTTTTTAGTGCATCAATCCTTATATATAATCTCTTAAAGTAAGGTAATTGGCCTTCTCTTGGTAAGTCTAACAATAGCTTGCAAGTACTGCTTGGATTATACTTCCTAATAGTAGCACAATAATCTCATAATTTGTTGTATTGACCTTTAAAATCTCTTTCATTGATCTCAACTATCTTTCTTTTTGCTCTATACAATTTCATCCTCCCTATATCAACTTTGCATTCTCTTCTCACTATTTTCTTCATTGAAGTCAAGTCCTATTTGGGATTGTTAAAAAGGGAGTCAAAATATCTTTTTGAAAGATAAATCGATATCACCAACTTATTCTCAAATGTATTACAACAAGTATGCTCTAAATGAAAGGTTTTATTTACAAAGTTATTTTTCCTTGCATTCATGAAGTATATATCCTCCAATCATAACCATCCCTTTTGCATTTTCAAGTCCCATTTGGGATTATTAAAAAGGGAGTTAAAATATCCTTTTGAAAGATAAGTCGATGTCACTAATTTATTCTCAAATGTATTACAACAAGTATGCTCTAAATGAAAGGTTTTATTTACAAAGTTATTTTTCCTTGCATTCGTGAAGTATATATCCTCCAATCATAACCATCCCTTTTGCATTTTCCAAGCATCCTACTATTTTCATTTCTTATTCATGTTATATTACACCACCTTTTAACATTTCATTCCACAACAGCATCTTCAAACACTTTTGTATTTTTAAACTTTATCTTAATAGTGAGGGTTGGATTTTCCATATCAGTTTCTTCATGGAACTTAGGATAGTTATCTCCATCATCTTATAATAGCTCATACTCACCTACTTAGTTATCAGTTAATAAGTCAATATGTCTTTGATTATATCTGACCACTTCTTTACTTTTTATTTTTTGTGTTTTTTTCCATACAGTAATATCTTCCATTACTTCTCTATCCGTGTTTCCCTTTGTAGCAATCTGCTTACTACCTCCAATTTCAACATTCTCATTTGAGCCTATATTTATGAAAATGTCATCATCATTTAGCCTCTCAAGAGCTTTTAGTATCCAAGGCTCCATATGAGTCATAATTAAATTACTCTCAATATCATCACCTTTATTATTGTCTAGGCCTAAAAGAGATATCTTTTGCCTCCACCATTCTTATCATCATCTAAATAACTACTTTTATAGTCAAATTAAACATTATCATCCTAACCATCCCATAAATTTTGCTCATTATCATCTCTAACATCTTCATTATTACCATTGTTACTCATTTTGTTCAAATTTATAGGTCCATTGCTGGCCTTAACATATACAACCCACATATCTAACCCCCTATATGCCTCAATCATTTCCATAACCCCTTGTCATCAATTATCATCTTTAAACAGTTATCTAGATTTTGAAATTTATAATATACCTCTGATGTACATAGGTACCCCAATACTATGACTATGTCAAGTAGCTCCTAAAAGCCAAACAAGTCAGGATCAATATGAGAGATAATATCCACAATCCCCTCTTCGTATTTATAGCATGGCTCAGTTAGCAAGTACCCTTCATGGTCCACTTCCACTGATATATAATATGCCATAACTAACATAAAATACAATAAAAATATTGGTGGCAATGCTTTGTCAACTAAGTTGTTAATATATATATATATATTCAAATTTTATGTTTAAATCTATTTATGCATTTAGCATAAAACTTAGCATCCTAATTTATGTTTCCTCTATTTTTCACTATATTATTACTTTTGAATTTGCAATCTAAACATCTAGGCCTAGAATTGCCTTCCTTATACAAATAACCATTTCAATAAATAAGCAAATGAACTTCAAAATGAAAAAACAAAAATACGGAATACATTAGGGAGAATTTAAAGCCTAAAAAAATTAAGGATAAAATTTTTAATTTTCTAAATGAATAAATTAATGAAAACTAATTATTTGTATAAAAAAAATTAAAGAACGATATACCTGGATGAACCTTTCATTTTCTGACGTAGGAAATGAATCTTCTTTATAGTCACATTCTCTATTTATCTTTAATGTTTAAGGTTATGAAGTAAGATTTTTTTTTGGGAGCACATGACATAATGAAAGGGAAGCTCTATTTTTGCTACAGTAATTTTAGCTACAGTAGTAGAATGCTAACGCAAGAAATCCATTAACTACATTATGCCTATATCACATGCCTCATTTTCAAGAATGCAAAGACCACAGTAAAGGAAGGAATTGCATCACTTGCAACTCATGTGCATCAGGCTGTTAAAATTTACGACAGACCATCTATTTTAATGTATTGAGAAGTTTAGGGGATAAAGTATTACACTTAAAAGTTTATGCATTGAGAGTGTTACTAGTAAAAAGTTTAAGGAGGGTTTATGTACTTTCCTCTTAAAAAATTTTGAAGTCCTAACTCTTATTTGCTTTTATCTATGCTTCAATGTTATGTGAGGCTTAAAGCCTTGGTAACTTAGGGAAAACTTTTTCATTTAAGCCATTTTTTTGCATGGAATAAGGTAAGCTAATTTTTATAGTCATAATAATTATCTTTATACTTTAAGTATATAAAAGATAAGTAATATCACTGATTAATCATAATACTTAATCTCTTTAATTGAAGTAATTATAGAAGGATGTTGAGGATAAAAAACCATTATAAAACTAGCACTACTTTCTCCATTGTAACCTATTCCATCAGTACACTTTTCATCAACAAAAGAGGAATATACCATTAGATCTAATAGAGAAAAATGAGATAAATTTTGATTTTGAATTTGGTGGAGGAATAACACTAAACCAAATGAGTGGCACAATTAAATAAGGACCAATTGATATTAAGTCTATCTTTGAAATACCAAAATGAGTATTTAATTTTTGATAAAGGGATGACTTTAAATTTATGAAGGATAACATTAAATCAAGTTAAATTTACAAGAGATTAAATTGAGTGATATAATTAAATAGGAATCAAATTGATACTAAATCTATTTTTGAATGATCAAAATGAGTAATTAATCTAAGTAGTATCATGACGTGAATTTACAGGAGACAAAATACAAAATCCCTAAAGGAGGACAACTAAAAAATCTACTGTTGAAACCAAAGAGATAATATAAACATATGTTAAGCCTCAAACATGCATCCTAAATGCATCTAAAATTATTTTGTAATAATGTATATATTTTAAAATTTTAATAATATTATCAAAAAAGTAAAAATTAATTATGATATCTCAAACAACCTCACATGGAACTACAGTAACAAACTCTCTCAAATCTTACATCTTGATCTCTTTAGTCCATTCAACCAATTGTTCATAATCAAATAAAAAATTTCAACCACAATATAAAAATTAAAAATAAAATATATAATTAAATAATTTAATTAAAATATATCTCTTATTTATTTAAAATTTTTAATAAAAATTTATATAATATTAATGTCCAAGTGCTAAATAACATGAAATAATATAAAAATAAAAACATATATGAAGTAAAGTAGATAAAAGAATAGAAATAGTTGTAAAACCTTACTAAAATCTCAATTGATCTATATTTATTTTAAAATATAGCATTTAAGAATTAATATAAAAAGTATTACAAATTTTGAATAAATAAGTTTTATTTTAACTTTTAAATATTTTATTTAAAAATAAAATACATAATTATATAATTTGATTATTTTTCATGTTAAAATTTTAAATTATTTAAAATATATTTATAATAAAATTAATTACATCATGTTATGTTTATATTATTTTATGATATTGACATCTAAGTTGTAAACAATAGTAATAGATATGAAAAAGGAAAAGAGTAAAAAAATTCAATATAAGAAAGAAAAAGAAGACAAGTAACATGTAACTTATAAATTAATATAAAATTTAAAAATAAAATATATAATTAATTAATTTAATTAAATAAAATTATTAACATATTTATAATAAAAATAAAATATATCATATTATATATGTACATGTCTTCATGATATTAACATTTGAGCTATTAAAAAAGGATTGACTGGACATAAAAACATAAAACTGTAAAAAAATATGCAATAGAATAAATAAAAAAATAATGTGACTCTAATGAGTAATGCAAGAGTAAAAAATAAGATATGTAATTAAATAATTCAATTAAATTAAATCTTTAATTTGCATAAAATATTTTAATAATAAAAATAAAATATATCATATTATACTACTTAGTAATATTAGTGCTTGAGCCATAGGTAATGAGTAATACAAGAGAAACAAATAGAATATATAATTAAATAGTTTAATTAAATTAAATTTTTAACTTAAATAAAATATTTTTATAATAAAAATAAAATATATCACATTATGTCTACACTATTTAGTGCCATTGGTGCTTAATCTATAAGTAATATGATTGAATATAAAAATTGAAAAATATATGCAATAAA
Organism: Sindora glabra; assembly: GCA_020226215.1. NCBI lineage: Eukaryota > Viridiplantae > Streptophyta > Magnoliopsida > Fabales > Fabaceae > Sindora > Sindora glabra. The sequence goes on from CM035225.1 coordinate 9,882,531, forward strand.
ATAAATAAATAAAATAGTGGATAAGCTATAAACTCTTAACAAAATTGAAACTAATATATATTAAATTTAAAATATATCAATTAAAATTTTGTATCAAGAAAATATTGATAAGATTAAAATAAATAATTTTAATTTTAATTTTTAAATACTTCTATTAAATTATAGAATATGTAACTATTTATTTTAATTAATACTTTCTGTATTAAAATATTAATTTATTTGAAATATTTTATAATAAAATTATATAAATTATTGTACATTTATATTATTTTATAATATTAACACCTAAGTTCTAGGTCATAGTACTAGATATGAAAAAAAATAAAAGTTGCAGTGGTACAAATAAAAAGAAAAAAATAATGTATGAATCATAAAATTTAAAAATATGTAATTAAGTAAATTATTTAAATTAATTCTTTTTATTTACTTAAAATATTTTATAATGAAAATTGTATATTTTTTATTATATTTATATTACTTAATGATATTAGTATTTGAGTTGTAAATCATAGAAATAAAAAAATATAATATAATAGATAATACAAAAAGAAATAGTGTGTCAATTGTAAAATATTAATAATATCTCAATTCATATATATTTATTTGGAAATATAATATTTAAAATTAATATACAGAAAATATTAATAAAATTTAAACAAAATAATCATTTTAAATTTCAAATATTTTTATTAAATAATAATATATGTAATTAATTATTTCAATTAATATTATCTAATTTAAATTCTAGCTTATTTAAAATATTTTTATATAAAATTAAATATGTCATCTTCTATCAATATTACTGAATTATATTCATATGTAAGGTGTAATCAATGATAGTGGACTTTAAAAAAAAAGAAAAATATGAAATGGAGCAAATGAAATGAAAAAAAATAATTGGTAGCTTGTAAAATAATATAAGAGTTAAAAATAATATATAACTAATTCAATTAAATTAAAATTTTAATTTATTTAAAATATTTTTATATCAAAAAAATATTTTATGTTGTAAATATATTTTTTAATGATAGTAGCATATAAACAATAAATAATACAAGTGAACATAAAAAAAGAAAAATAAAAAAAATAATGGAGCAAATAAAAAAATAATGGTTGATTTATAAAGTAATATAAGAATTAAAAAATATAAAATTAAATAATTCAATCAAATCAAATTTGTAACATATTTAAAATAATTTTATAATAAAAATAAAATTTATTTATACTATTCAGTGATTTTGATGTTGAAATTATGAAAAATAGGGTTGAACATAAAAAAAATGCAATATAATATATAAAAATGCAATAATACAATGTAATGGAATAATAAAGCAAATAAAAAGAAAAAATGTATAAGAGTTTGAAAGCAATAATATATATATGTTTCTTAATGATATTAATACGAGTGCACATGAAAAAGAAAAAAAAGAAAATATGTAATAAGATAAAAAAAAATTAACAATAAGTGAGTTACAAAGTAATATAAGTGCTAAAAATAAAAAATATAAATAGTAATTCAAAACTTACTTAGAAATTTAACATATTGAAAAATAGATGTCATTATATTTATATTTTCAATGACATTGATATCTGGATTATAAATAATATAAATGAATATAGAAAAATTACAATGAAATGAATGAAAAAATAATATGCATATAATATAACGGAGTAATGAAGCAAAAAAAGGGGGGGGGGGAAAAAAAATTGTATGAGTTCTTACACAATAAAAAGAAGGAAACAAATAAATAGAAAGGTAAAGTTTTGAACGTAAAATGAAACAGCAAAAGAAGCAGAGAAAAATGTGCCTGTGTTTTTTAATAGCAAGAAAGAATAGGTTGGGCAGGAAAATGAAAAACCACGGAGCTTAAGCAATTGACACGTAATTAAAACAATAAATAAAATAATGAGAAGCATAACCTTGTTTTATTTGTTAGCAAGGGAATTTACTTTCCACTTAGGTAATATGTTTGCTTTGAGTTTAAGTAATATGTTTATTTTAAATTTAAGCGAATATATTTGCTTTGAACTTAAATAAAATTTACTTAAACCATAATTGTTTTAAGTTATTTAAAGAGGCTTGTTTTTTTATAAATAATACAATTTTAAGTTTTAACAATTAAAATTAAATTTTTTTTGTGAATTTTCACTATAGAATTCTTCAAAGAACTTTATAATTTAAAAAATTTATTTTTTATAACATCAAATTTATCACTTTATCACTTCCATTCTTTTTTCTATTTTTTAATGGGGCGTGAATACCTTTTTACTTTTATTTTGCTTCGCCGAATTTTGGCGCGATTGATCATAAATTCACATCATTCTAGATCGTTCCGTCCTTCTGAAATTAGAAAAAGGAGGGTATTTTTCGATTGCCAAAAGAAACAAAAGACATTTCGTAGTCACCGCTCAGCTTTACCCAAGCCGCAGACATAGAGCAAAGGGGCTTGGGACCAACAGAGATGCCAAACAATTCGAATTGTAAAACCGCCGAGCGAATTGAACTGGTGGAGAATGAAATATCTCAGTTGCCACCATCCCCACCCAGAACTCGAGAAACCGTTTCTACAAGGCAACACTGATTTGATGGAAATTCCAAGCTTATTTTTCAACAAAATGAATGCGCTTGGTGTCCTGGACTTATCCCACACAAGTAGAAGCGGCTTACCAACTTCATTTTTCAATTTGGGGAGCCTCAAGGAACTGTATTTAAGAGGGTGCGAGTTATTCATGGAGCTTCCACCTGAAATTAAACGGCTTAAGACACTTCAGAAGCTTAATCTTGAAGATACTCAGATTACACATCTGCCAGAAGAGTTTAAAGAGTTAACCAATCTGCAAAGTTTAACCCTGTGCTTTTATGGATATGATCAGAGCATTGATCCAATTATTCCTGGTGGAGTGATATCCAAATTAACTCAATTGAGTTATTTAAGCATTGAAATAAATCCTGATGATAAGCGGTGGGATGAAAATGTACGAGTCATTTTGCCAGAAATAGCTGGGCTCGAATTATTGAAGACACTTGTTTTGTATATCCCAAAGGTTGAACTTTTGAAGCACGTACCAAGCATTGAACGCTTCGATTTTCAGTTGGTTGTTGGAGATCACAAGAAGCGTATCATATCACGCGAAGCACCCACAGTTACTGCAAAGTTCAAAGCAAGCGACTTTAGATTGAGATTTGTTTATGGGTTGGATATCCCAGATGAAATTAATGTGATTCTCCGACGTACAAAGGCATTTTTCTTGGACCGGCACATAAGCATCAAGAGTCTTTCTGAATTTGATGTGGAGAACGTTGGGAAGCTGTCTGCATGCATAGTGGCAGAATGTAATGAGAGGGAAATGCTTGTTGATGGAAATTTATCAAACAAGAGTCTGTTCTTTAATGTGGAATTCTTGAGTGTTTATCACATGAAGAATCTCGTAGGCATTTGTGGAGGTCCAGCTCCTTCTTCTCCCTCTTTTTGCCACCTCAAGTACTTAGCATTGCAAACCTCCCCCAAGTTGACAGCCATCTTCACCCTCTGTTTTCTTGACAGCCTTTCCATGTTGGAGGAACTTATAGTTGAAGATTGTCCCAAAGTATGCACCCTGATAAGTCATGAATCATCAGAAGCTAGAGAAATGTGCTTCCTTCCTAGCTTGAAGAAGTTATCACTTGTTTATCTTCCTGAATTGGTCAGCATTTCTAATGGATTGCTCATTGGAGAAAGCTTGGAAAAAATGGGCTTTTATTATTGTCCAAAACTCAAAAGTCTTTCTCATATGTAGTTGTCAAGTGCACAACTGAAAGTCATTAAAGGACAAACCAAACTGGTGGGAAGAGTTAATCTGGAACCGAGCAGAGTGGGGACAAACAGGACGACCAAACAAGTTCAATGATATCTTCTCCCCTATTAACGAGGATGCTGACATCATGTCTCAATTGATTGCAAAGAAGACATTAACTTGAGCTCCAAAGTTAAGAAATCCATGTAAGCCATCCTGTACTCTCTATTTCATAGAGAAAAATGAAATTTTTATTGTTAACTGTCGACAATACAAGTCCTTTGCTTGTAGCTGTAGGAAAATCTGTTAGATCTCATATAGGTCTATGTAAGTTGTCACTTTGCTGCTGTTATATGATTCTATGGTTAAAGATGACAACGTTTGCCAAATTCCTCAACTGTCCAACAACTGGAGCAGCATGCTCAGTCCCAGCTATAATGATCTAGCTTCATCTATGTTCAAATGTTTTTACTTACTTTACTTAAAAGATGATAACATTTAAAAGATGACAACATTTACCTATTTGCTTTGCTACAAACACGAATGACACAGATGCAACATTTACTATTCATTGAACTTATTATAAATCAGCATCACATGTTCACCCTTTTGTCTCTGCTTTCTTCTGTTTTCAATTTTTCAAATGATTTATTTAAACTTGATGCTTTTCTGTAATCTCTTGTTCATATTTACAAACCTGGTGGCTTGTTTTAATTTACCAACATGCATCTTAGATTACTGTAATCTTCATGTAATCTCTACTTATTGAGACTGCATGATAGAAGAAACTTGAAATTTTTTTATATATACATCAATTTGTTCACAGAACTTATAATACAAATGCATGTGATTGACTAGAAGTTCCATCCTTTACAGATCATTCAGGAATCCTCCAATGTTTCTATAACATTAAACAAATCCTATGCCTTCTGTTATAAAACCAGGCAACGATAAAGCTATTCATCTTTTGCCATAGGATTGTGTGAGTGTTCAAGGAAAAGAAAAGAGAAACTTTTTGACACCCTATTTCTCTCTTACTCCATTAGCTGTATATTTAAATCCTCAGCCTAAGCAAAAACATTCCTTTACATAACCTTTTTGCTCAATTCTGATGATTTCAGCCTGATCTAACAGTAATCCAGTTCCCTGATGACCATAAAGCCTGCTGCAATATTTCTGCTCCTCTTCTTTCAGCGTAGCATCATGGAATAGAATCATTTTCCCTTGCACTTTCTTCTTCATCTCAATCATATTCATCCTCGAAGCTTTGAACTGCTAAAACACTTGCAGGTGAGCCAACCCATTCTTCCTCACAAGATCTCGAAGAATTCCTTGAAACAAAAGGATGGCTAAGCAACTCCTCAGCCGTCCACCTCAACTTCGGATCTCTCTCCAAACACTTTGTCAAGAAATCTAACCCCTCCCTTGAGATATGGGATGGAAACTGAGGCTTGTCATTGCCACGTGCAATTTTGAGAACAGCAGCCATGGGAGTTGAAATTTCATCGCCCCAAGGAGATCTTCCAGTAGCCATTTCAATAACTGTACATCCTAAAGACCAGATATCCGCTTTAAGATCCAGCTTTTCATTCCTCAAAACTTCCGGAGCCATCCATAGGGGAGTTCCACCAACAGATTTCCAAGAATTCTCCAAACATCCACTATTGCCACTGCTCTTTGTATCCTTCAGCCTTTTTGCACATACAAAATCCGCCAACTTAATGTTCCCGGCTAAACCAAGAAGCACGTTTTTGCACTTGAGATCACAATGCACAATTCCTTGCTGGTGAAGGTAATGCAAGCCTTGAAGGATTTCTCGTGTACAACTGGACTACTTCTAAGGAACCACCAAATTTCTGAGCCACATCTGCCAAACTGCCCCCAGCCATATACTCCATCAAAACAGTTAGACCATTTTCCCTCTTCTCCGGCCCCAAACATTGGACAACATAAGGGGATGAATCTAAACTCTCGAGGATTTCAACTTCGTTCTCCAAAGCCTCAATTCCGTACCCTGAACGTGCTGATTTCACAACAAAAAGTTCTCCAGTGTTTTTGCTCATGGCCAAATGTACAGTGCCAAAAGATTCTGATCCAACCAATTTTCCCTTTACACATTCAGCAGGTTTAGGGGTTGAAGATTGACAATTTCCAACCATAATGTGCTTTCCTTAAACCAAAACTTACTTTGATTGATATTGAATTGGGGACAGAATCCCAAAGAGACAAAAGTCGTGGTTTTTCAAAACTCAGTACATTTTTTCATCCCTTTCACCAAAACTCCAAAACGGGTCTAGGAAAACACGAAGCCAATACCTATGGAGGCATCAAAATGCCCCCTAGAGAAGAGAAAACAGATTTGTCAAGCAACTCTTTTTCCTAGAAGACAAAAGAGCAAAATCAAATTTGCAAACAAGTAATTCGTCGATTTCAATGGCATGTAAGATTCACCAGAAAAAACAAAATATCAGGAAAAAAATGCAAACTTTCATGCCATATATAGAATTACACAGCAATGGAAGTCTTACTTGCAGGATCTAAAAAGGAAACGGCAATGATTATCAATGAGTAGAGTGGTTATATTCCGAAAAACCGCTCTGGGTGATCCTACCCCCGTAGCTGACGCTGTATAAATTTGAGGTTTTTGGGTTAGTGAAGAAAACGGCGAAGGTAACAGAAAACTAAGGAGTTTTTTGAGTTTGTATACAGGCAGTTTTGGAATAATGAGACGATTGGCAGCCCAAAATCCTTCGAACTTTCCTATTGTGAATCTGGGACAGACAGAATTTGGATAAGGATATCCAGAGCATAAAATAAAATAATTGGTTGACGTTGTGGAAATGTTTTAACTGATAGTATAAACATAGATTTATAATATGTGATTTTAAAATTTTGAAAATTTGATAAGAAAATGGCCATCAAATTGAGTAAGCGATTTCATTTACAGGTAAACAAAACAGCGGTCATCAAAAAATTATAAAATTTCTCTTCTTCTAATAAAAAATATTTTTTTAAGATTCTAATAAAAAATTTGATAAGAAAATGGCCATCAAATAGAGTAAGCGATTTCATTTACAGGTAAATTATTGTGTTGTATCAAAAATTATCACCCCTAATATTATTTATTGAATTTGGAAAATAAACTACATGGATGTTTAAAGAGCTAGCATTTTATCAGCACCATTTCAAGAATAAATTCCACTTTTATTTATTGATACCTCTAACATTTTCCTTGCTATAAATATGAAAAATATATTTAATATAATGATGAAAATAAATGATTATTAAAGTAGGGGCGAGCAAACATAATTACTTTTGGCTAAAATCCAACTCAAAATAAATAAGATTGGGATTGAAAAATTAGGTTGAAAGTCGAATCTAAATAAAATTTTAGAATCTGTTTTATATACAAACTATGTTTGAGTTTACATACTTAAAATTGGATCAGTTCAATTTCAACCTGATTTTTGTATTTATATATTAAATGTTTTATTATACCCTCCTAATCTTAATCGGGATTCTTATGATTCAGTGAAGTTCGAAGCCATCTCCATTTTAATCCCCATCTACTGCCACTGACCCCTATGCTGCATTCAATTCATTTGTCTCATCACCAGAGCCCAGGCATCTGATGCCTTTCAATTGCAAGCTGGGCACAGGCTAACCACCGGTATGTTATCTCTTTTCATCCTCTTCGGTGGCACTGATAGAAACAAAGTACTACTTGTCAACGAACAGCCTTGAATTGCGACTCTCTTTCAACGAATCAAGAAATCTAGTGCGGTCAGTAAATGCAAAATTTTGATTGGAATCCTGAGATTGAGCGGCAGATATTTGCGGCATATTTAATATATATTATGTGATATAAATTTTAGTCATATAAAATTAATATATGTATATAATAATATTTTGATAATAATTTTCTTATTATATATACTAAATATAATATATATAAAAATAAATATATTTTATATATTTATAAGATTTAATTGTAACATATATATATATATATATATATATATATATATATATATATAAATTAAAAATTCAGCTTAAATTAGGTTGGACTTAGACATTCCTATTTCAAAGATCGAATTTAAGCATAAAAAGTATGAAAAAATTCATGCTGAACCAAGCTTGGCTAAGTAAAAATACATTAACATTTCTATAAGCCTGGCTTGATTTTTGCCCACCCTTATATTAAAGTAATTAATTATAACAATTAATTTCAAAATAACTAAATTTACATAATCTATTTTACTTTTGGTGATTACAAACAATGGTTGGTTATATATAATTTATTTTTATCTAAATGATATATAAAATAATCATATTTTAATATTAAATTACTATAAAGGATAATATGATACATATAATTATATCAAAATCACTATTTTTTCTAATCTCTTTTATATTATTATTTATATAAGAAAATATATTTTTTAATATATGTTCTTAGTTCAAATTAGTAATATATATTATTTAATCCATATATATTTATATATTCTTATTTGATATATATTATCAATTATTTAAATTATTTTTTCATAAACCAGAAATTAGATTTTTTTATAATTAAAATGGTATTTATATTTAAGTTGATGTTCACAAATGTTATGAAGCCTTTACTGAATGATTTAATAACGAAACATTCCTTTCCATTGAATCAAAATAATTTAATACATAATTATCAAAAAATGATTTAATGTTTTATTTACTATAAATATTAAAGGCGTATTTGGTATAATGATGAAAATAATTTATTATCAAAATAACAATTCAATAACTGCATCTACATACATTATTTTGTTATTTTTAGATTGGTAATATCAGGTAATAATTAATTATGCATTAGTTATTCTTATTTAACTGATGCATAAAATAATCATTTTTAGTGTTAAATTATTGAAAAGAATGATATCATATATACGGTTATGTTAAAATTATTTTTTTAATCTTTTTATATTATTTTTTGGAAGAAACATATTTTTTAATATATATTTTATTATTTCAAATTAATAATTTATATTATTTAATTTTTATACATATAATCTTGTTTGATATATATTATTGTTTATTTCAATTATTTTTTCATAAATCAAAATTTTTATTTTTATAATTAAAATAGAATTTATATTTAATTTTAAATTCAATAATTTAAAAAATTTACAAATAATTAAATTATAGGATCTCAAAAGTCATTCATAAATATAAAATAAAAAAATAAAGTTAATATAAGTATACAATTTATAATTTATACCAGGGCAGCAAATGTTAAAAAACAAAAAAAAGAGGCTAATGTCTGCATAAATTTAAAATTTATCTCCTTTATAATAAAGTTTAAAAAAAAGCTATTCTGAGTAGCTTACTTTATAATTGAAATTATTATTTATAATTTATTGTTGATAATTTTTATCCATACAATCATGCACCTTTAAAAAAATGATAATAATTAATTATTTGACTTGTACTAACTAATTGGAACTTCTAACCACTACACTAAACAAGCATCGACAAAAATATTCTAGTTACCTGTGATGTTTTATAATAAAAGCTTTTTAGCATTAACTTTTAGCATTTATGAGTCATTCCACGTGTAACCCATGAAAATTTCAGTAACAATGAAATTAATAATAGCATTCTGTGATGACAAATAAACAAGTCCATTAATTGTTTAGAAAGCACAATATCCTAACAGTATACTAGCATCTCATGAATGAAAATATTTTTAATATAATACTTTTGGAAATATATTATAATTTTTATTGTTAAAGTGGTTATTCAGATGATAATATATCATTGTTTCATTCCAAAAGTTATTAATTTGATGAAAGTTTATCATTTCAATAACAATTATGACTTCAGCCAAATATTACAATTCAAGGCTTTTTGCATATTGCAAGTTCTAATACGTCCGAGATACGTAATCTATTATGTACGAATTTTACATTTACTTCACACATGTAAAGAAAATTGTCCATTTAGAAGTTAGCATTTTTTTTTTTTTTTTTTTGGCAATTGTTTGCCGCATCTCACATGGAACTAAAATTTATTGACCACTTCGATTTGGAAAATAGCATTATGTGAATAATGATATGTAATAAGATTGGCTCATAAGATCACAAAGAGAGATACAATTCATAAGCATGCAACAAACCCACCCACACAAATTAAACCCTTATGACTCAATTAGCCTTTTTCCATACCATATTATCATGGAAAGGAAAAAGGAATTACACATATATAAAAAGGTAATATTACAAGAAAATCAACCTTTTAGAAAATTAAGTATTTTTATTGTTAGATTATATTTAATACATTAAAATTTATATTTTTAATTTTAATTTATTAACTTTAAAATTTTAAAAATAATAAAATATTCAGCTTATTAAAATATTGAACTTCTCATAACATTATCCTATATAAAATGTTCCTCAAGCTAAACAGATAGGATTATCCCTTGTGCACCATACAAAAGAAAGCAATTCTACCAATTTTAAAACAAAATCTTTCAAGAATTGTAATTTTTTATCATAGAGTGTTAAATCACTTAAATAAAATTCTAAATTTGAATTTAGGACATAGAGAGAGAGAGACCCAAGAGGCAACCTTAAGTGTTCAATTACCATCATTCGAGATGATATGTAAGAATTCAAAGAAAGAAATATATATCATTTTTACTTTGCCAATATTAAAAAAAAATCCCCAAAAATATGCAAAAAGCTAAATTTATTATCTATTATATAACAATTCTTATTCTTATTCATAACAAATGAGACAATAATTTACAACAGAAAGATCCTGATTTTTGAATAAATGAGACCAATTCATGATCAAGTGGCCCGCAAGAACATGACCATACGAATACATATTGCAGTCTTCAAAATGTAGTACAATAAAATAAGGCCATTCTTACAAAACCCTCCTGCAAGTGTAATCATATATAATCTGAAAGAGACTTCTAGAAGCTTCCTCCTCCTGCACCTTTAGAAGTTGAGCAACTCTTGAAAAGCCATTTTGGTATTTAAACAAAGCATCCTCCTTTACATCAGATTTTGTTGCAGGTTGGGTTTTGTTTGTCCTTGTCAGAGCCCACTGCATTGCCCATATGGCCAAAGGCCTCATGTAACACAGAGATCTATATTCATCATTGGTAGTCCATGCCTCTGGAGTTTGGAAAGAATAGCTGTTGATCAAACACAAAAAGCCTTCATAAGCTATTAAAAACAATACATGAAACAAGTGCTTACATTCAAACTAAACTGAAAAATGAGATTGACCCCTTTTTGTGTGGGGGCCTCTCACTTTTAGTGAGATTATTGTGAGGCAGTCTCAGACTCTCAGTGTGTATGCAACATAAGTCTTATTCGAAATCATCATGTACATTTGGAATACATATCATGGACAATTCTAACATTTCATCGCAGGATGCCCACATCCAAATAAGGAAATTTGTCTAATCTTCGTTTGGACTCTTTGGAGTAAAAATTTGATAGAAAACTCACACATTAAAAAAAAAAAATAGGGAGAGGATGCTATCAATCACGATGATCTATTTTTCATGGATTTTTTTATTCAAAATAATATGCAACACAATATATCAGGGTCAAGCTACATAATCTTTTGTCTTTTTAAAAAGGGACCAAGTGTGTGCGCTTGAATAATTTGAGAAGCTAAGTTAAACTTCTAGGTAAATTTTATCTATACGTTAATTTTATTTTATTATTCAGGAGGTGAATGCAGAAGCAAGAAGTTTCTTGAATGGACATTGATTAACAAGTATTCATACCTTCTATTTCTCACAATTTCAAACTAGAATGTTGTGTTCACACAGGAACACCAAAAAAGGCTATTAACTATAAGTGTATTGTGAAGCAATTCTATAGAAGCAAATAGTTTTGGTAATTTGGTTGATAAGGTTCTGCCACCAGAGAATGTAAGAAGTTCATATATAAAATTTCCAGATTGGTGTCGAAGCACTTAAAAGAGAGAATCCTGCTCAATGCTTACTCCTTCCTTTAGCGTTGAGAACAGGAAATGGGGAAAGGACAAGTGAAAAGTTAGTGACGGATTTTTAACTGTCTACCAGTTTAAGTTAGTGACGGATTTTTAACTGTCTACCAGTTTAAGTTAGTTTATATTTCACTTCAATCCATCATTTTCCATGAGTTGAACCATCAAGAGGGCAGAAGAGTATACTTACCCAAGTCCGTCTTTGGACCACGCAGCTTCATACACCCCACCAGCAGTACGAAATGCCATATCAATCAGATCTTCCTGGATCATTGTTGCAGCCACCGCATATGTGACCCCTGACCATATTTCTCGCGATTGCATTGCTGCCATGTCAACTGTCCCATCAGGGAACATCCCATTTACAGCGCCACGCCTCCCTTCCTTTACCTTCATAACATTGTTATTGTAAACCACTTGAAGCGCACTTCTAGCTTTGCTTTCTTCAACAATTGGCAAAAGACCACATGCCTTAGCATACCTTCAAAGTAGCAAAAAAGAGTTAGTTCCATTTTATCGCAAATTTTACCGCACATGTAGTTGAAATACATACATATACATAGTCAACAGAACTTTGAGGGCGACAGCTAAATTACAGACAAATGAATCCTCGTATGAAGCCAAATGCAAACTACCACACAAATTCTTTTCTATCATAAGACTTACCTAGAACTATATCTTCAACAGGTAGGTCATATGTACGTACAATGAAAGTACATTGTACTTACGCAACAATTTAGTAATATAACTAGGCAGCTACTGACATGGTTTAGATGGACCAGTCCACCAAAGTAGGACAGGGCAGCCATGAAAAAACTGCAGACTCTGTAAGTGCTAATTATGCATACAAGACATAAATATACAAAAGGACAGTGTCCAAAAAGACATAAAACTGACCATTGTCCTGCCAACTGATCAGCTTGAATGGATGAACTCAATCGTCCACCACTGCTATCATAATTAAAGTAAGAACCATTCCATAATTTTTCATAGACAGCCTTTGCTTTCTGAAACTTAAACCAAAAATAATCTTCAGAACCCTTGTCACCAACTTCACGTGCCAAGGCTGATGCAGCTTGAAGTGCTGCCACCCACAACCCCCCACTATATGCACTCACACCAGATACAGACCATGTGTCATAAGTTTGATCAGGGAAGCCTTCATTCTCAATCATTCCATCACCATCCTTATCAAATTGGTCCATATAAGCCATTGCAACATATACCGAGGGCCAAACAGCTCTTGCAAAATTCTTGTCACCAGTGGCAACCACATCCCTGTAAATCTGGAGAACAAATTTTGGATTCAAGTCTTTCCACCTATCTGTGTCATAAAGATTGTAGCCATTTATTTCAAACCACGGGTCATTGATTCCAATATCATGAGGAACAGCACCCAGAACCTTTCTCGGGACCCAGTTGCCATCATGTAAAAGTTTCATCTTTCCTGGATCGTGCATCATTACTGCTGCAGCAAAGTCTCTTTGGATACTGAGTTCAAGTTTTGGAAATAGCATGACCAAAGCGAAAGATGCATAGAAATGGACATCGTAGGTATTCCACATTTGATATTCAACGCCTTCAAGATAAAGAAACTGACCAATGTTTTCTTCCCCTTCTTGGAGCAGATTTACACCACATGCAGAATTTGATGCTGGTGGAGCATGCATTTGCTCAAGTACTGAACTAAACCTTTCAAGAATGCCAATAGCAGTATCATTTTGGTTTGAGATATTTCTAATCTTCCCTGACTCAGATTTGGATCTTTCAAGGGAAAATTTGCTCGCCCCTATGATATTGAAACTATGCACCGGAGGTGAACCATCTGCAACATAGATACAATATCAATGATAGTGACAATGACATATCTAATATCATCTAGGTAATCTTTTTGAGATATAAAAAGGAAAAATGAACCTTAGCTTCATGGCCTAAGTGTTGAAATTACCTGTCCAAACTGTTCCCCCAGAATTTAGATAATAAAGCTCGTTCAAAAGGGTGACTGGATACCTGCAGAAAACTCTTCTGAAATGTTAGGATCTGATTTTTAGTTCAGCCAGTGAATAATGTTAGTCAAGCTTACCATTCAGGAAGCCTTTTGTCCTCAAGAATTGGTCTTTGCCATGCTTCAATCTGGGTCTCCCATTGTCCATTTGCTAGGTATAACCAATTCATTAGAAGTTTGGACAAGCAATTAATCAAGTATATGGAACACTAGCAAATAGTGAAATTATGTGCATGTTAAGAAACCACATCCAAATTTGGCCTCAAAAATAGGTATCTGTAATATCTCTCTTGAAACTTTGAAAAAAAAAAAGGAAGAAGAAGAAAGGAAAAAAAGGGAATTACCAAGAATTGCATCATGAGCAATATCTGCAGCAGCATTCCCATCAGTACCATAGAATTTTGTGTAACGCCTGTCAATTAAATTTCTTCAGTTATGCTTAATTTTTATATTTTAAAATTAGAAATTTCATATACCAGTGTCTTACCACCAACCTGTAATAAGTTCTTCCACTGGGAAACTTTACCTCAGGACAGTCCCATGCCAATGAAAATGTGACAGTGCGTTGTGCACCTGGGGGTACAGTCATAGTTGCTGCAATAGCTGCTCCAATGGATGATCCAGGTTCTGAGGGCTTGGGTGTTTCACCAAAATTTAGATGGTCAAAGGATCCATGCTAAAAGAATAAACGTACCATTATAATTCAGTTAAACAGAAACATTAGCATGAAGACAAAAAGTAACGGTCTGACTCTCATCATTGAGATACCTTGTCAAGAGAATGAACACACTGATACTCAAGTCTCCAGAGAATTAAAAAAAAAAAATTACAAAATGCTTAGAACAGATTAATTAGCTTAGCTGTGAGAAGATAGTAGCACCAATGACTAGTTTAATTTATAATAGAGTGAAGAAAGAAATTTCAATGAAATAATTGTAAAGTATTTATATTATGTCTTTCACCTGTTTGATTTGATCCCACATATCTTTTGCTGTGATACCCTCTGAGAGACCAGATATTACGAAGGAGGGGCATTTTGAAATATGAGCATATTCAGTCTCTTCTGCAGCAATTGCAAATGTAACTGGAGGTAGTCCACTTGCAGTCCTGTATTGACAACATATCAATTAAGTTCAAGGACAAATTTCCAGATTTTTTTTTCCTTCTGTTGCCTAATAGTAAAAATTTGAACTTACTTGTGATGTAGAAGCACACCGTGCACCCCATCATTCACCCTAGCAGGATCGGAGATATTTAATGTCAGAATAAGTTGCAGACAAGCTATGAGAAAAATTAAAATATAAACGGGAACATAATAATAAGAAAAATTGACACGGTGAAAATCTTCTTACTTTATCTCTGAATTTAAGTGATGACCAGTAAATTCAGAAAGCCCTCCAACAGAATTCTGAAATCACATGGGTAAAAATCAAAGGATGAGATCATTAACTGATTTGTAAATATTCTTTCTGTTGTTAAAGGAAGCTTATTACTTTTTACACAGTGCATCAGGATAAGGATAAACCACTAGAAGGTGATTGACTTAGAACAAACAGAATCACTTACAGCCCAAGTGAAAAGCAAAGTGACATCGGTTTCTGTTTTGCCAGAATTATGTAGCTGCATAAAACATATATAAACACTTATCAGTAAATATAAAATGTAACAAATTTTTACAGAAAGAAAAAAATTTAAATAACTCCAGCCTACCGTGAATGTAAAAACTGATACAGGAAAGCTACTCTCCTTGTAATTGTGAGGTATTACAGGTGAAATCTGACGACAAACAATTCTCAATTCCGGATCAGGTTCTGCAATAAAACAAGTAGGCTTATTGTTCTAAGAGATTAATTATTCACAAAAAATACCAAAATGGGTAAAGTGTTCACCTAGTATAACTTACCCTCATACACTGTCCAAGCCCTTGGATACAGAGCATGATATGTAGAATTTTGTCCACTCAGATCCCAGTCCCAAGATCCAATTCCTGATTCTGATGCTGGATTTTCTCTGCTTAGGCAAAGAAATTCAGTAAATTCACTAGTAAAGTTCTCCCACTTCCTATTTCTTTATGAAGAAATTCATACAAAAATTTCAAAATATTCAAACAATTTAAGGTGATAGAGGCAATGGATAAAGGCTTACTTCGAAACATCTGGCTTCACCGGACATAATACTGTGGAATATTTTTTACCATTTGGACGTGAAACAAATACCTGACATGGTAGTCACAATCATGTCAAAAGATTAGAGATTTTTAGAAGTAAAAAGTGAAGAAAAGATGTTAATCAAGACTATTCCTTCCTTCATTAACAAACTTCTTTCAATCAAAGTTGGAGTTGTAATCTATACTTGAGTTCTCCCAAATCAGATGGATTAAATGAAACTTACAGAAAATTGATTTGATAAAACTGGCTTCTCCTCACACATCCTTGGGAATAGTTGCCAACGCTGAAATTCACCTTTATAACTTCTTCCAATGCTTCCTGCACTGGAGATCAGGTTGTCAATAACAAAAAGAATGCATCATGTAGACCCTAAAAATGAACAAATGATGTTCTGCAACAGGCTAAAATCAAGCAAATATCAAATGGAGCAGGTAATGTGAGACAACTAGAACAGAAATAGCAACAAATACATGTAATCAATTTCTTTCAAATATAATGAAATTACAAGTACTGCAGTACTATAATCATTCACTATTTTCCTCTCAAGCTCAATGTTGAAGATTTTGTTTATCTAAGAAAGATGTTAAAGATACCACTGAAGTCGTTCAAGTGGTACTGGGCCTACTGGCCGTAACCTTAACTCTCAAAAACGTTTAGTATATTTTGTAGGTCAGGCATTCAAAACTCCATAATTATATTTCCCCTTGCTCCTCAAAAGAAAAAAGTATGGACATATAAACATGCCAATTCAAATTATAACCATGAACAATATGTTCTCTGATTTGTTTTACATATGAGTTCAAGGATGTGCTTGAAGCTTATCTTTCCAAGTTACTCTTATTGGAGAACAAAATATAAATAAAAGTTTATTTACTAGCAATTTATAATAAAATGCAATGCACAAGCATCATAAGGGAGAAAAAAGAGTGGTGATGGATAATTCATAAGATATTCAAAAAACCAAGATAATTCGAGATGCCACCCAAAGGCTAGACATTATACAAACATTTCATGTTTATCCTTTGGGCTTTAGAAACTGGAAAAAGCCATACTAGAAAGCAAAAATATTAGACTTACCCAACACCACCTAAAGGAACTCCATGACAAGATGTTACATAACGCTTAGCAAAAGGATCAATCATTCCCCCCTGAGAAAAAGGACAGAGATACAGGTAAAATAATCACACGGACACTTCATCACAGGAAACATTTTAAGACCTAGACAAGAGAAGTCTACCTTTCCTTTGGCAGCTTCTTCCTTAACAAAGCGCCATAGCCGATATCCAATTGGAGCCTACCATGTCATAGAATGCTATTTAAGGACTTCCATATTTATCATATCCTCCAATGTTTCTAAAATTTAAAAATATGCTACAGACATATCTCAACATAATGATAAAGTTGATTTTATCCAAGGTAGATAAATATAACAATGCAGAAAATCTTAGGACAATGAAATTCAAGTACTCACCAGCTGAATTATCTCTTTCAAAGTTAAGTGGAACTCTGGTGGGGTATATCCTTTGGTGTTTAGTTTTCGCTGCCAGGTAAGCTCTACAGGTTTCCCTAGGTCAACCTGATCAAGCATGAAAAAATTGTTATAACTTGGTAGAATCTGTTCAGGCTTTGAAGCATCAAATTTGGGAAAAGTTGTAAAGTTAATTAGTTATATCCTCATAAAGCATCCCTTAAAATCTGCATCAACTATGTTGCAACCAGAAGTGTCGCTCTGTAATTGAAATTACTTATATCAAATCGCAATCACAAAATAAAATTGTTACTAGCTGATAGCCTAGTTCAAGACTTGAATTAGAAAATGACTATATAAATTTTCTAATTGAACTAATCATCTTCTTGTCTGTTCCGGAACTGTATGATCACTTGAAAGAAAAAGTATTGAAATCTTTCAGACTGGATCTGACGCACTTCTTAAAATACCTGAAGATTTAGAGTAAACTGAACTCCTACTTTGAAACATATTGTCTCAAATTTGACTGTCATAAAAGGTGACATAGTGATCATTCCTCTAAAAAATGCAGATTATTCACTTTTTTCAGTGACCCAAAAGGCACATCTAACCTTGACAGGAGCAGCAGACTAATTTTTACAGCTATGAATATCTCTTCAACTTTGAAAGCCTAAGAGCATCTTAAGATCATGACTCGTGAAGAATCTCCTAAGTTGACATAAAATTTGGGGCACAGTAGACAAAGTACATAGTGTGCGTGTTTGGATACTACCCCAAAATTGATTCTGCCTCCTTATAATCACTTTTGAAAAGGATAAATGAGAGGAGTGCCTTTTCCCGTTGATTCTTATAAAGGAATTCAAAGAGATAAATGAGAGAAGACAAAAACCATAAATTCTACCTTTTTGTTTGAAAACTTCTCATTTTCGATATCATCTCCAACAAAACCATTTTCTGACATCTTCCTGTACGAAACAAAACAAGAGTTCAAAAAAAATTTCTGATACCATCTCACAACTGCTGCAAATAACCAGAAAAAGGAAAAAGGAAAAGAAACATCCCTCCCATTAATCACCAAACAAACCATAACCCCCAATAAAAAGCATATAACTTTCCGTTTAAAACAATAAAATTTACAATCAAAAGCAGCAAAAGTTGAGAAATGAAAAACCGTTCTCATCTGGGTTGGCGTGAAAATTCCACATTCAGTTTCTTACCAGATATAGAAAGCAAATGCATTGACTTCATTACAACAACAACCAACAATATCAGATTCCCAAAAAACACAAACACCATTATCATAAAACCCATCATTCATTCATTCTGATCATTCCATGCAGAGTGGGAGAAAGACAGAAACAAGATGAAACGAGGAAGTAGTCAAACCCGACAATGCTCGGGGCCAAAGTAGAACTCCTTTCAATTCAGTCTGCCTGGAGATTCCAGCAGTAGGTGTAATGGCAGGTATTGTTAACGGTTCGTTTTCGATCCAATACTACCGGTGATAAATTAATAGCAGCGCCCAGAAAGAGTCAAATTTCGACGGTTGGACAATTCAGCTTTCAGATACTTTTCTGGGCTAAATCCAGTTCCACCCCCCGCACCCGTATATTTAAAAAAAGAAATATATATTTAACTAGTATTTTTATTTTTAATCCATAATTAATGAAAAATAGCTGAAAATTAAAGTTGGTTCTTGCACAAAACTATAAAAGGAACGCTTGTATTTATTCTATTATTATGATTATTATTGTATTTATTCTATTATTATGATTATTATTTATATTTATATAGTACAATTGAGATTTAATTATTAACTTTTACGATTTTTTGAGTGATACAATTGGATCATAATTTTCATGATTTTTTAATATCGTAAAAATAAAAATTAAGAGTTTATATAGTATAACTATAAAATAATTCATTATTATGAGTTCAAATAAATATTATAATTTTATATTTAATATAATTTTTTGTAATAATTGATTTTTCTTAAAAGAAAACTGATGTTAAAAGTTTTTAATAAAAAAAATATAATTAAATAGTAAATTATTTTTCTGGTTTATTTTTAAGCATTATTTCTTATTAGAATTCTTTACACTAATTATCTTCTAAAAAATTAATCATTATTAAAATCGGTGCTAAATACAAAGTCAATTTATACACTATAATTAATAATTAACTAATTTTATCTTTATATCAAGCCTTAAATTTTATATGAGTCCCACAAGCTACTAAATATATAATAATATTAATAATTTAGAATATATAATAAAATTAATAATTTACTTTCGTTTATTTACAGAAGAGTAAAAATACATATTTTATGATTAAAATACTTAAAATTTTTCTAACCTGAAACCGCGGATAATCTGTCACAACCGCAGCCAAAGAAATTTCACCTTTTAGACAAGTTTAAGTTTTATTACTTTCACCTTTTTTAAATCACTTTTTCTCATCCAAGGTATATCAAAGTGTAAATACACTTTTAAAAGCGATAGTACATCAAAATATTCCTTTTTAGATTTCAAAATTACTCAATTAATGACATTTTTTAGTTGGACAACTATGGAGTAAGATTCACAAATAGGCCAGCAATTCTCCCATGCAGAGTCCGAGATGAAACCTTATGTAATCTTCTTTTTATAATGGTATGACTGGTTTTATAATTAGAGATAGTGAAGGTCACAATCTTTAAATAATATTGAATGTGACTTAAAATAAAAATTCTCAATAAAATGGTGGCCAACTGAATTTGAACTTTTTTTTGTTGACTCCAACAAATCAAAGTTGCTTAAATTAGTATACTTTTCATTGAACTAATATCACTTAGAATTAGCATACTTTGAAATAAATCAATACTTTATTAGTTAATCTTAAGGTATTCTTTTATTAGAGTATTAAGCGATTTCCCTCGTCTCGATAAAACAAGTATCACTTCTAAGATTCTAATCTTTGCTCCTTAATGGACAAAATTCAATAACTTGTTGATAGTCAATTTATAAATTACTTTTGTTTTGATGTGAGCACTTTATAATTTTATTTGCATAATAGGTGTTAATATTGCATTTTTTAAAAAACTAAATAAATAATGAAATATTAATTAAATAAATATTTATTTTATTTTTCACGTATCATCGTCCACTAATTTTATTTACATGTAATTTCCAGTAAATTGCAATTATAGTAACATTTATCGGTCTAAATGGTTAGAATTCAGTATATTATGTGAGGTGTCGGCTTGGAGTATTACGAATAAAGTAAATAGTCGTTGGGAAAGCTGTCTTCCTATATTGGAGTTCGACTTGACTTTAAATTGGTCTGGATTCAATATAGTTATTAAAGATGATTATCAAATTTTATATTTAATAGTAAAATTTAAAATATAATTAAAAGTTACATAATCATTTAAAAAATTATATGATCAAATAAAACTTTTTATAATTTTATATTTTAATCAATATTTGCAAAATCAGCCCAATCCAACCGTCGATCAACACATAATGCAAATCAACGACTCTTAAAATTGTTCCGGCAATTAGACCAGTTTGAACTGGTATGAACTAGGGAAAACCAGCAAAAATTAGATCAAACCAAAAAATAAGTTCTGTTATTAAAAATTGTTTTGATTTTTTTTAAAATAAAATTGGGTTAGTACTCTCAAAAACTCAATCCACAAATATGTTCTTTTAAATTATTACTAAACTAATAATAATTTTCATTTTTTATTTGATAATTTTTATTAATTTATGATAATTTTATTTATTAAATTTATTATTTTACATAAATTAAGACTTATATTTTGAGAATAAATATTTAATTTATTTATAAAATTTTATATAATATATATAACTGTTTAATTATAATATTATTTAATCTAATCATTAATTCGAAATCATTCAAATAATGAAAACGCTTTCAAATCAATATCTGATTCAATTTTAAAATTTTAATTTTAATCTTAATCTTTGCATATCAAATTTAATAGTCATGATTGGCTGCTTGCTCCACCATTCTTGCTTCGTACGCGCCAATAACCAGACGTGGGAGTTAACGCACAATCTTAAAAGTGAGGACCGTAATCTTCAAATTGTAATAAAGAAGGGGAAGCGGTTGGGAAAATCGGATGAGGGGCCCCTTCTTTGCCAACCAGCAGGGAATGGACCC
The DNA here is from genome assembly GCA_020226215.1 of Sindora glabra. NCBI lineage: Eukaryota > Viridiplantae > Streptophyta > Magnoliopsida > Fabales > Fabaceae > Sindora > Sindora glabra. The sequence continues at coordinate 9,904,126 of CM035225.1, forward strand.
TTCAATTTTTATTTTATTAATTTTCTTCGACTTAGAAAAGACATAATTTTTATTTTAAAATTTATTTTTTAAAAAAATCCACAATTTTAATATAATAAAAAATTATATTTTTTTTCCAAATTCACATATTCATTGTGTCTATTTCCCCGGACGTCATCATGTCCAATGAGAATGAAAAAATTTCATCTCACGTTAGTTATCTCTTGAAACTTTGAATTTCGGAATCACGTGAGATTCATGTTTTGAGATATAACGTGACAAAGAGTGTGAATATATAATTGAGAAAATTTTTAATATAATTTCATTTTTAAAAAATATATTATGACACTTTTTTTAATAAATTATATGCCCTACAGTATTTATGAACTACACAATTTATAGAAAGAAATTATTTTAAAATATTTTAAAAATAAAGTCATGAATGTAATAGAACTCTATAAATATAATTGCAGCTAGCAACACTCATCGGCAGATTTCAAATTCTAAATAATAATCAGTGGTCGTATGAAAAATTTGTAAAATTTAATTTAGTGATTATTTATAAGTGCATAAAAATAAGTGTTAAATTAAATTTATTAATGTCATTATTTTAAATTTATGAGGAATAAATATAATATTATCATATAATTATTCCATAGATATCATTATTAATCTTTTTATTGTTTTAGGTCATAAAAACTAACTCATTATGAATGAATAAAAAATCTAGTCACTCCGCTATTTTGATATATTTTAGAAAATTAACTCAATTAAATATCAGTAATTAGTCAAAATAAATTTAAGGAACTAACTCAATAGCAATGAAACTAATCAAGCAGTTGTCTCATTATAACTAAAAAAGACTGACTTGATCATGAGTTAATTATGAATTTAAGGATATTAACTCAACATGAATCTATAATGAATATTTCTAGCAATTGTTTAATACATTCAAAGGGATAAAGATTAATTCTGAAAATTTTTAGACTCTCATCCATTATAAATTAAAGTGTTAACTAGTCATTCAACTCATTTCTTTCCCATTCAAATTCTACATTTTGTTCATACTTTTTCTTTAGAATTTGTAAGAATGTTTTGCAAGTTAGGCTATAATTTTTAGGGGGTTTAAAATGATCCTTTATATATAATATTTTATTTTTCTACTTTGATTCTCTTTTAAAAATTAAAATATTTATAAATTAGTTTATGTTCAATTTCTTCATTATTCTTTGTTCATTTTATAATTCAGAGATTATATTTTTCAATTCTATATAAATCTAGACACACTTCTTCATGTGATATTGTTAAAATATAATTGTTACTAGTAGAATTATTTTATATATTGGTCTTTTGTTGTAGTATTGTGAATTTGATATATAATTAATGTTGAATAACATAAAAGACAATTCTCATAAGTTTTAAACTCAAAAAGAATTTGGTTTTATCTAATGCAAAACATGTTTTACATAAAATTCAAATACATATCTTCCAATTATTTGTTTGAAATGTGAAACAATAATTGAGACTTAATGAATTAAAGTAGGAAATAAATATATGAAATATAATGATGACTCTCAATACCTTATTCTTGTTTGATAATATATTTTTTTATATTCAAAGTAAATTTCATTTTTCTTATAAAGTATCATCAAATCAAATTATTTTAATACATTATTTTTAAATTTTATTTACTAACTGACTTGTGAAGTTTTTGTTGAGTGATCAATATCCCAATATATATTGTAACAATTATGATATATTTTAAGTTTAATCAGATATAAAAAATTTGAAATCTAATTTCAAATCATACTTTCGATGCATATGCTGATTAACTATGTGCAAAAGGTTAAAAATTTGATTTAAATGCAATTTTGACCTTCTATGATATATAAATCATGTGATTTTGATTTTCTAAATTAAATAATCTATTTTGATCATCTAGATATTTAATTATTACAATTTTAATTCTTTATTTGATTTTTGTTAATGTTTTAATCTCATAAGATCATTTATACTCAATATTTCATCTATAATAATATGAAATGATTTATATATAAATGTAAAAGAAAATTTTGAATAATATAAAGGATGATAATATAGTGAATGTTTAAAAATAAAGCAAGAATTATCAAAAATTGATGGAAATTAACCAAGAGCGTTTATTTTAAATTACATGTAATATTATTTGAAACCCTCCTTACATCTTAAATTCGATTTTAGGACTTTATTTATATATATTTAGTAATTTATTTATTCTGAATATTATTAGAAAACTAACAAAAAATAATAAAAATCATATGAAGAAGGTTAAAAATGTAACAGTCAAATACTTATGAAATTAAAATAAATTATTTTAATTTAAGAGAGACAAAATTATATTTTAAAAAAATAAAAAAAAAACATCCAGAGAAGATTGATTGATCGTACCAATGTGCCATACTGTGCAAAAAGAAGAATGGATTCTTTCTTGCACTTTCTGCGTCCAATGAGAACGAGACAACAACGCACTGATTGATTGGTGCTTTTTTTTCCTCGTCCATTGTCCAGAGCCGGTGGCAGTGGGTAGTTGATGTGCACACCTCTTGAAGAATCGGTGAAGTATGATTTAATTTTTACGTTATCAATAATTTATTTTAACAAGAGCCCATTTAAAATATGATTAAATTTATATTAAAAAAATTAAAATCAGAGATGAGATAGGAAGAAACCAGTAACTTTTTCAATCACTCCTGTTTGTTTGTCAAATATTACATAGGAGTTTTATTTTTTCAATTTACCGTCAAGCCATCTTGGAAGTGAATCCTATTCTATGAATACGATATTCATCTAGTATGATATATAAAATATAAAATATATGATAAAAATAAAGTGTTAACGTATTTTTATTAATCAATCAATCATGTCATATAGGCCCATATAATTGAAGAAATTCTCTAATTAACAATTTCCAGATCATTGATGTATTACAATATGGAATTTATAAACAATTTGAGAAGATAATTAATAAAATCATGTAAAGGAGAAAATTAAGCTTTATGGCCTTACAATTACTTAGAGCATCGATGACCCTATTCACGAAATTGGCAATCCATGTATCTCGAGGAATTGACCACTCTTTTCTAGAATTCACGAATAATTAGGATTCAAAATTCGTTTTTGAAAAATAAACATAGACAAAGAAAAGGTGAAAAGAGAACTCTTCTTTACAAAATCCTTTCTCACGTGCTCTCTAATAGAAAGAGAGAATTTATTTCTTTATTTTAATGAATGAATGCAGAGAGTGTTCAGATTAAAGAGGGAGGTATTTTTTAATAATTATTAATTAAATTGATCATAAATTTTATTTATCATAAGATTTATTATTTAATATTGGATTTAAATATTATATTATACTTACAATCATAATTAATTTGGATATTAAATAATATGCACATTAATATTTTTTCTGTTTCTAATTACTCACATGCAATTTTTTATATTTTAAAATGGATTGTTAATATTTTCAATTTTTAAAAAACCTCTAAAGAGTTATTTATAGGTTTTAAAACTTTAAAGAGGTTATGTAATAGTGAGTCATATTTCAAGAGAAATATTTATTTTCTCCAAAATTTAAGAAATAAATTACTTTATAATTTTTTAAGAAAGTATTTGAAATTATTTAATTAACATTAAGGAAATATTAAAAAATAATTTTTATATTTCATTTGCTATGATTTTGAATTTTCAAAGAAATATTATCAAAATTAATTTTTATATTTCATTCACAAGGCATAAATAGTTGACTTTATAGCAGTGAATGGAAAATTTTAAGTCGAGAAGGCATAGTTAAAATTTGTAATTTAAAAGAGTTTTATATAAGTTTTGAAAATAAATAGAAGTTTGCATATATTTTTGTTAAGCATTTTTCTCAAAAAATTAAGATGACTTGTGTATATATAAAGGTCATTTAGTTGGCATAAAGTTACATGAGAAGTGTGCCTTCTCAAGAAATAAGAAATCATTGACATTGTGTTTGATTGAATGGATCAGAAGTGCCTGAGAATAGGAATGAAATGGATTCATAATTATTTTATAATTGTATTTGGTATTAGAAGGAGTGAAATGGGCATTTCATTTTATTTTATTTTTCATACAATAAAATTTTAATGAACAGAAATAAAAAATAATTTTAATGATAATAATACACTTAAATTAAAAATAAATTATTTTTATTTGTAACATTTTTATGTTTAAATATATAGATAATTTGTATTAAATTGATTAATTTATATATGTTAAATGATTAAAATAAATTTAATTTAAAATTATATTATATTGAATTAAAAAGACGTTATTGGTGAATGCATAATAGCATTCTTTCTATATTGATTTAACTTGAAGTATTGTATGCTTTTAATTTGAATATATATATATATATATATATATAAAACATTGTCTATTTATGTTATACACAAAAAGATATTACTGATGAATGCTTTTTATTTCTCAAGTTATTATATTCATTTATCATGTAATATTGTCAAAAAAATTATAAGTTATTAAAAGGAAATGTGGATGACTTTGAGTGTATGTAGTTATATTCATTAATATTATATGTTGCTAAAAAAAAATCCAATATATTTGATAAGAAGCTTAAAATATTCTCATATTTATAATAAAAGCAATTAAAAATCTATAACGTTTCAAAGAATAATTTTAGAATTCTAAAATTTTAATAAGGATAATATAATCATAAATCTAATCCATAAATGATGGAATGATTCTTCATCATTTTTGTTATGGGATGCATATTCTATCACTTGATAAAATAATCATTTCTTAAGAAATAGACATTCTCATTTTATAGTACTTACTAAACATATTTTTTGCTCATTCTCATTTCCTTTTATTTCATCCAATCAAATGTATTCTAAATTATTTAATTAGTTACTATTTGCTAAAATGGAGGACTAATTTCTGCTTCTTCTCACATATGATAGGAAGTTATTTACCCATATTCGAATTATATAAAGAATTTCCCATGTCATTTATAGATATAAATATAAAACTACCTTTACTCAATTTAATTAACAATCACTTTAAATTTTTATCATCACCATGAATATGAAAATTATAATAAATAGAATTTATTAATTATATATTATTTTATTGACTACATTATCAATAGAATGAATAGTAAACATCTATTATATCATTCTATTATTTATTATTATAATATTAAATTATAAAATAAAATTTATATATTTCTTATTTTTTTATAAACTTGATAGACTTAATTATTTATTGTATTAATTATTTTACTAATATATTTCATTACATAAAATATATTCTATTATAAACTTACAATGACCCTATTTGGTAATTAGTTGATTATATTAGTAGTTAACTAATTGAATTAATTATTAACTAATAGTTAATTGTATTAATTGTTTTAACTAGTTAATAATATTAGTTATTTATATAAAAATATTTAGTAAAATTAATTATTTATTATTAATTATTTGTATATAAAATGACATATGAGAATATGCATATATTTTATCATTTATTTAGATAATTTTTACTATAATAAAATTTAAATTATAATATATTATTTATTATATTAAATTATTTTAAAAATTATATCATTATAATTTATTATACTTATTTGATTTTTCTTTAGAAAATGAACAATTATAGTTTTTTAGTTAAAAAATGCTTAAAATATTTTGGTACATGTAGTAAATATCAAAGTTTATTTTTAACTATTTTTAATATTAAATTTAAGGTCAATGTACTTATCATTATAAATATTGATAAATTATATTTTTAAGTGTAAAAATATATCTTTTACAAGTAATATTATCCTATTATTATTTTTAATATGTATAATTATTTAATTTAAAAATATCACTTGATAAAAGACTAATAATTTTTTAATATGTTTTTTTATTATTTACTATGAAATAAAATATGTATTCTTTTATTTTTTATACAAGTTGATAAAAAAGGTATGATTATATTCGTGTAACTTTTTATTATCATGTAAATATTTTAATATAATTTATTATACTTATCTAATTTTATTTAAAAAATAAATAATTATAATTTGTTATATGTATTAATTTTTTAATAAATAAATAAATATAATTTAATATTTCTTATTTATTAAATATGAAAATATAAGAAAAATTATAATAATGGATAAAAATATTATTAATGCAAACCAACTGTTTTAAAAAATTATTTTTTCAAATAAATGTTTGAAGGTCAATAAATTTACTAAAATAGTTATTTACTAAACATTCAAATTAATTAATTAACTTGATTAAATAATTGAAAGCATTCAAATTAATTAAAAGTTAATAAAAATGTCAGTATATGATTATGTTGTCGAGCTTGGTAAAGGGTCTAAAAATGGCTCTGGATATAAAAAATATCTCCTTCAATGTGCAGTTTGGTGCAAGGATTGTACTGTCTCTTGTTAATGGAGTTACCAAGGATAATTTGTTGCTATCTCCAAAGTGGAGGAATCTTAGGGGAGAATTTCCCATGGAACCTTCAAGGATAGATTTCAAAATTATTCAATTAATGACATTTTTTAGTTGAACAACTATGGAGTAAGATTCACAAATAGGCCGGCAATTTCCCCATGCAGGGTCCGAGATGAAACCTTATGTAATCTTCTTTTTATAATGGTATGACTAGTTAATTATTTAATATATATATATATATATATATATATATATATATATATATATATATATATATATATATATATATATGCATGTAAAAATCAATTATCAAATCTAATTAGAGATAGTGAAGGCCACAACCTCTAAATAATGTTGAATATCATTTAAAATAAAAATTCTCAATAAAATGATGGCCAATTGAATTTGAACTTTTCTTTGTTGACTCCAACAAATCAAAGTTGCTTAAATTAGTATACTATTCATTAAACTAATATCATACTTTGAAATAAATCAATACTTATGGCCAAAAAATAAATAAATAAATCAATACTTCATTAATTAATTTTAAGGTATTCTTTTATTAGAGTATTAAGCGATTTCCCTTGTCTCAATAAGACAAGTATCACTCCTAAGATTCGATTCTTTGCTCCTTAATGGACATAATTCAACATCTTGTTGGTAAATCATGCTCTGTATATGTTATTGAGAGTCAATTTATAAATTACTTTTATTTTGATGTGAGCGCTTTATAATTTTATTTGCATAATAGGTGTTAATATCGCATTTTTTAAAACTAAATAAATAATGAAATATTAATTAAATAAATATTTATTTTATTTTTCACGTATCATCCTCCACTAATTTTATTTACATGTGATTTCTAGTAAATTGCAATTATAGGAACATTTATTGGTCTAAATGGTTAGAATTTGAGGTGTCGGCTTGGACCATTACGAATAAAGTCGTTGGGAAAGCTGTCTTCTTATATTGGAGTTCGACTTGACTCTAAATTGGTCTGGATTTAAAGATAATTATCAAATTTTATATTTAATAGTAAATTTTAAAATATAATTAAAAGTTACGTAATTATTTAAAAAATTATATGATCAAATAAAAATTATTTTTATAATTTTATATTTTAATCAATGTTTGCAAAAGCAGCCCAATCCAACCGTCGATCAACACATAAAGCAAATCTTAAAATTGTTCCGGCAATTAGACCAGTTTGAACTGGTATGAATTAGGCAAAACCAGCAAAAATTAGATCAAACCAAAAAATAAGTTCTGTTATTAAAAATTGTTTTGATCTTTTTTTTTTAAAATAAAATTGAGTTAGTACTCTCAAAAACTCAATCCACAAATATTTTTTTTTTAAATTATTACTAAACTAGTAAGAATTTTTATTTTTTTATTTGATAATTTTTATTAATTTATGATAATTTTATTTATTAAATTTATTATTTTACATAAATTAAGACTTATATTTTGAGAATAAATATTTAATTTAGTTATAAAATTTTATATAATATATATAACTGTTTAATTATAATATTATTTAATCTAATCATTAATTGAAATAATTCAAATAATGAAAACGCTGTCAAATCAATATCTGATTCAATTTTTAAAATTTTAATTTTAATCTTAATCTTTGCATGTCAAATTTAATAGTCATGGTTGGCTGCTTGCTCCACCATTCTCGCTGCGTACGCGCCAATAACCAGACGTGGGAGTTAACACATAATCTTAAAAGTGAGAACCGTAATCTTCAAATCGTAATAAAGAAGTGGAAGCGGCTGGGAGAATTGGATGATGGCCCCCTTCTTTGCCAACCAGCAGGAATGGATCCTTCAATTTTTTATTTTTTTAATTTTCTTCGACTTAGAAAAGGCATAATTTTTATTTTACAATTTATTTTTTAAAATACTCCATTTTAACATAATAAAAAATTATATTTATTTTCAAATTCACATATTCATTGTGTCGATTTCCCCGGACGTCATCATGTCCAATGAGAATGAAAAAATTTCATCTCACGTTAGTTATCTCTAGAACTTTGAATTTCGGAATCACGTGAGATTCATGTTTTGAGATATAACGTGACAAAGAGTGTGAATATATAATTGAGAAAATTTTTAATATAATTTCATTTTAAAAATATATTATGCACTTTTTTTAATAAATTATATGCCCTACAGTATTATGAATTACACAATTTATAGAAAGAAATTATTTTAAAATATTTTAAAATAAAGTCATGAATGTAATAGAACTCTATAAATATAATTGTAGCTAGCAACACTCATCGGTAAATTTCAAATTCTAAATAATGATAATCAATAGTTGTCAATTGAATATAGGATAGTATGAAAAATTTGTAAAGTTCAATTTAGCAATTATTTATAAGTGCATAAAAATAAGTTTTAAATTAAATTTATTGGTGGCATTATTTTAAATTTATGAGGAATAAATATAATATTATCATATAATTATTTCATAGATATCATTATTAATCTTTTTATATTTTTAGGTCATAAAAATTGACTCAATTATGAATTAATAATGAATCTAGTCACTCTGCTATCTAGATATATTTTAAAAAATGGACTCAATTAGGTGTGCAATTAATTAAAATAACTTTAAGGAATTAACTCAATAGGAATGAATCTAATCAAATAGTTTCTCAATATAACTAAAAAAAGCTAATTCAATCATGAGTTAATTATGAATTTAAGGATATTAACTCAACATGAATCTACAATAAATATGATCAAGCAATTGTTTAATACATTCAAAGGATAAAGGTTAATTCTGAAAATTTTTAGACTCTCATCCATTATAAATTAAAGTCTTAACTAGTTATTCAACTCACTTCTTTCCCATTCAAATTCTACATTTTTTTTCATACTTTCTCTTTAGAATTTGTGAGAATGTTTTACAAGTTAGGCTATAATTTCTATGAGGCTTAAAATGATCCTTTATATATAATATTTTATTTTTCTACTTTGATTCTCTTTCAAAAATTAAAATGTTTATAAATTAGTTTATGTACAAATTTTTCATTATTCTTTATTTATTTTATAAGTTGGAGATTATTTTTCAATTCTATATAAATCTAGACACACTTCTCTTTGTGATATTGTTAAAATATATTATTACTAATAGAATTATTTTATATGTTGATCTTTTATTATAGTATTGTGAATTTGATATACTAGTAATATTGGATAACATAAAAGATAATTCTCATAAATTTTAAACTCAAAAAGAGTTTGATTATATCTAATGTAAAACAGGTTTTACATAGAATTCAAATATATATCTTCCAATTGTTTGTTTGAAAATATGAAATAATAATTGAGACTTAATTGAAGTAAAGTAGGAAATAAATATATGAAATATAATGATGATTCTTAATGCCTTATTTTTGTTTGATAGTATATTTTTTATATTCAAAGTAAATTTCATTTTTCTTATAAAGTATCATCAAATCAAATTATTTTAATATATTATTTTTAAATTTTATTTGTTAACTTGATTTGTGAAGTTTTTTGTTGAGAGATCAATATTTCAATATATACTGTAATAATTATGATATATTTTGAGTTTAATTAGATATAAAAAATTTAAAATTCAATTTCAAATCATACTTTAAATGCATATAATATTTTTATGCTGATTAACTATGTGCAAAAAGGTTAAAATTTGATTTAAATGCAATTTTGATCCCCTATAATATGAATTATCTGATTTTAATTTTTTAAATTAAAAATCTATTTTGATCATCTAGATATTTAATTATTATAATTTTAATTCTTTATTTGATTTTGTTAATGTTTTAATCTCATTAAATCATTTATACTTAATATTTCCTTTATAATAATCTGAAATGATTTATATGTAAATGTAAAAGAAAATTTTGAATAATAGTAAAGGATTATCTAAAAAATGTTTGAATTTTTTAAACTTTATTATCTTCTAAATTTTAAAAAATGATTTATATGAAAAATAATACAGTGAATATTTGAAAATAAAACAAGAATTATAAAAAATTGACGGAAATTAACCAAGACCATTTATTTTAAATTACATGTAATGTTATTTGAAACCATCCTCCAACTTTATTTATATATGTTTAGTAGTTTATTTACTCTTAATGTTATTAAAAAATTAATAAAAATCATATGAAGAAGGTTAAAAATGTACCAATTAAATATTTATGAAATTAAATAAATTATTTTAATTTAAGAGAGACAAAAAATATATTTAAGAAAAAAATAAAAAAAAGCATTCGAGAAGATTAATATGATAGTGCAATAATGTCATACTGTACAAAAAGAAGAGTGGATCCTTTCTTTTGTTTGAAGTTTCTTTGTCCAATGAAAACGAGACAGCAACACACTGATATTGGGTGCTGTCTTGTCCTTGTCCTTGTCCATTGTCCAGGAGCCCGTGGTGGTGGGTAGTTGATGTGCTCACCTTTTAAAAGATCGATAAAGTGTGATTTAATTTTTTACGTTATCAATAATTTATTTTAATAAGAGCCCATTAACATATGATTAAATTTACATTAAAAAATAAAAACAGAGATGAGATAGAAAGAACGGAGGAACTTCTTCAATCACTCCTTTTTTTTGTAAAATATTGCATAGGAATTTTATTTTTTCAATTTACCATCAACCATCTTGAAAGTGAATCCTATTCATGAATATGATATTCATTAGTATGATATAAAATATGTGATAAAAATGAGGTGTTAACATATTTTTTTTAATCAATCATGTCGTATAGGCCCGTATAATTGAAGAAATTCTCTAATTAACAATTTTCCAGATCATTGATGTATTACAATATGGAATTTATAAACAATTTGAGAAGATAATTAATAAAATCATGCAAAGGAGAAAATAAACTTTATGGCCTTACAATTACTTAGAGCATCAATGACTTTATTCACGAAATTGGCAATCCTAGTACCCTAGGAATTGACCACTCTTTTCTAGAATTCACGAATAATTAGGATTGAAAAATCGTTTTTGAAAAATAAACATAGACAAAAAAGGTAAAAAGTGAACTCTTTACAAAATCCTTTCTCACGTGCTTCTAATAGAAAGAGAGAATTTTATTTCTTTTATTTTAATGAATGAATGCAGAGAGTGTTCAGATTAAAGAGGTAGTTATTTTTTAATAATTATTAATTAAATTGATCATAATTTTTATTTATCATAAATTTATATTCATTTATTTAATATTGGATTTAAATACTATATTATACTTACAATCATAATTAATTTGGATATTAAATAATATGCACATTAATATTTTTCTGTTTCTAATGACTCACATGCAATTTTTTATATTTTAAATGGATTGTAATATTTTCAATTTTTAAAAAACCTCAAAAGAGTTATTTATGGGTTTTAAAACTTTAAAGAGGTTATGTAATAGTGAGTCATATTTTAAGGGAAATATTTATTTTCTCCAAAATTTAAGAAATAAATTATTTTATAATTTTTTAAGAAAGCATTTGAAATTATTTGATTAACATTAAGAAATATTGAAAAAATTAATTTTTTTATATTTCATTTGCTATGATTTTGAATTTTCAAAGAAATATTATCAAAATAATTAATTTTCTTCTATAATTGTAATACAAAATTAGAAGTATTAATAAATTTTAATTTCATCTGATTCTCTTTTCAAGTCATGTTTTTAATTTCTCCTATTATTGTAATTTTTTAAATTTATAATTTTATTTTTATTATAAAAATAAAATAAATTATGTAAAAATTTACAAAAAAAAATGGCTTTGACTTCCTTAAAGTATAAACAATATACAAGAACATTCTTTTTATTTTCAAAACCTACATATTATTTCATTTAACATTTATTTGTTAAGAATTTCTTCTAGATGTTAAATTTCTTTTAAAATTAGCACTTTAAAATTATATTATTTTTCATAACCAAAATACCCTTAAATAGAAGGTACTTACTCCTTTTCTTAAAGGGTATCGTTCTTAATTAATAGCTAAATGATTTTGATGTTAAAATTTTTCTTCTCCAATATTTTATTTTGAGGTTGTATATCTTTTGATTCTTCGATATGCACAAGATATTTTTCTATTAATTAAGGAGTAATTCTCCATATTGAAAAATTAATTTCACAATAAAATTCATTATATTTTTTATTAATGGAAGAATATTTTTTAGTGATAATGAAAAATCATTGTTTAGATTAAACTAAAATGTATTATATTTTATTTTTTTGATGATGGAAAAATTTATTTTTTGTTATAATAGGAAAATATTTTTCATATTCAAATGGATTAAATTTTTTTATTAATAAAAATGATTTTTTTATAATCATAAAATGACTTTTATTTTAAAATATATTATATTTATTTTTTATCAATTGAAATATAAAAGTAGATTACAAATAGTAATAATTCTAAAAATAGAGTTTATGTTTATATAATGAAATTAGGGGTAAAATTAATTTTAAAAAAAAAATTGCATCCAAGTATCCTTGGATTTTTGTTATAAATAGATGACTTATAGCAGTGAATGGAAAATTTTAAGTTAAGAAGGCATAGTTAAAATTTGTAGTTTAAAGGAATTTATGTAAGTTTTGAGAATAGATAGAAGTTTGCATATATTTTTGTTACTTAAGGGAAAGTCAAAGCATTTTTCTCAAAAAAATTAAGATGACCTGTGTATATATAAAGGTCATTTAGTTGGCATAAAGTTACATGAAAGTAAGAAATCATTGATGTTGTGTTTGATTAAATGGAATAGAAGTGATTGAGAATGGGAATGAAATAGATTCATAATTATTTTATAATTATATGTGGTACTAGAAGGAATGAATTGGGCATTTTATTTTATTTTTATGTTTGATATAATAAAATTTTAATGAAAAGAATAAAAAATGATTTCAATGATAATAATACCCTTAAATTAAAAATAAGTTATTTTTATTTATAACATTTTTATGTTTGAATATATAGATAATTTGTATTAAATTGATTAATTTATATATGTTAAATGATTAAAATAAATTTAATTTAAAATTATATTATATTGAATTAAAAAGACGTTATTGGTGAATGCATAATAGCATTTTTTCTATATTGATTTAACTTGAAGTATTGTATGCTTTTAATTTGAATATATATATATATTGTAACATTGTCTATTTATGTTGTACACAAAAAGATATTACTGATGAATGCTTTTTATTTCTCAAACTATTATTATATTTTATTTCTCAACTATATTATATTCATTTATCATATAATATTGTCAAAAAAATTATAAGTTATTAAAAGGAAATGTGGATGACTTTGAGTGTATGGTTATATTCATTAATATTATATGTTGCTAAAAAAAGATAAATTCAATATATTTGATAAGAAGTTTAAAATATTCTCATATTTATAATAAAAGCAATTAAAAATCTATAACACTTCAAAGGATAGTTTTAGAATTTTGAAATTTTAATAAGAATAATATAATCATAAATCTAATCCATAAATGATGAAATGATTCTTCATCATTTTTGTTCGAGAATGCATATTCTATCACTTGATAAAATAATCATTTCTTAAATAATAGACATTCTCATTTTATAGTACTTACTAAATATACTTTTTGATCATTCTCATTCCTTTTACTTCATCCAATCAAATGTACTCTAAATTATTTAATCAGTTATTATTTGCTAAAATGGAATCAAATGTACTCTAAATTATTTAATCAATTATTATTGCTAAAATGGAGGAGTAATTTCTACTTCTTCTCACATATGATAGGAAGTTATTTGCCCATATTCCAATTATATAAAGAATTTCCCATGTCATTTATAAATATAAATATAAACTACCTTTACTCAATTTAATTAATGATCACTTTAAATTTTTATTCTTACCATGAATATGAAAATTATAATAATAGAATTTATTAGTTAATATATTTTTATTGATTATACTATAAATAGAATGAATATTAAACATCTATTATATTCTATTATTATTATTATAATATTAAATTATAAAATAAAAATTATATATTTCTTATTTTTATGCAAGCTTGATAGACTTAATTATTTATTGTATTAATTATTTTACTAATTTATTCCATTATATAAAATATATTCAATTATAGACCTACAATGATCCTATTTAGTAATTAGCTGATTATATTAATATTTAATTAATTAAATTAATTATTAATTAATAGATAATTATATTAACTACTTTAACTAGTTAATAATATTAGCTATTTATATAAAAATATTCAGTAAAATTATTTATTTATTATTAATTATTTGTATATAAATTTATATATAAGAATATGTATAATTTTATGATTTATTTAGATAATTTTTACCATAACAAAATTTAAATTATAATATATTATTATATTAAATTATTTTAAAAATTAAATCATTATAATTTATTATACTTATTTGATTTTTCTTTAGAAAATGAACAATTGTAGTTTTTTAGTTAAAAAATACTTAAAATATTTTGGTACATGTAGTAACTATCAAAGTTTATTTTTAACTATTTTTAATATTAAACTTAAGCTCAATGTATATCATTATAAATATTGATAAATTATATATTTTAAGTGTAAAATATATCTTTTACAAGTAATATCATCCTATTATTAATTTTTAATATGTATTATTATTTAATTTAAACAATATCACTTGATAAAAGACTAATAATTTTTTATATATTTTTTATTATTTACTATGGAATAAAATATGTATTCTTTTTTTTTTATAGAAGTTGATAAAAAAGGTATGATTATATTCGTGTAACTTTTTATTATCATGTAAATATTTTAATATAATTTATTATACTTTTTTAATTTTATTTAATAAATAAATAAATAAAAATTAATATCTTCTTATTTATTAAAGATGAAATATAATACAAAATTATAATTATGGATAAAAATATTTTTTATATTAAATGCAAATCAACTATTTTAAAAATTATTACTTTTTCAAAATAACTGTTTGAAGGTCAATAAATTTACTAAACATTCAAATTAATTAATTAACTTGATTAAATAATTGAAAGCATTCAAATTAATAAAAGTTAATAAAATTGTCAATATATGATTATGTTGTGGAGCTTGGTAAAGGGTCTAAAAATGGCTTTGGATATAAAAAAATATCTCCTTCAATGTGCAGTTTGGTGCAACGATTGTACCATCTCTCGTTAATAGAGTTACCAAGGATAATTTGTTGCTATCTCCAAAATGGAGGAATCTTAGGGGGAGAATTTCCCATGGAACCTTCAAGGATAGATTTTTGGCTTGCAATTTAACTACTGGTCAATTGTATTTTATTCCCGTGGTTAATAAAAAAAATCATATTCTATTTTAATAGTACATATATAAAAGACATGTTAATTTCTCTTTATATATGATTAATCTATATTTTTATAATAAATTAGAAATAAGAAATTATAAATTTAAAAATTATAATAGAAATAGAAATTAGTAACATAATTTTAAAAATAATAATTAGAGGTAATCAAAATTTATTAATATTTCTTATTTTTTGTATTAAAATTTTGAAAAATTTATTGGTCATTTTGATAATTCTTTCTAGACATTTTAGAATTGAACGAAATAAATTACAAAATAAAATTTTGAGAAGTGCAAAATTCTTACTATCAACAAAATAATTTTTAATATTTTATAAGAAATTCATAAAAAAATTTATATTTTAAAAAGTTCAATTTTTTGTGAAAACTTATTTCTTGTATAAATTAAATGATTTCATATTTTCAAACTCATGGTGGTAATGATAAAAAAGACAAAATAGTTATTAATTAAATCGAGTATGAATAATTTTATTTTTTTATTTATAAATAATATAAATTATTCTTTTTATCTAAAAATATATGAATAAATAACTTTTTATATTCTATCAAAAATAGATTTTTTAAAAAAAAACCTTACTTTCTCCAACTTAATAATTAATGACCAGTGAAACAACATATTTCACCTTTCCCATGCATGTATGTTGACTCAAACAACCTCCGAGTACAGTGACCCAAGGACAACTTTGCGAATGAGTAAAAGTAAATCTTAGAGAATCAAAGTCTTTCTGTCAACTTCAATGCCTACTCAGAACTAGAAGCCTTACAGTTTGTGTAATTTATATGATTAATTATTATTTAACATATTAACGATTAAAAAATAACATTTACTAGTATAGAATTATTAATCTGATTTAAACATTACAACGTTTTAAATTGATATTTAGTGTAATTGATGTTTTAATTAAGAGTAAATATAATGATTGGTCCCATAAAGATAGTTACTACTATATTTTCTAAATTTCATAATTAGTATTATTAATTTTTATTTTTATTTTTGTTATAATTACCTGTCCTTCATACACTTACAATGTTAAAATAAGTAAAACATATTCAAATTGATTCTTAAATGTCACTTTAATAATGTTAAATGAGAGATAAAAAATATAAATAATTGTAATAAAAATAAAAATAATACAAAATAATAATATTAGTTATAAAATTTAAATTGATATTTGGTTCGAGAAATTTTTTTGACATTCTCAAAATTTTTTTAAGGAATTGTAAAATTCTTATATTTAGTTTAAATTTTAAAAAAATATTTTTAAGAATATGAATATTTTTAATCTAATATTCTCACAAAATATTCTTATGAAAGAACTAGATATCTTACATTCTAATAACATGGAAATGTTTAATTAATATAAAAAATTATTTTATTCACTTCACTATTCACCATAATCAACTATCACTACTGTCATTGATGATTGCCACCTGCTACTAATAATTATTATCTATTATCATTTATTATTTATGACCATTGTCAATTATCATTTATTGCTAGCGATCATTGTCAACCACCATCCATAACTAATGATTGTTGCTCACCACTATGCACTCCTAATTATTATCTATTATCAATAACTATTGTCAGTCACAACTTATTGACGGTGACTATTATTAATTATTATTCATTTTTGTTAACCATCACTAACCACTATTAATTTTAGTGACCATCACTAGTTACCATTCACCATTGATTATCATTATCAACCACTACTAATTTCTTATGACCATCATTAGTCATTATTTATTATTAGTAAATATCGTCAATCATCATATATTATTAGTAACCATTATCCGTCATCATTGCCTTTGCCATCCATAACTAGTAATCACTTATTTTTTATAATTGAACCAATTATATTTCTAAGAATTAAATTTATGAAAATCACATTTCCCAAAATATTAAAATTCCTAGGAATATTTAATTCTATAAACTAAACACCACCTAAAAGATATAATAACTATCACTATTATTAATAAGGACTAAATATTCTTACTGTTAGGAATATTTAATTTTGCAAGCCAAATGTCAACTTTTGTTAATAAGGATTAAATATTCTATTTATGCTTTAATTATCATTAATTTGTTGATAATGATTTGATATAAATAAATCCTTGTACGTTAAAATTTTTCTTCATAACCGAATCTTGCTAGGAACGTAACGCACTATTCATGCTTGATTATTATCCCTTCCCAAAGAAAAAGTTCATAATCATGATTGAAATATTCTTTTATACAAGACATCTATTAATGTTTAAAACTGAGCACGTTTATGTAGGAAAATTTGAACATGAGTACGGTAACATTTTAGTGCCGCATCTTTTTAATAGCAAGAGTATTGAGTTACTTGATACATAAACATAAATTATAATTCACATTTTATTATAGAATATAAATTTATTTATATGAATGCAGATTTTAGCAGAATAACTTCTTAGTACATAAACAGAGCTAGAATAGATAAAATGTGAATTGTACTTTGTATTTGTATGTTAAGTAAAATACTATACTTACTAAAACAAAAGAAGTACGAATTGTAATTTCGAGCACGTTAAACAATATGTAGAAAAATTACATGCACAAAGATTTAATTTGGAAAGAATTATTGCAAAAATAATTTTTTAGCAAATATATTTTTTTAGATGTAAGAGATACATTCCATTAATTTTAATTGATATGTGTTACATATCTTATTCAATTTTCTTAACTATTAAAAAGATAGTTCTTCTATAGCCGGACTAAAATCTAGGTATTGATACCTTTACTGACAAACTAATAAATAAATGACATCTATTATGTATGAAAGAGGTTTTTAGGTAATTTACCTATTTATAAACCTTATAATTTAAAGCTTAAATTTATTCTAATTTTATTTCTACCCCAAATTTTTTTATAAAATGATAGGTTTATAAAAATAAGTTAAACTCAAATATCTTTTTCTATATAGATTTAAAGATTTAGACTTTATTTTACATATATATATATGAAAATTTTTAAAATAAAAATTAAAATTTCAAAAGGAAGATGAAAACTAAAGGGTCTCATTATAATTTCAAATTCCTTCGACGATGAATAAACTTAAAAAATTAAATATATTAAGATTAATAATACTATTTTTTTAATACTATACACTTTCGTATATAAAATTAAGAAGTGCATATTTTTCATCAAAATAAAAAAATTCATACATTTACTTTAGTTATTTTCTATTTTATTTTCATTGAGAATAGAAAATTTATAAAAAAAATTTAAATTTAAAATTAAAAATACATTCATAGATAAAAAATTTTGTTATAAAATTTTTTAATATATTATATACATGATCTATAATTATAATTTTAGTTCAATATAAATAATTTATATGTAGATCACATGTATTGATTATTGAATATATTTTATGGCCTAAAAAAAGTAAAGAAAAATGCATAACTTAAGTTTTCTTTTAAATTTATTATTTATTTCTCTTAATAAAATATTGACTTAATTAACTTTCAAATTTTTTGTATATAAATCTAAAATTTAAAAATATTTGAAGTATTTCAATTTAAATTTAAGAATTATACATTAAAAGTTAAGATTTGCATAATATATGTATTATATTTAATTTTGAAACAATATTTTTAGAATTGGTGCTTATATATATATATATATATATATATATGTATGTATGTATGTATGTATGTATAATCTAATTTTATATGTTAGATTTTAAAAATAGTATGCAAGATTATGATTTTAATTTTTTTTAAGAATAAATTTTAAAAATGGATAAATAATTTTTGGTATTTTATTGTTTAAAAAATATTTCTATTTACATATATGAATAAAAATATGTAAATAAAAATGTATTGCTTATATTCTTTATGGATAAATAGTTTATGCACAGATATTCAAAATAATATGATAAAATTTTAAATTATTTAATCATAACTATTTATATATTAACATATGTGATTAAATTATTTTAATTTAATAATTTTTAAAATTATTAAATTATCCAAAGTTTTAAAATTTAAAAATATCATAAATTTATCATATAAAAATTTAAAATTTAATTTTGAATTTCAATTTTAATATCTTACATGCTTCCTTAAGAAATAATAATGTTACTAATAGCATTGTATTTAAATTAATAATTTTGAAACTCTTCATCATTACCTAAATACTGAAAACTTGAAAAATTAAATACATTGAGGTCAGTAATATTATTTTTTTAATATTATACACCTATGTATATAAAATTTAAAAGTGCATATTTTTCATCAAAATAAAAAATTCATGTATTTACTTTAATTATTTTTCATTTCCATTTTCATTTTGATTGAGAATAGAAAATTTATAAAAAAATCTTAACATTTAAAATTAAAAATATATTCATAAATAAAAAATTTATTATAATTTTTTTAATATATTATATATATGATCTATCATTTATAATTTTTTCTTAATATAAATAATTTATATGCAAATCACATGTATTGGTTATTGAATATATTTATACAATAAATTATTATACAAATCACTATCAATCCAATAATATTGGCTTAATATTAATAATCCATTATAAAATTTCATTTTAAATCATTACTAGATATATAAATTTTAACACTGAAAAAATTTATAAAAACTCAAAAAATCATTTCACAAATTGCAATAAAATAATAAATTCATATTTAATGTAAAAAATATCTAAATAAATTGAGTATTAAATTTAAAAATGATAGTATTCCTATAATAAAAATTAATTGATAATCATACTATTATATCTAAAGGTATGATAATGTAAAAAAAATATTATTTCAATATTCCTTTTTAAAATATAAACCATTTACGTGCTTTCTATTATTTTAAATGAGAAATTAAGTGTTTGCTCTTTATTAAAAATTTAACTAATGCATTTTATTTTCATATTCAATAAAAAAATTTAGAAAATCATAAAAAATATAAAATTAGGCCTATCCATTACGTTGGCGTATATATGGTCATTTTTGTAAAAAGTATAAAGTATGAGAGTGAAAAAATAAATATTAAAATTAATATTACATAAGTAATATTTATTTTTTCAATAAGTAGCCTATAAACTCATATCAACCATTCATTTTTTTATCTCTTAAATTTGATGGTTATTTATTACCACTAAATCAATGTATTCATACCTAAACTTTTAATTTAAGTATAGTAGAATTGTCCCTATTAAAATTAGTTTAAGAATTGAGATTTTCCCTCAACTTACAAATAAGCATTTACCTTATTTTACAATTAATGTGGAATAACACAATAACCTTTTCTTCACATATTATATCATTGGTTGGATGCCTTTTATATCATTGATTAGAATCTTGATATCAATCAACTCTCTTGTGGACAATTCAGTAGAAATATTGTAACTAGATTCTACTCCGATATTGTAAATATTGGATGCCTTCTATATCATTGATGCCTTTTATCAAATCTTATTAACCATAAAAACTAATATAATAATTTAGACTCTTTCTTGATTTATAAGTTAACATCCCATCCCTATTATAATTAATATGACATAACATAGCAATATAACCTTTATTCAAAGGTTGCGTTGAGTCAAGCAACTTGGTTATTCATATTCATCAAGCTCTACTCAGAAATTGCTTGATTTGATTCAAATTACAACTTGATTATATTAAGTTCAAGCAAAAGAATCAACTTGTTTAATTAAACAAGTGGAGTCAAAATTTTTCTTATTTAACTCATTTAGTTTACAAGCAATTTGATTATAATTATAACTTTTATTTATTATTGCAATATATTTTATAATTAAAATTTTATTTTTTATCATTTTAGATACAAAATAATTATAATTATTATGATATTAAATAATTTTTAAATATACTATGATTATTATTTAATTAAATCTTCTTATTAAATTTTTTATAACATGTAATTAGGTTCTCTCTCCTCCAAGTTTCTGTCCAACCGAGATCGAAGGACAAAACAAGGGATGCCACTCGGGGAGCCACAGCTCTTTCCAACTATTTTTATTTCTTCCTTTTCACTTTGGCCTTCGTTTGTTTTTCCTCTTGTCTATTGCTATGCATCAACCATGGCCTTTTTCCCCTCCTTTATTTACACGGTGGCCATGCAAGAAATAAATAACTTAGGGAGGAGTTGCAATATATTAGTATATTATTAAATTTTATTATATATTAAATTTATTATATAATAATAAATTAATAATTAAATTTAATAATATATTAATATATTATTATATTATACGTCATAAAATTTTCCTTATTATTTGCGTGTGCTAGCATCTTTATTTTGACTTTAGTGCAAGTTCTAGAGATCTAGGGGTGGAAAAAAGAGTTCAAAGGTCGACTTTGGGGTTGATTTGAATAGTATATACAGGGACAGGAAGGGGGACCGATTAGAATTGCTGACTTTCTTATCTTATCATATAAGAAAGTCAGTAATATCCGTGATTTTATTTATATCATGTCATTAATTTAATTTAATAATAATAAAATTATAAAAAATAATATTATAATTAATTTATCATTTTTATTAATAACTTTAATTAATTAATATATTTATTATAAAGATGAGAGAGATTGATAAGAGTTGATATAAATATTTTAAGTTAATATTTTTCTATTAAAATAATTTTAAATTCTGTTTCTATTTTATTATATTAAATTAATATCATAATTTTTTATTTAAATAAAAAATTAAAAATTATCAACATTTACATATAAATTTGAAAGTTAAAAAAATTTACGTGTGTGTGTATAATTTAAGAGTTACATTGTAGGCTATATTAAGGAGTAAATTATACATAACTTAAAAGCATAATGAAATCTAGAAGCTGTTTGATAGGGGTAATTAGGAAAGAGAAACAGGATGATGGATTTTTATTTTCTTATATTCAGAAATTATTTTAAATGAGAAAATGATGATTTTTTCTAATTTTCAAAAAATTCATTTTTTATTTTGAATTTTGAATTTATCATTTTCAATAATAATGATAACAATAACAAATTATTATAAAATAAAATAAAAATAAAAATAATTATTAAAAATAATTACTAAATATAAAATTGATAAAAAATAATAATATTAATTAATAATAAAATATTAATAATAGTGAGAATAATATTAATTCAATAATGATAAATAATTATTTAATAATTATAATAATAAAGATAATAAAATAGTTAATAATTTAAAAATAATTAATAATATTTATGAATACTAATATAATAATAAAAATAAGAATAACCAGTATTAATTCTCTTTCTCTCGTTTCACTTTGTTAATTCCTTTTCCTTTCCTCTATTAAATCAAATGCCCTTTTAGTGTATCTTACTCTTAAAAAAAATTACTAAAAAATTTTTTATATATTATATTTTATGAAATAATTTTTTTACAAGATTCATTCTATAAGTTAAGTATAACAGAATAATTATTAATAAACAATTAAAAATAAATAATTTTAAATTCAGAAAATATTTTTTAGTTGCTTGTTAAGGGAAGTAAAATAGGAAGTTTTGAATGTAGAGCCCTCAACGTACAATCAAGTTTCCGGTCCAAAAATCAAACCCAAAACTTTCTTTTCCTTTTTGTTTTATTCTTTTGTTATGTGTTTAAGAAGATACTTGGTATACATTAAATTAACATGACAGAGATACTTTTTATATCAATTTAATATTAATTTAAAATTTTTCATCTCAAAATAATATCAAAAAACATTTTACATTAATTTTTATGTTATCAATAGTTTATTTTAATAAGAACCCATTTAAAATATGATAAAATTCACATTAAAAAAACTAAAAACAGTTATTATTGAAGAAATTCTCTAATTAATAATTTACCAGATCGTTGATTATTACAGTATGAAATTTATAAACAATTTGAGAAGAAAATTAATAAAATCATGTAAAAAAGAATATTAAGCTTTATTGCCTTACCTGAAATATATAGAGCATGAATGGCTTTATTCATGAAATTGGCAATCTTTGTATCTCTAGGAATTGACCAAGGTTTTCCAGAATTGACGAATAATTAGGATTCAAAAATCGTTTTTGAAAATTAAACATAGACAAAAAAAAGGTAAAAAGGGAACTCTCCTTTGCAAAGCCCTTTCTCACGTGCTCTCTAATAGAAAGAGAGAATTTTACTTTTTATATTTTAATGGATGAATGCAGAGAGTGTTTAGATTAAAGAGACAGTCATTGATTAAATTGGATTATAAATTCTATTTACTATATAATTTATATTTACTTATCTAATATTAGATTTAAATATCACATTACATTTATAATCATAATTAATTAATTTGGGTATTAAATAATATGAACATTAATTTTTTTATTGATTTACATGTATTTTTTGTATTTTTAAATGGATTCTCAATATATTCATTTTTCTAAAAACTTCAAAAGAGTTATTTGTAGGTTTTAAAATTTTAAGATGATTATGTGACAGTAAGTCATATTTTAAGGGGAATATTTATTTTTTTCTCTGAATTTTAAGAAATAAATTATTTCATAATTTTTTAAGAAAGTATTTGAAATTATTTGATTAACATTAAGGAAATTTTAGAAAATTTAATTTTTTATATTTTATTTGATATGACTCTGAATTTTGAAAAAAATATCAAAATAATTAATTTTCTTCTAAAATTGTAATACAAAATTAGAAATATTAATAAATTTTAATTTCATATAATTCTCTTTTTTAAGTCATGTTTTTTATTTTCTTTTTATGGTAATTTTTAAAATTTTAATTTTATAATTAATATAAAAAATCAAAATAAACTTATATAAAAATTTATAAAAAATGCTTTGAGTTTTTAAAAGTATAAAAAAATACAAATATTATTTCTATTTTCAAAACCTATGTATTATTTCATTTAATATTTATTCGTTAAGAAGTTGCATTTCCCATGCATGTACATAGACTCAATGGCAACTTTACGAATGAATAATCATAGAGAACCAAACCCATTTTGTCAACTTGGATGCCTACTTAGAACTAGGAGCCTCGGACTTTGTGTAATTTATATAATTAATTATTATTTAACATATCAACGATTAAAAATAACATTTGCCAGTATAGAATTATTAATTTGATTTAAGCAACGTAATATTTTAAATTGATATTTAGTGTAATTGATGTTTTAATTAAGAGTAAATACAATGATTAGTCCTATGAGGAAGTTACTATTATATCTCTAAGTTTGATAATTAGTATTATAATTTTTATTTTTATTGTAATTATTTGACTTATAGTATTAGAATAAATAAAACATATTGAAATTGATTTTTAAATGTCATTTTAATAATGTTAAATATATACTTTTTTTTATTCTATTTTTTCACTATTTATTTTAGTATTGCAAATGAAAATGAGAAATAAATATAAATAATTATAATAAAAATAAAAGTAATAGACAAACAATAATAATTAGTTATAAAATTTAAGGTGATGTTTAGTTTGCGGAATCTTTCTCATATTTTTAAAAATATTTTAATGGAATGTAAGATTCTTATATTTGATTCAAATTTTTAAAAAATATTTTAAAAAATGTGAACATTTACAAAAGTATTTTTAATCTAATATTGTTACAAAATATTCTTATAGGGGAGGTAGATATCCTATATTCCCATAACATGAAAATGTGTAAGTGATATTAATGAAAAAAACTATTTTATCTACATCACTACTCACTGTAATTAAGCATCACTACTGCCAGCAATTATTATCAATCATCACCCATAACTAATGATTATTATTTATCACTATCCACTACCAATCGTTATTTATTATCGATGACTATCATGGATTACAACTCATTAATGATAATCATTATTAGTCACCATTCATCTTTGTTGATCACCGCCATTAAGTTATTATTTATTATCGGTTACTATCGTTGACCACCACTAATTTCTTATAACTATCATTAACCATCACTTACTATTAGTGATAACCGCCAACTATCATATATAATTGGCAATCTTTATCTGCCATATACAATCGATAATCACTCAATTTTTAATAATAATATTTTGTGATCAAATAATATTTATAAAATTAATCAAAATAATCAAATATAATATTATAATATTTAAAAAAAATTTCAATTAAATCAATCATATTCCCAAGAATAAAGTTCCTAACTATCTATTTGTTTGTGTTTTCACTTTTTTTTTTTGAAAATAATTTTATAAAATAGGTTTCAAAAATAGTTTTTAAAAATAATTAAAACAAGAAAGTGTTTAGTAAATTATTTGAAAATGGTCTTAAATTACAATAATGCTAGTAATAAAGTGTTTTGGAAATAAAAAATAAAATTAATTCAATTTTTTCTTGTTTTCTTATTTTTAAAACACATGTTTTAAAAATAATTTTTAAAACAAAGAGAGAAAATAGTTAAACAAACAAATTTGTTTGTTCTTTTATTTTTAAAAACTAAAATCTAAAAACTATTTTTAGTTTTTAAAAATACAAATCAAAACAAATCCTAAAAATCACATTTCCCAAAATGTTAAAATTTCTAGGAATATTTAATTCACCTAAAAGATATAATAATTATCACTTTTATTAACAAGGACTAAATATTCTTATTCCTATGAATATTTAATCCTCTAAATCAAATGCCAACTTTTATTAATAAGGATTAAATATTCTGTTTACACTTTAATTATCATTAATTTGTTGGTAATTATTTGATATAAATTATTCCTTGTGCGTTAAAATTTTCTTTTCATAATCGAGTATTGCTAGAAGCCTAACGCACTATTCATGCTTGATTATTATCCCTTCTCAAAGAAAAAGTTCATAATCATGATTGAAATATTCTTTTATACAAGACATCTATTAATGTTTGAAACAAAGCACGTTTATTTAGGAAAATTTAAACATGAGTACGGTAACATTTTAGTACTGCATCTTTTTAATAGCAATAGTATTGAGTTACTTGATACATAAACATAAATTATAATTCACATTTTATTATAGAATATAATTTATTTATATAAATGCAAATTTTGGCAGAATAACATCTTAGTACATAAATAGAGCTACAATATGATAAAATGTGAATTGTACTTTGTGTTTGTATGTTAAGTAAAATACCATACTTACTAAAACAAAAGAAGTACAAATTGTAATTTTGAGCATGTTAAACAATATGTAGAAAAATTACATGCGCAAAGATTTAATTTGGAAAGAATTATTGCAAAAATAATTTTTTTAGCAAATATATTTTTTAGATGTAAGACATGCATCCTGTTAATTTAATTGATTTGAGTTGGATATCTTATTAAATCTTCTCAACCATTAAAATTAGTTTCAAAATTAAGGTTTTCTCTTAACTCATAAACGAGTCTTCATCCCTTTTTACAATTAATGTGGAATAATAAATTTTTCTTCACACATTATATCATTGGTTAGATGTCTTTTATATCATTGATTGGAATCTAGATATTAACCAACTCACTTATAAATCACTAATAGAGATATTATAACTAAATTCTGATAATAATATTAAATGCCTTTTATCAAACCTTCTTAAATATAAAAGTTAATTTAAGAATTAAGACTCTTTTTCAATTTATAAATTAACATCCAATTCCTAGCATAATTAAGACAAGATAATACAACAACATAACTTTTATTCGAAGGTTGTGATAAGTCAAGCCATTTGATTATTCATATTCATCAGGCTTTACTAAAAAATTGCTTGATTTGACTCAAATTATAAATGGTTATATTAAGTTTAAGCAAAAGATTCAACTTGTTTAATTAAACAAGTGTA